>JAVJIX010000055.1:2855000-3455000 GCA_036785185.1 Paratrypauchen microcephalus | reverse complement strand
GGGGCAGAGGTGCTCGCTGTCACACATTTGGACAGATTTGTGAACAATGTTTGAGAGAAATGGTAGTGTTGTGTATCTGGAGTGAATTTTGGATCTTTGGGTCCATCTCAGGAAAAATGGGAGCAAAAACAAAAGTGTTGCGTTTATATTTTTGTTGAGTGTGTGTAATATGTATATATATATATATGTATATATATATATATATATATATATATATATATATATATATATATATATATATTAGAGGTAAGATCTTAAGCCCGAGCCCGAGCCGACTCGGGCCTAAAATGTCAATCATTGCTTCGGGTCGGGTCGGGCTCGGGCTTCTCTCTCGCTGACTTTTAAAAAAAATAAATATATGTTTATAAAAATGTATACTAAGACGATGTGTGGATACTAAACTAAGGAATACTTGTTTTCAAATAAATAATTTGGATAAAACAGAGAAGGCGCTGTAATGTAATTGCTATTTAACTACTAAACAGGAGCCGCAGAGCCAGAGCTCTGCGCACGTGAACCCCCCCTCTTAATAATCTTCCCCTCCGCTCAGCTCTCTCTGCTTCCCCTCCGCTCAGCTCTCCTGCTTCTCTCTCTTAAAGTGCCGCGCTAGATTCTTAAGGACGTACTGCTGCTGTGGTTTATGGCCCAATTTTCAACCCGTCAAAATGATGGACGGCCTTAAATTTTTCCCGTCAACTCTTTAAAAAATCCGTCAATGATGGAAAATTGTCGGTTAATGTACCCTCTGCAGAAACAAATATAAAAGATCTAAATGTTTATACAGTCTTGTTTAACTTAGATTTCGTTACAAAAGACAGGCTTTAATTTGTTATCATAAATCACCCCTCCTCCTCCCGAGTCCTCACAAATAAAATATGAAATTTCGAGTTTGCTTCGGGCTCGGGCCTGCAAATCAAGTTAATTGGTCGGGTTCGGGCCGGGTCGGGATTTAATACCAGCGGGCCGGGTCGGGCTGGATTTTTTAGGCCCGATCTTACGTCTAATATATATATATATATATATATATATATATATATATATACACACACACATATATATGCATAGTATTTTAATCTATCTGCATGTTAATTATATTATTCATATGCATTTTACACGTTAACTTAATTAGGCAAATTTTAAATCACATTTTAACTATTAATATTTTAACCTTCAATGCAACTTATTTTTTCTACAATTTTAAATGGCTAGATATGATCCAAATTTAATATTTTATTGTATATAATATTTCCATGAATTACCAAATAACCTTTAATTGCTAAATGATGTACACTTTTTAAATTAGTGCTCCTTTAACTTGGTTACACAGCTACATTTTACACCAAATTGGAATATATTTACCCAATCAATTACCAAATAGAGTAAACTATTAATTTTGTCCTTTAACATTTTCACAACTTAAATTCAGAAAATAGTTATGTAATTCATCAGCTCACTGGCATTCTGACTGATCTGACCTGTAATGTGGTCTTGGTTTGGTCTACATGAACGTAGAAAAGTTCACCACCATATTGGGAAATATTACAGACAAAGCAATAACAAATCCATAGAGAAAAGTATTTGATGGACCCTCCACCAGAAAAGTTACACAATGACAGCGTAATTTAAGGTGCAATGTCAATAAAAACAACTCTGCCAAGCACCTACTGAGCCGCTCACTTCAAATGTTGCTCTACTGTCTAATCTCTTAAGTTAGAAGTTATGTAGTTTGATACTTGACATTAGAGTAAGATTCAGGAGTGCAGAGTGTGTTGCCCATCTGCCAGGGTGTGTGCTCTGGCCACACGTTCCTCCATTTTGGCTTCCAAGATGAAAATGTTTCTGGACAAATTTGATGGATTAAAGTGCTTAGAGTACAGCACCTGAAAATACAAGTTGTTAAATCAGTAAATTGTTTAAAGGCGAGCACTGACCTCTATATAATGCAGCCATTTTATACCTGCAGTTTTGTAATTCAAGATTCAAGATTGAAGATTGTTTATTTGTCATGTGCAGAATCAACACAAGGTCAACAATTCAATGAAATGCGGCAGTAGCTCAGTTGGTAGAGCGTTTGTCCACTGATGCAAAGGTTGGTGGTTCAAATCCCGCTCTTGACATAAGAAACATCAGTGGTTGAGCGGTCAGATCCACTGACCCACAGGTTGGTTGGTACGATTCCAGCTCCCACAGATCAATGCTGCCGTTGTGTCCTTGGGCAAGACACTTAACCCACCTCGCCCTCAGTATCTGCGTACACTGGTGTGTGAATGTGTGTGTGAATGGGTGAGTGGTTCCTTGTTGTAAAGCGCTTTGGGTGCCTTGAAGGTGGAAAAGCGCTGTATAAAGATGTGACCATGACCATTTAGGATCAGAAGAACCGATGACTCGCTAAGATAGTCAAGAAGTACTAATAACAGCAATAATAGTACATGGTAAAAAAAAAAGTGTTGCAAAAAGGACAGGAGAAGAAGTAAAGAATATAATAAAAATACAAGTTACAATGTACAAAGGTGCAGGTAGGATTAAATAAGGTGTAAGTAGAGTATTTCACAGATTGCACATAATATGGTGTAGTACAAGTGTTGCATGTGGATTTCATATTCACATAGTTTAAGTATTGCACAGGTTATTGCACAGGTAACAGTAGTTTACAGTGAGGTAGTGACAAACATGATACATTCATACAGAGCAGCAGCAGTAAACATATTATGCATAATGAAAAGTAGTTTAGTGCAGTATTATTGAGAGTTCAGTATTATTTAGAGTATTACCCAGAGTTCAGTAGTCTGACAGCTTGGGGGTAATATCTGTCTTTGAGTCTTTCTGTGCGTGCTGGCAGGCTCCTGTATCGTCTACCAGAGGGTAGCAGACAGAAGAGACCTTGTGCCGGATGAGTATGGTCCTTAGTGATGCTGCGTGCCTTACGCAGACCCCTGCTGTGGTAAATGTCCTGGATTAAGGGGAGACTGCTGCCAGTGATGTCCTCTGCACGCATATTATGGGTCCTTAGAATCAATCTGGACGTGGTTCCTGTGACTAAACTGTGGGCTGGTTGAAAGGGGCCATGTGGTGAGGGGATGTGGAAAGGGCTAATGGTGCAATTATGAAAAGCGCTTTAGAAATGAAGTTTGATTTGATAATTTGATGTGTTCCAAATACACATAACCTCTGATTTACTCCCCTTCTAACAGCTAGGGATGTAACAATAATGTCGTGGACCGTCACAATATATAATATACAAGTCTCTTCACTTAAAATAATAGTTATGGTGCGGAAATAGCTAAAAACAAACAAACAAACAAAAAACAACAGAGGGCCCTACATAGACCATGATCCTTCATTCCATTTCAGTGCAGACTACATGAAGAAATAAGCACTTTTAAATCTTAGTTTTTGGTTTAAGTCTTGTCAAGGAAGAGAAAATGTAGCATATTCACAGTTTTGTTATCCTCCACAAAATATACTGAGAGATTTGGACATCGTTACAGCCCTACTAACAATTTGGTCTACAACAATAGCAAAAGTCAAAACAGCAAAAGTGGAGATGTGACTCTAGGCACAGTTTCTTATGTCCAAAGTCTTGAGATAAAGAGTTTTTATCAAACAGAAGATACTGGTGTGTACATAACCTGACTCACACCAGACTGCTATGTGTAACTTCCACACATTATCAAAATCACAAATATTGCGAGAATACATCCAATACAATACAATAACTAAGGTAGGTATCTGTACTTTACTTAAGAACATTTTACAGTGTGTTTTTTTTTACTTTGACTTCACTGCATTCGAGAGCAGGAATCTGTACTTTCTCCTGCACTACATTTTAGATGTGGACTGATGAGTGAAAAGTATTTTTCTTTATGGTTTGAGACCATTTAATTTGAGTTAACGTCCTAACTTTGGCCAAACCAAATGCACAAAAACATGTTTGTTTGTTTTTTTTTAAGAAATTGATGGAATCCCTTTAAATCAGCTGAACCATTTATCAAAATCACTATTCGATTGACTTTGATTGTTCTAAAAAATCTCATCTTACATTTTTAAAAAGGTACTTTAAAGGGATAGTGTGTTGTTGTTTTTTTTGTTTTGTTATTTTATGTTAATCTGTATGGCTTCCCCTTCAACAGTGTCCTGAGATTGACACTGATTTACCCATGACAGCGTGATCTGGGCCTAGTTCTGCTCGGGTTCTGTAGCTCACGAACGTAGTTCCAGTAAGTTAGCCAGGACAGTTAAAGGAGAAGTAACATTTTTTACAATCTGAGCCTTATTTCGGTAATAAAACAAGTTGTTTTACTCACCCATAGCACTTTGGTGTCATATGGAGCACTTCCAGAGATGTTTTAGATTTGCGATCTCCATAATGTGAGTTCTCGGGGCACATGTTTGCGGTCTCCAAATAACAAACTTTAGCACTTTTCAAATCATAGAAGCTCGATGTCTTAGTCTACGATTTCGTTTGGTCAAAAGTGGCCTGTAATCCGAGATTTAGCCATAGTTTCGAGTAGATGAGGACGTCAGTGTGCATGTGCGGAGTGTGCTCTCAGCTCCCGGGACCCAAACATGAAATGCAAAGCTGTAAACTATGGCTAAATCTCGGATTACAGGCCACTTTTGACTCAAACAAAATCGTAGACTAAGACATCGAGCTTCTATGATTTGAAAAGTGCTAAAGTTTGTGTTATTTGGAGACCGCACGGGGCATATTACATGCTCGGGGAATATATTATATGCCCCGAGCTATGGCTAGAAGTCGCGCTAGGCTAACGCAAATCTAAAACATCTCTGGAAGTGCTCCATATGACACCAAAGTGCAATGGGTGAGTAAAACAACTTGTTTTATTACCGAAATAAGGCTCAAATAGTACTTCTCCTTTAATAAAGCTTGTAAACATCCGCTTACAGCAGATGTCGCCGTACCGCATCTGCCGTAAACATCCGCTAACAAGTGAACAAGCAATACAGCTAATCTGTGCACGGTGATACGAAGCGAGAGAAAATAACCTCAATGCGAATTATGCTGCAGAATTTTTGCGCGGACAACTGTGTGACGCAAATATATATGGACAAATGTTGTTTTAAGAAGAAAAATAAGCTTTATTAACTGTCCTGGTTAACTTACCAGAACTACGTTCACGAGCTACAGAACCCGAGCAGAACTAGGACCAGATCACGCTGTCATGGGTAAGTCTGTGTTAATCTCACGACACTGTTGAAGGGGAAGCCATACAGATTAACATAAAAACAAAAACAAAAAAAACGCACTATCCCTTTAATAGTTTTACTTAGCCCAAGTAGATTTTTTCATGTGTTACTTTTATTTGAGTAAACTTTTGCCCCTGTACCTGTACTTTTACTTTAGTAACATAAATGAGTACTTCATCCACCATTGGTTAGTGTAAACACAATATTAGACTTAAGTATGTTGGCAAATTTCAAAACGACCTTTTTTGTTCTATTATTTTCAAAAAGAAGTCTGTACCTGTTTTTACCATCTCAAAAAATCTGAAAGGCAGAACTAGTTCATTTATTATTAGATTGTAAATGGTAAATGGTCGCTTTACAACAAGGAAGATAAGATAATCCTTTATTTGTCCCACAATGGGGAAATTGCAGTGTCACAACGCAAGTTTCAGAAACAGTAGGAAAATATGAGCATGCATCAAAATTAAGATAAATAATAATAAGTATGTACAATAAACTAAAAAACACAACACTGTACCACCCACCCATTCACACACTGGTGAACGCAGACACTGGGGGTGACTTGCCCAAGGACACAATGACAGAATTCATCTGTGGGAGCTTGAACTGCACTGCCAACTTGTGGGTCAGTGGATCTGACCGCTCAACTAATTATGTTTGAGGGATTCGAACCGCCAACCTTTGGATCATTGGACAAACGCTATATATTAACTATAATAATTATGAATAGTGAGTTATTCCTCACTTACCTCAAGCATTGTTCAAATAGATACGTTTATTCACTTGACCCTGGCGGCAAACCTCCTCTCTGGTCTCTGAAGTTGTGAAAAGCACTTATAAATAGTATGCCAACATACACTTCCTATTATCAAACAATAAACCTCTTTCTAAATAGATGCAGATAGTACACCTTGGATTCATTTGGACCTCGAGCCGCTAATACGATATACAGAACAGTATCTGTACTGGGGCAAGACACATTTTGTTCAAATACATGGGAAAAATGAGGTAGAGGGCCTTTATTGCCAGTTCTTATATTAGCTCCCCTTTTATTGCCACTTTTGTTGATTTTCTGGCGCTCTTGGCAGTAGCAAGAAGTGAAAATTAGCGCAAGCTGTCTGACATCGTTAGCCTTGGCTTTAACCATGTTTTCATTTCAACTTCAGTTTTTGGAAAAGACGGACGAGACGGATCTGGCTGCAGATTTTGAAGCTAATTGAAAACAGCATAAAAATCAACCTTTTAAAAACGTTACATGAGTCAATAGTTTCCATATGTTTACAGTTTTCACACTGGTACACTCTGCTACCTGTCAGTCAACATAAAGTGTACAGTTATAAGTTAGAAGGAAAATATGTCTTGTCTTGGTTTGATGATGTATGTTATTCGCTGAGGAATAAGAAACTTTGGCACATTATTCAGAAGCAAGAGGGGGCTGCCAGTCAAAAGTCAGAACCTGCGCAAATCTGAATGTAATGGTTGTTTTAGGAAAGACTAAGAGCACATTTAGAAGTGTGCGGTAAACATGTCCTGTTGGATAATGAATTGTGTCATTGTCAAGTACAGAAGAAGAAGCTGTAAAAAAAAGGCACTAAGAAAAACGTGGCAACAACAGTTTGTTTCACTGGTTTGTTGGATTACAGATTAGCTCACTGGGAGAACTCAGTATGTCTAACCGGAGCTCCACAGGGGATTGTACTGTCACCAGTCCTGTTTACCATGCACATCAGGCTTTAGGTACCCTGAGCATCTTTTATTCCAAAAAGTACTGGTGAGGTATTGCCTAACCTGACTCCCCCAACCCGCACGCTACTGGCCCTGTGTCAATAAGAATAAATAAATACTAACAAATCTCACTGTAGAATTTGACAGCGTTTCCCAGCGGAGTGTTTGAAATATTCAAGAAAGATACAGCGAGGTATTGGATTTAAACAACTGCTTACAGAAGAACAATCTGTTGTGGATTTACTTGCAGCTTTCTGGGTGTACTATACAGTGCAAAAGGAGGCCAGTGCGGATTTAGTATGCAGTTATTCTGATGGGAAAGACAAAGACTATATTGGCTAAAAGGACTGCAGTTTGTCCGATTGGAGTAAGAAAACCTGCTTGGCAGTAATGATGGAGTACTACTGTCACAGTTATAATGCAGCCCAATGTTCCCCGGGGAAACATCGGTACTTCCAATTTTTAAAGGTAACGCTGTTCCACGTACCTCTGTTCTCCGGTGCCTATGTTCCCCGAGGGGACATCTTTACCTCCAAATGTGAATGTACCAATGTTCTCTGTTAATTCCGCGGGCAGTCCTCATCCCAAGTTATCATCATGAAACAGCAGCATGTAGCCCCTATGACTTCGTACACAACTAACTGCACATCAGCCCGGAGCAGAAGCACTCAGTTGGGGTAACAGTGTGGGGAAAGTGAGAATGCTCAGTGTACTGGTGGGCCGGGTGGGTTGCCCCTGTACTCCATGCTCGAGGAGTGCAGCTGGTTCCGAGGTGCTGCAAAACATTCGAACAGAAGCACGAATCTGGTTTGATTTGTTATATGTGGCCCACCACGGAAGTTGAGGGCACATGTCGGCATTACAGATTCTCAGGAAATGCGTTTTTTGTGGGGGGGGGGGGGGGGGGGGGGGGGGTTCTTCAAAATTTGTGATTTTCATTTTTTTGCAGAATGTGCTAGTTGAGATCATGAAGCCTCTCCATGTTTCAGATAACAGCATTAGTGATGTTAAAAACATACATTTTTAATTTTAAAAATGCTTGTTAGGCAAGGAGGGCTGAAGAGACCAAACTTTGAGAAGGATTTTCTCGGATTTAGAAAATGTGGTATGGCTGCTTTCAAATAGCGACAACTTTTTAAAATATGGTCCGAATTTCACATGTAAGACATCATTGGAAAGTTTAGAACCTGTACTTTCAGAATCTATGAATAACTCAAAATGCCTCTGAGACGACTCAGATTCCGTGGTGGGACACATATTGTTCTGAGTGGTCTGTCCTCCACACACTTCCCGGGGAAGGCTGAGGCACCGAACGCCACTCCCCTGGGTTTAGATCTAGTCTGCCCTGCGTGAAATGCTATAGTCATTTTATAAGTTGAATCAAATGAGTAGGCTATTGTTTATTGCCATAAAATTAATAGGCAAATTAATAGCCTAAAATAATAAATGTTGGTTGTTAGAAGTTAAGATTGTTTTGCAGCAGTATCACACAGAGGCAAAAAGATATAATATCACAGGGCTGGCCATGTGAAGTTTGGCCTCTCTCTACATCAGACCCGGGCATTTCAAGGCCTTGGGGCCAAATACGACCCACGGGCCGACTCTGACCGGCCCGTGAAAGGTTGTTTGGAATTAAGAAAATAAAACCTACTTTCAAAATTGTACATAATGCATTTGTACTGATGCATTTGTACTGATGCTCATCTGTCAGATGTGCTTCACATCTTCACCTCAAACATGAACCTGACTTTGATGCACTTGTTAAAGCTCAACAGAGGCCAGATTTCTCTCACTGATCAAGAAAAAAAACACTAAACATGCCAACTTTGACTTTTTTCTACACAGTTTGGCAGTTGGACAAAAAATGTTGTGACTTATCTTGTATTATATTATTTAGCAAACAAAGACATTGTGGTGTCTTAAAGGGATATGCCACCCCCAGGTCAAATTTGGGCATCTCCCCACAGTCCAGAGACTAAAATAAGTGGTGGAAAGCGTTTTCCTGCTCACCCAGCCATTGTCCGAGTCTGTCGCCACTGACCGCCGCGGTATCTGGTGCTCCTCCGCCTTAGACTGGAGTCTAACGTAGCCAGAGAAAGATTTCGGCCAAAAGGAATTAATTTGCTCGATGCGTTTCCCAATTACTTTCTGTGTAGTGCGCATTCATATCGAGTGCAAATAAATGTGCAAATCAACACGGAGAGCTTGCCTTGGTCATTTTGGGTGGGGACTATTTTCCAGTGCGTAAGAATACAGCCGTATCACGCACCACGTTGTGCAACAGGGGAACTCCCTTCCCGGTGCGTAACTGGGATTCCCCTGGTAGCGTGCTGCGTGATACGGCTGTATTCTTACGCACTGGAAAATAGTTCCCACCCAAAATGACCAAGTCAAGCTCTCCGTGTTGATTTGCACATTTATTTGCACTCGATATGAATGCGCACTACACACAAAGTAATTGGGAAACGCATTGAGCAAATTAATTCCTTTTGGCCGAAATCTTTCTCTGGCTACGTTAGACTCCAGTCTAAGGCGGAGGAGCACCAGATACCGCGGCGGTCAGTGGCGACAGACTCGGACAATGGCTGGGTGAGCAGGAAAACGCTTTCCACCACTTATTTTAGTCTCTGGACTGTGGGGAGATGCCCAAATTTGACCTGGGGGTGGCATATCCCTTTAATAGAAAGTTAAGAAAATTAAACTCAGAAAGCATTTGGGGTTAATGTGACTGAAAAAGAGTTGCAAATGTTTCACATTTACCATTGTTTTGAATTATTTTACTGAACAAATTCAAAACATAGGTAAAAAAAATCCTCCAGCTGTGGTCCTGACCAAGCCTATGGAGTAAAATCATGGAGATGGTCCCCGGGCCCAGTCATGTGCTGCCCACTGCTCCTGAATAAAGGATGGGTCAAATGCAGAGGACAAATTTCCCTTCGGGGACAAATAAGTTATATAAATAAAATAAAATAAATACAATTTTGTAAAACCTCACCCTCTCATTACTTAATAATAACACAGAACTTACCGACTTCTGTAAACTGCCATTTACTGATTTCAACGTAGAAATAAAATTAATAACCAGAGTAGACTTCAAACTTTTGGCCCTCCACAATATTTTTCTGCTTCTCATTTGGCCCCTGGGGAAAAATAATTGCCCACCCCGGTCTACATGAACTGTGCACCAGCCAAGGATGCATAAAAGATATGGGATACGTGAACACGGGGAACACTGGGACCTCTCTGAACATGCACACACCGCTGTTCCCCCGCCCATTCAAACTGGGGAATAGTGGTACTGCCGAGTGTAGGTACGCATCCGGTGAAGTAGTAGCATGTTTATTGCAGCTGATCATGGTGCGATTATGTACATTATGTGCATAAAATGGTTATGTGGAAGCCAAACTGATGCTGAAATTTGCAGTTTGTTATACTATGAAGCACACCTACCATCCTGATGCTTGTTTGATTACTTATTACGCTTTTATTTACTACGTTTTGCAAGTGATGCATACATACATCTACTCTTGCTCACTATATTCCCCTATACCTCTGTGAAGCATCTGAAGCAAAATTAAAAATCAGGATAGAAACAGATTGACAGATGTGCACCATGGACAGTGTTTTAGGATTGCTACCGCACATTACAAGCCAGATAAAAGGAGAATTTCAATTTGTCAACTGGACAAAGTTTGCTTGGTCGAAAACGTTTCGCCGCTCATCCGAGAGGCTTCTTCAGTTCTGGTTCTAGTGCTGGTTAGACCCTGTTTATATCTAGCTGCAGGGAGGAGCTCACTACACTGAAATCGTTCTGAAACTATCAACTAATCTGTGTCTTTTGTTTTTCGAATTTCTCTGGCGTCTCGTTTAGCATATCTATTCAGCCCTAGGAGGAGCTCACTGCACTGAAATAGCTCTGAAACTATCTCAACTCATTAGTTCCTTTTGTTTGGAACAAATGAGTTGAGATAGTTTCAGAGCTATTTCAGTGCAGTGAGCTCCTCCTGCACTGAAATAGCTCTAAGAAATCAGGCGTTTATATTTCGCAATACAAAACAACTTTTATATAATGCTTCAAAAAGGAAAAAGGGGGAAAAGGGAAATGAACAAAGTTTTTACTGTCAGTAAGTTTAGTTTAGAAACTTTTAAACCTTCCATTCTTTAAAAAAAAAAAAAAAATCAAAGAAAGAAAGGAAAATGCAAGCTTTTTCTTTCACGCTCTTGGTTAAGTTCTATGTGGGAAGACTGTTCGGCAGCCCATGAGACTGACTGCTAGGTGAGGAAGAAATTAAAAATACATGGACTTCTTCTTAAATGTTTACAATACAAAAAGTATGTATGTTCTATATAAAAAAAAAACTTTAGTAAGACTGACTGACCCCTGCATAGTGCATTATGCTTAAACCAGACCAAGTTACAGGTCAGCTCTGTGGAGAGGCAACCCCGCTCACAGAAGAATGCCTGTTTTGAGTAGTTTTGAGCTATAAAACCACCTGTAATTGAATAAATGTAAGGTAGCTGTTTAATGTCATACTGTGGAACTTTCCAGGCAGAGCAATGACATATCCGTAGAAACAAGTCACAGACCCTCTACCAGAAAAGTTACATGATGCACCTTTAAATTGCCTGAGTGTCTTTAGTGTGTGATGCAGGTTCATGAGGAAAAGGTTCATGAGGAACCTTTTCAGGTTCATGAGGAAAAGCCCACAAAGATACAGGGAGACAAACACAAATGGACCATGTGTCTCGGCTGGCCTGGGAATTCTACTGGGGGAACTGAAGGAAGTGTCTGGGGTGAGGGAAGTCTTGGAGTCCCTGCTTAGACTGCTACTGTTGGTCCCAGATAAGTGGAGAAGAAAATGGATGGATGGGCAAACACACATTAACATCTGACATTCCCAACAAAAACAAACAAGCAGGGTTACGACCACAAACACATACAGTACATGTACATTCTGTATAGTACAGCATGTCTGTACTGTAAACCCTTTTTTCTAAGTCTAAATATGTACAAGGGTGATGCATACCCAGTGTATTTACAAAATATGTATGTGTCATTCTATTACATACAGCTCCACTCTGCAAAGCCTCTGCTCCTACAGCAGTGAGAGCAGTTCCATATCCTGTGTATAAACACAAAAGATCAACCACACAGTCTCAGCTCCATCTCTTGTGTCAGTGAGAATAATAAAGCTAACGTGAAGTTGTCTAAAAAGGGTCTTTCATATCTCTAAAGCCCCATGTTCTACAGTATACTTCTCATTCTGTGGTCTGGTGTAGCTCGCCATCTATTGGCAGCAGAAGGAATTACCATGATGGAAAAAATTAAAACTAATTAATAAGAGACATGCCCTGACATGTTAAAAGTCCTATATTATGCAAAACTGACTCGAGCTTTTTGCCCATTTACAACGCTGTTACCCAACAAAAACATACTGAGTTATTTGTTTTGTTTGATTCACACGTTTAAGTAACTCATTGTTAGTCTGCTTACATCTCCAAAGCTCAAAGTGCTCTGTTCCATTGTCCTCTGTTGTGAATGAAATAGTTTAAATAGAGACTGGCAATTCCAGGGGGGTATTCCATGAACGTTGCTAAACATAGCGGCGCCCAAGTGGTTAAGCCTTGCCTGAAGAAGCGGCAACTTAGACTAAAGCGTGAAGTTGTTCTACTAACGCATTTCAGCTGCGCCTCATCAGCGCTAAGTTCAGCCAGGCTTATCCAGTCCTGGCCTAGGCGTGTGCACGGGAAGCCCAGAACAAGCAACTGTCAAAAACGCGACCACGGCGAAGAGTCGGGCAGATTATTTCACCGCTTCGGAACAGAAGTTGCTCGTGGAACTGTATGATGAATACAAAGGCGCAATTACAAAGAAAGGCAACACCGTTGCAATAAATAAGGTGAGAGACATGGCGTGGCAGAAGATCACTGACCGCTTAAATGCGTAAGTTAAGTTCTATAACAGTGCTGAATGTGGAGTTTCTAAGTATGAGAGGGGTCGCTACAGTATTTCATGTGGGAGACCTGGGTTCAATACTCAAGAAGAGCAGTTGATGTCATAATAGATGTTTACATGTATATTGTAGAGCAGATATACTTTCTTTTTACTGTGTATTTGCACAAACTAATAAGTGAAATTGTGTTGCCTTCCCTTTTGAGCAGGAGTGGTGTTAATAATGTAAAGAGGACTGCTGTGCAAGTGAAAAGGAAGCATAAAAACATTTTGCAGTGTGGCAAGTAGGCTAATAATATCATTTCTAAAATCAGTAATGCTGTTGAAATGGTACCTTAATTTAAAATTGTAGCTACCAAAAAGACGGCTGACGTGCAGGCCACAGGAGGTGGGAGTCCCCCTCAAAAGCTCACACCTGCAGAGGAGCCCATACCACCAGCAATGCCATCGTACCCGCGCACACCACTTCATCCTGGACCTTCATAAACTTCACATACCACACACTTACCCCTACAGAAGAGCTCTGCTGCAGGACGACCACGTGGAGACACTGGTGAATTGTGTGAATTTTTATTTTTTTGTGATACTGCATGTGCCTTTTTATAAAAGGTAAATTTTCATTCAATAAAAAAAAGGCAAGAAATGGTTGCTGTTTTTTATTTACAGCACACAACACACTCAATCCACACATTTTCTGCAAAAGCTATATACAATTGTGAATTGTGTGTGTTGAATCATTAAAATGTTGCATCATGGAGTGTGCCTGTTATTTGGCTACTTTTTTAAAGGTAAACCTTTAATACACCTTTAATATTTACTCTGCTTGTGTTTTTGGTGGTTCTGTCAATTGTCATGGTAAATGTCAAATCTCTGCTGGTGTATAATCGCCAAACACTTCTGGATCTCCGACCCAAATTTGTGAATTTGGTGGACTTTAATCATGATGGAGGAGGAACATTCTGCCCTCCACTCCTTTCGGGGATACCGACTTACCTGCGCCGTGTGCCAGCTCCTCCTGCGCGCAGAGCGCTCCGCAGACGCCGGGGAAAGCGCGGGGGCAGGCTGGTGAAGCTGAAGGCTTGGCTGGCACGTTCTGCACTGACATCTCCTGGGATATTCTCGGATTATCACCGCTCCTGTCCGTGGCATTCTTTGGACCCGATCGGCCCCCATTTGGTGCCTTTGGCTGGCACCGGCGATGGGCCTCGCTCCCTTCGTGTCCCGGCTCCTCACCTCGGTTTGCGCGGGGTGAATCGGCGCAATCTCCAGCCGCTAGCTCGGGCTACCGCTCTAGCAGCTAACACACCGGCTCCTGCTCGGTTTGCCCTGGTGAATGCTAGATCGCTAGCAAACAAAACTTTTATACTTAAGGATTTATTTGAGTCGCGCGGATTGGACTTCTTGTGCGTAACAGAAACATGGATGACAGTGGGTGAGTCGAGTGCCATTTGTGAACTATTGCCTTCGGATTGTTTGTACTTTAACTCCCCTAGGATATCAGGCCGTGGAGGAGGTCTAGCAACTATTTTTAAGAATACTTTTAAGTGTAAGGAGCTCGTACCCGCTGTGTCATTCAGCAGCTTTGAGGTGATCCTGTTTGAAGTGAGCGCTGCGCCTCCGTTGTTGTGCGCAATAGTTTATCGCCCACCCAAATACAACAAGGATTTTATTAATGACTTTTCAGAGTTCCTGACTGAATTTGTGGCGATCTATGATCGTATCCTTATTGCAGGGGATATAAACATTCACGTTTGTTGTCCTGAAAAGCCACTGTCAAAAGACTTTTTAAGTTTGATTGACTGTTTTAATTTTGTTCAGTGTGTAAACGGCCCCACGCACGAGCTTGGGCACACTCTCGATCTTGTTCTGACCTATGGTTTTACTGTTGCCAATGTTGAGATTTGTGATGCATCTTTCTCTGATCATTTGCCGGTTCTGTTTGAGATCCCTCTGTCTTGTACCTTGAACAAACCGTGCGGCTCTGTGCGCAGTAGCCGCGTGATTAATTCATCTACTGCTGTGCAATTCTCTTCTGCTTTTAATGTAAATGATTTCACAGGTAATGATCCATCTGTTGATGTACTTTGTGATGCGTTTACCTCTGCGTGTAAAGCTGCGTTAGATTCTGTAGCCCCTATAAAATCCAGGTTGTCTAAACCTAAATCAGAGCCCTGGCTGACTGACGTTACGCGTGCTGCCAGGCGCGAGTGCAGGAGGGCGGAGAGAAAGTGGAAAGGGGATAAGTTGCAAATTTCCTTTCAGATGTTGAGACAGTTGGCATCGGTATCAAAAACTAGTGAAATCAGCTAGGGCCAGGTACTTTTCAGAGATAATTGATTCTAACAGCCACAACCCTCGTGTGCTTTTTAAAACTGTTAAATCAATTCTCACTGTCCCACAACCCAGTCCTGATGACCCATCCAAATTGTGTGAGGAGTTTTTACAATTTTTTATTAATAAGGTGCAGACTACTAGGGCCCTTATTAGTCCTCCTCTAAACGAGCCTGATATAGCTGTAACCTGTACTGCTGTCTTTCATCAGTTTGAGCCTGTTACTTTGTCATTTATAGAAAAAGTGGTTGATCAGATCAAGCCTACGGGCTCTCCCACCGATGTTATTCCCCCTCGTCTTTTTAAAGAAGTGTTCCCCACATTGGCCCCTTATGTCCTAGACATTATTAACTCTTTCTCTACCAGCCTGTTTTCAAAATCCTAACCCCTTGTCTACCAGAGATTCAGAGCATTTTCACTGATTTTTCAAGACTCACAGAATACTGAGTTCTTTCACTATATAAACGTAGCACACATCAAAATAAAGTGTTGACTCTCATCTTTCACCTGGAAAAAAAATTATGTTTCTAACCTTTTCGGTTCTCAAGTAATTGATAGTAGAACATAGCAAAGTTTCAGCAAAAACACTGTTTTTTGACAACAAATTTGAGAAAATGACCTTTTTGTGAAAGGAGGTATTACAAGCAGATAAGTGACTTTGACATCAATACTTATTGATTTAGTGACACCTCAAACATCTAAAATAACAGAAAGATTTTTGATTGCAAATTTTTTTTTTTTAATTTACAAATATAAGAAATAACTATATACAAATTGACAAAGAGAACAATCTTGAGAGAATAACAACAGTTACAATAACAACAGAACAATGTGTGCACGCGCGTGAACAATGTGTGCATGTGCGTGAACAATGTGTGCACGTGCGTGAACAATGTGTGCACGTGCATGTATGCGTGTGTGTGTGTGTGTGCGCGCGTGTGTGTGTGTTGTTGGCCTTCAGGGAGAGCGGCAAAGTACTGGCGAGCATAAAGGTTTGTCTGCTCAGTAATGTGTGCCAGCAGCTCATTTGTGATGAGGAGCTCAAAGAAGTCTGCTGGCACGTCAGACTTCAGCTCCGCTGCAGCGCTCCGGAGTCCAGGGGTGGCCGCGAAGGGAATCATGTTGGGTTCCCAACCTTTTTGTTGCCACTCCACACTTTGTGTGGCAGATGCACCACCTGTAAAATGACAGAAATGTACAACATTACCTAATGTAATTTTTTTGTATTGCTGCAATGTAATGGGGAGAATATATATATTTTTTTACCTTTCTTCTCCGTTTGCGAGCAGAGGTCCCCACCCCTGCTCGCAAAGTAGGTCCTCTGCTGGATGAAGGCTCTGTAAATGGGAAATTCCTTCACATCAATAGTGGCATTTTACATATACAATTTTACATATACACACACACATACCCAAGCATAAACCTTTACATACACACACACACACACACACACGCATAAACCTTTATACACATAGCTACGCACGCGCACACACGCACGCGCACGCACGCACGCACAGACACGCACACACACACACGCACGCCTGCATTCATTCACACAGTAGCTCCCGGACATTTGGACAAGAGGGAAAAAGTGCATGCAGGCAGGGAGGAGATAAAGTAAGTTCATTCACTGATTCACCACACAGCACGTAAACTTAGTTCTTACCCATCTCTTCCTCTGGAGAGGGGGATCTGCTTCTCCCAGAGGATCCCGACGGCAGCCGCTCATCGGGCGGCTCGGGGTCTGGCTCGCTGGACTCAAATTCGCTGTCCTCCGGGTCTGAGACCCGAATAGACATGGCCCCTGCCTCGGACAGACGAGATCTCTTTCTTGCCGTCCTTGCCTGGTCCGGCGCGCCTCCGGGGCCCTGTGGTCCGGGACCTTGGGTCCCAAGACCACTCCGACCGCTCGGATCACTCCGTAAAAACCGATCGATAGTTAGCTGCCGCTAGGCAGCTAACGCCATATTGCTCCACTACTCAGTACACACGGGTGAGCGCTTCTGGGCTCTCCGCCCCCGATCGCCAAACTAACACACACACGATCACCACCTAGGGGTTAGATGTGTGAATTACACCTTGAACTATGAATTACAAGTTGCTCCCGGACGTATCCTAGCAACCCCCGCTGAAAAACGGCTCTGACGTCAATCGACGTATCGGTAGACTACGTCTGGAATCGCTCTGACGTCAAACGACGTCTCCGGTAGAGAAAGAGTTAATGCTTGCCTTCTCAATGGACTTGTACCTTCTAGTTTTAAACATGCAGTTGTTCAGCCATTGATAAAGAAGCCTGGTCTGGATCACACTGAGCTCTCAAACTACAGGCCAATTTCTAAGCTGCCTCTGATATCAAAATTACTTGAGAAAATTGTTTACCTACAGCTGAGCTCTTTCTTAAATGAAAATTCAATCTCTGAAGTTTTCCAGTCTGGATTCAAAAAAGGCCATAGTACAGAGACTGCTCTGCTGAGAGTTTTTAATGACATTCTTCTGGCCTCAGACTCTGGAGACACTGTTGCTCTGCTGTTATTGGACCTTACTGCAGCATTTGATACAGTGGACCACCAGATTCTCTTGTCTCGCTTGGAAAACTGGGTGGGCATTAGGGGATTGGCTCTGTCCTGGTTTAGATCCTACTTGTCCAACAGAAGATTTTCAATTCAAGTTGGGGAGGCTGTGTCATCTTCTGCTCCATTGACATGTGGAGTTCCTCAGGGGTCAGTTCTCGGGCCTTTGTTATTTTCCCTTTACCTACTACCTCTGGGGTCAATTCTACGTAAATACAAGGTGTCTTTCCATTTTTATGCAGATGACTGCCAAATTTATGTGCCTCTGAAGCAGTTAAAGGACCTTTTAGATTGTTTTAATGAGGTGAAAGCATGGATGGCTTGTAATTTTCTCCATTTTAATGAGAATAAAACTGAAGTTGTGTTGCTTACTCCTGGTGATTCAACTGCTGTTATTCCTCCTGAGTTGGGCTCCTTGACCAAGGCAATAAACCCTGTTGTCACAAACCTGGGTGTTAAACTTGACTCTGGTTTGAAACTTGATGCCCAAATAAGAGCAGTCATAAAGACCAGTTTTTATCAGCTGAGGCAACTTGCCAAAGTAAAATCGCTTTTATCTCGTCATAATTTTGAAATTTTAATCCATGCTTTTATCTCCACACGGTTAGATTATTGCAACACCTTATACTCAGGTCTCAACAAAACCTTGCTTTCCCGTCTTCAGCTAGTCCAAAATGCTGCTGCTCGTCTTTTAACTGGTTCTCGCAAATTTGATCACATAACTCCCATTCTTCAATCTCTCCATTGGCTACCTGTTCAGTTTCGAATTGATTTTAAGATTCTTTTATTTGTTTTTAATTGTCTCCATGGCCTGGCCCCACAGTATGTGTCTGACCTGCTCGTGCCCTATACACCCTCCCGCTCTCTCAGGTCTGCAGGTCAGGTTCTCCTTGTTGTCCCGAAGACAAAAAGGAAACTTCGGGGTGATCGGGCTTTTTCAGTGGCTGCTCCAAGACTCTGGAATGCACTTCTACTGAGTGTTAGACAGGCCGACTCACTTCCGGTTTTTAAATCCCTTCTTAAAACTCATTTTTTTAGATTGGCTTTTAACTCAGTGTGAGTAGTTGACTTTTATCATGTTCTGTTTTTAATGTTACTGTGTGTCATGTTTTGTGTTTTAACCTGTGTACAGCACTTTGGTCGACTGTGTTGTTTTTAAAGTGCTTTATAAATAAAGTTGGATTGGATTGTATTCTTTGATAGAGATGTCACATAAAATATAAAGTGTCAATGTCAAGTGAGAGTGATGTTAGGCCCAACTGATATAAGTTCTATGATGATATGAATAATTGTAGGTTAAATTCATTGACATTTGTGTAATGTGTGGCAAATGTAAATTTGTGAAAATATAACGCATAATTGACTTGCGCATGAATATGTCAGTAATAGGAATTTAACACGGGATTCCCACATGCTAGATGGAGTCCTTAACCACTCGGCCAAGGGCTTTCTCACTGACAGCTCTGGAAAATATTTTAAATTAGTGGAAATTTGTCAAAACTCACCAAGAACGTAAGGTAATTTATTTTATTTTTTTTGCTGATATTGTCACTATTGTTTTTGGACAACACAGTCATGCGGGAGGTGTGCGGAATTGTTTTTTGACACTCTGTTTGCTTTAGGTACGCATTCTCTGCGACACTGCCTGATTAAGCCTCATCTTTAGCCTGCCCCGGACCAGGCTAGCCAGGGGAACCATGTTGCCCCAGTAACTCAGCGGAGACTAAGGTTAGCGAGAGTCATGGAACCGAACTCACTAATACTAGCTCGTACTATCAAATAAAGCCGGGCTTTGCGCTTAGTCGCGTTGATGGAATACCCCTCAGGTGTTAATGTTTTCAACAAAAGGAAGGACCCAAATAATAGACTCACGGCTAAGATGCAAAAAAACAACCAAGATTTATTGTCCAAAGATAAGGAGGAGGTTTTTAGGCAGCCGGAACGCTGGAGTCAGAGTCAGGAGTTCTGGGAACAAAAAAAGAGGAAGTAAATAAAAGGATCGCTAGGAAAGAATCAAAAAGAGACTACTTTGGAGAGCAAAATCACCGTCTCGGAGACTGGCAGAGTCTGGCTGGGGAGCTGGCCCTTTGAAGCAGTGGCTTGATTGCAGATTGCGCACAGGTGCTCCCAGCAGACTCCGCCCAAACCTCACCCAGGAGACTCGAGCCACAGGCAGGGGCGTGACACCAGTGCAGTTTCCCAATTCAGCGAGTGCACGATTCGGAGCGTGGTCTCAGCCTGCAGTCGAGGCGGTGCATACTCGCTCAGCCCTGAGTGCAGTCCGTGGATCGCATGGCCGTCTGCGAAATGGAACAGGTCTCGCCTCAGCTCGATGAGCCGGGTGGTCTGCTCCTTGTTCACTAAAGACAAAAATATTATTCTATTGCGACTAGTAATACTTCGAGTTGGGGCATGGCTACACTGTAGAATATCCAGCATTACAACAGCAAAGGAAATATAGAAGTGTATGGGGGAAAAGCATGTGAACACATACATGAATACAGGTGTCGTGAACTATGTCGTTACGGCTACCGTCACACATGTTTAGCGTAGTTTATGAAGAGTTTTTTGTAGCATAGCAGGACTCTCAAGTTTTGAGCGGGGTGGTGCGTGAGACTGCGTTTTTTCCAAGGAGCGGGGGGGGGGGGGGGCTGACAATTTTTTTCCGAGGAGCGGGGGAAGGGGGGTGCGAGTGACTTTTTTTTCGCTGAAAATGTGCGGTGCCTGCATTAACTAACCGATTTTCTGGGCACAGAAGCGCTACAGTTTTGAATTGCTTAAAAAAATGTCAGCGTCAGAAATACCATCTGTGGCGTGTGAGCGTGAATTGCGTGTGTCACACTCTCAAAGCGTGACACTTGAGAGCCCTGAGCATAGTTGTAGGTGAGGTGAACCAGTACACACATTTTATAGTGAAGTCGCAACTGTCACATGGCGATGTTGCTGGCGAGTCTCTTTGTAGTCATATATCCTGCCGCGCTGTGCATGCTGGGGCTTTTGAGTGTGCGAAGCGTGCATGTTTGCATGCTTGGTCCTCGCGCCGATTTCCATGGAAACGACTGTGGTGTTCAGACGGCATGTTAACTGTGCATGGGACAAAAACGAAATGGAACAGCAGTTGTCGCGCCGGATATGACGCACATCCGCCTCCAAGCACGCTCCGAACCGTGCACTAGCTGAATTGGGAAACGGCTAAGGTCTGAAATTATCCAAATTATTCTAGTGAAGATGTAGAAAAACACAGGAGCACTTTCTGTATTATCATGACATCACAAGCTGGAACAGAGTATTTTCAGTTTGAGAAACAAATTCAGCCTAAATATGCACGGTTTGTGTGTTAAACATGTGTGAATGATAGAACATAGATTACTTGTAAACATCGCCACTTTCAGGTGAACAGGCTAATAATGATAATAGACGCGCAGTGATAGGAATTGAGAGAAAATCGCACCAAGCGATTATGACTTCTGACTTTTTCGTGGGCAACTGTTTTGTGACGCAAATATATCACTTTTTGGACAAATGTTTTGAGAAGAAAAACAAGCTTTATTATCTGTCCCCGCTAACTTGCCGGACCTACTTTCGTCAGCTCCAGAACCGGGGCAGAACTCGGCTCAGAGGACACTGTCAGGGGTAAGTCAGTGTTAATGGACGACACTGCTGAATGGGACGCCATACAGATTCACATCAAAAAACCCGAACTATCCCTTTAACTTGAAGACTACCACTACATGACATCACAAGCTGGAACAGTGTATTTTGAGCTTTAGAAAAAAAACAGGATTATTCAAACATGTGAGTGAAACAAAACACAACCCCGGGTCTGTTTTTGATGAGGTTATGGCATTCTAACATGGCTGAAACCTCAAGAATTAATTTTGTGTAACATAAGACCTTTAAATGAGTAATATTTTTTGATCAGGCAATAGAGAAAATGTCAGACAAACCTCCAATCTAACCAGCTCTCCCACCTCAGTGCTACAGGAGCAGGTTAAAAACACACCAGACCCAACGTGGGAAAAAGAGAAGATTGCAAGTGACAGCTCCAAAGTTTCCTATAGTCTCACTGACAAAAACATTTTTAAAGGACTTTTTCTGTAGCCACGTAAAGGAGATATTACTCATTAGCATTTTAGAAGGATCCATGCTGCTATGTCGCAATTACCCTCAACCTGCCTCAAGGCCTTTGTTCAGCTCTGGTTTAAGTCTCTAATGTAGTCTGGAGTTATTAAAAGATGACAACGTTGATTGATTTTTACAACTTTCCCCATATCAGGGAAGGTTGTCACAATGTCTGTGTGTGTGCATTTTATTCCTGTTATTGTTGAAGGGATTTTCTCACTTTTTTCTTCTGTTTTTTTATTAATCAAATTGACTAATTGACTCTTGTGAGCTTTTAAAATGTGTATTGTGTAACTTTTCTGTCTGCTTTAGTCCCTAACCCCTCATTCACTACATCAGGAGTGTCCAAACGCATATACAGGGAGACTCAGATAGATGCGATTTATGTGTTTGATAGAGCCACAACACCTTTAAAAGTCCTAAAACGCCAATTTTAGGTCTGTATCATAATGCAGTGAGTTGTTATTGAGGTTGCAGTGATTGAGATACCGGAATTTGAAGTAAAAAGTGCTGCTCAGTGGCTTTATGATCATTTGGGCCAATTCAGCAGGATGGGGGCCAACAAAAATTGGTCAGAGGGCCGGATTTGACCCCTGGGCCATAGTTTGGACACCCCTGCACTACATAGTCCTGCACTCTTTAGCGCCCTCTACAGTGCACTCTGGCATCTGGGTCAAAAAAAGTCTGCTTAACTCTGATAAAACTTGATTTCTGTCATAAATAATGATCAAATCCGACTGAAACACAAGTATTTATGGATTAATAATACAAGTTTCTGTCACGATGGATTTCATGTAAATGGACTCGATTATTTGCTTTTTGTCTGAGATGGTGAAACTGTCACTCTTAACAGCTGGAGCTAAAGTAAGCAGCTAACACTAGCACCTTTTCACCAGAACGTTTTTTAGTCGTGTTTTGTTCATAATCAGGATCTACAGAGCAATAAACCAGTGCTTCTATCTGCTTCATTGAGTCACGCTGTGTCCAGTTAAACACCTTATGCTCTACGCTGGTTTTTCAAGGTGCATTGGGTGTCATTCGGACACCCCTAAAAATGACGTGACCCCTAAATCGTGCCCCAAGTAGCCTTAAAGGTCCCATGGCATGAAATTTTCACTTTCTGAGGTTATTGAACGTTAATGTGAGCTCCCCTACCCTGTTTAGCCCCCCCCCCATGGCTAAAAGTTGCGAAATGTCTAAACTGAGCATTTGCGATCCTTTTCTGCGTTACACAAAACCAGTGTTGAAACGGGCGAGTTCGGACAAGGCACCTTTTTGACGTCAGATCGGCAAATGCAGCTCCAGCCCCTCCCTCTGTCTCCGCTCAGCGTCCCTGTATATCCCGCCCAGAGAGTTTGGACTGTGAATGAGCTACAATGCGAAATGCGTCTTTTTATTTGCCTGGAGGCACGTCCGAGTGTTTCTAGGCTCGCAAGTCCCTTACCCGACCCTCTAGACCTCTGAAATACCAGTGGTTTAATTTTATTTTATGTGTAAATATGCTTTTTTCATTGCAAAGTCTCCCATCTGTCTTCCTGTGTTAAACACGGAAGCGAGCAGACAGCGGTGCAGAGCTGCGCTTCCAGCGGGGGAAACCCGCCCCCCCCCCCCGCAATCTCTCTGTCCTTCTCATTTGCATTGAAGCAGCAACACCCAGAATAAAGCATTTTAGACACATATCTAGCCTCATGAAGACTGTCAGAGTCATATCTCATGCACTGAGTGTTGATTTTGAAGAAGGATTCATTTACAGTATTAGGGAACCATTAAGGAGCCATATAAAAGCATCAAGAAGTACCATGTCATGGGACCTTTAAGTCTATGGGGAAAAACAAATGTAAAATTTAGTTTTGAAACTGAAGCGGGCGGTCACTGTTGAGTTCTGTTGCCAAATTTCAGACATCACAACATACTAGGCTTAGGGTGCGTCCCATTACTCAGTCTTACCCCTTCCCCTTTATCTACGTCTTTGTCTTGCCCCTCGATAATGAGCTGAGAGGGCTCGGGGTACGAATGTTCCCCTAAGAAATGGGACACCACTTGATTACTGTTTGCGTCATCATCCCTTACCTCTACCTGGTGGCTACGTCTACAGAGGCGACAACAATTGACGCAAACAAACGTAAACAAAATGTCAAGGATTATTGGGTACCTCAGCTCGACAAAACAAAAAAAAAAACTAGCTTGTTTATACATGAAAGTTTGATGAAAACGATAACATCAGCTAAAGAGACACCGCAACAAAAGTTCACAAAAAGTAACAGAGAACATAAGTGTCAAAATTGTAAACCTGCTAAACTGTTAATTGATAATTACAACTGCTGAAAATAGATTTATGAGACTCCTTGGCCGGTCCATGTGACGCTGCCATCCCTAAAACCTGCCTGAGCTTGTAAGCGTACTCCTTCGTTTCAAGTCTGGTCGTTTCAAGGGGTATGTAGCCCGAGGTCGTGGCCCTAGCCCTTGATCAAAATTAGAATCGAGACACCCCTTGCCCTCACATGAACGTAGGGATAAGACGAAGGGGTAAGACACAAATGGGACGCAGCCTTAATACTTGCAATTAAAACTAATATTGTTAAAATGCTGATTTCTGTCTGATAATCACTTTTGTTGATCACCCAATGTGGCAAATTATACAAAAAGCGGTTTTATTCTGAAGTGACATGTTGATTTGGAGTTTTATTACATAATGCAGAGTTATTACACTGTGTGGCTGTACATTGCCTCAGAGAGACAATGAGCCCCATCTGGCCCTCTGAGAAAAGTGAGCTCCCTCATTACTTTCGCTGGCAAGCAAAAAGATGAGTGATTTGAAAGCCCAGAGCCATGGCTTAAACAGATTTTCATAACAAAAACACCATAAAATTGGAACACAACTCAAACCCAATAAAGACACAACATTGTTTCATGTCTGTTCCTGATTACCAAGGGAAGTTTTTTGTGATTAGACGCCGATAGAACACACTGGTCTCATTTTGAAGCTGCTTATAGAATACATCTGTACTGCTCAGATACATGGGAAAAATCAGGTGCAGGCTTTTTAACGGATCTTCAACATGAAAAGCAAGCAGTAGACTCCAAACCAAACTTAATGTCAAACAACTAAACCATAGCGCTCCCTGGTGTGGTATTAATGATATAATATGCCAGCTCTAGCCCATTTTAAGGCTACGTTCACACATACCCGGGTAGGTTGAGAAACAAATATTTGTCTCTCTGTTTACCAAAATGAGGCCCTCTTTACACGTACACTGGTATTTTTAAAAACCGAGACATTTCCCTTTGTTTGTACCCATCCACACAAACGGCGAATTCGCCTCTGAAAACAAAGGAGAACGCTCTGCAAGCCAATCAGAATCACACTTTTGGTGCGTCAGCTGCCTAAAACTCTCAGCTGCCTCAGTTTACATGCAAACAAGAACCCAGAGTTTTGCCAGTTTTTAGAAAGAATCGTTTTCAGAAGAAAAATCTCCGTTTGTGTGTAAACGAAAGGCACAAACAAAGGGAAAAGTGTATGTGTAAACGGTGTCTAAGATGTGAGTCTGTTGGTCTTCAAGCACATCTCTGCAAGGTCAGATGGGCGTGATTGACAGGTGAATTAGCCAATCGGGGACAAACATGGTCTCCTCTTATCAAAACAAATATGGCTGCTTATGAGGAAAAAAAGAGGGGGACTAAAACGGATTTGTGTGTGACTGATGACCAATGAGCTCCTTCATTTCACACATATCAAACAAATTGGATTGCATGTTTGAGGCTGGCTCGAGGTGAAACCATTGACTGTATAAAAGAAGTGGACTAAGCGAGTGTGATGTCACCCATAGCCTTCAGCTGCAACAAAAGATAGTTATAGCGGCTAAACTCCAATCAGAGCCCATATCTGCAATCCGAGCGTCTGTGTCACAGTAACCAAAGAGCCAATTAGGAGCCAGGTTATTGAATTGTTGCGAACGCAGGAGTGATCTCAGTGAAAAAAGGTGCCACATTAGTCTGTTATTAATGTTCATATCTTGATTTACAGACAAAATGGCAAAATAAAACACCGGGATCATGTAGAGCGGGTTATAAACAAAGATTTTAAGACCAAAATGGTAAACTTGACATGACAGCAGCAGTTACAGAGAGCCCTGGCAAAGTTTTTTCAATAGAAGCCAGTGTTGTCGGGATAGGCTGTTTAAACAGGGCTTCTGGGCAATTGAAAGTGTGGTCGAGATGAGCTGTGGTCGGCTGGCAGGGAGGTTGAGGCGTGGTCCAGCTCCTGAATCTAAGTTAAAATCATAACTCCAAACGGTGACCAGACTCTCCATATGAAAAAAAAAATACAGATACAGTGGATATAAAAAGTCTACACACCCCCGTTTAAATGCCAGGTTTTGCTGATGTAAAAAAATAACCTCAAGAGAAATAATTTCACAACTTTTTCCACCTGTAATGTGGCCTGCACTACAATGCAATTGACGAACAAACTGAAACCTTAAAAAAAAGGGGGAAAAAATGTAAAATAAAAAAACTTTAAAATAACCTGGTTGCATAAATATGCAGACCCTTAAATACTTTATTGCAGCACCTGTGGCTTTTATTACAGCACTCAGTCTTGTGTATCAGCGTGGCACATCTTGATGTGGCAATATTTGCCCACTCTTCTTTGCAAAACTGCTCCAAATCTGACAGATTGCGAGGGCATCTCCTGTGCACAGCCCTCTTCAGCTCACCCCACAGATGTTCGATGGGATTCAGGTCTGGACTCTGACTGGGCCATTCCAAAGCCTTAATCTTAAATCCGGTGAAGCCATTCTTTTGTTGATTTAAACGTGTACTCATTGTCGTGCTGAAAGATGAAGTTCCTCTTCATCTTCAGATTTCTAACAGAAGGCTGAAGGTTTTGTGCCAACACTGACGGTATTTGTAACTGTTGAGAAATCCGTCCACCCTGACTAACGCCCCAGTTCTATCTGAAGATAAACAGCCCCAGAGCATGATGCTGCCACCTCCATGCTTCACTGTCGGTATGGTGTTATTTTGGTGATGTGCAGTGTTGTTTTTGTGCCAAATATACTTTTGGTATATTTGATATATTTTTGCAAAATTAAACTGGGCTTAGATGTTTTGTTTTTGAGATAAGACTTCCGTCTTGCCACCCTACCCTATAGCTCAGACATATGAAGAAGACAGGAGATTGTTGTCACGTGTACTACACAGCCAGTACTTGCCAGAAATTCCTGCAGCTCCTTCAGTGTTGCTGGCGGCCTCTTGGCAGCCTCCCTGACTAGTTTTCTTCTCGTCTTATCAATTTTGGACGTTCTGTTCTTGGTAATGTCACTGTTGTGCCATATTTTCTCTACTTGATGACGGCCGTCACTGTGTTCTGTGGTATATTTAATTCCTTGGAAATTCTTTTGTAGCTTTCACCTGACTGATATCTTTGAATAATGAGGTCCCTCTGATGCTTTGGAAGCTCTCGGCGGACCATGGCTTGTACTGGAAGATGTTGCTACAAGAGTGTGAGGAAAAGCCGTCTAGAACAGCAGAACTTTATTTGGGGTTGAGCAGAGGCACTTTAATTTGTGACAAGCGTGTGCGGACTCCAGTTTAACATGAGTGTGAATGGAATTGGTTAAATCTGAATACAGCCACATCCTGAGTTATAAAAGGGTGTGCACACTTATGCAACCACATTATCTCAGTTGTTTACTTTTACTTCATCTCCCTGAAAGGTTTGTTTGTTTTTCCAACTGTGTTGTACAAGTTATAGGTCACATTAAAAAGGTGGAAAAAGTTGGGAAATTGTTTATCTTGATGTCATTTTTTTTTTTTTTTACATCACAAAAACCTGATATTTGAACAGGGGTGTGTAGACTTTTTATATCCAATGTATATGGACTTGCTGGCAACCGTTCTACACTAGCTTTTTTTTTTTTTTTAAATAATTTGCTCTGACTCCCGAGGGTGAAAGGAGCTTCTCATATCTTCTGGAGACATCTCAGTGTGATGAAACAAACAAAACCAGTGTGGTGTAGTCCCTTTAGCTCTTGTCCAAGTAGACCAGTTTGTTTCGTAATCTGCTCTGTTATTGCGAAAGTCAAACAAAACCACCACAGTGGAGCATTGGGCTGTAGTTATATTTTTCTGCCATGTTTTCTCTGCAGAGCTGGGGTCCCGCAGTGCAAAATGGCTTTTCTCAGAAACGTCTCCACTGGGGTGTCGTTTTTGTGCTGGCACCCCATTCATTGTTTCCATCCTATTGCCCTTACCTCACTGTGTATCGTGTTACTGGGGAGCTCAACAGTAACTGCCTGCCCCACGATTCTGGAAGTAAGTTAGTAAGTTTATTTATTTTTCTCAGACGGTCTAAAAAAAAAAAAAATTGCAAGGGTGCCAAGGGCTAATCAGCTACATGGTACAAACATCAACAAGACCTTTGATTTTATTTCAAATCTCTTCTGAAACTTTATAAACTGCCAAGTTATTAAACCATTTTACATGGGAAAAATGAATGGGAAATTTACTTCCAGAACTGCCAGAACTGGAGGTCACTGTTGAGAATTTGAGAAAGGTTTTGCTGCTAAAATATGATATAAAGTAGGCCAATTTGTGTAAAATGTTTAACAATTCAACACTGCTCTGATTCTCTACAAGGCTTTTCCATATAGATCTTATTTGCTGTCAAGATCAGCAGCCCTGTGCAAAATACAACCAATAATAAAAGTGTAGAATAGTAGTGTGAGTCACTGAAATTTGAATCCCATAGCTAAAAAGTTTGGAAATTTTAATTGCATAGTGTTGTTGTGTCCTTGAGCAAGACACTTCACTAGCCTTGCCTTAACTACATATTCAACACTTGATCTGATGCAGAGTTATTATTAAAGGCACGATGTGACTGGGTGAAATTTTCCACAGTATAACGTTAAAAGATGAAGTGCCTGATTGGTCCAAAGTTATTCCACATTTACCTCTTGCTTTCTGAGCGTTCTAAATATTCACCAGGATGAGTTTATAAGCTCTTGTCACAACACTCTAGACTAGAGTGCAGTTAGCGTTAGGTGGTCATGCTACCTACTAGCATGCCAAGTGCACACTTCCTGATGCTCAGGCGGTTTCTAATCAGATGCAGTCAGCACACAAGCATGAACTAACAAACTAACAACTAAAAACTAACATGAACTACAAGAACTACTAATACACTGCACATGGACGACTGTAATCCGATTGCAAATGGATTGGGATCGTATCGAATTCATGTGCACAAGCTAAGGATCATATAGGGATTGGTTTCCCGAATCTGATTGGAACCCCTGGCTTAGGCAGATAGTAACCCGCTTGGTGCCGCCTTGTGCACGATGTCGGATCGGATTGGCATACTGCGCATGCGCCGACGCCGTCATAAGTAGCAATTGTTGCCGGAAAAGTCAGACGAAATCATGGCTGCAAAGAAAGAATGCACAACACGTACACCAATGCTGCTCTGTCAAACTTCTTGAGTGCCATCTTTGTATACCGCCACATAGTTTGTTGTGTTTTTATTGAGTAGCCATCACCCGGAAGTAGTTGGACTACAGCGCCACATAGTGTAGCGGAGCCGGACAGGTCGCTGACCATTATCTGATTGCACGACTTTCATGTGCAGTGGGATCTAAGGACAGACCACCCGACGGGTAACGGGATCGGATTTGGAGAAATCCAATCCGATCCTACCATGTGCACGCAGTGAATATCTGTACTAGGACAAGACAAATTTTGCTCAAATACATCTCCATACTTCTCCATCCTGCATTTATTAAATCACATGATATGTACAAATAAGGCAAAAGCAATAAAACCATCTTAGAGATAAAGCAGACCTATTCTACAAAATATTTTAACATGTTATATAGTTGTTTCCTCTCACCATTTCCACTCTCAAAGTTGTATTTGGAGTGATGCATGTTGAAGCAATCTTAAATATAATTGCTTCTTTTCAAGACGACATTTTGACATTTTCACCGTCTCGGGTACAAACCCACTGCTCTTTACTTACTTTGGTCTCTAATTATTAAGTTGTTCTAAATGAATAATGTGAGTTTAAATGTCCAAATAATAAGATGATTATCAGGCATGAAACTTGGACTCAAATGCAACACAAAAGAATGCAGTCAAACCAAACGCCTTGGTTCAGTTTAATAGAAAGTTTCCTTCAATAGGTAAAGTTTAATATGACAAATCAGGCTGAAAAACAACAAAGGAAGCAAATTTCAGATTCAGAATTTCAGACACAGAGCTTCAGAGTCTCTTTGACTGGTCGACAATCTGACTGGGCAGAGGGAGTTTATATAGACGACCCTGGGATGATTGGGGGATGAGTGGCAGCTGCAGGAAAAACAGGGAGAGGAGGATCAGGCTAAGACATGGAGTTGGACTGGGGATAAACATGTAAACAACAGGCAAAACTGTGACAATAATAGCCACTTTCAGACTGTTGGGCCAAAGCCGAGCCAACAGGGGCGTATCGGGGCTAATTGCTTTCACACGTCCAGGGCCAGGTGCTGACAGGGGCTAGGGGCCAGGATCTTGGAGCTAATGGCCCGCGATTTCTGGCCTGAGCAAAATGATGGGCCAGGACGGGCCAGAGGTGGTGTCAAGCTGGGGGCAGGGCCAACATTTGGAAGCAAAATAAAGCGAAGATGGTAGAGTATTACCTGTACCTTCATCACCGTGACTCTCAGTCGTCATTCCTGTTGTCGTTTGATTTTTCTTTGCCGTCTTCCCACACGTATCCTCTGTAACGGCTTCTTTCTTTCTTCATCGAACTCTTCATGCTGTCTCCGTCGGAACATAATCATGAGCGTGTGCAGAGGTTCCATAGTGTTCAGTATGAGTGTTGTAGTGTTTGTAGTCAGAGGTATCGGCAGTAGTTGTTGGTCTGATACTCGATCATATACAAATCGTCTTCTGTTGTCGTGCTACTGAATCGCCCATCTATTCTGTTTCAAAATGGCCTGTATCAGTGACGTTTCCGCAAATGGGGGCCTAACACGGAAAGGCTGGTAGCCCAACAGTGTGAACACAACCGGTCTCAGGGTATGGGGCTGGTGGGCAGAGGCTATTAGCACCGAGGTTGCCCCCTAGTGGCCCGGCCCAACCTGGCCCAACAGTCTGAAAGCGGCTATTGATCCACGGGGGTCATAAGCCGTGTCTCAATTCTCAGTGTGCACAGTTCGGAGTGTGGTTTTAAGGGTACTCAGACTGCAGGCAAGACTGTGCATACTTGCACAGCCCTGAGTGCAGTCTGCAGGCCGCATGGGCGTCGTCGAAATGCAACAGGTCTCGCAACTGCCAGATGCAGCCACCAACTCCATTTTCTCTCGTAGAAGAAGTAGCGCGCGATGCATGCTGGCATATATGAGTGCGCGCAGTGTGCTTTTTCACGCAGTTGGTCCACGCTCTCAAACAGAAAACACTGTTCCACATTGAGATGTCATGTGGTAATACAGGAAGTGCTCCATAGTGCTTTTAAACTCCATACACCTTCACTTAAATCATTTGGATTATTTCATACCTGGAATTACTAATCTCTATCAAACTAAAGATAAAAGGAGCCGTTAACTTGAAAAATACGACATGACATCACAAGGTGGAACAGAGCATTTTGAGCTGTAAGATGTAGACAAACTAATAACCCAGGATTACTGATTAATGTGTGAATGAAATAAAACACAACTTCATGTATGTTTTTGAGGAGGTAACAACATTCTAACGTGGCTTAAAGCTCAAAACAATTATGCCATAGTGTTTAATTTGAGCTGAAAATCCCCAACTCTCCTGAAATTCGTCCTAAACGTCAGTGTGTGAGCTGAGGACAGTGGCTTTGTGAGGAAATGACTTTGGCACTGCTGCGTTTTGGACTTGTGTCTTGCTTTGATAATTGTGTTGTTTTTCCAAAAAGGAGCCAGAAGATGACATTTGAAGTGGAGCCAAATCTGTCTTGCCATTTTTCCGATTCAAAAAACGACAAGTGAGACAAGTGAGGTGACACATATTAGAATGCATGTCTGGTCTGGTCTAGGCTTCAGAGATAAGGCCCAGTCTGGAAGTTCATACCAGGATGACAAAAAACACATTAAAACTAAGCTGGGAAGATCCTTTGAGCTAAATATTGGTTATAGTAATTACAAGAAGTAGAAGCTTGGTGCCATAACGAATTTCAGCACTAATGAGTCCAATGTTGGCTTCTTAGTTGCAGATTTCTAAACTTGGCTGTAAATTAACTGCTAGACTCAGTTAGCTTAATTTATCTGCATTTTAAAGCAGATCTACTATGCAAAATCAACTTTTCTAAACTGTTAAAGGGATATGCCACCCCCAGGTCAAATTTGGGCATCTCCCCACAGCCCAGAGACTAAAATAAGTGGTGGAAAGCGTTTTCCTGCTCACCCAGCCATTGTCCGAGTCTGTCGCCACTGACCGCCGCGGTATCTGCAGCTCCTCCGCCTTAGACTGGAGTCTAACGTCGCCAGAGAAAGATTTCGGCCAAAAGGAATTAATTTGCTCGATGCGTTTCCCAATTACTTTGTGTGTAGTGCGCATTCATATCGAGTGCAAATAAATGTGCAAATCAACACGGAGAGCTTGACTTGGTCATTTTGGGTGGGAACTATTTTCCAGTGCGTAAGAATACAGTCGAATCACGCAGTACGCTGCCAGGGGAATCCCAGTTACGCACCGGGAAGGGAGTTCCCCTGTTGCACAACGTGGTGCGTGATTCGGCTGTATTCTTACGCACTGGAAAATAGTTCCCACCCAAAATGACCAAGGCAAGCTCTCCGTGTTGATTTGCACATTTATTTGCACTCGATATGAATGCGCACTACACACAAAGTAATTGGGAAACGCATCGAGCAAATTAATTCCTTTTGGCCGAAATCTTTCTCTGGCGACGTTAGACTCCAGTCTAAGGCGGAGGAGCTGCAGATACCGCGGCGGTCAGTGGCGACAGACTCGGACAATGGCTGGGTGAGCAGGAAAACGCTTTCCACCACTTATTTTAGTCTCTGGACTGTGGGGAGATGCCCAAATTTGACCTGGGGGTGGCATATCCCTTTAAAGGTCATATACAGTGGACAGTGGTCCTTCGCTCTATCGTGGTTCACTGTTCGCGGCCTCGCTGTTTCACAGATTTTTTTTCCCCGATTTTTTTAATAGTGCAACATTGTATTCTGTGTCCTGATTGGCTAAGAGACTGTAGACCTTTGCCGATTGATAGATGGGGGGTGCAGGGGGGACCTGGACTAAACCAGGACTAAACATGGACTAAACCAGGTCTAGACCAGAACTAAACCGGGTCTAGACCAGGTCTAAACCAGGTCTAAACCTGGACTGGTCCTGGACTAAACCAGAACTGGACCAGGTCTAGACCTAGTCTAAACCGGGACTAAACCAGGTCTAAACCAGGATTAAATCACCCCGTGCGGCCCTTTGCTGGTTTCGTGCGGCTCTGGCGTTCGTTTGTGCGTGTTCGGTTTGTGGCTCGGGCTGCAAGGACGCGGTCCTGAGGGGGAGGTCCGGGCTCCGCGGTTCGATCTCGTGCTCGCAGCCCCGGCCTTGCGCCGGTCGTGCTGCTCTGTCACGGATTTGACCACGATGAGGGGTGCACGTGTCGCGCACTTCTCCAAAGGGTTGGTGCGCGTCGCATCCCGGGACATGGCAGTGCCGTTGGATGAGTGCGGTGCTTCCTGCGGATCCAGTGACTCATGTCTCCGCTCCCATCGCGTGTCCGGCGGGGCTCCCCACGCTTCATTATTAATGCATTTTGTTGAAAATCTATGAAAGTTTGAGTGTTTAAATGAGAGAGAAATGTGAGAAAACGTTAATTCCAGTGTTTTAAGGCGTTTACAGCCTTAAACATGTATAATAATTGTAAAATATAAAGTTGTCCTACTTCGCGGATTTCACTCATTATGGGTTATTTCTGGAACCTAACCCCCACGATAAACGAGGGACCACTGTATTAGACAAATTGGACGCTTTAAAGGGATATGCCACCCCCAGGTCAAATTTGGGCATCTCCCCACAGTCCAGAGACTAAAATAAGTGGTGGAAAGCGTTTTCCTGCTCACCCAGCCATTGTCCGAGTCTGTCGCCAGGAATTAATTTGCTCGATGCGTTTCCCAATTACTTTCTGTGTAGTGCGCATTCATATCGAGTGCAAATAAATGTGCAAATCAACACGGAGAGCTTGACTTGGTCATTTTGAGTGGGAACTATTTTCCAGTGCGGAAGAATAAAGCCGAATCACGCAGCACGATGCCAGGGGAATCCCTGTTACGCACCAGGAAGGGAGTTCCCCTGTTGTACAGCGTGGTGCGTGATTCGAAAGAAATGGGGGAGTTAGACATAACTTGTCTCCCATTTATAATTCGATTCTCAAACCAAGTCAAAGCAGACAAAAGAAACAATAGGGTAGACAAGTTAGGGCCAGAGGTGTGGAGACGGTCGTTAGGGTGAATAGGTATGCTAAACTAGACGCCAGAGAAATTCGAAAAACAAAAGAAACAAATTAGTTGAGATAGTTTCAGAATTATTTCAGTGTAGTGAGCTCCTCCCTGCAGTTAGATATAAGCAGGGTCTAACCAGCACTAGAACCAGAACTGAACGTTTTCGACCAAACAAACTTTGTCCAGTTGACAAATTGAATTTCTCCTTTTATCAGAGACACCATTTTGCAAATCGACTGTACTTTGTCCTCAAATTGCATTTTCTTAATTGATAATAGACTTTGACAAAGACTTAGACTTAACTCATTTTGGTCCGGGGGTCCATATCCAAACTACTTTGATCCCAAAGGGGCCGGATCAGAAAACTCATGGCAAATATACCCCAAGAATAGCAATAAGTCCAAATATTTGTTCAGAGAAACGCAAATCTATTACAGAATCTAGTACAGAACTCTTTCTTTTACAAAATATTATAATATTATGAACAACCTAAAACTTAATGCTATTTCAACACAAGCATACAAGTTTCCAAGCAGGTTAACAAATAGGAATTAGTCATTTTTTCTTGGAAAATCTTGCACTCCTGCACCACTTTTTTCAGTTTTGACATTTTGCTGATGAGGGTGTCACATCAACAGTCAAAACGATGGTCCTTTAAGAGCGTTTGGAAAGAGGCGAGTCTTCATTTGTGCTGCTCTGGTGGGAGGGGCCACGCACAGAGGCGCTGGAGACACTGCTATGCTAAACTGCGTAGAAAAGAGGCAGAAAATTACCAATATTTTAATAAAAAATTTAAATATTTTAATAGAAAATCAGCTGAGGGCCATATTAAAGGTCTTAGAGATCTGGCCCCCGGGCCGCATGTATGACATTCCTGACTTAGACAAACTTTATTGATCCACAAGGGAAATTGTTTGGTATACAGCAAGTCCAGAGTTCTATTGTCCTGAGTTCTACAATCCACATACTGCTGAAATGTGGGTCCAAGGAAACATGGTTGAAGTCTCCAGAAATCAGTAATAAAGCCTCTGGGAGTTTAGACTGCAGCCCCCGCGACCAGTGTGTATTCTGTCACAGGCCGCCTCTTCATCCGCTGAGGGAGGGATATAAACTCCGATGAACAGGGCAGAAGTAAATTCCCTTGGTAAATAACATGGACGCATTCCCACAACCCTAAGTTCAATGTCCGGCACACAGATACGCTCCGTCACAATAATATGGCCAGGATTACACCACCTCTCATTCAACCAAAACAGCAATCCCGCCGCCGTTCTTCTTACCGCAAAGGAGAGTGTCTCAGTCATGATTCACGTAAGATTTGTCAGCGTTGCGTAATAATTTTGGTACAATTTTTTTTTTTTAAATCTGATACTCGTGATGTGCCGCTATCCATAGGAGGTGCTGACAACTTCACTGCTCTTTGTTGTGATGAAACGTCAATATTCCATCGGGCTCCACAGTTTTCTAAAAGTCAGTCATTATCGATCAATATCGCCCATTAAAATGTCCAAATTATAACAATGATCCATGGACGTCATAGATTATAACTATACAGCAGACACAAGCACAATATGTCTTCTTTAACAATTTATTGACAGATTTGTAGATTTCTTAATATAATTTGATTTGTAGACTTTTTAATATAAATATTTTTATTGAATCACAGTATACAGCAAGGATGTCAAACATGCGGCCCGGGGGCCAGACCGGCCCTCTAAGACCTTTAATATGGCCCTCGGCTGATTTTCTATTAAAGTATTAAAATTATTTATTAAAATATTGGTAATTTTCTGCCTCTTTTCAGTGCAGTTAAGCATAGCAGCGTCTCCAGCGCCTCTGTGCGTGGCCCCTCCCACCAGACCAGCACAAACGAAGACTCGCCTCTTTCCAAACGCTCTTAAAGGACCATCGTTTTGACTGTTGACGTGGCACCCTCATCAGCAAAATGTCAAAAATGAAAAAAGTGGTGCAGGAGTGCAGGATTTTCCAAGAAAAATTGACTAATTCCTATTTGTTATCCTGCTTGGAAACTTGTATGCTTGTGCTGAAATAGCATCAAGTTTTAGGTTGTTCATAATATTATAATATTTTGTAAAAGAAAGAGTTCTGTACTAGATTCTGTAATAGATTTGCGTTTCTCTGCACAAATATTTTGACTTATTGATATTTTTGGGGTATATATGCCATGAGTTTTTTGATCTGGCCCCTTTGGGATCAAAGTAGGTTGGATACGGCCCCAGGACCAAAATAAGTTTGACACCCCTGGTATACAGTATTCATACAAGATTTATAAATCACAATTTTTTTCCTTTGACATTTTTCTTATTTTCAAAATCACCATCTAAATAATAATAATAATAAATATCAAATCCAGATATACTAAACTAAAATAAAGGTGAACAATTAAAATATAATCATAATCAAGAAAAACAAAATAAATATGGTAAAGAGAGAGAGGAGAAAGTGTTGTAGAGTTTTTATTGATTTGCCGTATTCCATAAGCAAACCCAATTTCTGTTGAATTTTTTCTTCATTTCCCTTTCCAGTTCTACTACTGAGACTTCTGACCTGTCCTCCAGCTCTATGCAAATCTACGCTGCAAAGTCAACTAAACACAAACTAATCCTCCCGACCAAACCGAGAACACAACTGAGTTCATAAGTAGAAACGTGGTTGGACTTCTCGTGATTCTCGTTGTTGCTGTTTCTATGGTGACTAATATTAAGTCCTTCTTTTAAAATCGGCGTGCAGTTATAGCAATAAATGTGCGAAAATGTCACGCGTGTCGTTCCAGGAAGAGAGCGGTGGAGGTAAATGCTAACCACACACAAAGGTCAGCCCTGAGGATATGGTTATTATGGATCTGCTCATTTGAAATCTGTAAAAGCACGCGGTGTATTTCCTGCATACTCACTGACAATGAAGGATTCTAAGTACTGTCCTCCTTTGTGGGTTCAAGATGTTTACAAAAGTAAAGTAAAGTACTTTTTACTTTTTACAAAAGTAAAAAGTAATTACTGCATGACTTGAGAACATTAAAATCTCAAGTTTTTACATATTGTATAAATAATGAAAGTAACTTGAAAACTGATGGTTGCTAATTTTGTTGACTAAAATATTTTGACTCAGTCTGTCCATGTCCTATGAAGCAATGTGATTAAATCATAATTAGAATATCCAATCCAATCCAACTTTATTTCTATAGCACATTTTATAAACAGAAACAGTTTCCACAGTGCTGCCCATAAAACAATAAAACTTAATAAAACATTACTAAAACAGCAATAAATAAAGTGATAATAAAATAACTAAAAACAAAAGCAATTATAAAAACACAGAGGAATATAATATATATATATATATATTATACATAATTTAAATATTTTCTTTAGTCAACATCAATTTTTTTGTGGAAAACTGGATATAAATCAAACAACATTATGACCGCCCACCCCCTGGTTATGGAACAAAATTTCTCATTCACATAGTTCAGGGCTAATCATATTATTATATTAGTTAGCATGTAGCTGCTTTGGCTCCGTGGTGCCTTTGAACTCTCAATATTTAAATTTTTCAAAAAGTCTATAGGAAAAATTAATGGAAAATTTGGTTCCAGAACAGGTGGTCACTGCTGAGCTCCATTTGGCAACATTTTTGGAAGGACAAATATTTACCTAAAAAAATCAAAAAATAAAAATAAATTAAAATTGATTGTCCAAGTTAACACTGGCTGGTGTTCATATCATATATCTTACTTTATCCGCTTTGTGGCCATACCTACTTGTCAAAGCCTGATCTCGTCAGATCTCAGAAGTTAAAGGAAAAGTAACATTATTTTACAATCTGAGCCTTCTTTCGGTAATAAAACAAGTCGTTTGACTCACCCATAGCACGTTCGTGTCATTTGGAGCTGTTTGGTGAAAGTTATGTTGTAGCGTATCCGTTAGCGTGAGTACTTGGGGCATTACTTTGCGGTCTCCAAATAACACAAACTTTAGCACTTTTCAAATCATAGAAGCCCGATGTCTTAATGTAAGATTTTGTTTGAAGCAAAAGTGGCCTGTAATCCGAGATTTATCCATAGTTTTCAGCTTTGCGTTTCATGTTTGGGTCCCGGGAGCTGATAGCACACTCCGCGCATGCGCACTGGCGTCCTCATCTACTTGAAACTATGGCTAAATCTCGGATTACAGGCCACTTTTGCTTCAAACGAAATCTTACATTAAGACATCGGGCTTCTATGATTTGAAAAGTGCTAAAGTTTGTGTTATTTGGAGACCGCAAAGTAATGCCCCGAATACTCATGTTAACGGATACGCTACAACATAACTTTCACCAAACAGCTCCAAATGACACGAACGTGATATGGGTGAGTCAAACGACTTGTTTTATTACCGAAAGAAGGCTCAGATTGGAAAATAACGTTACTTTTCCTTTAAGCAAGGCAGGGCCTGGTTAGTACATGGATGGGAGACCAGTGGGAATTCCCGGTGCCATAGGGGGGCGCCAGTCGCAAAAACTTGTTGTGTCCTTAGGCAAGACACTTCACCCACATTGCCTCGTATGAAAGTGGAGTATGCGTGGGTGTTGGAGGTGGTCAGAGGGGCCGATGGCACAGATTGGCAGCCTCGCTTCTGTCAGTCTGCCCCAGGGCAGCTGTGGCTACAGAAACTAGCTTAGCACCACCAAGTGTGGAGTGAATGAACAATGAACTGTAAAGCGCTTTGGGTGTCATGAAAGGCGCTATATAAATGCTATGAATTATTATTATTATCATCAGATTTTTGCACAGTTCTAAGATTTCCAAAATGACACAAGAAAAGCAAAATTATCTTATTTCTTTCTGATCATGTTCCCTGTGATTATTCACATCTGATTTTGCAGTTTGCATGTCATTTACATAATCTTCAAAGTCCAGAAATGTGATTAGAATCAGCTTTTGGTGTGCATGTGAACAAAGACACTGAGGGTGCTCATGACATTGTGAAATGATTTTTTAAAGCAGAACTATTAATTTAAATGAGCTCCCTCGTGAGAATACACTGCCAACCAACAGACCCAAAAGCATTATTTTCTGTCTTTCTCTTTTTATTGAAATGAGGCAGTATACACATTCACATTCAAAAACATAACGTTGGCAAATATCAAAAAAGAGTCAGAGTCGGCCACATTGCAATACAGGTTTTCTGCAGACAGCTGAGATGCTTCAAACATCCTCAAAATACATATTTAACTATCACAATTACAAAGATGATGCTAAAATGTTCTGTAAACATGATGACAGAAGTGTCCTCACTCAGACCTGCATTTACAGACCCCAGCGTTACAGATGTTGCTGTGCCATGCCAAAGGCCATCACAGCTGTTGGTCCAGATCTGACGGACTGAGAGATAAGCCTTGGGTTCAATGTGGGTGAACGGAGGGGCGCTCACGTGTTTTCAAAAAGAGGATGTAAACACGGACTTGCATGGTTGGATATCAGGTAATCCTGGATTTGAGAACATGGATTATTACAACAGGTTTCTACTGTGAACCAAATCAAAGAAAGTGATGAAGGATTTTTACTTCATGTTTTCACAAGAGCATCCATCTGTGACGTCACCCTGTATGGTCTGGGTTTATTTTTCATACGGTTAAAAGAAAATTGTTCACATGTTTCAATTCATTTGTAAAAAGAGGTGCACTTTTCTTGTAGGCTCTGCCCTTTGCTTGGATAGAACATGTAGATATTGCTGCTTTGCCATGAATGCCAGACAAAAATCTTCCCAAGCCACATTGCAGGTCAGCTCTGTGGAGAGGCAAGCCTGCTCACAGTAAGAATACAGTAAGGTATTTGTTTGGCAATAAAAAATATGCAAGAGTGAATGCTAGAATAAATAGAATAAATAAATTAAACAAAGCCATCATATGTTAGGAGTGAGTGACTGCTGTGTTGGGGCAGTGTTGTTGAGAGGAGCTCACATGAAGAGCAGGACTCTGCTGTGCTGCTGCGCTCTCAGGCTTTCACAGAGTCCATGTGTTCACGCTGTAGGAAAAGAGCCCGGGGCAAGCTGTGGTGTCCAGTGCAAATACCCTCCAACAGAGCAGCGCTCCAAAGGTCCACTCATCACTTTTAAGACTTTTAAGACGGCAGTGGCCCCAGAGTGTGGGGTCACTCTTTGTAGAGTCTTCAAATATTTTTTACACTATACTGGAGTAAATTTTATATTTTGGTTAGTGTCAATTATGGTAATATCAACAGAGAGTCAATTTTTAAAGGAAAAGTAACGTTTTTTACAATCTGAGCCTTATTTCGGTAATAAAACAAGTTGTTTTACTCACCCATAGCACTTATGGAGCTTATGGTGTCATATGGAGCACTTTTGGAGATGTTTTAGATTTGCGATCTCCATAATGTGAGTTTCAAATCATAGAAGCTTGATGTCTTAGCCTACAATTTCGTGTGGTCAAAAGTGGCCTGTAATCTGAGATTTAGCCATAGTTTTGAGTAGATGAGGAGGCCAGTGCGCAAGTGCGGAGTGTGCTCTCAGCTCCCGGGACCCAAACATGAAACGCAAAGCTGTAAACTATGGATAAATCTCGGATTACAGGCCACTTTTGATTCAAATGAAATCGTAGACTAAGACATCGAGCTTCTATGATTTGAAAAGTGCTAAAGTTTGTGTTATTTGGAGCCCGCACGGGGCATATTACATGCTCGGAGAATATATTATATGCCCCGAGCTATGGCTAGAAGTCGCGCTAGGCTAACCGCAAATCTAAAACATCTCTGGAAGTGCTCCATATGACACCAAAGTGCTATGGGTGAGTAAAACAACTTGTTTTATTCCAGAAATAAGGCTCAAATTGTAAAAATAAAAAGTTACTTTTCCTTTAAAGTTTTACTGTTTGTTGAAAACATTATAGGAAATAAAATGATGCACAAATGTTCATCTTAAACATTTATTATTGAACAGGTTCAGGATATGTACGTGCTAGGGGTCGTCAAACGTCTCTAGACATTTGGAGGTCAGATATAACATTTCTTTGGTTGAGACTAAAAACTATAAATAATAAAATAATATTAAATACCGTCCGGTCAAATGGAAAATGAGATGAATTGCAACATTTGAAACACTTTGTTAAAATATTTCTTGTTTCCTGAGTAAAAAAAACAGCCAGCATAGTTTTGCTTTTCTTTACAAACACCTGAAGTGACTGTGATTGATTGTTGAAGTTGAGCATGCACCCCAGTGACTCTTTTAAGTTTCTCCACATCTGCGTTAAACACTTTGGTCCGAACAGATGTGTAAAAAATTATTGTGGAACAAGTTAAAGACAACACATCAGGCATGAAAATGGGTCAGGGCTGAAAAAGGTGAGGAAAAGTGCACGAGGGACGACGTCTGGTGTGTGTGGTTATTTCTGTTGCAAACTGGGTGTACTGGGGCATCTATTTCAGGTTAATAAGACCAGGCCCTCGCTAAATGAATGGCGACTCACCAGTATATGCACTTGTGTTGGGGTCAAGACCGCACTAATCGAGACCAAGACCTGTCCGAGACCACAGGGTCAAGACCAAGACAAGACCAAGACAAGACCTAGACAAGACCAAGACAAGACCAAGACAAGACCAAGACAAGACCAAGACCTCTATGGGTCAAGACTGAGAAAGAGAGAGACCAATTTTCTACATTTATTTGTATTTTACAGTTGGGACTGAGTTTACAGTGGGACAGTGCAGCGACGGTCTGGTGGTGGAGTGAACAGGCCGGTCTGAACAGTAGTGTTTTGAGTTTGGATTTGAAATGTGGGAGTGAGTCGTTTTTGCGGCGGTCAGGAGGGAGAGCGTTCCAGAGCTGAGGAGCGACTGAAAGCTCTGCTCCTCCTGGTGACGAGACGAGCAGAGGGAACAGAGAGCTGGAGAGAGGAGGAGGAGGAGGAGTGGAGGGAGCGGGTGGGTGTGGTGGAGGAGCTCAGGGAGATATGGGATATGGAGGTGCCAGGTTATGGAGGGCTTTGACTGTGTGGAGCAGGGTTTTGTTTTGAATGCGGTGTGAGATGGGGAGCCAGTGGAGCTGTTGCAGGACGGGTGTGATGTGGCATCTAATTATAAAGCATTATGCTGTCCAAAAATCAGGAAGCGTGTGAATAATTAGGATGCTCAGAATGCGTAAGGTTTTTCACATTTTTAAGAGTGAAAATCAAGTATGGCGCCTTTAACCACAACATCAAATTATCTACCTAATACTTTTCAGCATTATTGTTCCAGCCAAATTGATGATATCAAACTAAATACCTACCAAATGATTCTTAATGGCCAGATGCTGCAGTCTCTGATATCACTACGTGTCTTGGCGCAGGGATTTGAACCTTTGCCCGCCCTCTCTGTGATTGATGAGAGGGAAGCCGCATTATGAATGATAAGAGTTTAATTACTATGCACATACACGGGGACATCTGGAGATCGGCTTCTACTGTGCATGTAAATAGTTAAGATGAAAAGTACTGAATAATGGATCATATAATTGGCCATTATTTGAACCCTGGACGCTTAGTGCTGAATATCAAATGACAGCACACAATTCTTTGGAGGGTTAAAGGTCCTATATTATGCTAAATTGACTCTTGTGAGCTTTAAACCATGTTAGAATGTTGTTACCTAATCAGAAACAGACCTGGAGTTGTATCTAGTGTGTTTTGTTACATCCACACATGTTTGAGTAGCTTCTATTCTTCTGTCTACATCTCCAAAGCTCAAAATGCTAATCTAGTGAGGGTGTATGGAGTTTAAAAACACAGTGGAGCACTTCCTACTATCACACGGCCTCACACGAGTAGCTTGAGAGCTCCGAACCTAATCTATTTTGCAGCATTTGTGTGTTAAACATGAACAAAACGCAACTCCAGGTCTGTTTATGATGAGAAAACAACATTATAACAGATCAGAAAATAGAGTAATATGGGCCCTTTAAAGAAAACCTTATGCATCCTTGTGGTTTTAATTCCCTTTTGAACATGCTTTTGGTCTCCTTGGAATAAGTATGTGACATTTTCTAACTTAGAGGTGAAATCGGTCAAATTATCAATATTATTTTGTCGCCACTGAGCTATTTAGGCATTGGAGTTTCCCCCTGCTGTCAGCAAATGAGGGAAATCACAAATGAAACACTGGGAATGCAAATGAAACACTGTATGCATGTGAATGTGAATGCTGCACTAATATCGACTCGAATAACTTCTGAGACGGCATATAAAAACTAATGAAGTCCAATTTTTTTTTTTTTTTTTTTTTTTTTTTTTTTACCTGTGATGCCACAATCTGGGCAAAATACAAACAGAGCAGTTTTGGGGTGCTCAGAGAAAACTATTAATTGTATTAATAAAACAATGTGTAAGTAATGCAAAAATACAACTCCAGTATGCAGGTATGTTTGTGATGAGGAGAAAATGATATAACATGGGCGACAGTAGCTCAGTTGGTACAGCGTTCGTCCTCTGATCGGAAGGTTGGCGGTGTGATTCCAGCTCTCACAGGTGAATGCTGACATTGTGGGCAAGACACTTAACTCACCTTGCCAGTGTCTGCGTACACTGGTGTGTGAATGGGTGAGTGGTTCCATGTTGTAAAGCGCTTTGAGTGTCTTGAAAGTGGAAAAACATTGCATAAACATTGCCAAACTTACATCCATCATGCAAGACACCTCTCACCCTCTGCACCGGACTGTAGAGGAGCTGAGCAGCTCCTTCAGCAGCCGACTGAGGCACCCCCAGTGCAAGAAGGAGTGCTACCGCATATCCTTCATCCCCACCTCCATCAGACTGAATAGAAGAAGAAGAATGACTTTTTTGATCTCACACAGGAGAAATTGTTCTCTGCATTTAACCCATCCTTATTATTATTAGGAGCATTGGGCAGCACATTACTGCGCCCGGGGACCATCTCCATGATCTTGTTGCTTAGCCTTGGTCAGGACCTCAGTTGGAGGATTTTTACCTATGGAGCATGTTTTGGGTTGGTGGGGGAAACCGGAGTGCCCGGAGGAAACCCACCCAGACACGAGGAGAACATGCAAACTCCACACAGAAAGGCCCAGGCGACTCGGGGATCGAACCCGGACCATGCAGGCAAACTCCACACAAAACACACACAGAAAGGCCCGGGCAAACCCGGAACCTTCTTGCTGTGAAGCGTGAGTGCTAGCCACTCAGCCACCGTGCCGCCATATAACTCCACTATATAGTCTAAACATGTAATTTTTTTCTATATTCTCTTATTTACTTATTTTATTATTACTTATCTTGTCTGCACTGCAAGAAATGATTTTCAAGAAAGTTAAATTGTCTTGTTTTGGGGAAACTGATCTAGTGTTTTTTTGGTTTTTAGTACAAAAAATATCTTGGTAGTGCCAGAAACGCTGCCTTGTTTTTAGAAGCTCAATCTACCTTTATCTAAGTGAGATATTGCAACTTATTTTGAGCTGAATTTATTCCAGAAATTAGCTGCAGCCTTGTTCTGCACATGAGCAACCCATCTTTGCTCCTTATTTTAAGACAGAAACATATTCTTAATTCAATAACAGTGACATGCAGCGTCAAACTTCTTTATTGCTAATCGTTTATCTGCATCAAAACTTTGTCTTTCAATAACATATCCAAAATAATATTTGACAGGCACATATGCAGTGGAGTTTTGTGCAACGATATGGTGTGAAAGTCACCACACTATCAACTTGCAAGAGGACATGAACCCATCTTTGTCCCCATTTCAAAATACAAAGACTTAATTACACAGTGACATGCAATAATTTCCATAGCATTGATCTACATCATAAAGATTTGTGTCTTTCAATGACATCTCCAAGATAGTATTTCACAGGCACATATGTGGTGGAGTTGTGTGTAACAATGTAATATGGTGTGAAATCCACCAGACTATCTGCGTGCAAGAGGTCAGGTTTCACTAATGACTTACAGATATTTTTAAAGTTGCCTTTACTAGCCCACTGTTTGAAAAAACTCAAACCTCATGCACATGTGACGTACCATGGGCCTAAGTAGTTTCATCTGGGATGGGGCATGAATCAGGTAGTGTTGTTTTGGGGTTATGTTATTTTCTGGAAATAGTTTCTTGTAATCATTTAAATGTTTTTCAATAAGATGTTTCAACTTATCAACTGTTTGCAAGAAAATTACAGGAGCAAATAAAATATGAATTATCTCAATAAGCTCAAGAATTATGTTGTGATAATCACTATCCTTAACTGTATCCATTATAAATGGTAGGGTTTTCAGAAGAGCTATCATTTGTCCTGATGACTGTTTCAACTTATTGTCACTGCAAGCCAGTGTGCTTTGGGCTATTGGGCTTGGTTTATCTCGAACATCTAAAGGAGAATAAGGGAATCCAACAATAACAGAACTGACATGATCCAAATCCAGTTGCCCTGTAAGAATTAAATGTTTCATTACACATTTAATTTCCAATGGAGCAACACCCTCCAGGATTATATGCATAATATCTTGTGGTGTTTGATGGATTAAGTTAAAGCCAGGGAAATCTATGACCTTGTTCTTTCTGTTAATTCCATATGTAGTTGTTAGTTTTTTGAAAAATAGGTCCAAAGAGATCTGAAGAAAGGCATTGATCAAGATTGAGGATATTCAGCATTTAATGTCAGAATTCAGCAGAATACAAATGAAATGGTGACATCAGACATCTCCAGTTGATCACATGTTGTCGCCTTGGCCCAACTGGTCTTTAGCAGGCCCACAGACATGTGTCTGCAGTCCCCAAGAGAGACACCGATCGTGTCCCTTTCAGCAGCCCCAGAGAGGAAAGAGACAGAACACACCGTTGTCACCCCTTAAATAAGATCTGTAGCATACTTATGACATCAGCAACACAGCTAGCCAATCAAAGAAGAGCTTAGCTATGCAGTACCTAAAATACCACATATAGCCCCCACTCCTTGTAAGGCCCATAGAGGAGCTACCAAGCTTTAGTTGACGTCAGCCAGTTACAACAGAGGAGTTTCCCAATAGGTTGAAGTCAGCCAAAGTATTGATGGATGGGAGCAGGTGATGTAGCCAGCACAGCCTATGTAAACGTATTGTTACGCTTAGCTGCTTTTAGAACACTGGGTTAAAAACATACAGAAACATTAGGCAAAAGTCATAAGTATACTTATACACAGAGATTACGGTTTTCATATGTAAGTACACATGTAAATTCTTGGCGGCACAGTAGCTGAGTGGGTAGCGCTCTTGCTTCACAGCAAGGTTCCGGGTTCGATCCCCGGGTCGCCCAGGCCTTTCTGTGTGTGTTCTGTGTGGAGTTTGCATGCATGGTCTGGGTTCGATCCCCGGGTCGCCCAAGCCTTTCTGTGTGGAGTTTGCATGTTCTCCCCGTGTCTGGGTGGGTTTCCTCCGGGCACTTCGGTTTCCCCCACCAACCCAAAACATGCACCATAGGCACCTCCAGCTTAGGTCCTGACCAAGCCGAAGCAAGAAGATCATGGAGATGGTCCCCGGGCGCCCTAATGTGTGTGCTGCCCACTGCTCCTAATATATGTATATATATATATATGGGTTAAAATGCAGAGAAGAATTTCTCCAGTGTGAGATCAATAAAGTCACTTCTTCTTCTTCTAAATTAAAACATAGTCTTTAACTGATTTTTGAGATACTCAGTGCTGGCTTTTTCAATGTCACCACACTGCCGAACATGTCTCTCCAGTGACCTTTGCTCAAAACCACGCATTGTACTAATGTTTTCATACCGTACGAGTAGGTGTCGGGCAGGGGGACCCCGTGTCCAGCCAGCTCTTGGAAGGTCCAGAACTTGTTGACGCAGTTGAGGATGGCTTGTGGTCTGTTGATGAGACGACAGCCCATTTTCTCCAGGTGTCGCAGGACGGTGATGTCACTGTCTGACTGCACCCAGGGTGTGGGCACCCGCACCATCACCACCTGAGGGTACGAAGTCACAAACTCCTGGCCCACACGCAGCCCTGGCACAAGACACAGAGAGAGGGGGTTATTCTAATTGTTATTTTTGCAGTAAGAAGGTTCTGGGTGCGATCCCCGGTCCGGGTCAGCTGGGCCTTTCTGTTTGCATTTTCTTCCTGTGTCTGGGTGGGTTTCCTCCTGGTACTCCGTTTTCCCTCATCAACCCAAAACATGTACCACAGGTCAAAACCTTCAGCTATGGCAGTTCTGACCAAGGCTAGCAACAAAACCATGGAGATGATTGAGTTTGCATTCTGCTGCAACTATATGCAATAAAATGTCAAATGAAAAGGTTTTCCTGGTATAAAAACGTAAAAGCATTTCAGAATGAGTGTTAGCACAGAAGCTAACACTATTTTTTCCCTAGTCCGCTCACAGCCCCCAAACAATGACCGCTAGCTGTTAGCTTCCACTTAGCGCCACTTGGTCTTTACCTGAAGGTTTAAAGCAGAAAACACAGAAATAACCGGGAAACGCAGTGTTGTGGCGATGCTATTGCTTACCGAGAATTCCAGCGCGGATAGTGAGCATAATTTCGTCAATGAGGAGAAAGCGGTATTCGACATGTTCGTGGAAGCACCGCCCCCACAGTGCGCGGTGGATCTGCACTTGCGTTTCCTCGTAGGCGATTCGTCCATCTGTCATGAACCAAATCGTGGACGACATCTTTTTAGGCGATTCTTTTTGGTTTTTTGGAAATGAAATCGAATAAATTGCGTGGGTTAGAGTGGGCGAGAGGCGATGAACGCGCTCAGTTTACAAGTGTAACATGTAAAGGCCGGTGCTGGCTGTGCATGCACTTTTTGTTCAAAACTAAACTGCCTGGAGCTAATGTGGCAAGTTAATTTCTCCTGTGTAAGATCAACAAAGTCTTATCTTATCTTAAAAATGTGACCATTGACATCAATTTGGCATAATATGTGTCCTTGTAGCGGGTTTTCACGAGGCAGGACACAATTTCTTATGTGTTCATGCTCGTAGGTTGATCATTAATTTTTTTTTTTATACAGGAAAATGTTTATGTTTCGATTTCTCAAACAAATATGTTTAGGGCCTGAAAACAGGTTTTGATCTTTGGTTTCATTCTGTCATACTGTGCTTTTTTTGGTTGAAAATCTACGAAAGTTTGAGTGTTTAAACATGAGAGAAATGTGAGAAAATGTTAATTCCAGTCTGAGAAAAGTGTATAATGTGTGTGGTGAGGCGTTTACAGCCTTAAAAGATGTAGAATAATTGTTAAATATAAACGAGGGACCACTGTAATGTCATTTTTCAAAAGGACTGGTTGATGTGGTGTAACGGTGTAACTTTTCTGTTTGTCCAAATGGAGTGTAATGAATATTGTACATGCAAAATATGTCTCCGTACTGTGGAACATTTAAGGCAAAGCAAAAACATCTGTATGAAGGCAAGCAGGTAGCGGACCCTCTACCACAGCAGTCACATAGTTCACTTTTAATAACACATTTAAACGTTGTAGCTGGCTTGGATTGTACTAATAGGCAAAACAAATTGTCCAAAACACTGTGTCTAATTAGCAAATGTAAATAATACATTGAGTTTGTTTTATTTGCAGTCACATTCCCACAGTACTTATGTCAGAATGGTTGAGCGGCTGAGAGTTCACAAACCAGCAAACTACTTCCAGAGCCTAAAACGTTTTGGATAATCTTGAGTATTTTTTGATCCAGTCACTAAATCATGAAACATTCTTTTTATATTTGACCTTTTTAAATAATTTTCTTGAGAAATTGTGCATGAAAAACAATGTGTCCCTCATTTGCAGGCAGTTTGCTCCAATACTGACTGTGCAGTTTAGTTCACATGATTACGCACGTAGCTCTGACCTCAGACGTCAATCAATTGGATTTTGTAGCTCCTGAATTCAGAGGCTGTAGAAGATTATAGAACGCATAGCAGAAGTTGTGGTTGTAGTGGCTCGAGTAATAGTACGGAAAGTAATGCTATTAATAGTAGGCAAAAGGAGAAATTCTATTTGTGAACTGGACAAAAGTTTATTTGGTCAAATATGTTTCGCAGCTCATCCAAGCTGCTTCTTCAGTTCTGGTCAGACGCTGGTGGACACTGCCTATATTTGCCTGAAGGGAGGACCTACCTACCAGGCCCGGATCTAGACTGCATAGATTGGGGGGGCATTTCAAAATTTTGGTGGGGCATAGTCTGGAGTTTCATGTTCATTTTTCTTCTAATGCAAGGGTTCTTAACTTTTTTGACGTTGAGGCTCAGTTTTCCCAGTGCAGAGTGGCTTGGGGCCCATTAAGTATTAACAGTGTATCAGAGGTGGAGGGAGAGGTTGTGAACATATGGGGCTTAGCCCAGAGTTGGATTTCTTAGATGCAATTTCCAGCATTCTAGTGCATTTTACCGGGGCCAGTCCCGCTGCATTCCTCTCCGCCCCAAACCCTGGTGGAGCGACAGAGAAAGAACCAAGGTCTGAGCTCACAAATCCTGCCACACCTTTGCGCTCCTTTCGTGGTCTCTGCTCCGACGCAACCCAGCCCCCGAGCACCGCCTCCTCCCCGAGGCGCGGAGGCCGGGGTGCGCCGCGCTTCATAAATATGTTTCTTTTAGCGAACAATGTCCAGTTCTTGCGCATGCGCACTGTCCTCGTCATCTACTCGAAACTATGGCTAAATCTCGGATTAGAGGCCACTTTTGACTCAAACGAAAGTGTAGACTAAGACATTGAGCTTCTGTAATTTGAAAAGTGATAAAGTTTGTGTTATTTGGTGACTGCAATCGCCTGCCCCAAGCACTCACGTTAACGGATATCGCTAAACTACAACATCTACGAAACTGCAAACTCCAAATGACACCAAAGTGCTATGAGTGAGTAAAACAACTTGTTTTATTACCGAAATAAGGTTCAGATTGTAAAAAACATTAATATTCCTTTAACTCGGGGTTAAAAGCTCATAAAAGTGACATTTGCATAATTTTCCATTTCTCCATGTCCATCTTTCTACAGTTTCAAGTGGTCACACTATTGTCCACAGTTTCTTTGGAGAACAAAATTGGCAATTGTTCATTTCTGTGACAGAGCCGCTAATGCCTGAGCCACAAAGCCTGTTTTGTTTCTCACATGGAACATCAAATTATCCCCAAAGCGTACACTGTATTATTACGTCTCTCAGCATAATGACTGGGTTTGTCTAAGCACAAGAGGAGCATTTATCAGGTTTTATCGGAGAGAACCAAAACAGTGTCCAGTATTTGCAATCACCCACGGTTTGCGGTTCATTTTCTCAATCGACTTTTCCATTTCCGATGTAATAAAGTAAATAAATTGCTTTTTATCTTTATTCATGAGAAAAAAACCTTCCACTTCCACTTAAAAAGGTGACCCAGAATCAATATAAAAGATAACCCAAGCAGACACACTTTAAAACAACTGATTGTGTTTATGTAGTGGTGCGAAATTACCAATAGGACAAAAAGTGCTGCAGAATAAAGTACCTGTAGTACTTTCTACTTTTCTAGTTCTTGTATAGACAGCAATGTTAGTCAGTAACAGTAGTAGTAGCAATTAATGAAAGTGCTTGTAGTAACAGTAGCAGTAGTAGCGGTGATAGTAGTAACAGTAATAGTAGTAGTAGTAGTAGCAGCAGTAACAGTATTTGTTGTACTGATGCTAGCAGTAGTAGTAATAGTAATGGTAACAGTAGTAGTAGCAGTAACAGTAGCAGTGGTAGTAGTAGTAGAAGCAGCAGTATTTGTTGTACTGGTGGTAGCAGTAGTAGTAGTAGTAGTAGTAGTAGTAGTAGTAGCAGTAACAGTAGCAGTAGTAGTAGTAGTAGTAGTAGCAGCAGTAACAGTAGTAGTAGCAGTGTTAGTAGTAGTAGAAGCAAGCAGTATGTGTTGTACTCGTGGTAGTAGTAGTAGTGATAACAGTAGTAGTTGTTGAAGCAGCAGTATTTGTTGTACTGTGGTAGTAGTAGTAGTAGTAGTAGTAGTAGTAGTAGTGATAACAGTAGTAGTAGTAGAAGTGGAAGCAGTAGTTACACACATTATTAGAGTCGACTTGGGTAGTTTTGTACTTTTACTTCTGAAAAATAATGACAAAGTCGCTAAACTGCATACAGACCTCATTCACACTGTGTGGGTAAAGTTTTGCTCAGGGACACAACAACAGCATACACTGCTCTGAGCAAGGTTTGAACTGCTGACCTTCTGGTATGAGCCACTACCGCTCCATCATAATCGAGTAGTTTAGACACTTTTTTTCAGTTTCAGAAATTTGACATGAAAACAAATAAATTAGTGGATACAAAAAATTAATGACTTGTGTTACCAAATTGCAAATTGCTTCTCAATATTATCAGATTTAGAAGTGAAGAGAACATAAGATTTAAGAACAGGTGAACCTTTTTTTTTTTTTGTCAATTTTCCTTTTTGTAGTACAACTGTAAGAAATGTTCCTGTTGTAAGTACTTTCAAATCTCTCCAGTAAAATGCTGTAATGGACATGGAAAGTGGTTCAAGTTCCTAATATAGACCAGAACTCCTGCATGTATTTCTGGTAGAATTCATATTTTAGGGAGTCTAGACACAAGGCCATACTTACCTGGCCAGTCGGAACCACACACTTTGACAAAACTTTACAAAAATGAGTCCGAAACCAAATCAAGTCTCCTTGATTTCAGAGGTCGTGATTAACAGGTGGATTAACCAATCAGAGCGATATGGTCCGTTCCCATGTGGCCAAACCTCCTTGACACATCCAGATCATCAGATCTAAGAAGCTAAGCAGGGCTGGCCCTGGTTAGTACTTGGATGGGAGACTGCTGGGAAAATCAGGTGCCACAGTGGGGTGCCAGTGACAAAACCTTTTGTTGTGTCCTTACGCAAGACACTTCACCCCCAGATGAGGAAGATCTGTAGAGGTGAACTTGCTGTTCAATCTATAGCCGTGTCCCAATTCTCAGAGTGCACAGTTCGCAGCGTGGTTTGAAGGGGGCTCGGACTGCAGTCAAGGCTGTGCATACTTGCTCAGCCCTGAGTGCAGTCCGCGGACCGCATGGGCTCGGCAAAGAAGTAGCGCGTGGTGCATGCTGGGATATATGAGTGCGTGAAGTGTGCTTTTTCACGCGCTTGGTCCACGCCCCGATTTCCATGGAAATGACTGCGGTCTTCAGCTCACGTGTTAACTGTGCATGGGACGAAAGAGAAATGGGACAGCAGTCGTCGTGCGGGATGTGACGCACATGCCCTTAAAACCACGCTCCGAAACGTGCACTCTGGAAATTGGGACACGGCTCATATTTGAAGCAATAATAATGCATGTAATTGAATATATGATAGATATGTTGAATGCCATATTGCAAAACATTTCAGGCATAGCAATACACTTCTCACACACAACCACACACACACACACGCCACAATTGAAATAGTGCACGGTCTTTTTAATCAAAGCGGAAAAAAGTTTTAAAAAATCTGTGTCAAAATGATGCTAAATTAAATCAGGAAGAGGACAAGTCATTGAACATGGATGGTTCATTAAGATCATTAAGATGATAAATAAATACAATTGCATTCAGTTAAGATGCCTAAATTAACATGAAATTTTACCTACAAATAAACAAAACCTTTTTTGCTAACTAAATCCCAGCACAAAGTAATTTCAGCCCAAAGACTAAAACTAAACCCTATTGGGAGTTCCTGAACATTGGCTGAGGAAAGAATAAATTTTGACTTACTTTGGTAGGATGATACCTGTTATAAATATAACAGCTAAAATTATAGTTTTACACCAATAATTAAGCGGTTTGTGCAGTAAAGTTGAAAAGTATGTTGAACAGGATTTTTGGGGGGCTCAAAATCCTGCTGGTCTGTCATCCCTTCTCATGGCTGCTGTATTAGGAGTTGAGTCAAATCTCTTGCCTTGAGCATCTTGGTCTGGTGTGAATTTTCTGGAGTTGCAACAGGCTGTGCCATTACTGTACCATTTTCTTTCATTTTGTCCAACTTTTCATCAACTGTATCCAGAATGTTCTGAAGCCATTGATCTCCAAATATCATTCCCCGTCACACCAGAGCCAGACGCCATGAGCGATACCCAGTGGTCATCAAACGAGGACCCTGGTGTTTCCATTGTCCTTCGTGTACCCGTCCTTACTCTTCTGTGTCACTGTTGTCACTGTTGTCATTGTCTGAATAAATCTACTCGTACACTTAGACATGCTGATGATTATTTCTTTCCGTATTATTGCAGTTTTCTTTGGTTCTCCATCAGGTCGACTTGTCACTCCACACTGCTTGAGCATGCTTTTTATGCCAAAATGACAGGAAGTAGTGAGTTCTAGAACATACAGATGATATAACACCAGAGGGAATTCTATCCAAAACGTACACACAACGTTCACACAAGAAAACACATTTTTCTGATACTTTAAACCAGGTGTGCTCACACTTTTTCAGCATGTGAGCTACTTATAAAATGACCAAGTCAAAATGATCTACCTACAACAAAAATGCAAATCATTTATTTATTTATAAATATATTGACAATTCTTTACATGTACAATGCACAACTTCATGTGCATTCTGTACATTTTCTGTCATTACCTTACTCTTTACGTTACATTTACCAAACTTGTCTTGACAAACAGATGCATTTGTGCACTTTTATTAGGCAAAATTCAACCCCATGTCATGGTAGGCCTGCTCTGTGCGGACACTGTAACGTAAATTTAGATTAGTTTTTGCTTTGTGTTTCTTACTTGCACTTCTAATCAGAGCGCATTGAGGAGGAGCCTGTGTGCGCTATACACAGGGAGGAGAGGAAAAAGTGAAAAGGAGAGGCGTGTTGACGTGAGGCGGATGGACAGGTAGAATGTTTTATAAAGTTTAACCTGCTCTGTGATACACACTGGGACACCAGGGTACATGCTGTTGTGAACAAGCTGTGTGCGCTGGGGACACGTGTGGTGACGTGCCACGCAGGGTTCCAGATGAGCACATAGGCTGCAGTGAGAAACACAGGCTGCAGTGAGAAGCACAGTCTGCAGTAAGAAGCACAGACTGCAGCAAGAAGCCCCGCAAGGTTCCGCACACCGGTAAAAGTTTATTGCTAACGGCAGTGGCCGTAATGAAATATGATCACAATCATCTCGAGACCAAGACCAGTGTCGAGTACTACAACACTACGATCTACCCACACTACCTTGGCGATCGAGTGGTAGATCGTGATCAACGTATTGAGCACCCCTGATTTAAACATTAAATATTACTTCAACAAAGTAAAGGTGTTTTCTTATATTTCATTTATACTTTGTGTTAAATAATAATTTCTGTGTACATTCTGTGTACTAGGCAGCCAAGATTGCTGTTCACTGTCTGCTTCTACTTATACCATGAATCAGGAAGTGCTCTGTTAGCATGCTAGTTGTCGGTAGCCTTACTGTGACTGCAAAAGTCACCTCTGGCCTCTGAAAGTTGCGAACAGTGCTCATAAACTAATTGCAGTGAATAATTGAAATGGGCAGAATACATAAAGTTTGGACCACTACAAAGTATTTCAAATAAACTAGTTCTGTTTTTAAAATTTTTAAAGAAATCAGCTAAGCACCTTTAAGGCACTGCAAAGCCTGTAGACGTCTGCATTTGCATAGAGTCACAGTCAAAAGTCAATGTTTTGAATTATTCATCTGCAAAAAGGGTCCTCGGCCACGGCCAAAACCTAATGCCGTAATGCTGCTTGGAAATCGCACTGAAACTGTGGCGGCGGGTCAGAGGTCACACAGGGTCTAAAAGGTAGCCATATTTTTGTGAGTTTGCAGACATCACATTAAAAAGCGACCATTACCACAACTTTCTTTATGTGGTTTGTCTGAATCCTCAGCCCTCCAGTGTCCGGTACACTGGTAGAGAGCCAGTGTACCAGACGCACAGTAACAGATCTGGGCGGCAGATCTGTTGGACCACAGATTAAAGGGATAGTTCACTGGGCAAAATAAGCTAGAATCCGGACGTGTTTGGACTGGATATTTTATATGACACGCCACATATCCGGACCAGATTTTCACGATATCCTTATTTCTTGAGAATCCATGAAAATATTGACGTATCTGGACTCCGGATTTCACTGGGTACAATATCTGTTCGTATCCGGAGATATTTTGGCACTCGTGTCTCTCTGTAGCCAGCTCGCTACACGCCCATGTGATACCCGGACTGCCCTCAGGGCTGAGCGAGCGAGTATGCGCCGTCTCGACTGCAGACTGAGTCGCCACTCGCCACACTCCGAACCGCACTTGCTGAATTTGGGAAACGCAGCAATGTTAGCCGTGCTCCTGGCGGACAAGCGGTCACGTTTTGATGGGGAGGTGAACAATCCCACTATCAGAGATGTTTTAAGGTAAGTTGAAATATGAGAATTGCTATTTGGCGGGTGAATGTTTGGCGTTAGCTACACAGTTAGCCTGCCATTCGTTGATAACGTGGAATGACAAGCTGGTTGATGGAATGATTGGGACATAATGTATCATCAGTAATATGAATGTATAACATGTAACGGCGTCGATGTCTGATTTTCGACATACGCAGGGGATGAATTTCAAAATCCCACTTGTGTAAAAATGGAGAGTAATCTGCTAGCTAAATGTAGCCTTTTAGCTAGCGTGAAACTGCGATCTATCTTTTTGTAGCAGCTAGCCTACATACAGTAGGTTTCCCACCCAAGTGTTTAGCGTAATAATCTGTGGGTAAAAATACGCTATTTCTTAGTCCATTACCATACAAACCAACTGGGGGCTTTGTGAAATTGGGTGGGTTTTAGAGCCGCCAGGAGACTTGAAGGTAATATGTAGGATTGTGGCCAGAGTAGGTAAGTACATTGCAACTGTGCTGCTTATTTCCAAAATCTTTTCATGATTATTATTTAGTCAAAGTAAATAAGTAAATAAAAGTAAATAAGTAATAAAATTATAGTTACTAGTATGACCAAGTAAGTAATAAATAAAATTATAGTTACTAGTATGACCAAAGTAGTTCTGCAGATTAAAAAATGTCTATTACTGGAAATTCAAAATGACAGACATGGAAAAGATTTCTTTCCTTTCCCAGTCAAAATTAATACTTAGAATTTGATGGTGGTGGTAAGTATTCATGAAAAGGTAACATTTGTGAATGAGCAGCATGCATTCTGGAAATAAACTACCTTTTAAACATGTGTGTGACAAAACGGATCAGTCATTGCTCTTGCCCCAAGATAGATGTAGCTAATCGCAAACATTACAAAAGACAATGAGATGTTGAAATTAATGTTTCTGAATGCTGCAGGGCAATCGGTGACCTTCGCAGTTCAGTGGATGACCTGAGAAAGGAACTGAGGACCATGCAGGATGCCATGATGCAGCAGCAACACTCCCGCATGACCCAGGAGAACCACAAAGTCCCTTTGGAGTTGGCGGTAACACTTGATTGTGTGTTTTTGAGAATAGGACACAAACTGGACTCGTGTATGTCCCATAACTAGGCTGACATCATTATCCACTGTTTCTTTCTATATTGGTCGTCTTAACCACATACAGTTGTATAATGATTTTTTTCTTATTCAGGCACGGGTGAGGCGAAAAACTTTCACTGTGGGCTTGGGGAACTGCAGTGGATACCCTTATAAATGAACATATACCAGTGAGTGAGCCTACGAGTCTCCAATGCTGGCCAGCCCACACGTGTGTAAAGTTCACAGTGGTGTGTGCGAGGGTTACAGTTTGTGATGAACCTCAGAGAGGCATGATACACACAATCTAACACTTACGCTTATAAAGAAAGCAGGGTCCATCACTGGTGTGTTTTAGTACTGTGGAGCAAATCTTAAAGGAGTGGGTGATTGAGAGGTGAATAGGGAGAAGTGTAAGGATGATCACCCACTGTACATCATGTTCACTAAACGTGGTAGGAGCCAAAGGCTCCTCCTACCTAGGTGCTCCACTAGATTTAGGAGGTCTTTTGTTCCTGCAGCAGTCAGACTTTTCAACAATAGTTGAGCACTATTTTAATGTTGTGGTTCTTTTTGTATTTCTATGATGGGATGTCACTTATTTATTTTTAGCTCTTTATTTTTTATCTGTTACACTAACTTGTGTAATTGTCTTACTATTGTGTGTGTATATGTTGTATGAATGGTCAGGTGGCATAATTTCCTCTTTGGGGATTAATAAGGTCTACTCAATCACTCAAAAGTCTGTTAACTCTACTTACTGTCTTGCAGAAGCTTGAAATAGGTTCTATGAACACCTGAAGGCCCCCCAAAAAATGGACCTAGCTGGGAGGACCGATGAAGTAAAGAAGAAAAAATTGAACAGCCGACGTGACCGGATAGGTAAAACGACCCCCAACACACCTCACACTGGCATCACACCCTGATTAAGGCCGTAGAGCTGATTCACATTGGTGATTTTATTAGCCCACATAAAAGTTTGTTTTGGACTTTTTACAGTAAATCAACTCAAGTGCCTTTTTTCCCCTTTATTTTTTGTTGGCATCACTATCTTTGATCACTGCTTGACCAAAGAAAAAAAAATCCAGTTGATGGTTGTGAAATTCTTCCTGGCTGCCATGAACTATTATTTGGGTGCAAGCATTGAAATTAAGGTAGGTCTGCATTCTACATTCTTTTGAAATTTGTTGCTTAATATTGCCCTCTTCTGTGTAGCTTTTCAAGCAGCGGCTTCAGGTGGCCAAGGACCTCCTTGATGTTGATGACCTGCAGTATCTGAAAGGAGCAGAACTCTATTCAACCGCACGCCGGGAGTTAAAGTTAAAGGTATTCAATCACATTTTCACAGACGAACTTTGGGCGCATCTCATTAAAGGGACAAATATTTACCGTGAACAGACCGAACGTGATCACACTCCAGCAAGGGCAAAGACGCTTAAGTGGTCGAATGTAACTGTCCCTGAAATGAAGACGTTTATTGGGCTATGTATCGGCATGGGTCTACTTGTTCTGCCTGCACAGAGAGATTATTGGAGACACACCAAAAATCTCGTCAAGACTCAGTTCTCTGACGCCATGGCAGATTCTATGCTATATGGAGGTAAGAACTAAAATACTGATTGATTGTGATAATTATGTAATAACAAACGGTGATTATTAATATTATCAGTGCAAATTACACTTTTTCTAATTATGTAGCATTTCATGTTTACATCTTTGGGCATAATGATGAGAGAGGTATTGGTATTATGCATTGAACTTTTATTCAACCATAATTATGCATACAAATATAATACAAAAATGGATACATACCATCATACAAATACAAGCTGTAACACAAGAGAACAATGTAACTTACAGTACCTGTAGACATTTAAAAAATACATAATATTTTTATTCATCACATACACATAGTTTGCGGTGCCATCTTATTACAATAGGCCGAATATCTCACAAAGCCACAGTACAATGTAAATTATGCTGTTTTATATTATACTTTCATCCAAAGTGACTTTCCTGTGTCTGTTTCTGCATTTTCAGCCAATCGAAGGCAACGGAGCCATCCAGCAACAGGTGGAAGTGCCAGCTTGCCTTGCAGATTATCAAAAAAATATGAAAGGTTTGTTTGCCTTTTTGGTTTTATGGCAAAATATGTGACTATATAATTATTTATTATGTATATTTCCACTGTTGCCTTGTGAGTGTGTAATGTGTGCTGTGTGTTCCAGGCGTCGATCTGCTTGATCAAATGGTTGGCTACTATGGGTTCCAGCATCGAACGAAGAAGTGGTGGAGGCGAGTGTTTTTCTTCTTGTCTGTGTCCTGCCACAATGCATACATCGCTGCAAGACCTGCCTTCAGCAGAAAGTACAGAGGGTACAAGAACTGGCTGGAGGAACTTATCACACCAATGACAACAAGGGCTGTTCCTGTGACCTCTCCTCCTTCTCCATCTTCTCTTCCTCCTCCTCCACCCGACTGTAGGACGTTTGGGGGCCATAGTAGCCACACCACCTCCACAACATGACTGTGGAAAGATATATGACAAGCGCAAGCTGTGCCGGGAATGTCAACTGGTCCCAGAGAACGAGAAAGTAGGTGGGCCAACAGTCTTTGGATGCAAACAGTGCAAACTACCTCTGCACATTGAGTGCTTTGGCAAGCACTATCGCTGGTATATGTAAGGGATGTAACCTGTTCAGTATGTAGTGCACTTCATCTTACTGCCTTATGGCCTTGGGACACTTTATTTTTTACAGTTTGACCTGAATAAGAGCTGTTCTTTATTTCTTAAAACTTGAAAATATTGTGCACTGTACATGTTGTGACTGTTTTCTTTTATTTTTTCCATATTATTGTGTTTCTGGATTATTTTATATTTTTTTCTTAAGGTGTAGAATAATAAGACACAGTTCTCATGAAACCCACAAGTGTAAGCTTTCAAATACTTTTGGAATTTTGTCTCTGTGCTTCAGAGGCTGAGAAATCACTTATTTAATAGTCGTTGACATTGTTGAATTTCCAGGAAAAACCTCAGGATCTCGCCCTTAAGATTTTCAGGCCTTTTTCCCCAGGCGTTTTAGGTCTAAATGGGTTAATTAATAAAGACAACTTTATCAAACACAACTTTATCAAACGTTCTTGTCTGTTGTATAAATTGTATTAGTGACATTGGCAGAGGTGGAAAAATGCAGAAAAAATGTGATCTAAGTATCTTTACTTGCTTAAAGCCTACTGAATTAAAAGTACCCATCTAAAAATCTACTTGAGTAAAAGTAAAACAGTACTTGTTAATGTATTTTGAGTTTAAAAAAAAATACTTTAAATTGGTTACATTTTTCCATGACCTCTAAAGTTTGTCAGCTGTGTAGACTTAGCTTTTTCAAAGTAATTGTGATGAATTTTTAGTAATGCTAATCTGTTTGTCATTTTGGTCAATGTCTGCTATTTTAAAATAACTAAGGCATATAATTAAAATATTAACCGAGTTACCAGCCGCCTAGTCAGTAGTACACTGTAAAACATTGGTATATAAATGTATGAAAATGTTGCATGGTCATAAGGCTATGGGTTTCACGGTACAGTAGCCTATAAATAAAGCTCCCTAGTGAATGCTAGCTTGTGTATCCTGACATATCCGGAGGTGAGCACAGTACCAGAACGTGACGTATTCGGAGATATACGAACAGTGAATACGTGAAACACGGACGATATCCAGTAAATATCCGGAGAACCGGATATGTAGCGTGTCGACACAGTGCCATTCCGGAGTTCGGAAATGCTCCGTATACGAGAATTGACACCAACGTATCCGGAGCGTGTCAATCCGAATATCTACAGATATTGTGAATATCCTGGGATATACGACTACAAACACCCCCGGAAACAATGCCATTTTTCCCAGTGGTTCCCTTCAGCAGTGTCGTCCATTAACACTGACTTACCCCTGACAGTGTCCTCTGAGCCGAGTTCTGCATGAAAGTAGGTCTGGCAAGTTAGCGGGGACAGTTAATAAAGCTTGTTTTTCTTCTCAAAACAATATTTGTCCAAAAAGTGATATATTTGCATCACAAAACAGTTGCCCATGAAAAAGTTGTTTATTATTATTATTAGCCTGTTCACTTTTAAATATCACCACTTACACAGGGCTCACAAGTCTCACGCATTGAGAGTGTGACACACGCAATTCGACATGTTCACACGCTCACACATGGTATTTCTCACGCTCAGCGCTTCTGTGCCCAGAAAATCGGTTAGATAATGCAGGCACCGCGCGTTTTCAGCCGCTCCACGGGAAAAATTGTTCACTCGCCCCCCCCCCCCCCCCCCCCGCTCCTCGGAAATTACGCAGTCTCACACACGACCCCGCTCAAAACTTGAGAGCCCTGACTTACAAGTGAACAAGCTAATAATAATAATAGGTGCGCAGTGATACGACTCGAGAGAAAATAGCACCAAGCGATTATGACTTCTGACTTTTTCGTGGGCAACTTGTAATGCAAATATATCACTTTTTAGACAAATATCGTTTTGAGAAGAAAAACAAGCTTTATTAACTGTTCCCGCTAACTTGCCGGAACTACTTTCATCAGAGCAGAACTCGGCTCAGAGGACACTGTCAGGGGTAAGTCAGTGTTAACGCACGACACTGCTGAAGGGGATGCCATACAGATTCACATCAAAAAACCCAAACTATCCCTTTAAGCCAGGGGTGTCAAACTCATTTCGGTCCGGGGGCTATATCCAACCGACTTTGATCCCAAAGGGGCCGGATCAGAAAACTCATGGAAAATATACCCCAAAAATAGCAATAAATCCAAATATTTGTGCAGAGAAACGCAAATCTATTACAGAAGTCTTTTTTATATGCCTTGTGTGTGTTTCTGGGTTTTACAAAATGTTATATTTTCTGTCTTCTCAATTCTCCATTCAAGTTATTGTATTGTTTGACATGCCATGTCTTGTAGTGGCGTTTAGGATTATATATTCCTTGAGCACCGCCACTTAGGAATTAGTCCATTTTTCTTGGAAAATCCTGCACTCGGCATCCACTTTTCTCATTTTAGACATTTTGCTGATGAGTGTGTCACGGTCAACAGTCAAAACGATGGTCCTTTAAGAGCGTTTGGAAAGAGGCGAGTCTTCATTTGTGCTGCTCTGGTGGGAGGGGCCACGCACAGAGGCGCTGGAGACACTGCTATGCAAAGCTCTGCAGAAAAGAGGCACAGGAAATTGCCAATATTTGAATAGAAAATCAGCCAAGGGCCAGATTAAAGGTCTTGGAGGGCCGGATCTGGCCCCCAAGCCGCATGTTTGACACACATGCTTTAAAGATCCCATGACATGGTACTTCTTGATGCTTTTATATGGCTCCTTAATGGTTCCCTAATACTGTAAATGAATCCTTCTTCAAAATCAACACTCATGAGAAACAGAGATAAGATGAGAAAGAGTATTTTTTCTCCCTCAGAACAGGTCATAATGGGAGTTGTTGCTTGAATGCAAATGAGGAGAAAAAAGCTGGCCAATAGTAGAGGGTGGGGGCGTGGCCAAACGCTCCGGTCTCCGCTGTAGCTCACAGCTGACCCATTTCCTTGTTTTTGCATGGGGGAGAGATTTGAAGCGTTCCATTGAAAAATAAACACATTTCCACAGAAAATAAAATTAAACCACTGCTGTTCAAAGGTCCAGAGGCTCAGATAAAGGACTTCCGAGCCTAGAAACACTCGGACGTGCCTCCAGGCAAATAAAAAAACACATTTCGCATTGCCTAGCGCATTTGCAGTCCAAACTCTCTGGGCGTGATTTACAGAGACGCTGAGTACAGACAGACGGGGGTGGAACTGCATTTGCATTTCTTTTTTCGATCTGACGTCAATAAGGTGCCTTGTTCAAACTCGCCCGTTTGAGCTCCGATTTTTTGTAACGCAGAAAAGGATCGCAAATGCTCAGTTTAGACATTTCGCAACTTTTAACCATGGGGGTGGGGCCTAAACAGGGTAGGGGAGCTCACATTAACGTTCAAAAACCTCAGAAAGTGAAAATTTCATGCTATGGGACCTTTAAGTGGAAGAAAATGGATGGATGGAGGTAATTAGTTCACCAGCCACTGTACCTCCTGTGTGTCTGTTGGGTTTTTGTTTCACTTTTTTCAGTAAAGCAATTACTAACACAATTACTTTGCGTAACATAAAGTAATGCATAACTATAACTAATTACTATTTTCAGGGATCTTGTCCAACACTGCTCATGAACAGTACTCACTCCTCAAGTACTATAATATTGCTCATAGTATTCCTTATTGTTCTTATGTCCTTTTAATCCACTTGGCCTTGAGCTATACATTTCATTCTGTCACATTGTTTATTTCGCTTGTTGGAATGACTCAAACAGAACCTTGACCCTTGAATCTCTGCAGATGATGTTGCTGTGACCATTGGGGAGAAAGCCGTTCACTCGGATGATTCAGTAGATGCAGTAAAAGGAAATGTGGTGTGAAAAAGCTGCACAGTAAATATTTTGTGCACTATTTGCCGTAATTGAGAAGCAATAAAAAGAAGAAAAAAAAAACAGGTTTGTCATCTCTGTAACAAACTTCTCGTAGGTTACAGGGCTGGCCCATCTGCGCTGCTGTATCTGGCAGTTAATTTGTGGCTGTTGTTTACCAGTCCTCCTTCCAGAAGATGAGAAAAACAAAAGGTTGTAACCTCGAGATGACAACCTGCTGTCAGAGGAGGAACCCATGTTCTACAGCTCAGAATATGACCCCTGCTGAGGACATCTCCAGTATTTTATAAACTTTGTAATACACTGGAGTAAGCCCTAACCCAGGTACTAAGCACATGAGTTTGTTTTAAATTGTGTGTTTATTAATTGTTGTTAGTACGGTGTCCGGACTTTATATAAAATGCACTCTTATTATTTCATAGAATCTTTCTTGTTTTAGTGGGATTGCTGTACATATAATCCTCCAAAACATTTTTAAGATACAAAATTTACTTTTTAAAATTAAAATACTACATACGTTTCACATTCTGTGTCATTTGAGGTTACATTTACACATGGACGGGTATGTTGAGAAACAATTATTTCTCTCTGTTTTTCAAAATAAGACCACGTTTACATGTACACTGGTATATTTTAAAAACTGAAACATTTCCCTTTATTTGTACCCATCTTTTTACACGCAAACAGCGAATTTGCCGAAGGAGAACGCTCTGCAAGCCAATTAGAATCACACTTTTGGTGTGTCAGCTGCCTAAAATCGTTTATCTCACTTTACACGCAAACGCGAAACCGCAGTTTTCCAGAATCTCCACTCTAGCCGGAGTTTTTAGAAAGATTCATTTTCAGAGGTGTATTAGAAGAAGAAGAAGAAGAAGTGACTTTATTGATCTCACACTGGAGAAATTCTTCTCTGCATTTTAACCCATCCTATATATATACAGTATATATATTAGGAGCAGTGGGCAGCACACATTAGGGCGCCTGGGGACCATCTCCATGATCTTCTTGCTTCAGTTTGGTCAGGACCTAAGCTGGAGGTACCTATGGTGCATGTTTTGGGTTGATGGGGGAAACCGGAGTGCCCGGAGGAAACCCATCCAGACACGGGGAGAAACATGCAAACTCCACACAGAAAGGGCCAGGCGACCCGGGGATCGAACCCAGACCATGCATGCAAACTCCACACAGAACACACACAGAAAGGCCTGGGCGACCCGGGGATCGAACCCGGAACCTTCTTGCTGTGAAGCAAGAGCGCTAACCTCTCAGCTACCGTGTTTGCATTCCCAGTTTGCATGTAACAGATGGGTACAAACGAAGGGAAATGTCTGTAAAAATACCAGTGTACGTGTAAACGTGGCCTTAGATCATGGATGGGCAATTATTTTCCCCCAGGGGCCAAATGAGAAGCAGAAAATATTGTGGAGGGCCGGGCCAAAAGTTTGAAGTCTACTCTGATTATTAATTTTATTTCTACGTTGAAATCAGTAAATGGCATTGTTTACAGAAGCTGGTAAGTTCTGTGTTATTATTAAGTTTTACAAAAAAAAAAATATTTATTCAGTAAAATAATTCAAAACAATGGTAAATCTGAAACATTTGTAACTCTTTTTGAGTCACATTAACCCCACAATACTTTCTGAGTTTAACTTTCTTAACTTTGTATTAAGATACCACAATGTCTTTGTTTGTCCAACTGCCAAATTGCGTAGAAAAAAGTCAAAGTTAGCATGTTTTAGTGTTTTTTTTCTTGATCAGTTAGAGAAATCTCGCCTATGTTGAGCTTTAACAAGTGCATCAAAGTCGGGTTCATGTTTGAGGTGGAGATGTGAAGCACGTCCGACAGATGATCATCAGTACAAATGCATTATGTACAATTTTGAAAGTAGGTTTTGTTTTCTTAATTCCAAGCAACCTTTCGCGGGCCGGTCAGAGTTGGCTCGTGGGCCGTATTTGGACCTTAGATGATCCTCCCACCAGACCAACCGCTGCACGTTTTCCGCTACATACATGTTGGCCAAGTTACTCTAAAATTGTAATACATTATATGGTATATTACAGTTACAGTGCTAAAATTGAAATGTCAATTTAGGCAACATTTGTTGTTTTTAGAGCCAGTTATAATCCATTGTGCATGGTTTAACAGTTCAAAAACTCTGAGCACTATGTTCCTCTCGTTGCTGCGTAATGGATGCACTGGATGCATGCACACAGCGCTACTGGGAGAGGGGAGAGCCATGGAGCGACTCGAGCCTTGGGGAGCACAGGGAGGACTTTTCTCTATAATCTGAGCAGGACTTGCGATTGGACGTGGGTGACAGAGCGTGCACATAATGAGCCTCATCAGGGGAGCTGAAGCACTGAGGCAGGAGTAAATAACGAGCCGCATGGTGCTCCGTATGCTGGTAAATTAATACTTTGTACCCATTGGAGTCCCTGTTGGTAAACAGTGGTGGATTGGTGGCCTTGAGGTGGGCCAAGAGGCTATTCAACATTTGATCATTTTGACATAGTGATAAACCAATAAACTACAAATAAAAAATCAAATGCATATCCGCCGACCAAAGATCCTGAGGCTGGACTGAGTAGCCAGGAGGCCAGTAGAGATGGAGCATGGAAGGCACAGAGGAAGAGTCACATTCAAGAAGACCTGGGAACAACAAGACCAAGCATTTTTGAACATTTTTTATTGATTTATTTGGTTTTGTTTATGACAGGGACAGTGCACAATATACATTAACCTTAAAGATCCCATGACATGGTACTTCTTGATGCTTTTATATGGCGCCTTAATGGTTCCCTAATACTGTAAATGAATCCTTCTTAAAAATCAAACCTCAGTGCATGAGATATGACTCTGACTGTCTTCATGAGGCTAAATATGCCTCTGAAACACTTTATTCTGGGCGTTGTTGCTTGAATGCAAATGAGGAGGACAGAGACAGGCCAGTGCAGCGGGTGGGTTGTGGCCAAATGCTCCGCTTTTTCCTGGATTAGCGGTGCGCTGGTCCCACTTCCGTGTTTTAAGAGCGGAGGAAGATATGACATGCTTTCCATTAAAAAAAACACATTTCCACAGAAAATACAATTAAACCACGGCTGTTTCAGAGGTTCGGAGGCTCGGATAAAGGACATCCGAGCCTGGAAACACTCTCACGTGTTTCCAGGCAAATAAAAAAAAAAACGCATCTTGCATTTCGTAGCTCGTTTGCGGTCCAAACTCTCTGGGCGTGATTTCCAGAGATGGTGGGTGGACATCCAGACGGGGGGTGGAAACCTTTCCGTGAGTGTGACGTCAGAAAGTTCCCTAGTTCAGAATCGCCCGTTTGGGCTGTCTTTTTTTCAAACGTGGAAAAGGATCGCAAATGCTCAGTTTACATATTTCGCAACTTTTAGCCATGGGGGGGTCCTAAATAGGGTAGGGGAGCTCACATTAACGTTCAAAAACCTCAGAAAGTGAAAATTTCATGCCATGGGACCTTTAACAGACGAGATGCATTGTGCCAGGTTGTAGCATCAGAGCTACTTTCAACAGGAAGCTTTTGTTCTCACAGTGGATTTATGACTTTTTTTTTTTTGCCTCGTCTTTCTTCCAGAAGATGAGGAAAACACAGGGTGGCACCTCAAGATGACGAATCGCAGCCATGAGAGAAAGTCTTTATGCTACAATCTTGGACCTGATCCAATCTGAGGACATCTCCGCCTCCACTCTATACAGAGGGTAAGGAGATTGATGGGCTTAATGTGTACTAAGCCCAACAGATATTCAACAGGAGGGCTTTCAGGTGCTGTGGAGTGAGTTAATGGTGCTCACAGCTCCAGTGACTGCAGCTATTGAGCCTCACAGCAAAGACAATGGAGCACCTGGCACAAGCAAGCCCGCCACCGCCTGATCCTGACCTCACTTCATCCCCACAGCTGCTGGTGAAGACTAATTGGGCTGTTACATAACTGTACTGCCAGATCAGAGTTGACCTAATAATACAGATTTTGAGTCTGTTAGCCTTAGTTTGGATTGGGATTTTTAAGGTCTATTGTGTTTTCTTCATGGGGATGTTTCACAATATGGTACAAAACCCTTCGCTCATGGTCAGAATGCCTGTTTTTGAGCTACAAAACCACATGTAATTGAATAAATGTAAAAGTAGAGCTGTTAAATGTCATACTGTGGAACATTCCAGACAGAGCAATGACATATCCATAAAAACAAGCAGGTGACGGATCCCCAACTGAAAATTTAGAGTCTCATTATCATTTCATTGGATAATGGCGATTGTGAAATAAATAATATCACATTTAATATTAATATTTATTGTCTCTCTTTTTGTTTGCCAGTTTGAATGCTAGAATCCTGTTGGTTTAAACCTAAAATGCCTCGCTCTGATCTGAACGGTCACTACCTAAACCCAGGCCTGGACTGGTAATTGGGCATACCGGGCATTTTCCCGGTGGGCCGACAGTCCTAGGGGCTGATGCCCTTCTTTTTTTTTTCTTTTTTTTTTTTTCTTAGAGACCGGCCCACAATTTAGGACTGAACCAGGACTAAACCAGGACTACATCAGGTCTGAACCAGGACTAAACCAGGACTAAATCAGGATTGAACCAGGACTAATCAAGTCTAAATCAGGACTAAAACAGGTCTGAACCAGGACTAAACCAGGACTAAATCAGGACTGAACTAGGACTAAACCAGGACTAATTATGAGGGGCCGGTCTAAGCCAAAAATGCCAGGGCCATTTTTTTGTCCCAGTCCAGACCTGCCTAAACCCCAGGACCTGAAGCCAGTCATGAGTCAGTGTTATTGCAGCCTCTGCAGCTCAGTGAGGGAATTCTGGAGGTTCTGAGCTTCACGTGAGGCATGACCTGTGAGATAAAAACATGTATGTCGGTTTGATGCAGGCTGCTTATAGTTCCTTCTGATCCAAATGAATGAAACACAAGAACAAATTTGATTCTGTCAACTGGACAAAAGTTATGAACTGAAGAAGCCTACCTGGACGACGATATTTTAGGCTACGTCCACACGACAACGCTCCTGGATTTTTTTTTAATGCGGGTTGAAAAAAATTTGCGTCCACACACGTGTCGGATCAGTAAATATTCACGTCCAGACAAAAACGGAGCTGAGTGAAAACGATGTCATACATATGCCACACCGATATGTGGTGCTGTAAACAGGAAACAGCCAGAGCCACCGGAAACACAATACTACAAGAGCGCATGCGCATAAAGTGCTTTCTCTTCTGCAAACAAGCATCACGACATCACCGTTTTCCAAAAGCTGCGTTATGCTCATCCACACGACAATGTTCTCAGATTTCTCCACTCTGGAACCTGGTTTCAAAAAACACCATTTTCGACCCCCCAAAACACTGGCGCCGTGTGGACGAAAGGCCAAAACAAATACAAAGTACACCAAATACACCAAAAAACTCAGACTTAATGACTTGCAAACCTTTACTGACAAGTGTCACAAAATCAACTTTTAAAATCTTTGTACTAATGTGTGCACTGGTAACCACCACTACTACGTATTGTTACTGACTGTGGTTACATGCACACTCAAAATCAGATTATTATAAGATTTTATTGAGTTCTAAGACCATTAAAATGACGTGTCAACAGCAAAATAATCAAATGTCTTTCTCGTCATGATCCCTCTGAATTTTAACATGAGTAAAATTATTTATTATTTTTATTATTGTTTGAAACCTGCTGAAAAGCCTGGAGGGGTGGAGGGTATTTGTTTACACCTTTGTAACTGGAGCAAACAAAAAATATACAAGTGAAAACAGCTAGGAAAAAATATGACTTCAATTAATTCACAAATCTTTATTAAAATCACTACATTTGAAGCTTTATTAGATCTTTTTATTAGAGCACAAAATACTTTTACTCTTTGCTCTACGTACATTTTAAACAGTTAGTTAAATATAAAAAACAAAAATCCTACTAAACGAGATTACAAGTTTTTTAATCCTTCATGAACACAGCTCTTCACCTGTTCCTCTTGTTGCCCTCGACACCCGACATCTGTTACGCGCCATTTTCCGCGCTATAAACAGTGAGCGCAAACACAGACCACAGCTGGTGTCTGCCACTGTGGGTGAAGTCCCGCCTCCATCGAGGAAAACAGGAAGTGATTAGAAGATAATGTCAGAGTGAATCCAGTCGTTAACAAAACCGGCCTCCGAGTTCGTAAGGTGGCAGCTTAGCCTCCGGCGTGTGCATTAATGCAATCACGGACAATGTTTCGGGGCACAGCGGGTAAATGGAGATGGCAATTCAACCTGCTGGCTTCGGACGCAGTCTTTCTCTGCGGTGAAAGTAAAAACAATAGGGCACATTAATCAACCAGACATTTTGACAGTTACGGTTCAAGATTACGGTTCTGTGGAATGGGTTGGGAGAAAACCTGAAGCATTGCCCAAATATTCACAGTTTCAAAAGAAATTATGAAGAGTTTTTGCTTTCGTGGTATAAGGGTGGGTGATAAAAAAAGAAAAAGATCTTGGGTAAAAATAAAATGATATCAAGTATAATATGTAGATATTTGAAGATGTGATCAATGTCCATAAGCAACCACATCACTTTGAAACTATGTAACAAATAGGGGTGGGTTACTATAAGTTTTTCTTCTTCCCACTCCTTTTCGAGAAATGTGCTTTTCTGTTGTTTACAATGTATATATAATATGTATATGATTATTGTTTTCTGTCGTAAATGTCAATCAATCAAAAAATTTAAGCTGCACTGCATAATGTTTCTCCTGGAAGGTCTGTCGCCTGCATATCTTCATGGAAATGTTGCTTTGTCTAGAACAAGGGTGTCAAGCTCATTTTGGTCCAGGGGCCGTATCCAACCAACTTTGATCCCAAAGGGGCCCAAAAATAGCAATATGTCCAAATATTTGTGCAGAGGAACACAAATCTATTACAGACTGCTGTTTCTTCAGTTGCAGCAATAATTCGTTTATCTTCTATCTTCTCCATTCAAGTTATTGTATTGTTCAAAATGCCCTGTCTCGTAGTGACATTTAAGATTATATTCCTTGAGCACCACTACTTGTTGCAAACACATCGAGCATACAGGTTTCCCATTCAACATTTTTCTTTCTTGGAAAATCCTGCACTCAGCGTCCACTTTTCTCATTTTTGCGATTTTGCTGATGAGGGTGTCACAGTCAACAGTCAAAACGATGGTCCGTCATTTGTGGCGCAAGAAAAGCGCCGCAGAAAATTACCAATATTGCAATAGAAATTTCAAATATTTTAATAGAAAATTCAAATATTTTAATAGAAAATTTAAATATTTTAATAGAAATTCAGCCGAGGGCCAGATTAAAGGTCTTGGAGGGCCAGATCTGGCCCACGGGCTGCATGTTTGACACCCCTGGTCTAGAACATCCCACACTAGGGATGGGCATTCGGTGAAGTTTTCTTCGTCGATCGTCGGGAGAATTAATGAGTAATAATCGGTTAATCGTTAACATATTTTGTATTAAAAAGAATCACATGATGCCTGTATTGTTATGTATTGAGTGTTTTTCTTCGAGGATGAATTTATTGACAAGACAAATGTGCAGTAAAACATGAACACATGCGCATTGTGCAAACAAGGGAGGCTTCAAGTTGCGAGCCAGACAATAACGGAAGACACATAGGCCTACGGGACACATAACGGAACATATATTCCTTTTACTTTTTTCTTTTCCTTTGTTTAAAAACAAGGATATTAAAATAAGAAAACAATACAACGATTTGCGTTTATGTAGGCTATCCCATTATATCACGGCGTCAGAATTATAGGCTTAGGTCAACTCTTTAACCAGCTCCTGCGCCCTCTGTTCGTAGTGTGTTTCTATCCGCCTTGTCATGGTGCGTCTTGACGGCATGGTGTATTCCGGTTCCAAATATTTTATTAAGTCGTGAAAACCTTTGCCCTCCACGGCAATGATGAGGAGCATGTCTGTTTCGATCATCTTTGCTAACAGTTCGGTGACCTTCTCTGCTCGTTGAGCACTGCAGCTCCTCCTGGTCCGTGCTAGCACCGAGTCCAGGCTAGCCTGTGATAGAGATGATGAACCGCCGCCACCTTCTTTTACCAGACTTGGATGCGCGGTGTTCAAATGATAAATCATTTGTGTTGTCGATGAGGTATATTTGTATGCTGCATTGCAGTGCTTGCAGTGGGCTTGGTCACTTTCTAAATTAAAGTGGTCCCACACAACACTTCGCTGCGACCTTTTTATGTTTTGGTGATTGATCTACGGAAGCTCGCATATATCAACTGAGGCACGCCAACTGAGGTGATTGTTTTTTTGTTGTTTTTTTTAAAATCGCTTGTCAACGAAAATGAACTTGCTCGGTGAAATTCTTAATGATCAATTATTGGTTAATCGATTAATTATGCCCATCCCTATCCCACACTATAGATTAAACCTAGCTATTAGGAGGGAGACAAGTAGGCCACAGCGCTATGCTACATTACAGTCCAGATCTGAGGAGAGTCGCCCCATTAACAAAAGGAATGAATGTAGAGAGCACAATAACATCTCCATGGAGACAAGCAGTTGGCGGACTCTCCACCAGAAAAGTTGCAACTTTTTGGAGCTTTTTACCACGGCAAAAGGAGAAACTCAATTTGTCAACTGGACAAAAGTTTATTTGGTTGAATACATTTCGAAGCAGCTTGGATGACCAAATAATAACAAATTGAATTTCTCTTTTTGCCATGGATTCTACCTGGACGACTGAGGGATTCTACACACAACTTTTTACCATGTTATAATGGTGTTCCATCAAGAAGAAAAAAAAAACACATCTTGAAATGGCCTTAGATGTCATCCATGCATGCTTGAGTCATTTAGCGATCTCTCCTGAGCCCTCTTCGAATCCTCCTTATGGTGAATAGTACAATCCTGCTCATACCCATGCAGCTGCACAACAATTTTCCATAAATATACAAAATCAAGTTACAAAACAGTACGCTACAACTTGACAAATCTGACGCGATGTGCGATGGTTTCATTAGAGGCTGCGTGCTGATTGTGTTGTGAGGGCGCTCTGAAGAGGGAGGGACGGAGCATCAAAAAAACAAACTGAAACTAATTAAACATATGTTGGTTTTTGGCATTTATAGCCCTTTCAAAACAATAAAAGGTAACATGGGGATCTAAATATGTATTAGCAATTAACCCCATTGGAACACAATACCCCCACATTCACAGGGCAGAACTGAGCCTTTCCTAAATAGTTTTAGAATGATCTTGAGCTGTATCAGAACAAATATAAGAGCACACAGACTAGTATACGTCCATGGACCACTATGGAACCTACCTGGACCACTGAGGGAGTACACAGATATAAGGCCACATGGGAATATGAGACAAAAGTACTATGATGTAAAGCTTCTATATTAAACAAAACTGATTCATGTGAACCTTGAGCCATGTTAGAACATTGTTACCTCCTCAAAGTTGTGTCTTTATTGTTAGTCTGTCTACATCTCTAAAGCTCAAAATGCTCTGTTCCACATTGTGGAACATGTCATGTAGCGGTAGATTTCAGTTTAACAATTCCTTTAGTTCAATAGAGATTTGAGCGCTTCCTGTATTACCCCATAACGTCACAAGGTTGGAACAGGATATATTGTTATTTAATATAATATTGTTTGTTAAACCTATGTGAATGAAACAAAACACAACTCCACTATGTTTTTGATGATGTAGTCCTGTTAATTCTGCCCCAATAAATCCTAACGAAATCTAATATCTGCTTGTTAAACCAAATATACGTGCAATCCCCAGTTCTGCAACTAGATGTCAGCGCACCAAAGCGCTTTAGATTTTTTTTCTTCGCTCTGTTCTTCCTCTTGCGGCCATCTTGCTAAACAGAGCACAAGTGGATTAAACAAACAAGAGGTACATTTGAAATAAATGTTTGTCTTGTAATTTAACTTGATCCAAAAAACTAATTAATGATATCCCAAAGATCCTGAATCAGGATCAGTGATGGCGAGATGAAGCCCCATGAAGCATTGACACATTTCATCCATTTACTCAATTCTTGAGTCAGCGCTTCAAGGTGCTTCATTTGCTCCACTGCGCCATCAAGTGGCCAAAAAATGTATAACAGACTGATAATCGTACAATCAACATGATCATCGAGGTTCTGATGGAATGATTTATATTGAACAAATGAATGATTTAATATTTGAATGTTTGTGATATCAACATAAATTGTGAATTTATTAACACCAGATTTTTTTTTTTTACAAGAAATATATTAGTCCAGGGGAAACACTGTGTTGTCAAATTTGTGTATTTAGTAATATTGTTTATTTAATGACATCATTTTTAATACCGTATTGGCCCGATTATAAGACAGTGTTTTTTGCGTTGAAATAAGACTGAAAAAGAGGGGGTCGTCTTACATTCGCGGTCTAGACATTATACCCATTCACAACGCTAGATGGCGCCAAATATCTTTAAAGCGAATGCTGAACTGAACTCAACAGGCCAAAGCGAACCCCTGTCACGAAGAAGAAAAATAAAAAATAGCGGTAAGAAAGAAAAGAGAAGAAAATAAGAGAAGAGATAATAGAAAATGGAGAAACGTAGCGACAATCTGGAGAAAAGTGGGTCAAAGATCGGCCAGGTTAACCAGCAGCTGAGGAGAAGTTAGGACGCAAACTTCAAGATGATGGTGATAAATGAGGCAGAGTCTTCAAACAATTGCAAAGCGGCTGTGAAATACATTACACAAAGTGTAATGTACGGAGATGGAGAGCTCAAAAAGATCACCTAAAAAATGCTCACAGTCAGAGAGAAGCTTTCCGTGGTCCTCAGAGCGGCCGCTTCCAAGAGCTCGACAGGAGGGTGTGCGTGTACGTGGACGAGAAACGAAAGGACGGGATGCCCATCAGCAGAGCTGTCATTCAGCTCAAGGCCGTGGAAATAGCCAAAGAGCTAAACACACCCACCGCTGACTTCAAAGCAAGCCTCGGCTGGTGTAAAAGAATGATGCGGCGTAACGGATTAACGCTGAGACGCAGAACAAGTCTAGCCCAGCGCCTGCCCTCTGACCTTGGAGAGAAGCTGTTGTCTTTTCAGCGATCAACTTAATGTGATCAACTTAAGGAAAAAGCACTCTTACCCACTGGATCAGATTGGCAATGCTGATCAGACACCTGTGTTTTTTGACATGCCAACACCTGTCACTGTACACAAGAAAGGTGAGAAATCTGTTATTATAAAATCCACTGGAAATGAGAAGAGCCGTGTTACCGTCATGTTAGCCTGCCTCGCAGACGGAACCAAACTCCCTCCGTATGTGGTTTTAAAACGTAAGACAGTACCTAAGGAGGCGATGCCAGCTGGCATTATTGTACGTGCCCAGGAAAAGGGCTGGATGGAGACCGAGCTTGTAGTGGACTGGCTCAAGGTTGTGTGGGGCAGACGGCGTGGGGGACTCAGAAAAAAGAGGAACATGCTGATTTTGGATGCATTTCGTGGACACTTGTCTGATCTAGTCAAAAAACAAGTGAAGGCGATGAACGGCGACTTGGTGATCATTCCGGGGGGAATGACAAGTCAGCTGCAGGTGTTGGATGTTGTGGTCAACAAACCATTCAAAGACAATCTGCGAAAGAAATACACAGAGTGGCTCCTGTCTGGTGATCACGCACTCACACCGACAGGAAAGATTCAGAAGCCTCCGGTACGTTTGCTCTGTGAGTGGATCCTCCACGCATGGGATGCAGTTTCCCCAAAGAGCATCATCCACGGGTTTAAAAAATGATGCATATCAAATGCCCTGGACGGCAGTGAGGATGACGTGCTATGGGAGGAGCCAGCGGAGCCAGAGAATGGGAGTGGGGACAGTGGCACTGAGCACAGCGAGGCAGAGGATGTTTGTGAGGAGTAATGTTCTGACATGACAGATCTCAGCTACTCTCAAGTTTAAACCAGTTTGCATTATTTTATTGCAATGTTTTTCCTTATTCAGATTTGTTTCAAGACTACAGTTACAGTTAGACTTCACTTTGATGGTTAATGCAGTAATTGCAATTTTGTTGTTTTATCACAGTAGATTGGTTTATTTACATTTCAAAAACCAGAAGCCATTCATTTACAAATGTGATTGCACTTTAGGTTACATATTTAAATGTTCAGATATTAAGATGTGATAGACAGTTTTTGCATGATTTGAATGAGGCAAAATAACATGCTTTTTCTCTCGAATATATTGTTATAATCATTTGTTTCAGATGTACTGTAATTATTTTCTGTATAAAAATTAAATTTGGTGTTCAAAAAGTCTTTTTTCAAACTTGATTCTTGAAAAAGAGGGGGTCGTCTTATAATCAGGGTCGTCTTATATTCGGGCCAATACGGTATATACCTTATTAGAAGACATCAGCTCAAAATGTTCCTAAACAGGGGAAAATCGTTTTCTTGCTGGCTCCATCGCAAAAAAAAGTATCTCACACTCGCAACCACAAAATGTGAGGGGGAATCCATTGCGTTTCACTGGCCCTTATGTTTGGAATCACGCGCCAAATCCGCGAACCACTTCCTGAACCAGTCACGTGGTACAGGCGGTTCGTGAGGCTTTGAACGTCACCACATACGTCACCGACACAAGCCTCGATACGTGCTTCACCAAAGCCTTCCTGGATTACTCGGTGCACGCTTTGAAGCCTCGACACGGAGGACACATCCCTACTGAGAATATGTCAACTGTGTTGGAACCTAGAAGTGAATATTGAAAAGTACCTGGTTATCCCGGTGTGTCATAACCACATTTTCTGTTGTGTTACGTCACTATAGTCACTGAGAAACAAACTGTAAACGGCAGCAAAAGAATTTCCCTACTTTATACAAACTGGCTGTCACTGATCTTTCAACACCAGCATCATCTGTGCCATGTGAGAGGATTTCCTCTAAAGCAGGGGAAATCTTTACAAAAAAACGGAACCGCCTCAGTCCAGCCACTTTGGGAAAACTTATTTTTTTGAATAAAAAACAATGAAACATATAACATATGTTTTATTCTCATTTATTTACAAACGCTACTACAAAGTTACACACGCATTCCTATTTCTAAAACTGCGTTTCATGGTGGTCCTATCACATGTTTTGAAGTACATTTGTCTACGTGATGGTGCTGTAATGGAAATTAGATAATTGTACATGTTGACCTCCAGATGGGGTCATGGAGTAAATTAATCAATATGAAGCTTCGGTACATGTACCGGCACAGTTAGCTGAAAGGGTTGTTGCGTCACGGGGCTTCATCTGAACATCACTTGTTTTTGTATTAATGGTGGGAAAATGTGGGAATGCATTGTCATGATCCTCCAGTCTCTCCCTTTCCCCCTCCCTTCCCTGCCTGGGAGGAGTCGCCTTCCACCAGCTGCAGTCTCCTCATCATCACACCTGAGATCCATCTCCAATCTACCCCTGCCTATATCAGCCCGGTTCTTCCACCACTCCCTGCCAGTTTGTCAGTTTACCACACCGGAAAGGTTGTGGCTCACACTTCTCAAGATCTTGCATTTGTGGTTTTTTGAAACCTGTTTGGTGTTTGTTCCTGGAACATTTGTAATTTTAGTTTTTTCTGCTCCCAGGGCTCCCTGGATATCCCCTCCCGGTTTCCCTGTTTATCTCATTGCTCATGTTCCTCTGGACCCCCCTACCTTGTGGCTGCCCATCTGTACAATAAACCTCTTAACCTTGAGTTCTGGTTTGCTTTTGGGTCCAACACTCGTCCATTATAACAATCTTGTATGAGTTTAGCATTTTATTTGATACGAGTTTAGCATTTTATTTATTTAAAGCAAGGACAATGCATAGAAAAATTCAAATTTTTCTCTCAAATATTGTGTGTGTATATGTATATTGTGGGAGGGTGTGGTCTAAGGATATCAACTAGTGAGGCCAAATGAAGCACCATGAACCATCTGAGGCTTTCAGGCAATGTACCGGTACAGGAGCCAATGCCTCGCCAAATGATTCAATATGTTCAACTACACCATCCTGTGGACAAAAAATGTAACCTGTAAAAAGAGAAATCAAATGGAATCATTTTTCATTTAAAACACCACACTCGGTGGTTGCATTTATCAAATAAAAAAGATCCTAAATTCTCTAATCTTCTGCATCAAGTTTTTATTTTAAGCACTATCCACATCAAACACACAAACACCTCAGAGACAGACAATCAACACGACTATAAACTGTCCCAGTGACTCTTGCTTCATCTGATCCACTTCAGCAGTGGCATGATCCATGCAATTTGCTTAAATAACACATATTATTTTTGAGCTGAAAGAATGTTGAACTGACTGCACATCATATTCAGTGAAAAAAATATACGTAGGTTACACAGACATATTCTGGTAGTAAAACCAAAATGCTCTATAAATAAAAAAGCTTCTTTTAGCATGTGAAAGTTAGAATAAAGTGAGTGTCCAGTAACACAGTAAATTAGCCAATGACGTCATTTTCACAAAAGCGAGGCCTCACATTCACAGGTCACGTGTTTTAGCAAAATGAAGTGTCAAGTACCTTATTAAAAATTTCGTCCTATAGATAATTATGTGAAAGTTGATATTCATTTTCCATTGATTACTTAAACATGTATAGATTTCCCAATCTTCTGTACTGCGTTATGTCATCACGATGTACCCTATAGTTGTCTTTATCATGTAATTAAGATACGGTATAACAAATCTTAAGGTCACTGAAATGCTCAGCAGCGCAATTAGAAGTTACTACAATAACTTACTCATTTGATCACTACATACTACACTCAACAAAAATATAAACGCAACACTTTTGTTTTTGCTCCCATTTTTCCTGAGATGGATCCAAAATTCACTCCAGATACACAACACTACCATTTCTCTCAAACATTGTTCACAAATCTGTCCAAATGTGTGACAGCGAGAACCATCTCCCCCGCCGAGACAATCCACCCCACCTCACAGGTGCGCCACATCAAGATGCCGATCCGACATCATGACCAGTGCACAGGTGCGCCCCAGACTGCCCACAATAAAAGGTCACCCCGAAATGTGCTTTTTGTTTTTTTGTTTTTTGTTTTTTTTTGCTTTATTGGGGGTCTGGGGACTCAGAACCAGTCAGTATCTGGTGTGACCACCATTTGCCTCATGCAGTGCAACACATCATCTTCACATAGAGTTTATCAGATTGCCAATTGTGGCCTGTGGAATGTTGGTCTATGTCTATGGTATGTGTGTACGTTTGAGTGAGGAGGATACAGTGCTTGTGAAGGGACACCTGGTGGTGGGGGGCTGGTTTAATGTTTTGTTTTTTTTTTATTTAAAAACAGAACTTTTATTTTTTTGCTGACATCACCAGCTTTTGAAAAAAACCTCTCACATGGAACAGAGGAAGCAGGGACACACTGAAACCAGTGTGCCATATCATAGGTTAGGATACAAATGTTTGTTGTTTTTCCAGTAAACCAATGGATCTTCATTGCGGTTAATGTTAATTTCTGATAAATATCGATCCACTTCAACTATGGCATCTGTTGTCGCATTAGACCCTCGCCTTCTTTCGTCAATTGACTTGTCCAACAGTGATCACAAGCCACCTGCAAAAGAGAAAAGAAAATTACATGTATTAGACACACACACACATATGCAGGATACAGTATAAACCATATAAATACCTGAGTTGCTGGTGGTAGGTGCTTCTGGTGGTGGATGAGCAGCTGTGGCTCTTTGTTTTTCTATCAAAAAGGCACATTCAGCTCTCAGTCTTATTAGCCTCTTGTTCTTTTGTTAGAGCTGGTAAATCCCAGAGTTTTGAATCGCGGATCCAACAATGTAGATAGTGTCATGATGCTTGTTGCCTCATGGTTGGCCACAGTTTCCCTTAAGCGCCCAAGCAGATTTTCAGACGGCTGCTGAGCGACTGCGTTGTTTATGCCTGTTGACCGTTGAAACAGTAAGATGCAGCATTTTAATTAACTTCTTACGCTGTGACCGGCCCGTGCACGGTCCCTTTCACGGTTTTTTTTTTCTTTCCATATAAGAGCAAACATTCCCGAACGTGCATCATGACACTCTACACATCAAATGAAACCTTACAGTCTCCTCTTTTTGACTATGCAATTCATTTCCCGGCACAACAATCACTCCCCGAGCACATGGGGCTTTTATACGGAAAAGCACAAAACAAGGTTTTTTACTTAGCTTACCTTTTGAAGGCTCTGGACAGGTCAGACATCTGTATTTCACGATAAGCTTGGCATCAATTTGTCCATAAGGATCCAGCGAATAAAATCCAGTAAAACAATTTAGTCCAAAGCACGTGTTAGATCCAATACGACAGCGAAAGTCTTCCCAACTTACATAAGCGCCAGTGTTTTTTTTCCCACTTCTTTAGCCTAAATCAAGCCAAATATAACATTCCTCACTAAAACCGCGCTAGCAGCAGCTAAACATAAGGGTAAGCTATAGATTGACACTTAGATTATCCATAAAGAAGCGGCGTGGGCTGAGCGAGACCTATAAAGGTCCAATCATGTGTGACGCTCCGGTAAAAATCAAGTACGACGTTCACGCTTGCTGAGTCAACAAGTTAGGTTACACAGGATGATTGACAGTTCAGGCGAACAGCCAATCAGGAGCTGAACAGGGAGACATATAGTTTGTTAGGCCTTTCACAACAAGTTCCACGTGAAACAGCTGCGTAACGCGAAATTGCGGTCCGTGCGTAAACTGTGCGTAATTTACGCGCAGCCATGCGTCTTGCGCCTTTGCTGTTGATTTGAGTTTCCTTGATTGAAAATATGGCTAAAAGGACTGGAAAGAGAAAATATTTAAGTTTGGAGACTGCACAAGTCGATTTCAGCTCTGGAGCAGTCTGGAGCAGGTGGAGAATCAGGAAACAGATATGGGCTGTGAGGAGGAGGCGTTGTTTATGAAGGATGTACTTCTGGGGGTGTAAGTATCATTTTATTATGTATTTGATGTAGTATTTGAATAAAAATAAAACAATAAACATTAGATTTTTTTTTTTGTGCATTTAGATCACTTTTTTGTAAAATAGACCTATTATTTATTGGGTGTTTAGATAAAATAAATAAGAAAATAAATAAGAATAGATTTTAGTTTTTAGATTTAGATTTCTGTCTTAGTTTTAGTTTTGTCTTTATTGTATTTTGTACACTGTTTTTGCACTACTTGGCCAGAGAGAAACAAAATTTCGATTCACTATGTTGAACACATATGGGAGAATTGACAATAAAGCTGACTTTGATCTTTGAAAATAACATTTTAGAAAGCATATTTTGAGCTTATTTCCTATTATATTTTTGTGTTTTTCTTACTAGTGTCATCACTGTGTACCAATAAAGTCCAACTGCAGATAAGGAGCTCTACCACGACCGGAGCAACAAAGAATGGATGGGCAGCAGTGGTGACCGCACAAATGGCAGGCTGAAGTGTAGAAGATGTCAGTCAAAGACAGCTGTAAAATGTTCTACCTGTGACACTGCACTCTGCTTTATTCAAACAAGGGACTGCTACAGTCAGTGGAACACACCAGACTCTTAGTGTGTAAATACCTGTAAATATGTGTGGAACGTTTAGTGTCCATGGTTTTTTGAAAATGTATACAGTGTGCAGTGTTATAGAATTTTTCAATACATATTTTCATTTTCAACACGTGTTTGGTCTATTTTTGATTGAAAAAAACACTTTTTTATAGAATGTAATTCTCAGGGACATAATATAGTGACCTTATGTGCAGAAATGGATTCCTCTAGTTGTAAGCTTTCAGTAGAGCCCTCAATGATGTCTGTAGGTTGAATGAGTCAAAAGTTATTAAACGTTTTCTAAATGTTTCCAATTTGGATAGGTTTGGATAAAGGCATGATCCCTGTATAAAACGCCTGGACAAAGTATAACAAAAAGTGGAGTAAAAAGTTTATTTTTACAGCTATTGATTCCCAATTTGAAATTTGAGTGGTCAACAACTTATTGTATTGAAAGATAGTGTATTTTAGGCCTCAGCTATGAACAGCAGCTATAGAGTCTATAGGGGTTAAATGATTAAAATTAATTTAAAATGTATACGTGTTGACTGTTGTGAAACTGTATGATGCAACATTTTTTAAGCATTGGAATGACCTTGGATACGGACACCCTTTTTTCTTCTGGCAGTTCCTCTGTTGCTTCATAAAATGGAGACGACAAGACAGACAGGCAGGCAGTTCTCTATTGACTCCAACTCAAGAGACATCTGTGGGCTAATGTCTGTTTTCAGTGCTGCCAAGGCTGCTGCCACAGGCTCCCTCAGGTTGTATAAGCTGCTCTAAAATGAGGTATGTGCTGTTCCAGCGTGTTTCTACCTCGATGAGCAGCTTTAGTGGTTGTCCATCCATTTGAATTTGCATTTGGTCAAGTTTTTCTTTGGCTGTTGTGCTGCTTCTGAAGTAGGTCAGTTATTTCTTCCAAAGATTTTCTGACAAGCAAATTAAGGGTGTGGGCAATACATGATGAACGCCTGATTCATCTGAACATCACTTGTTTTTGTATTGATGGTGGGAAAATGTTGGAATTCATTTGTCATGATCCTCCAGTCTCTCCCTTCCCTGCCTGGGAGGAGTCGCCTTCCACCAGCTGCAGTCTCCTCATCATCACACCTGAGATCCATCTCCAATCTACCCCTGCCTATATCAGCCCGGTTCTTCCTACACTCCCTGTCAGTTTACCACACCGGTAACTAGGTTGTGGCTCACACTTCTCAAGATCTTTCATTTGTGGTTTTTTGAAAACTGTTTGGTGTTTGTTCCTGGAACATTTGTAATTTTTGTTTTTTCTGCTCCCTGGATATTCCCTCTCGGCTTCCCTGTTTATCTCATGGCTTCTTTTGCTCAGGCAAAATGGGCCAAAAAATAAATTTAACTGATTCTGAAAAGTCCAAAATTGTAAAGTTTTTCAGAGGGATGGAGTGTTCTTGAAATTGCAAAGATATTGGGGCGTGATCACAAAACCAAGAGACGTAGTGGTGCAAGAAATGTACTGAAAATATTGATCTCAAAAACTCTTCTCTCAAATAAAAAATAATTGTATTTATATTGCGCTTTTCATGACACTCAGACGCTTCACAGAGCAATACAATAAAGTCAGTCCATAAAACAGTCAAAAATAAAACAATTAATTAAAATAGCAAATAATCTAAACATTAAAAGCAGCTTTAAACAGATGGGTCTTGAGGTTTTTTTTGAAGATGGTGAGGTCTGTGCAGTCTCGGAGGTGTTGAGGTAGAGCGTTCCAGAGGGTGGGGGCAGCAATAGAAAAGGCTCTGGCCGTTTCCCAATTCAGCGACGGCACACTTGTGAGCGTCCTTGGAAGGGGATGTGCATCATATCCGGCGCAACAAGCGCCGTTCCATTCGTCCCCCCCCGTACCGTTAAGACGAGCTCTGAACGGCGCCGTCGTTTCCATGGAAATCGGGGCGTGGACCAAGCGTGCAAACATGCACGCTTCGCACACTTAAAAGCCCCAGCATGCACAGCGCGGCAGGATATATGACTACGAAGATGGACTCGCCAGCGACATCCACAAGTGAGAGTTGCGATTACAGTCTAAAATGTAAGTAATGCCTCGCCTCACCTACAACTATGCTACATGAAACTCATCAAAAACTACGCTAAACATGTGTCACGGTAGCCGTAGCGGCATAGATCACGGCACCTGTATTACCGTTCACATGCTTTTCCCCTTACACTCATATTTCCTTTGCTGTTGTAATGCTGGACATTCTACAGTATAACCATGTCCCAATTTGAAGTGTTACTAGTCGCAATAGAATAATATTTTTGTCTTTAGGGAACAAGGAGCAGACCACCCGGCTCATTGAGCTGAGGCGGGACAATGCCCACCTGTTCACCGGGGCCAGGTTCTCGGCGAACGCGGCGTGGACGTAAGTATAACAGTGGTAGATACTCCTGTTAGATGATATAACACTGACCATGCAGGCATATATCATAGCTGACATTACTGCGATTGTAATTAGTACATGTGAGTACCCGTATATTAACCTGGGATTCCCTACGTATTTCCACTGTTATCCACAGCCTGTACTCTGGTTATTGCTAAATGATGGCCAGAAAGCTGATGATCCAATGTATACTCCAAACACAATGGAGAAGTAAACCTACCCATTTGGCAACATACAGTTGTTCAGAAATAAGCTGGACTTAAGTGTTATTATCTATAATATCTTCATGCGGAAGCACCATGGAAACAACATTAACTACAGAAATGATAGTGTGTGCTGCATCGTTATTGAACAAATGTCGGTAGTAGCAGTAGGACATGTAACACATTTTATATCATATGCAATATTATTATGAAGGTACTGTATGTATTGCGTAAACATGAATGTTCATTTTCTGCATGACTTAGGACAATACTTGAGGAAATGGGCCTGCAGGAGAGGGTGACGCCACTGCAGGCCAAAAGAAAGTGGGAGAACCTCCAGAGGAAGTATAAAGTATGTACATTATCTTGAATAAAAAAGGTCAATGTGTAATAACAAATACTGGTGTTTAGAACATGCTGAACAGCCTTTTATTCCACTTTCCTCCATGAAAGGATTGCAAATACCCAGGGACCGGGGAAGGCGACGGCGGAGACTTGGCCCTGGTATGGCCTGATGGATGAGGTGTTGGGGCAGAGGCCATTGACACCCCCCCTCCCCCACCCCCCACCCCCCGTCCTCATCGCCTGCATTCCGGAGGAAATACCAGGGCCAAGTTCCGCCGCGCTGGAGCAGCCGGTGGAGGAGGAGGATGATGGCATGGTGCAGCGGAGGAGCGGGCAAGGAGGAAGGAAAAGAAAGCGGGAGGATGCCATTGTAAAAGGCTGTACACAGAGGACCTCGGAACAGAGGGAACGGGAGAGGAGAGGTTCGACCGCCTCTTCTCGATTTTGGAGAAACTTGCAGATAAATAAAAACTAATGTCCAGAAATGGAAAACATGAATGACTGATTATTTACATAACTCGGGGTGGTACATAATGACAACAAAAAGCAGCATTCAATGTAGACATAACGTGGAAAGGAACATGATACAAATAAACACAGTGACCTCATAACAAAAATGTAGGCTACATGTCTTAAAAATAAACCCGGGTGTGCCAGTGTCACACACGGCCACATCTCAACTGAGAATACATTAATGACCGATTATGCCGATGAACTATGACAAAATACCATTATAATACAGTGTTATTACCATTACTAGTAGTAACACATACATTGTAGTATAATAGTAGATGCAGTGGCATATAAGGTAAACTGTGCCCTATAGCGGTGACAAAGTGGTTTAGCCACAGATGGAAACATCTGGCCCCAAGTCGACAATACAGACTTATCATAACCAACTGTAGTTGTATGTATAGCTGACTAATGTTGTCCAAACTATAGCTAGATATAACAATAATATTGGTTACTTGTCCGTGATGATACTTGCTGAAGGTAATGTACTTGCTACAGTTGTTGACACACGTTATATTTGCCTAATATTTTAATATTGGATGCGCACGATTAATTACTTGCCTCGTTCAGTCTAAAAAGGGCTGGCCGCGTAGCACGGCGAAAAGCGGTGTCCTCCTCTATTAAAAGAACTGTTAGGAATAGTAGTGCAATGACAACAACGTCTTCCATGTTTACGGTAACGTGCCAGATGCAGATGAGCAGCAGCTTTAACGGCGACGGCATTCTAGAGGCACGATTAATTACTGATTTTAACATGACACACCTGTGGAGGAGTTCCATTTCGCAGACGGCCATGCGAGAAACGTAGTGCACTAAGGACAGAGCGAGTGTGCGCCGTCTCGACGACAGACCAAGTGCACACTCACAAGCGTGCCGTCGCTGAATTGGGAAACAGCCTCTGTCTCCCCAGGTTCGGAGCTTGGTCCTGCAGGGGAGGGACAAGAGGTTTGAATCGGAGGAGCGGAGAGAACGGGATGGGGTGTGGTGGTGGAGCAGGTCCGCGAGGTAGGCTGGGGCCAGGGCTTTGAAGGTGATGAGAACTTTGAACTGTATGCGCTGAGGGATGGGGAACCAGTGGAGGTTCTGGAGGACAGGGGTGATAATTATGTTCACAGGAGCGGGTGTGTGTGAGAAGACGGGCAGCAGAGTATTGAATGCCTGGGGTGTGTTTTTAGGATGAAATATGAAAGAAAAAAAAAAAAAAAGCATCACAATACAATAAGCTTTTCCCAAAGACTTATGCAAACAAAACAAGTCTTACCGCTGATCCGATGTGGCATTTTAACTTTGGCTTAAGGATTGAAGTGAGTCAACATACCTTTTCAAAGTTTGTTTTTTCAATGAACTTTGACAACTGGATCAAGATGTTGCATTGTACATTTCTCTTGTAAGCTGTGATTGGTTGAAAGTTGCATCACAAAAAGACATGCACCCAGGAGATTAAATAAACAGAACATCTACGTCGCCATGTTATGTTCAAATGGATGTCAGGAATGGAATAAATGTGGGATGTCAAAATAAAAAGGTGAGATAAGAGTTTTCTGTGTTTTTCCTAAACCATGTCCACCATTTCATGTCTAAATTAGGTTAGGTACGTGCTGGAGATTGTATCTGGCTGCAGGTAAGCTTGGGTTGACGCATGGCTAAAGCAGGATCAGGTTTCAAGAGACAATATTGTATCTCAGTGCTATGAAGCCCTGGACTTTTATTTCAGGTGCTGAAGTTTAAAAATTTGCTTTTTGTGTGTTTTTAAAAAAAGACATTGTGCTTCTGACTGCGATATAGTTATAATCTGACACCTGTGGATCATTATGTTACAATTTGGACATTTTAAATCACAATACACATTCATACACCAGTGTACGCAGACACTGGGGGCAAGGTGGGTTAAGTGTTTTGCCCATGGACATAATGAAAATTCATATTATTTTGATTCACTGTATGTCGAACACATATGGCAGAACTGACAAAGTTGACTTTTGATGTTCTGTTTTGACTTTGATTTACCTTGTATGAATTGTGCTATACAGATAAATTTGCCTTGCCTTCATCTGCAGAGCTGGAATCACGCCATCAACCCGTGGGTCGGTGGATCTCACCACTCTCCCAAAGGTGCTGATGTTGAACCGCCAACATTGGGATCAACTTTGGGGATCAGAACGAGCACTCTACCAACTTGGCCGACGTCGCTGTAAACGTCACCCCAACAGCTCTGAAGTTGTCAGAACCTCCTATGAATGCACATCACACTAGCAATTAGCAGGTTTTTTTTTTCTTTGGTACCAAAATGATGCAACACTGACAAATCCTACGTGTATCATCGATTTTTAAGGAAATTCAATTGTAGAGCAAAGGAAGTACAGAGCAGTGGGCGTGTTCCTGTGGCAGTGAAAATGGGAGTTGATCGGCAAAATGTCGATTACTCAAACATGCACGAGTCGCTCTAAATACAACTTTGAGAGTGGAAATAAAGAAGGGGGAAACTACAACATGGATAAAGGCTCAGAAAAGTCAACTTTTGCAAAATAGGTCTGCTTTAAATCAACTATTTTGATTTAGCCATTATCAGGAGTCTTCTGCCACATTGAGAAGACTAATGGGTCAAATCAACTCACAATTCAATTCTGAGTTTTATTTTTTGAAATACATAACGCTCTGAATTAAGTTCTACACTTCATTAGTTTGGAATGGCTCCCATTGAAATATTTACAATGTCCACAGATAAGCCATTTATAATTTTAATATACTAACCATTACAACATTGCATCACTAACGACTCAGAATTCTAGAGTTGTATAATTTTTTTAAACTGCTTAAAGTTTGAACAGTGTTTTAGTTCATCACTCAGGCTGTTCCATATTTTCACCCCACAGACCGATATACAAAAACTCTTGTGGTCAGCGCTAGAGCATGTTTATATATTGCTGTTCCTCTAGGTTATACCCTACTTCTTTCTGTAAATTTTGAATATTTACTGGTAGTTGATGATTTCTTGCTTTGAACATACTGTAAGTCCTGACAAATATTCTACTATATTGGGAAATTTTAAGTGTTTTGATTCTAGAAATAAGCTGTTGGTGTGCTCCCTGAACCCCACATTATGTATAATCCTAATAGCACGTTTTTGTAATATTGTTAAAAAATATGTTGGTTTTATAATTATTTCCCCAAACTTCTGCACAATAGCTTAAGTAAGGGTAAATGAGTGAAAAGTATAGTTGCTGAAGAGACTTTTTATGTAGTTCTTGTTTTGCTTTTGCCAATACTGCAATGCTCCTGGATAATTTGGATTGGATGCATTTAATATGTGATTTCCAGTTTAGTTTTTCATCAATTATTACCCCCAGGAATTTACTTGCTGAACTCTTTCACTGTTTATCCCTTCTATCATGACCTTTATTTGTGTGTCAACCTTCCTGTTTCCAAATAGAATAAGTTGTTTTACTTAAATTTAAAGAATTTGTTCCTGTTGAAGCATATTTTCATTTTCTTTATTTCTGAAGTGATTGTGTCAAGAAGTTTGTTAAAATTTCTATCAGAGCAAAAAATATTTGTATCATCGGCAAATAAAACCAGCTTCAAACATTTTGATACCTTGCATAGATCGTTAATGTAAAGTGTGAAAAATTTTGGACCCAATACTGACCCCTGCGGGACACCGCATGGGATATGAAGACAAGAAGAGCAACTATTATTTAGCTTCACAAACTGATGTCTGTTAAATAACTTTCCACCCACTTGGACACCACTCCTCTGATTCCATATAGTTCCAATTTATGTAATAAAATCTTATGATTAATAGTGTCAAATTCTTTCCTTAAGTCAATGAATACTCCTATTGAAAAAAAAATTATTGTCTAAAGAATTGGTAATTTCCTCAATTGTATTAATTAATGCTAATGTGGTTGATCTGTTCACTCTAAATCCATACTGGCATTCTTTCACCTGGAAAAAAATTTAAAAATTTCGGTTCTCAAGTAATTGATAGAACATGGGATAGTTTCAGCAAAAACACTGGTTTTTGACCACAAAGTGGAGAAAATGAGCATTTTGTGCAAAGAGTCATTTCTAGCAGATCAGTGACTTTGACATCAATACATATCGATTTAGTGACACCAAACATCTAAAACAGATTTTTGATGGCAAAGTACATTTTTTTATTTACAAATATGAAATATAACTATATACAAATTGACAATCTTTGAGAACAAATTGAGAACAATCAATGTGTGCACGCGTCCACGTGTGGGGTGTGTGTGTATGTGTGTGTTTCAAACCCCACCAGAGAAGTTTCTCTTTGTATGGTAAATTGTAAAACATTTACCTAGGTGTAAGGGGACACAACAAGCCTTGCGCCACCCACATCTTTGTCTCACGGTGCTGGCCCCTACTTGCACAGACTCGACACCTCCTTGATGGTCTTCTTCCCAGTGGGCATCAGGTGTTCGAGTTCATGCCTTGCTATGTTACCATCTAGCCAGCCCTCTGGGTCTGTGCAACAGAAGAAGCAACTTTATTGATCTCACACTGGAGAAATTCTTCTCTGCATTTAACCCATCCTGTTATTAGGAGCAGTGGGCAGCACATGACTGCGCCTGGGGACCATCTCCATGATCTTCTTGCTTCGGTTTGGTCAGGACCTCAGCTGGAGGATTTTACCTGGAGCATGTTTTGGGTTGATGGGGGAAACCGGAGTGCCTGGAGGAAACCCACCCAGACACGGGGAGAACATGCAAACTCCACACAGAAAGGCTCGGGCAACCCGGGGATCGAACCCAGACCATGCATGCAAATTCCACACAGAATACACCACACAATATGGTGCCCTTAACCTATGTCCTTCCTCCTCGTCCCCCTCACCAGGCCTTGTGGTCCAGGTTTTCACTACCTTCTCAATGAAATCCAAGAGGGTTCTACACTGGCCTGGATTTACAGTTCTGTAAAGGATGAAGGAGTTAAATATTGCCAGCTGGAAACTTTTTGGACCAGTTGAAGGTTTTCCGGATGAAGGGGTAAAGAAATGTTTTGGTCCAGTTTGTCAACCCCATTCATACAGGCATTGTAAGACACAACACACTCCGGCTTCAACTGGGGGACCCAGTCTTTGTGTTTCCTCTGCCACACATCGACTGTCTACATTTTATCCTGGTGGCAGGTAGTCACCATCTTTACCACCCTTTTGTCATGCCAGGCTACCACCATCACCTTCTTGTTGTGCCTCATAACCTTTCCCCCTGCCCCCAGGTCACTCTCTTTATGTCCCTTATAACATGTGGTTCCCCCCTGTTTTTCCGCAGTGTCCCACAGACATTTGTTTTTGTTTTTTTTCAGTAGGCTCTCACACAGTGACACTGAATTATAAAAATTGTCATTGTGTCACACTGTGTAGCCATGACCTGTGAGACGATCCAGGAGATCAAAATACAATTTCTGGCAGGGTGCTGGCTTCTCCAGCATAAGGCCACATGTTAAAACAATACCCTGTGGCTGAATCACAGAGCACATATGATTTAATGCCATATTTTACTGTCTTTTGCGGATTGTACACCCTGAATGCCAAGCGCCCCCGCCACTGCATCATGCCTTCATCGATACAAATGTTTTGCCCAGGTTGGTACACGTCTCTAAATTTTTTGATAATGTAGTCCAACACTGGGCGGATTTTATACAACTTGTCCCCTGAATCTTGTGATGCATTGTCATTGAAATGTAGGAACCTCAATCAGTTGAAACCTGTTTCTTGGCATTGTCTTTGAAAAATATGGTGTGGATATCATTTCATCCAATGACCAGTATTTGTCGAGTCTTGTTTTTTTTTTTATTAGACCGGTTAAAAATGTCAGACCAAAGAACTGTTTGAGTTCTTGCACTGACACTGGTTTCCAAAGTGTTGATCTGCTTTTTGGGAGACTGTCAGGGTAAGCGGCAGGGTACTGACGTGCATATAAGTTTGTCTAGTCAGTGATGTACTCCAGCAGCTCATCTGTAATAAACAGCTCAAAGAAGTCCGCTGGCCGGTCCGACTCCACCTCCGCAGCAGCATTCCAGAGTCCAGGGTTTGCAGTAAAAGGAAATATTAGGTTCCCAACCTTTTGTTTGCCATTCCACACTTTTGTGGCAGATGCACCACCTGTAAATGATAGAAATATACCACATTACCTATTTGTATTTTTATTTTGTATTGCTGCAGTGTGATGTGGAGAATAGATTTAGACATAGACAGTCATCTGCAAAACGGTGGAATTGAAGGCCGTGATGACCAAGGGGGAGGATGTAGATGAGGGGCCCGAGAACTGAACCTTGGGGGACACCTTAAGTGAGTGGAGCGGGATTTGCAGTGGTTGGTGTGAATGAATTGATGCCTGTCAGTGAGGTAGGAGGTATATGTCCTTATTCAAAGGGCCAGTGTCTACTCTTTGGTACGTCTCCAGGGTAAACTTGAGGCTTCTCCTACACACTTTTTATTGAACAATATTATTTGTGTGAGAAGGCTCTCACTCAATTTTTTGTATGCCGTCATAGTCACATGGACTCTTAACTCTGCCTTTGTCTCATCCTCCATTTTCCTCAGATAGTTCTGCAAAGTCTCTACATCTTCTGTCAAAGTTATGTTGTCGTCTTTGCCCCACTTCCGTTGCTCTATTGTGCTGTGAGTGGGTGACACACAGACCAGGAGGAATCCAGCAGTTCCTTAAATGTTTTTGCTTTGTTCTCATTTAAAGTATCACAGAATATTATACAACGGCCAATCCAGGCCTCTGTTGCACCTTTAAGAGAACAGCCAATTTTAACTGCTGTAGATGGTTTTCCATATTCAATGCTATCTGGGTTATAGTGTGACACTTTTCTGGCTGCTTTAATTGCCAAATGAAACTGTGCAGGATCACAAATATTACAAAGACCTTGGATGCTCTTGTCAATCTCCTTGGCCGCCAGCACAAACCGCCCCAGGTCCCTCAGTTTTCGTGGAATATATCTATGTTCTGACTGTTTATGGCTCTTTTTAGCAAATAATGCATCTCCATATGTGCAAATCATCTCATCAGTTCTAATGTGGAAGGTCACATGATTTGATGCATAGATCTTTTGCACTCCCTTTGATAGTGCAGTGGCGGTTCTACATTGAATTACTCCCTGGGCGAGACCCCCTCCGAGCGCATTGGCCCGTGTGGAAGGGAATGTATTGTGCGGGCGCTTGCAGCTAGAGGGGGCGCCAATTTGCCAATTTCCTACACAGTGATATGATGGATAATTTTTTTTTTTTCAAGCGCTCCGCACGGCGACCCTCACGAAGTTGCGCCCTGGGCAACTGCCCCACTCGCCCCCCCCCAAGAACCGCCTCTGTGATAGTGTAACTGGTATGAGTTGGGAGGAGGATTTTTGTAGTCTTACTCTTTTAGCTTTGTCTATTTGCTCTTTCTGTTCTCTACAAGTCTTCATGTCTCTAGAGTGCAGTCCTAATGAACACTGCACAGCAATGTTGACATGGTAGGTAGTTCGTCACATCTACTTTCTTCGAGGGCTGTCTCGATGTTATGTCCCCACTTCCTTCTTCCAAGACTGCAAGATTATGCTGCCATCTCCATCTCCCCTATTACAAATAGCTTCCAAAAGTGTTTTCCTTTCTTTAGAGTGGGATGGAAAGATAAAAGCATGGGCAACATTTTTTTCATCACAATGGTTTCTCTCTAGATGTCTGGCTATTTTTAATCTAAACCTTTTTACAATATACACAATGTACGGGGAAGACCCAGGACACGCTGGAGGGACTATGGCTCCCGGCTGGCCTGGGAATGCCTTGGGGTCCCCCCAGAGGAGCTGGAGGAAGTGTCTGGGGTGAAGGAGGTCTGGGCGTCCCTGCTTAGACTGTTGACCCGGCCCCGGATAAGCGGAAGAAAATGGATGGATGGATGGACAATATTGGACCTTAATCCCACCCTTTTTTTTTCTTTCCTTGTTTTAATTGTAATTTCTGGCATCTTTTCTCAATTTCTTACCTAGCTGGTGTGACTGGTCTGTGTCCATTTTGCTCCAGGCTCCTGACTGGTTGGAGTCCTTTTTGCTCTTAGTCCCTATGATCTCAGTTTCTGTGAATGATGAATCACGTTCATGTTTCTCTGGAACACTGTGGCTGGCTGACTTGTCTCTTAGCAGCTCATCTTCACTAGATAATGATGACGATGCTGCTGGAGGATGGTATTCTTCAATTGATCCACTATTACTGGGTAACCGAGGCTCATCTTCATTGGGAGATGACAATGATGACAGGTGGTTATCAACAGATAACAGTGGTTCCTTTGGTGATGAGGGGGAACCGTCTTTGGGTTCATCATTGGATAATGGTATCTCTTTGAGATGTTAGCCTAAACAGCAGGGCAGGGAAAGAAAAAAACACAAATTACCTGATGAATTAGAGAAAAAATGATACTGATTCAAAATGAAGGTAATGGAGTACATGGCTTTAGATGATCAACCATTTAGTGAGTACATTGAGCCCTGGTAAACGTTACCGAGCAGACAGTATTTCTCAGATGTGCTCATGCTTCATGACAGACATATGGAGCTCAGGTGTTAGCCCCACCAATTTAGATTTACTTGAGCCTTCTGTTTACATTATTAGCCCATCTACTGTGGCTAAGCAGACTTGTGCCAAAAGGACAATAATTCACTTGTTGTGCGTTTATCCACTTTGATGCACTGTAATTGTTGTTTTGTTTGAAGGCCTAGCCCAATATGAATGAAACTTACTGGAAAGGCTACTGGAATATTTAAAGAATATTAAATAAACATTTACTTTCTTTTAAAAACATGCCTAAAAATGTATTCAAAGGCTACTGCAATTGTTCTGCCCCAGTGGAGAGAGAGAGTACTTTTGCTTTGAGTTTGTCTGTTTTGTCTGCTTTGGGCTACCTTAGCAGCCATATTGTTCCAGAGCTTTCTACTGTTCTGTTACTTGCCTATTTTTGGGTCCTGTAAACTGTCACCTACCTCATGAAAACATCTGTCTGTGAGTATTGTGTTGTTACAAGACGTTAATTCATTTTGTAAGGCTTATGTGAGGTACTTTGAGTTGTTTTGAATTTCAAGTCCAGGCTGAAATGGGTGATGCTAGTGGAGTTAGCATGTTTATGGGGGTTTCTATTGATGTTAGCATCATGCTAACCACTTGTTTTATAGATATTTTAGGGAAGTTCAATTAATGTTGGGCTGTTATTGTGTATGTATTGAATTGTATTGTGCTGCTCTGCATTATTTTGTGTGGCTCTCCGTTCATTTGAGTGTGAAAACATTATTGTAATATGTATTTATTTCTGTTTCGTTTTTTTGTCTGTTACAGTTTTATAGTCGACTCCAGTAAATGTTCAGAACAACAGAGGCTTCCTGAGTCTTTATTGGAGGGAATGTTCGCTATCTGCAAAGCTAGTTTCTGAACACTAGTGAAGGCAGAATAGTAAAAAGACATGTTCTACGGGCAGTTGACGGACAGCACAGGACATGCTACTTCAGACTCCATGTCGCGAGACAAAACTTCAACACAGGCAAGCAACATGGACGAACAGTGGGAAACCAGATCACACTGTTCCAGTGCCTCACGGTCCAGTCAGCGCTCCAGTACAAGTGTTCTGGCAGCAAAAGCCCGCGCCAAAGCAGAAGCAGCTCGAGCACAAGCATCGTTTGCTGAAAAGGAAGCAGAGATGATTAAACAGCAAGCACACATCGAAGCAGAAGCTATTAAAAGGAAAGCAGAAATCAATGCAAATCTCCACGCACTACGACTGAAAGGTGCAGCTGCAGCAGCCATCGCTGAAGCGGAGGTACTAGAGGCTGCTGCTGAGGATGAAACCGGTAACACCTGTCTTCCAAGTAAAGAATTTGTGCAACACTTGGCAACTGACTCATCAGCTGTTCACCAACCTTATGATGCTCAAGTTCCCGCACTAGCTCCACCAGCACATCAACAAACGAAGGACAATGGTGAGTTTGCACAGACAGAAGTAAAAGAACACAGCACACCATTCAGTGATATCAACGACTATGAGTTCAAAGAGTTACCAACAGCACCATCTCCAAAATACAATCCCATCAGTGTAGCAGACTATTCCCTCAAAAACGCTACAATAACGCCCCAACCACACTATCCCGGCTCTGCCACTTATGACCAAAGATCTCATCTACCCTATAACAGACAGTCATCTATGAAAATCCAGCCCAGGCAATCACCTGCCATCAGTGCTAACCAATCTGGCCCTTCTGTTGCATCAGACTTAGCCAAATACCTGATTCGCAGAGAGTTGGTCAGCTCAGGGCTCCTAATGTTTGATGAAAAGCCTGAACATTACTGGGCCTGGAAGGGATCTTTTCATAATGCCACTGAGGAACTCAATCTCACACCTAGAGAGGAGTTAGACCTTCTCTGCAAATGGTTAGGCCCCAAGTCGGCCGAGCTGGCAAAACGCATTCGGGCCGTGCACATCTGTGATGCCACTGCTGGTGTCAGAATGTTGTGGCAAAGACTGGAGGAGAGCTATGGGTCCTCTGAAGCAATAGAGAATGCCTTATTGACAAAACTAGAAGAGTTTCCCAAAATCTCAAACAGAGAGAATCACAAGCTAAGGGAGCTAGGTGACCTCCTCACTGAACTTGATGCAGCCCGCCTAGACGGGTTCTTACCTGGTCTCAGTTACCTTGACACATCCCGTGGAATTACTCCTATAGTTCAGAAGCTCCCATATCACCTCCAAGAAAAGTGGATCACTGCAGCATCCCACTACAAAGAGCAATATAATGCTACTTACCCACCATTCCCAGTCTTGGTCAGGTTTGTGTGTGACAAAGCCAAAACACTCAATGATCCAAGCTTTGCCCCTCTACTCTTTAATGGTGGTACAAATGTCTCTAAGCCAGAGAGACTGAACAAGCCTAACTTTAAACAAGCAGTGTCTGTCTGCAAAACTGACATAATTACTCCGGACAACTGTAGCGACATTCCAGAAAGAAATGGAGTTGACCCTGACAATGAATGCCCACTCCATAACAAACCACACTCCCTTCGCAAGTGTCGTGGTTTCAGAGCCAAAACTTTAGATGAGAGGAAAACTATTCTCAAGGAAATGAACATTTGCTACAGGTGCTGTTCTTCTACCAGCCACAGGGCAAAAGACTGTAATGCAAACATACAATGTAATGAGTGTAAAAGCAATCACCATGTCACAGCTCTTCATCCTGGTCCAGCTCCTTGGAACGCTCCAACTCGAGTCACAACAGACCCGGAAGAGCATGGCGGGGAGCAACCAGAGAGCTCCATGCAAGCTATCATATCCAAATGCACAGAGATATGTGGAAAGGATAACACTTCGCGTTCTTGCTCCAAAATCTGTCTGGTAAAGATCTATCCTGATGGGCACAAAGAGAAAGCAATCAAGGCCTATGCAGTGTTAGATGAGCAAAGTAATAGATCCTTAGCAAAGACAGAATTCTTTGAAATCTTCAACATAAACACAGACAGAGCAGTTTACACACTCAAAACTTGTTCAGGTGTCGAGGAGACTAAGGCAAGGCAAGCAAATGGCTTCATTGTAGAGTCTTTAGACGGCAAAACCAGTATTCAGCTTCCCACACTGATTGAGTGCGACATGCTCCCAGATGATCGATCTGAGATTCCTACACCAGAGGTTACGAAGCATCACACTCACCTCAGACATTTAGTAGACAAGATACCCACTTTAGATTCTAAGGCTGCAATACTTGTCCTTCTTGGCCGTGACATCCCCCAAGTGCACAAGGTCAGAGAAAACTACAATGGCCCTCACAATGCCCCTTATGCCCAACGTCTTGATCTTGGCTGGGTTATTATAGGTGAGGTCTGCCTAGGAGGTGCTCACGTACCAAACAGTGTTAGTGTGTATCGCACCTCAGTGTTAAGCAGTGGCCGTACATCTATTTTGGATTCTTGCCCTAACACATTCCATGTTAAAGAAAAGGTCTTCATAACTGACTTGCCTTCTAACTCTTTGAATATGAGCAGTTTGATCTACCTTGATGAAAAGGACAGTCTCAGTAAGCATTTGTTCATCCACACCCCTCACGATGACAAACCAGCCATGTCATTAGAAGATGAACAGTTCTTAGGGATCATGGATGAACAAATGTTTATGAATGAGTCCAACAGCTGGGTGGCACCTCTACCCTTCAAACCAAAAAGGCCCAGACTACCTAACAACCGAGACCAGGCAGTTAAACGTCTCAAGTCACTGTGTCACATGCTTGAAAAAAGGCCTCGTATGAAAGAACACTTTCTCACCTTCATGCAGAGAATGTTTGACTCAGGACATGCTGAACTTGCCCCCCAATTAGACAAAGACCAAGAGTGTTGGTACCTACCAATATTTGGTGTCTACCATCCTCGCAAACCTGAGCAAATACGGGTAGTGTTTGACTCTAGTGCCACCAATAAAGGCACCTCCTTAAACAATGTCTTGTTAAGCGGCCCCGACATGAACAACACACTCCTTGGCGTCCTCTTGCGTTTCCGCAAAGAACTGGTGGCTGTCACAGCGGATATAGAGCAAATGTTCTATTGTTTCACCATTCGCGAGGACCATCGTGACTCTGTCCGTTTCTTGTGGTTTGAGGACAATAATCCCGCTAAGGCCATCAGAGAATACAGAATGACTGTACATGTGTTCGGAAATAGCCCGTCGCCTGCCATTGCAATATACGGCCTCAGAAAGGCAGCTCTTGCTTCTCAAGAGGAACACGATGAAGAGGCCAAGCAGTTTTTCTAAAGAACTTCTACGTTGATGATGGGCTAGCTTCTTTCCCTTCAGAATCAAATGCAATTCAGACTCTGAAAGACACAAAAGAAATGTTAGCAGATTCAAATATTCGCTTACACAAGATAGCCTCCAACAGTCCAACTGTAATGGCTGCATTTCCTGCTGGGGAACGCGCAAGGGAGTTGAAAAATCTTGACCTTGGCACTGAGCCCCTTCCCTTACAGCGTAGCTTGGGACTTAACTGGGACTTACAAAACGACTGCTTCACCTTTCTTGTGTCTCAGGAAGACAAGCCATTCACAAGGAGGGGTGTTCTTTCTACAGTGAACAGCTTATATGATCCCCTTGGGTTTGCTGCACCCACCATTGTGCAGGGTAAAGCCCTCATCAGAGAACTATGTACAGAGAACTGTGAATGGGATACTCCATTGCCTGCAGAAAAAGAGCCACAGTGGAAATCTTGGAAAAACTCACTTATTGACCTTGAGAAACTACAGATCCCTAGAAAGTATCTAAACTCATCCTTGCAATCTACCTGTCAGAGGGAGTTGTGCATTTTTGCAGATGCTTCCACACTAGCCATATCTGCTGTTGCATACCTTCGAGCTGTAGACCATGAAGGTTATGCCCATGTCGGCTTCTGCATAGGCAAGTCCAAGTTAGCCCCCCGTCAAATCCATACTGTACCACGCTTGGAGTTATGCGCTGCAGTTCTGGCAGTAGAGCTGGGCGACATGCTTCTTGTCGAGCTTGACATTGAAATTCACAAAGTCAAGTACTACACTGACAGTCGAGTTGTGTTAGGCTACATTAACAACACAAGCCGCAGGTTTTACGTCTATGTAGCTAACCGTGTAGCTCGCATCAGAAAGTCAACTGAACCCAGTCAATGGCACTTCGTGAGCACCGAAAACAATCCTGCCGATCATGGAACACGGTATGTGCCAGCCTCACTTCTCAATCACACAAATTGGTTCACTGGACCTGACTTCTTAATGAAAAGTGATGGGGAGCACCCTGTTGAAACCAAAAACTTTGAACTTGTTGAGCCTGCTACAGATGCAGATGTTCGTCCCCAGATTTCGACTTTTGCAACCAAAACGTCGGCCAAACCACTTGGCTCACATAGGTTTGAGCGCTTCTCCAATTGGAATCGTCTTACGCACGCCATGGCCAGACTCATCCAAAAGGCCAGGACCATCTCAAAAGCCACAACAAATGAGAATAAAATGGATGCACTAACCCAAGCAAAGCTGGTCATTGTCCGCATTGTTCAAAAAGAGACATTTGAGCAAGAAATCAAAAGTTTGAACAAAGGTGAAAGTGTATCAAAACATAGCCCCCTGAAAAACCTCAGTGTGGTTCTCGATAAGGATGGATTGGTGAGGGTAGGAGGCCGTTTGTCTTGTGCAGATATTCCGCAAGATCAAATCCAACCCATAGTAATTCCAAAGAAGCATCACATTGCATTCTTGCTAGTACAGCTTTACCACGAACAGGTTGCTCACCAAGGCAGACATTTCACAGAAGGAGCAGTCAGGGCTGCTGGACTGTGGATTCTTGGAGGAAAAAGATTGGTCTCAAATGTAATCAACAAATGCATTACTTGTCGTAGACTTAGGGGAAAGGAAGAACAACAAAAAATGGCAGACCTACCAGTGGATCGTTTCATCCAAGCTCCTCCCTTTTCACATGTTGGAGTGGACGTTTTTGGACCATGGAACATCTGCATCCGGCGAACAAGAGGTGGAGTGTTAAATAACAAACGCTGGGCAGTTATGTTTACTTGTTTAGTCTCGAGAGCAGTGCATATTGAGGTAGTGGAGTCTCTCTCAACTTCAAGCTTCATAAATGCTTTAAGAAGGTTTATGGCCATAAGAGGACCAGCGAAGCTCTTTCGGTCAGACCGTGGGACAAACTTTGTTGGAGCATGCAAAGAGCTTCAGATAAGTTCTGAAGACCCTAAGTTCCAATGCTACCTCAAAAACGAAGCATGTACTTGGAAGTTCAATCCACCTCACTCCTCACATATGGGAGGGGTGTGGGAAAGGATGATCGGGGTGGCTCGACGGATTTTGGATGCAATGCTACTTAAAGTTCATGCTCCCAGCTTGACTCATGAAGTTCTTGTAACACTCATGGCAGAAGTTACGGCCATTATGAACGGCCGACCTTTAGTACCCGTGTCATCGGACCCTGAACAGCCTGATCTGCTCACCCCAAGTGCTATTCTCACTCAAAAAATCAACCCGGTTTCTGCTCCTCCTGGAGACTTTGATGCAAAAGACTTGTTCCGGAAACAGTGGAAACAAGTGCAAAGTCTGGCCAACTTTTTCTGGAAACGTTGGCGAGAGGAGTATCTTACAGTACTGCAACCTAGAAGAAAATGGCAAGCAGATCAACCGAACTTGGCTATCGGAGATGTTGTCCTCCTGAAAGACCCCCAAGTTAAAAGGAATGAATGGCCTACTGGGCTAGTTGTGAACACTTATCCAGGCAGAGACAATAGAGTGCGTAAAGTAGATGTTCGAGTAGTTAAAGAAGGCACACCTAAGGTATATACAAGACCTATTTCAGATGTTGTGTTACTGGTTAAAGTATAGTGGTATAGCAGTATACCAAGCGGGGAGTGTTCTGCCCCAGTGGAGAGAGAGAGTACTTTTGCTTTGAGTTTGTCTGTTTTGTCTGCTTTGGGCTACCTTAGCAGCCATATTGTTCCAGAGCTTTCTACTGTTCTGTTACTTGCCTATTTTTGGGTCCTGTAAACTGTCACCTACCTCATGAAAACATCTGTCTGTGAGTATTGTGTTGTTACAAGACGTTAATTCATTTTGTAAGGCTTATGTGAGGTACTTTGAGTTGTTTTGAATTTCAAGTCCAGGCTGAAATGGGTGATGCTAGTGGAGTTAGCATGTTTATGGGGGGTTTCTATTGATGTTAGCATCATGCTAACCACTTGTTTTATAGATATTTTAGGGAAGTTCAATTAATGTTGGGCTGTTATTGTGTATGTATTGAATTGTATTGTGCTGCTCTGCATTATTTTGTGTGGCTCTCCGTTCATTTGAGTGTGAAAACATTATTGTAATATGTAGTTATTTCTGTTTCGTTTTTTTGTCTGTTACAGTTTTATAGTCAACTCCAGTAAATGTTCAGAACAACAGAGGCTTCCTGAGTCTTTATTGGAGGGAATGTTCGCTATCTGCAAAGCTAGTTTCTGAACACTAGTGAAGGCAGAATAGCAATATTAAAAAAAATATATTGAAAAACTTGGCCAAGCATTTCATTCTTCCCTACTCTACTTACTCTACTCTTCACACTTGTATTTAAAGACAGCAGGCTGACTGACTACAGCCTCAGCGCAAACCAGTGACAAAAATTTCCTTTTAATCCTGACGCAAAACGAACCAATGGAGCTGAAGGTGTCGGGTGCACCTGACAGATGGCAGGTGCACGAACGACCGTCTGTAAAACGGAAAATAATCCAGCTGCGTGTGTCTGTGAGAAACTAACGTAGATCGTCAACGGAGGAACTTGTATATGAAATGTATAAAAATATATTTATATTTCTAATGACTTCACACCATGTGCTCAAACCATCCATCCATCATCTTCCACTTTCTCCATACACATACACTCAACAAAAATATAAACGCAACACTTTTGTTTTTGCTCCCATTTTTCATGAGATGGACTTAAAGATCTAAAATTCATTCCATTTCTCTCAAACATTGTTCACAACTCTGTCTAAATGTGTGATAGTGAGCACTTCTGCTTTGCTGAGACAATCCATCCCACCTCACAGGTGTGCCACATCAAGATGCTGATCTGACACCATGATTAGTGCACAAGTGTGCCTTAGACTGCCCATAATAAAAGGCCACCCTGAAATGTGCTTTTTTTTTTTTTTTTTTGCTTTATTGGGGGTCTGGGGAATCAGAAACAGTCAGTATCTGGTGTGACCACCATTTGCCTCATGCAGTGCAACACATCTTCTTCGCATAGAGTTGATCAGATTGTCAGTTGTGGCCTGTGGAATGTTGGTCCACTCCTCTTCAATGGCTGTGCGAAGTTGCTGGATATTAGTGGGAGCTGGTACACGCTGTCGTATACGCCGGTCAAGCACATCCCAAACATGCTCAATGGGTGACATGTCCGGTGAGTATGCTGGCCATGCAAGAACTGGGACATTTTCAGCTTCCAAGAATTGTGTACAGATCCTTGCAACATGGCGCCGTGCATTATGAGGTGATGTTCATGGATGTATGGCACATCAATGGGCCTCAGGAGCTCATCACGGTATCTCTATGCATTCAAAATGCCATCAATAAAATGCACCTGTGTTCTTTGTCCATAACAGATGCCTGCCCATACCATGACCCCACCACCACCATGGGCCACTCGATCCACAACACCCACACGACGCCACACACGCTGTCTGCCATCTGCCCTGAACAATGTAAACCGAGATTCATCCGTGAAGAGAACACCTCTCCAACGTGCCAGACGCCATTGAATGTGAGCATTTGCCTACTCAAGTCTGTTTCGGCGACGATCTGGAGTCTGGTTAAGACCCCGATGAGGACGACGAGCATGCAGTTGAGCTTCCCTGAGACGGTTTCTGACAGTTTGTGCAGAAATTGTTTGGTTATGCAAACCAATTGTTTCAGCAGCTGTCCGAGTGGCTGGTCTCAGACGATCTTGGAGGTGAACCTGCTGGATGTGGAGGTCCTGGGCTGGTGTGGTTACACGTGGTCTGCGGTTATGAGGCCAGTTGGATGTACTGCCATATTCTCTGAAACGCCTTTGGAGACGGCTTATGGTGGAGAAATGAACATTCAATGCACGAGCAACAGATCTGGTTGACATTCCTGCTGTCAGCATGCCAAGTGCATGCTCCCTCAATGCTTGTGACATCTGTGGCATTTTGCTGTGAGACAAAACTGCACATTTCAGAGTGGCCTTTTATTGTGGGCAGTATAAGGTACACCTGTGCACTAATCATGTCAGATCAGCATCTTGATGTGGCACACCTGTGAGGTGGGATGGATTATCTCAGCAAAGCAGAAGTGCTCACTATCACACATTTAGACAGATTTGTGAACAATGTTTGAGAGAAATGGTAATATTGTGTATCTGGAATGAATTTTAGATCTTTAAGTCCATCTCATGAAAAATGGGAGCAAAAACAAAAGTGTTGCGTTTATATTTTTGTTGAGTGTATAATATCTCTTTCTCCACACGATATCAGCATTACACTCACATTATCTTAATTTGCCCGACAATCTTTTAAGAGATTCTTTTAGTGGAAGTAAGTGGCTTCCGATCATTTAATGTTACTGTTCACCTTTTACTGAGCTCACGTACAATGCACAGAGAAAAGTGCACAACTGTTTAATTACACCACATAATGAAAAATAAATAAAAGTAACTTTGTTTTGTAGTGTCCTTGGGTGTCTTGAAAGGTGCTTTTAAATAAAATTTATAATAATAATAATAATAATATAATAATTATAATAATAATAATAATAATAATTCTTACCAGCATCAAGAGAAGGGTTATGTCATGTTCTGCTCGGGCTGTGGCCTCCATGTTAAATCGATTTTTACAGTTTTGATGGTGCGTTCTGAGTCTGGACGGGAAAGGCCAGTGTTTAAACTTCTGATGCAGTCTATGAGCGTTTTCTCCACAGCTTAGATTTCTTCCTCCATCCACTTCCTCCTTTTGGCTTCAGGTTTCCCTAAATAAAATAGGACAGTAAATGAATAGTTGGCCAAAAATGAAAAATGCATAGATAAACTATGACCTTAGACCTGGGGCCTGAAGTATGGAGGACGTACGAAAGTCAGAATATGCTAATTCTGACTTTCGTACGTCTTCCGGTGTATATTTTACCCAAACTTTTATAAATGAGGCCTCTGATCCCTTGTTGCCATTGTAACACTTTAAGGTGAAATAAAGTGAACTAAAATAACCAATTGAACTCTAGATCCCACGGTGAAATACCAGAAGAGGTTAACCCATTCTTAAGTTACTAGAGAACTTTGCACAGCTTACCTTCTCTTTGTTGTGATGGAACCTCACTGACAAGTCTAGCGGCATCTCTTCATCCAAACTACCTGTAAAATGAAAGAACAAACTGAAAAAAACATTCATTTTAACCCAACTGGCCACATAATTAAAACAATTGTTTTAACAATACACTGGGCGGCTTTGAATGCCATAAGTGTCATGATCCTCCTGGGTTCTCCCCCTCCCTCCTGTGTCTACTCACCTGGGAGGAGCCATATACTTCACACCTGCAGCCAACTACTCACTCACCTGTGGTCCATCTACAATCAGCTCTGCTATCAGAACCGGTTCATTCCAACACTCCCTGCCAGTTCGTCAGTTAACACTCATGGTAACTTGTCTCCTGGCTCTCAACCTGTTAAAGGGATAGTGCATTTTTTTTATGTTAAGATTAAGATTAATCTGTATGGCTTTCCTTCTAAAAGTTACGTGTGTTGACACCGTCTTACCTCTGACACTCTCAGCTGATCCCGGTTCCGCTCGCAGAACGCAAGCGGAGCACCTTTAGCGGAAGTGCACGGCAGATGCGGTCTGCCTCAAGGGGAAGTTTACAAGTGAACAGGCTGATACGCTAACGTGAGCGCAGTGATATGAGTCGGCAGACACAATACGCGATTGCCTAGTTCGCTGCTGGATGTTTCGTTGACGCAAATATATCACCTTTCGGACAAATGTTTTGTTTTGAGAAGAAAAACAAGCTATATTTAATGTTCCAGAGAAGCTACCAGACCTCCCTACCTGGGCTCCAGAAAGCGAGCGGAACCGGGATCAGCTGAGAGTGTCAGAGGTAAGCGGGTGTCAACACACGTAACTTTTAGAAGGAATCCCATACAGATTAACATAAATAAAAAAAAACGCACTATCCCTTTAAATAACTCTTCTCTGCTTGCTCAGTGGATTTTTTTTTTAACTTAATTGAATTTTTTCCTGTTTCCAGTTTTCCCGGACCTCTTCCTGCTTCTGTTTCTGCTCCTCATCTTGGAACCATTTCACCACTCCGCACCTCCTGGTCCCCAGCCTGGTACCAACCTGCTCCTCCTGGTTCCCCGGTCCAATACTTCCAGCTCATTCTCTGTAGAATAAACCGTTTCTGCTTTTGGGTCCAACTAGCCCCCCCCCCGTGATAATAAGATTTCAATAAAATTATGTACAAAATCAAAAAACCTTTACCACATGTATAACTGCACTATATAGTCCAGACGTGCGCTATATTTTTCCATACTCTCGGTTTCTGTTTATTATTACTGTATTTTATTATTACTTTATTTTTTGCCTGCATGCACTTTCTTGTTCAAACTTTCTTTTGCACTAAATTGCCTGGAGCTATTGTGGCAAGTGAATTTCTCCTATGTGAGATCAATAAAGTCTAATCTTAATTTATTTTTCAGTAATTTCTATAATATTTAAAATGAAAAACTGAATGAAAAATTTCTTTAAACGGTTTTCTCAATCTCTCGCATGTGTGGCTTTCTTTCCTGACTCCAGGTTGTACACCGGCCTCAGAGCTATCGTAGGAATAAGCGAGGTTTGATGCCTAGAGGGAGTTTTATAAATCCCACCTATGGTGCAGTGGGCAGGTTATTCAATGCGTACGGCATAAGCCACTGTCCAACATGTTTTAGAAGTTTACCAGTACAAATTAATGGATATTTAATAGGCTTTGACATAACTTCAATACAAGATAACCATTTGAAACATCTTAAATATGCAGGACAGTGGGTTCCAAATGTTTCAGTGTCTCACTTTTCAAAAGTGCATATTCTCAAGGCTCCAGGGCAGCTTATAAACTCCATGATTTACATTTGCTCTATGAACCTTAATGGTGATCTATTCCAGAATATTACCAACTACTACTATATTACTTCATTTTGACATGTTACTGCTCCTGTTAAATGAAACTTCATGTCATCTTAAGTTGAATATCCAACAAACCCTGGAACCCTTAAAATGTTACCTAGGGATGCAAATTATCGATTAATTCATTAATTGATAGTTGATTGACTTTATTGAACGATTAACTGATAAGCGGCGTTTTTCACCTGAATTTTAGTGTTTCAATAGGGTCTTTAAGAATATAAGCTATAGTATACATAACACTGAGTCATAAATATATCATAGTATTATTATATTATATATTCCTCAATTAATTATTCCTTAGTAAAAAGCAGACAGATGTATTGATGCTGAATAACAAAATACAGTAATCCCTCGCTCTATCGCGGTTCGCAGATTTTTTTTTTTTATAGTGTAACATTGTGTTCTGTCCTGATTGGCTAAGAGACTAGACCTGGACTAAACCAGGATTAAACCACCACGTGCTGCTGCTGGTTTCGTGCGGCTGGTTTGTGGCTCGGGGTCCGAGAGGCACGTTGCAGCGCATTCCTGGGCGTTGGCGCCTGCGGCTAGCTGTGAGTTGAGCTTGGCGCAGTGCGTTGTTGCCTTGTTTCATGACCACACGGGTGCGCGTGTCCGCGATTAGCGATGAATTACAATTAATGCATTTTGTTCGACCTACGTCTTAATCGACAATTCATCGTTAATCGATTAATTGTTGACATCCCTAATGTAAACCTTTGTTTTGTCCAATGTCGGTAGTGACTTTCTTTTTAATGCTGGATTTGTCTGTAAACATGCACGCACACACACACATACAGGTCTATAGGGTTTAGCTGCATAACAAGACCGGAGGTGGTTTAGGTGGACTTTTTCAGAGAACCTTTCCCGAGGTCCTACAGCTTTGGGAGTTGGATTAAAATACTCTAAAAAATACATCCATACACACGGCCCTGCTCCAATATGGTTTAAGCAGACATTTCACTTTTGTGGTTTATGAGGACAGGAAAAAAACACCGTCTGGACCATGAGGTCATTTTTAATTAACATAAATTAATTTATATACACTATACCCATGTACCTGACAACACAGCATTAGCAGGACAGGTATTATTTGTAATAATAATGTGCTTTTACAGTGCAAATACTGATTGAATCCACAAAACAAATACTAAAAAAGGTAAACAAATAAAAAAAAACAAGAGATGCATAAAAATGAATATGAATGTCCTTGCCATGTGTCTCATTCTTTTTATAAATCATTTTATATAATACGAATCATTTCATTCTTACCTCCTGATCTCCCTTTGAGGATTCACAGGACCAATACAGGTGATTAGTTATGGCTTTCAGCCAAGGCAGGAGTTCGTTTTGGTCCTTCCTGTTTGATGCTGCCACGATGTTCTTCTTGACACCTGAAGAACAACAACACACAAAGAAATAACCCAAATAGTAAGTAGTACACATGGACACATGCGAGGCATAGCCCTTCAAGGTGGGCAGTGAACATCAGAGCACATTTTCTCTTCACCCTCTTCCCCTCTGGCATGCATTACAGATCATGTTGGACAAAAACCTCCACACAAAAACAAAAACTGCTTTTTCCCACAGCCTTCAGTCAGAGTACGACTGCATGTTTTTGTGACGGAGTGCCTGTAGTGCAATCATTCCCCGACCGGCATCTCTCTCTCGCTGTCTGGCCCCAGCGCGCGCCTAGACGGCAGAGCACAGAGCGCTTCTCTTGGTTTGCGTAACCAGACTCTGATTCAACTGTTCCCTGCCTATAAACTGTTCCCCGTGATCTGGACTCTATTTCCCTCCCTGGGGCGTACGAGGGTGCACACTTGGACGCCTAGGGAGCCACATGCTCTCCTCCTACCTTCCGTGTCTCTGTGCCGTTCGCCGGCTCAGGGGGCCAAACCGGAGCACTTCCTGGTCCTTTGCTAAATAGCGCGCTAAGGGGGGGGGGCCCACATGACCTGGACTGAACCATTTGTTAATTTGTGGGTTTATTTTGTTTTCCTAAGTTTCTTAGTTAATAATTCATGCCATATGGGGGGTTATTGAGGTGTGTTCATTATTATGTGGAACGTTAGGTGTTTTATCATTGTTGGTACCGTTTTACCTTTGTTCCACCCTTAAATCTTTGTTGTGTTAATTGGTTAGCCCAAGGGGAGGGGCTAAGAGGGTATATAAGGGGGGAGCTTTGCGCAGTTTGATGTTGGTCCTTGGCCTGACTATGTGGGTGCTGGCTGGCTGTAGAAATTAGTGATGTGCAGATGAAGCTTTATGAAGCGTTGAAGCCTTTCATCAAATTGGTTCACCCCAGCGCAAAGCCCCTCGAAGCCTCGTTTGCTCTAGTAGGACATCTACTGGATGGAAAAATATATGTTGGCATGAATGTAAAGTGTGTGGAGAGCTGATGAATAAAATCATGTTTAAAAAAGATATAGATTTGTGTTTGTCTTTGATCATTGTTTTTTATTTAAAAACAATAGTTTCTCAACTATGGCAGGTTTTAGGCGATTTCTTTTTTTTTTTTTTTTTTACAAGATCTCTCCTGCTTTTGAAAATACCAGTTCACAGGGCACAGATGAAGCAGGTGTGCACAGGTAACACTTGGCTAATTTGTACAGATGCGGATATACATATTTTTGTCTGTCCCAGTATTGAAGAGGGTCCTCCAGCCTTCCAGTATTTGGCTCCATCAAATATTGTTGCACTGCAACATAAGCATCAGCAGTCACCCTGGCACATAACAAACACTTCACCTTGTACAAAAGTACAGACAGATGAAGAGAAATTGCATTGCAAAATCAATATTTATTGTAAATGTAAAACAAATATTCTATAGAAACATTATTGTATATACTTTGTTGGGAGCAATGAGATCAAAGTGTTCCCACACAGTGGACACCTTTCTCTTTCTAGCTGGCTCCATTCTTTCCTGGCTGTCTCGCCTCACTTTTCTATCTCCAACCTGTCTCCAAACTCTCACTAACTGCAACTCTCCATCAAACACCCACATATTGAATAGCGCGCCAAGGGTTTAAACAGCTGTCAAAACTCGCGGAAAAAATTCGAATTCCTTCCTGAATCAGTCACGTGGTAGAGCCGGAGTGCGAAGCTTCGGCTGTCATCGTTTTTGCCTGCTCCCCTGAATGAAGCAAGCCTCGAATCGCGCATCGCGGAAAAACCACCTCCCCTACTCGGCACACGCTTCGCAGCCTCGACTCTGAGCGTCACATCACTAGTAGAAATACTGTAAATTAGTGATGGTGAGATGAAGCCTCATGAGGCATTGAACCACTTGAGCCAATTGGTTCAAGAAAGGGTTCATTTCTTGAAGCTTCATGTGCGCATGAAACCACCTACTGGCCAAGTGTGTAATCACAGGCAGCTGTATCTGAACCACAGAATGTGTGATAAGTGGTAATATGTGTTCAATAAAGTACTAAAGTGCCTGTGCACTTTCTCACTCTCTCTCTCTCACTCACACACACACGCACGCACGCACGCACGCGATGACGATGAATTGCTTACATTTTAATGAAATTTTATGAATTGTTTGTGATATGTTATATTTTGTTTTGTTAGAATTCCTAATATGTTTTTATGATAAATGAATTTTTTGCTTTGGATTTTTGGTGGCTCATTTAAGCTGGTAAGTGGCTCATTTTACCTGAACACTGATCATTAAAAAAATGTGGGACAGCTGATGTTTTATAAGCTGTGAAACTTAAAACGATTACATTTTATACAATTCAACCCTAAAATAAATATAAACCAGCGTCAGTTTTTTTTACTAGTTTCCTGAGAAATTTACCAAAATGTGTCTCAAATTACCTGATGTCACTGTATGGAATACATTTTGCATGTACTCTGTGTGTGTACATTTTCCCAAAATGGTAATATAATATGGCAGGTTAAGCCGTTTTTCTGAAAATGGCAAGGGCAAAATCAGGCAGAGGACAGTGAAAGTGCTTGTGGAACTACAAAAAGGGCACAGATTATGCTTGTGTAACTTGGACAGTGATGTACAGGACAGGGGAAATTTTATTAAGAGTTTTTCAACAGTTTTTGGTTTTAAACGATTTCTTTTTTTTTTTTAAACAACCTCTCCGGCCTTTGAAAAGACCCTTTCACAAGGCACAGAAGATGCCGGTGTGCACAAAAAGGCAAGTGCAAGTTTATACAAGTTTGGGAAAATCAGTTTGTGCCTCTCCCAGTACTCCCGAGGGTTTTCATGTCTTCCAATATGTGGCTCTGAAAGGTACCGCTGGACCTCCACAGTGGCATCTGCGGTCACATTTTGACACCTCCTTGCCTCCATGACACTGGCATCTAAATGATGCCACAGTTTGCTTCCTAAGAGGAAATCACAGATCATGTTAGTAAGTGTTCTCATAGGAATGACTGATGTCAAAATGTAAAATAATAACCTCCAGTGAGATCATGAGAGGTAGAAGGCTGGGGGACTTCCTCTCTGCTTTGTTGTGCCCTTATAATGGTGGAGCATTCTGAGGTCAGTCGCTTTACAGCTTCGGTGGCTTTTGTTGGACTAAAAAATCCAATCGTTTTAAATCGGGGGTCCAAGAGTGTAGCAAGGGACACAATGTTCATCAACTGCAAACTATAAAGCTTCTCCCTTAGTTGCCTGATGAGCTGGTCTCCCATTTCCAGTGCCACTGCAGGTGCCGGCTTTGCCATTTCCTCCTGAAGGTTTTGCTCCAGCATTTTCATCAGAGGAACAACTTTGGAGACGGACACATTTTCCTCGGCCGACAGCTCTACAGTGGCATGATTAAATGGAGACAGCAAAGAAAGGCACCCTCTAATGAACTCATCAGACGTGATCACGGGGATGTCATGATGTAGCCCAGCTAATGCTGCTCCGACTGGCTCCCTTAGGTCCACCAAACGTTGCAGCATCAAATATGTGCTGTTCCACCTGGTCTCCACTTCTTGAATTAATTTAATATTTGCCATCCCCAGATGTAGCTGCACTTGTGTAAGCTTCTCCTTTAAATATACAGATGAGTAGGCCATTAAATCACTGCAGCAGGAACACAGACAAACTATAAAGAGAATGACCATACCTTAGCAGTGGTGCTGCTTCTAAAGAAGCCAACCAGCTTCCTTGCTTTGGCCCGGATGCCAGAGAGCACAGGGTTCTGGTCAAGTGCCTTCCTCACAATCAAATTTAGTGTGTGTGCTGTGCAAATATGATGCCGAAGCTTCAGCTCTCACACAAGCAACCATATTGGGAGCGCCGTCAGTGACCATACATGTCACCTTATTAGTAATTCCCCATTCCTCCATCAGGGAGGCTTTCACACAAGCTATATTTTCAGCAGTGTGTGATTGGGGGAATGCCTGCACTCCCAATAGCACTGAGCTGAGCCCAGTATTGTCCCCCACAAAATGGCATGTTACACCCAGGTAGGCATCCATGTTAATGGATGTCCACATGTCAGAAGTAAGGCCAACAGCAGCCACCTTTTCAACTGTAGCCTTTGCCTTCTCCTTTGCAGACTCATACTTAGCCTCCACCATGGCCTTCAGAGCCTAAAGGTAAAAATATATAATGCTGAATTTGAATTGTGAGACATACAATCAAGTACTCATTTGTTTCATGCATGCACCCATACATACCTGCCTTGTAGGGAGAACATAACTGGGATCCAGTTTGGACACAAATGCCCTGAATCCCTTCCACAATACTGAAGGGCTGTGTGTCCTTCACTATCATGGAGACAAGGGCTTCATCCAGCTCCTGTTTTCTGGTGGCTGGTTAAAAGACAATATAGTGTTACCTTTATTTGCACAATAAACAAAAGTAAACATGGAAAAATTGTGATGGTGTACTTGTAATATTGTTATGATTTACTTTGGCTAGATGAAGCTCTAGTTTCCTCCTGATTCTCATGCAAGGCACGGTAATGCCTTAGCATGGATGAGGTGTTATTGTACCCCAACTCCTTGGAACACAATAAACACCTCACCTTTGAATAAAATAAGAAACTGTAAAAAATAGTTATTGATAAGCAAGCCTAATGCATCTGTAATGTTAGATTTAGCTCACCTCGTTAGGAGATATCAGTTCAAAATGTTCCCACATAGGGGAAAACCTCCTCTTCCTCCATCCTATCTCACCCATCCTACTCTCCTGAATCCCTTTCCCTAAACTCTCCAAAAACTCTCTCCAAAATATCTACATCTATCCAACTATATAAACGCTATCCAAACTCTATCAAAACTCTCCAAACTCTCACCTGACCGCAACTCTCCTTCAAACACCCACATTTTGAATGGAGCCTGAGGGGTCTATATACATGTAGCTTGAATAGTTCGCGGCAAAATCTGAACCACTTGGTACAGGCGGGCAGCGATGCGTCGACCGTTATAATTTTGGCTCCTCCCCCAAATGAAGCGAGCCTCGAATTGCGCTTCGCGGACACGCCCCCTTCATTACTCGGCACACGCTTCGCAGCCTCGGCCCATCTTGTAACATCACCATTTGCACTTTTTACACTGGACTGTGTGCAAATAAAAAGGAAAACACAAGTATTCGACTGTGCCATTATTCCCCCCCTCATATCTTGTCCGAACGAACCTGTGACAGTCTTTGATATGTGTTAGGTTTTTAAACTAACAAACTCAAATTCACTGTATACCAGTACACTTAGGACAATAAACCTGATTGTAATCAAATTGTAAATTATATAAATCAATATTCACCTCTAAACTGTATTTAGATAAAAATGGGTGACTTAACCTTGACAATATGCCAGGGCTCAAACTCATGTCGGATGTTGGGATATTGTTCTCTCAACAGCTTCCTGAGCGAAGGCGATCGGTCAGCGGTCATCACGGCCACATCCACCAACTCACTCAGTCCTCTACAAAGTCCTGTCACCTCCATCGCAACAGAGCTCGTTGCCTCTGACACCTGTAGCATAACGATTATTCAAAAAATGTACCATAGTTCTTTTTATCTTTGAGAAGTCAGTTTTCTACCACAGACTAAATTTTGGTTTGGCAAAGGTTGATTACCTGGACCAATTCAAAGTGGATATTTCCTTTGTGTTGTCATTTTGGAATAGAGTAGGTGGAGTACTTCGCACTGTAACCTTCCATAGAAGAGAAACAGAAGTGAATCAATTTCCCAGCTGGGGTTATGGTGATGTGAAATGATCATTTATAGTGAAAAGAATGTGACATTTACCTGGACTGTTACACCTTGCGTCACCAGAGTTCAGCTCTCTTTCCAGATTTAGGTCGTTTTCACACCAGGAAAGTCCGATATTTCACTTGCTTTGGTCCGGACCAAATTTTTTTTACATTTTTTTTATTTTGGTGCAGTTTGCTTTCACAGTGCGTCCCCCCCCAAGCGAACCAACATCTATAAACAAAACCACGTGTGCTGAGGTCGCTCAGCCATTGGACAGAAATGAGCCGTGTCAAAACACCGTGTCCAAACATGGAAGGAGGAGAATAATGGAGTTATGTGCCGTTTTCAGTCTAGCCTTAGCGATATGGTTTGCCCAGTTTTTACAGTTCGCACAAATGTTTGAGCAGCATCGTGAGGTTTACACTATTTTACAATCAATTTCCAAACGACAGACACAGGGCAAGACGACTACGGAGGACAGCGCTTATGTGCACGCATCAAGTTATGACTCTTGCTCTTCGCGCAAAACGTAAGTAAGCCTCGTAAGTTTTGTTTAGTTTCGTCAGCCTCGGTTTCTCATAATGCTCGACATACGACGGGAGATCGTCAAGTATAAAAAGCCAACTTGTCGTGTCCGGTCTGCATTCTCACCTCAAACGAACCGCACCAGGATTCGAATGGAACCGTGCCGAGACCCTGCTTTTTAGGTGGTCTCGGTTCGCTTGTTTGCTCCGGATCGAGATTTGTTTTTTATTCACACCAGCCCAAAAGGTCCGAATCAAAGGAGCAAACGAACTCTGGTTCGTTTTAAACGACCTTAGAGTCTTCAACAAGCCGGGAGATTTGGTCATGTTCCTTTTTTGTAGGCACTCTGTATGGCAGGTATAATGTATGCTCTGTGAATGTTATAAAAACATTGTGTGGAATTTGAATATTGAGAAGAGTTGCCCAGTCTGCTATATCAGTATATGTGGCTCCAGTAAAAACTGTTGATGCAACGATTAGCAGATTATTCTTTGGAATTCATCTTCGGTCGGGGCAAGATTGCCATTTTCCCACAAGTCCATTGGATTTTAATTTGTGTGCCTTTGGTGATGACTTTCCTCTGTTATTAGACTAGTACAATGGGGACAAGTTTGAAAAAGTTGGAGGTGTGACTCATTCACCAGCCACTTTTTCTCTGCCCACCCTCTTGTGTCGTCTCCGGTGATGCTTGCAGACCCAGTCCCCATGCTGGAAGATGACATGGAACTTGGTAGTACAAAGCTGGTGTCTGCAGTCACGTACTTCCGGGTCCATTTCAACCTCTTCACCTTTCTCTTCACTGAAGGTATGGCAATGATGAAGATGCAGACGTGTGTGCAGCAACAGAAGCGGAGGTTGAAGTGGATGGGATTGGGCCCTAGTGCACAAAACAATTACATTTTGACAGAGTAATGACGGAGGGGCAAATACCCTCTGCTAATACATTATTTTTTAACTTTGTAAATATCAATAAAGGACATTCTGCTGTGCTTACTACTGGGTGTGACCATGTAGGTGCCAAAGCAATGTTTGCCAGATAAGGACCGTCTACTGCATGCAGTTGTAGTTGTCTCAGGTGGACTGGGGAGTACAAGAGTCAATGCAGAGGACAATGGCCCTGGCGATCCAGATGGCTCCTCATCGGCTTTGTGTTGGCTTTTGATTGGAGTGGATTGTATGTGTGTTGCAAACTCTGGCACTGGAAAATCTACTTCTGCACAGGCACTTCCCTAAAGAAAAAAAAGAAAGGTTTCACACCGCGTCAGTATCATCAGCTTGCACCAATTGCGCACATCTGCTGCAAAAACCCTTTGTCTTTACATCATAACACCCCCCAACTTATATGTACAATTAAGTGTTACGTCTCACAGTAAGCTACACTGCCAATCCACTGTGTCATAACATTTATATCTTGCTTTTGTAGTACCAGGACAAGCATAAGCTTTAGTCTACTTACACTTTAACTATGGTCTATTGACATTAAATGTATACGACTGCATGCATGTCTTTCTTGTGTGTTTAGACAGCTAAAACCCACAGAGATAAAAAATTTCTTGTTGTAAGATTATTGATGTAACTGGCCTCTTACTAGCCCAGGACAGCCGTAGCACCCGAAGGGTCAAACAAAAAAAGGAAGAAAAACTTTGAGCTCTTCACCTTTTAATTTGGCCACACCATTTGCAGAGTTTGACAGACAGCATCTCCCCATGACAGACAACCAAGACAGTGAAACAAAAAAACCCTTATAAAGCCCAGCCTAAACCACTAAGCCCCAGACACCGGTACCTTTACACATACAAAAACTACCAAATCTATTGCACTATTTACAGGTTCACATTTCATAAATATAATATATAGTAGAATACAAAATATTGCACATTGTTGGTGTATAATCAGTTTTAAAATATTAGTTCATGTATCAATAGTTGGTTAAAATAAATTCCCTAGATAAACCTCCCAAAGCAGCACTTGGTAGAGTCCAGATCAGGATGATGGGGTGCACCTGAACTGCATTGATAAGGGAGCGCCTCCAAATCAATGTCTCCACCAATCACCTCGAAGGCAAAGGAAAAAGGAGTGAACAGTGAAAACTAGCATGGCAACTTAATGACTCAACTGATTATATAACTGTGCATCAATTAAGTATATACTATATAAAAATAGAAACATGAAGGTATACACCTGATAAGTGTGTGCGTGGTATACAGCTCCCTCACACTTGTAGTCTGTAAGATGATTAGTTGTGCCTGTGCACTTCACTTCACTTTTCCCTGTCCTGTTTTGTCTATGCGTGAGAGTGCGAAATGTAATTTAGATTACGTTGTATATCTAATACATGTGAATAAATTGACAATGAAGCCCACTTTAACTTTTTTCCACTGTTGGTCAGGTTTACAGTCTAGCCTAGGAGAGCATGTCCGTCTTCACACAACATTATATCTGTACATCCCCACCTCTACAATGGTGGAAATGTATTTACAGTACTGGCCTACCGCATTGAACAACAGCTTTGAAGGAATTATTCAACTCAAGTTTTAAAAACTTTTAGATTAATTTGAGACATTACACTAATCTATGCACACTTGATAGCTCCGTAACGCTAGCATGTAGAAAACTTTAGAAATGCCATAGCCTACCTCAGTTTGTTCTGCTGCAGCCATCAGTTTTCATTTTCATTTCATTTATTTATTCATTTCGAGCAGGTCAACAGGTCAAGGAAATAAATACAGGTAACCAATATACAGTCAAATACATTTGTCTTTTCTTTAAATGCAGAGAAGAATTTCTCCAGTGTGAGATCAATAAAGTTCACTTCTTTTTGCTCGAAAAGGAGTGGGAAGAAGAAAACTTATTAAATCCCACCCCTGTCTTCCAAAACATAAATTAAATTATCAATTAGCTTCCTTATCAGTTCAGTTGAAAGAAACACAAAAACAAAAAAAAGTCTAATTCCATTCTTGTACAAAAAAACCCCAAACAAAACAAAACTGATACAGAATGGTGCCATTTGACGATTCATTCAAACTCGTCTCTCTCTGTATTCAGACCAGACCGTGTCTTTATACAAGAACTTAAATTTGTGAATATTTTGGCAGAGCTTTTGCTGTAAATCCAGAGCATTCCACATTTTTACCCCACATACACTCACACAGAAACTTTTACGAGTGGTTCTAACATTGGGCAAAATGAAGTTTCCATAACCTCTTAAATGATAAATGTTCTCTTTAAGAGCAAAACATTTTTGCAGATATCAGTATCGCATTAGTTCTCAGAATCGTGCAATGAATCCGCTTGTCTTCTTTCTTTTCCTTTGCTGGTAAAAAATCATCCGGACTGAAGTGAGAACTGCAAACCCATGTTTGGGTCCATTCTCAAGGCAACTAGCCACAGCTTCAATAACTCCGGATTTTGATGAGGAAGCCTGTGAAAACTCAACTTCGTCCAAGCTGTCATTTTGTTTTCACAACTGAGATAAAAAACAACAACTTTTGATCAGGGACAATAAATTACACATACGGTGTTTCTATCAGGAACCTTTTAAAGTCCGTAAAGTAAACACTGGAACATTCTAGACAAAGCAATAACATTTCCATGGTCACCCTCCATTATAAGTATTATGCAATGCACCTATAAAGCAAAAGCTAGCATAGTATGCATAGTCACACAGCTTTGTTTATATACTGGAGGTAATCTTATAATTTCCTCGTATAGTTGATTTCCCAATAGAATGTATAGAGTGACCTGCGCTGTGCGTCATTCAGGGAGTCTGCTCTGGTCCATTACACCACATAATGTAATAGAACGCCTCACCTTATGGCGTCCAAGCACAGCGCGTAAATCTGATAACCTCATGAACCAGGAGGTAAAACAGAAACACATGTACGAACTGCGTTTATCAGTTTTAATTATGTCCTCTTCCATCAAAGCAAGTGCTGGCCCTTTACCTTTAACGTCTGAGGAGAACCTGACTGGAGCTATAGGGTGAAGAGTGTCCATGATTACGCCGATAAAGGAGAAGACAGAGAAAGGCTTTCTATTGTCAGATTCTATTATTGTAAAAAACGCTCCACTGCAAATAGTAATATCTTTCTTTTCTTTCTTTATTAGTTTATTTGACAGGGACAATGTGCAAAATCATTAAAGATGCTTTACACCAGATTATATCTGAAGCTAGTTTCCATCTGTAGTCCCTGAGCAGGTGAGAAATACAATATAAAACGTAAACAATATAATCAATACACACTCACACACTACAAATTACCAATTATTACACAATAAAATATTACAATAAAATCTCACTCAGATTATAACATACCAGTTATCATTCTTAATGCTGACACTGCTGATTCATGCTAATAATTTCTTAACGTTAAATGAAAAGTTTTTCATGTCAGAGGAAAGTTTCAAACTTTGTGGCAATTTATTCCATTCTTTGATGGCTTTGAAAGAAAAAGCTCTCTGTGCAAAGGCCGAGCTCCGTTTAGGTACTCTGCAGTCATTGTGACTTGTGGACCTGGAGGTCCTGGTTGTTTGTTCAGAGCAGAGCTGTACACATTTTTTTCAATGGAGGAGGCGCTGTGTTATTTAAGATTTTAAAGACTAATCGCACATTTGAATAGGTGATTAAATTGTCAAAGTTTAGCATTTTATGTTGTGCAAATATTGGACAATGATGAGATCGCAGTGGCTTTTTGTCCAGTATCTTAACAGCCTGATTATATAAGGACTTTAAGGGTTTTGTTGTTGTCTCACATGCTTGAGACCAACAAGTTATACAATAATTAATATGTGAGGTAATCATTGCATCCAGATAAACCTTTGCAGCATTATTGTTAAATTTGTTTCGAGTGTGTCTAAACACAGACAGACTATATTTTAAATGTCAGTTAGAGCCGGAGTGTCATTCTTTACCCCAAAATGCATAAATAAAATAAAGTGGGCAAAAGCTATATTTGTCTTTTTTTTTTCTTCTCGATGTTGCGTGAAGGGAGAGTTTATTGATCCCGAGCAATGTCCCCCCTAACACCGACTCCCTGAGCGTTCCTTTGACCCCCATGAGCAACATCCGACATGCACTGTGGCCACACCAGTATCACACCTGAAATAATCACAAGTAACATATCTTATTAATCAAATTACTGCAGTTATTTCCATTAGATTACTTTTAATATAACTGATTTTTTTTTTTTTGGCCCACTTAGAATGACAAAGACAAAAATCTGTTCATGAGGTTTGTATATGTTGTATGTCACTGTAAGGGTCCTGCTGTGGTCAGTGAAACACTGAACATTACAATATTTTGAAAAATAACCAAGTAGAATTAAACTATGTATAAACCTGTAAAATCACATGAGATTTTTGTTCAGCTTGATTAATAAAGCCTGATATAGCTGCAGTTTTTTTATGGACTGTAGGCCCTATAGGCCACTACACTCTAAGAAAGAATGTGTTGTTTTCTTACACATTTAACACACAAATAATACATGTCAATTTCTGCACGTGTTGCACGATTTAACTTCGACAACACAAATGTATGTTAACGCCATAGGTCAGTCACAAAACACCTAAGGACAAGTTTTTCAACAGCGGTACAGCAGGAAAAGTCTCTGACCACACGGTTGACAGTAGAAATAAATGGACAGGACGGTGGATGATTTTCTGCTTTTATGTTTCAATTTTAAACAAAAGTGGTTTAAAGCTGCAAGTTAGACTTTATCCTCTCCTTGGTGAATTTACCTCAGTGTTTCCCAAACACAGTGATTGATATTTTGGTCACACCAAGTGAATTACTGCTATAGTTACTTAAATGTTTGGCTGACACGATTTTTTCACTAGGATTGGAGCTAAACGGGGTGTAGGGCTGAAAATCAAGTTTTTGGTTGACGTTTATTTATAATCAGTGTAGAAATGTCGTTAGCCGTGTGAAAACCAGAAAGCTTAAGTTACTAAATGCAAATGTACTGGTGTTAGCTAAATTTTTGCCAAGTCATGGCCCATAATGCAAGTGAATGCTAACTGCTAACTGTTAGGCTAACTAGCTTTGTTTGCTGCTGCCTAAAGAGCGAGCCAAGTTTTTCCTTTCACACAGCGCTCTCAAGTCTCACGCTTTGAGAGTGTGACACACGCAATTCAATGTGTTCACACGCTCACACATGGTATTTCTCACGCTGAAATTTTCAAACCTGCAATTCAAAACTGTAGCCACTGTTCACAGCGCTTCTGTGCCCCGAAAATCGGTTATTTATGCAGGCACCGTGCCGTTTTCAGCGAAAAAAAAGTCACACGCACCACCCCGCTCCCCCAATATAAATCTCACTCCTACCAAACTTCAAAACTTTATAGCCCTGTTTTCACATGTGAAGTTGGACGTGAAGAACTGCCAAACAGGCGTGTTTAAACCTCACAGATTTTTTTCTTTCAACCTCAGTTCTAATCAAACATATTGTTTTGCACTTTCTTTGACAGTGTAATATGGTCTGCACCAGATTTAGGGTTGCCAACCGTCCCTTGAAAAACGGAATCGTCCCATATTCAGAAACAAAAGTACGCGTCCCGTATTGAGCTGAAAAGGGACGCACTTTGTCCCGTATTATCGTGTGAATCAAAAATAGTGTCTAAAACAGGGTGCCCAATACGTCAGTCACCATCTACCAGTCTATCTGTGTCCGGTCTTGGTCTCAAGATGATTGTGATCATATTTCATTACGGCCGCTGCCTTTAGCAATAAACTCTTGCGGTGTTTTTCGCACTTTTCGTGTGCTCGTCTGGAACACGCGGAAACCATGCGCGCCACCAGCTCTCTCTCCTCCCTGCTCATAGCGCTCAGGCTCCCTCCTCAATGTGCTCTGATTATAAGAGCAAGACTACGTGCAAAGCAAAAACTAATCTAAATTTATGTTACAGCGTCCGCACAGAGCAGGTCTACAGCGACGTGGTTGAATTTTGCCTAATAAAAGTGCACAAATGCATCTGTTTCTCACAGCATCCATTTGGTAAATGTGCAGAGGCTGGTAAATGCCAAACAAAACCAGTATAGAGAATGTAACTCCAGTTAGAAAAACAGGTTTAAAAAAAGGAAAAAAACAAAACAAAGAAGGGGTCCTCAAACTGTGGGTGAAGGTCCAAAAACAGGGCACAGAGTGTTTAAGTGCAGTGCAGTTTGCTTGGCTTATTTTAAAGGGATATGCCACCCCCAGGTCAAATTTGGGCATCTCCCCACAGTCCAGAGACTAAAATAAGTGGTGGAAAGCGTTTTCCTGCTCACCCAGCCATTGTCCGAGTCTGTCGCCACTGACCGCCGCGGTATCTGCAGCTCCTCCGCCTTAGACTGGAGTCTAACTATTTTCCAGTGCGGAAGAATACAGCCGAATCACGCAGCACGCTGCCAGGGGAATCCCAGTTACGCACCGGGAAGGGAGTTCCCCTGTTGCACAACGTGGTGCGTGATTCGGCTGTATTCTTCCGCACTGGAAAATAGTTCCCACCCAAAATGACCAAGGCAAGCTCTCCGTGTTGATTTGCACATTTATTTGCACTCGATATGAATGCGCACTACACAGAAAGTAATTAGAAAACGCATCGAGCAAATTAATTCCTTTTGGCCGAAATCTTTCTCTGGCGACGTTAGACTCCAGTCTAAGGCGGAGGAGCTGCAGATACCGCGGCGGTCAGTGGCGACAGACTCGGACAATGGCTGGGTGAGCAGGAAAACGCTTTCCACCACTTATTTTAGTCTCTGGGCTGTGGGGAGATGCCCAAGTTTGACCTGGGGGTGGCATATCCCTTTAAGATTAAAATTAACATTCATCAGATAAAATGGAGATAGATTTATGAAAACTTATTTATGTGAGTCAGCCTTTTCCCACATGAAGATCATTAAGCCCAAGTACTGTTCCATGACTATGATCATTTAGAAGTGAGCTTGAGTCTGGCTGTCAGCAACTACTGTCCAATCTATGCATCCCGAGCTGATTCCATCCAGTGTAAGTCAAATTTTGTGAGAAGGTAGGGCAAAGTGGGATCATCCAAAAAAAAAAAAAAAAGGGAGGTTGACATCTTAGTTTTTATTGGCTAGAATGACTCCAGATTGCATCTCAAAGCATCTAGAGTTCAAAAATTTTCCGGGGGGACATGCCCCCGGACCCCCCTAGCTTTTCAGTGACTTTCAGCTTTTTTCCATTACTGGTCACTTTCATTCCTGTTTATACAGGTTTAAGTTAAGCAGGACATATATATATTCTATTCTGTTAATTTTGTTATTTAGTATTAAAAATAAATTGCTGATAATTATTTATTTTCCCTGTGTTCATATCACTCAGATATCCATCTAATTCAATTCAGGTTTGAGCAGTGGTGAAAGTAAAGCGGTGCGCACCGGAACGGTGCACCGGTATAAAATTCACAGCCGGTACGCAGCACCGCTAAAAGAAAAAAGTAAGGTGCCCTATTTAAGTAGAAAACACAAACAACCACACTATGCCATTCGAGAATACCCAAAACTCTCGTGCAGAGATATCTGCAGTCTGTTAAGCAAGGATTGTCAAAACTTATTAGACTGTAGCCATGAAAATAGCCTAGACAGCATGGTGGCTGTGGCTAACACTCATGCTTTACAGCAAGAAGGTTCTGGGTTTGATCCCTGGGTTGCCCAGTGTTTTTTAGTTGTTTTTTTTTTTACGGTAAAGTGATGCACTGGACATTATAGCACCTGTAAGAAATGAAAACTACTTTTACCACTGGGTTTGAGTCAAATAGTTAAAAAAATCACTTCACACATACAAAAAAAGGGCTAAGAAGATTCACTACACCACGAAGGGTGAAGGCAATCGGGCCAGCCGGTCCTGCCAATGAGGTGTCCCTTATTTATTTTTCAGGGAGTTGACAACCCTAGCCAGATTCTTGGCTAGACTCTTTTTCAGTTGTACTTACACACCCTTTTAGGCATTTATTGGACGTTTTTGTTGACGTTTTTGTTGGTTTAGACCTGGCTATGATGTGGCTTAGACCTGGTTTAGACCTGGCTTAGACCTGGGTTAGACCTGGCTTAGACCTGGTTTAGACCTGGTTTAGACCTTGTTTAGACCTGGTTTGGACCTGGCTTATACGGTGATAGGTTAGGTCTTTATTATCAAATAAAAAGAACGACATTCACAAATATAATTCATGACTAACAAATAAATGTAAAAACATTCACAAAAGCATTTCTCCACTCAAAAGAAAACGTTATGCAATTCTACTTATACAACTACTATTACTACACTGTAAGAAAGAATGTGTTTTCTTACACATTTAAAATATAGAAAGACAAATAACACATAGCACGATTTAACTTCTATAACACAAAAATATGTGTTAACGTCACAGGCCAGTCACAAAACGACTAGGGCCAAGGAAATGTCTCTGATCACACGGTTGACCGTAGAAATATATGGAAGTGTAAGTGGACTGTTTTCTGTGTTTATGTTTAAATTTTAGACAAAAGTGGTTAAAAACTGCTGAAGAAATGCCTTTATTCATCTGAAAACCAGAAACCTGAAGTGACTAAATGCTAATGTACTGGTGTTAGCAAAATTTTTGCCAAGTCATGGCCTGTAATGCAAATGAATGGCAATGCTAACTGTTAAGCTAACTAGCTTTGTTTCCTGCTGCCAAAAGAGCGAGCAAAGTTTTTTCTTTTCACATGTGAAGTTGGACGTTAGACCACATGTAAAGTTGGGCTTAGACCTGGTTTAGACCTGTCTTAGACCTGTCATAAACCTGGCATAAACCTGGCATAGACCTGGCTTAGACCTGGTTTAGACCTGGCATAGACCTGGCATAGACCTGGCTTAGACCTGGTTTAGACCTGGCATAGACCTGGCATAGACCTGGCTTCGACCTGGTTTAGACCTGGCATAGACCTGGCATAGACCTGGCTTAGACCTGGTTTAGACCTGGCATAAACCTGGCATAGACCTGGCTTAGACCTGGTTTAGACCTGGCATAGACCTGGCATAGACCTGGCTTCGACCTGGTTTAGACCTGGCTTAGACGGCGATAGGTTAGGTCTTTATTATCAAATAAAAATAACGACATTCACAAATATAATTCATGACTAACAAATGTAAAAACGTTCACAAAAGCATTTCTCCACTCAAAAGAAAACGTTATGCGATAATCATCAGCCTATTTAAAGGTCCCATGGCATGAAATTTTCACTTTCTGAGGTTTTTGAACGTTGACGTGAGCTCCCCTACCCTGTTTAGCCCCCCCCCCCCCCACACACACACACACACATGGCTAAAAGTTGAAAAAAAGACAGCCCAAACGGGCGATTCTGAACAAGGGAAGTTTCTGACGTCACATTCAAGAAAAAATGCAAATGCAGTTCCACCGCCCGTCTGGATGTTTCTGTAAATCACGCCCAGAGAACTTGGACCGCAAATGAGCTACGCAATGCCTGGAGACACATGAGAGTGTTTCCAGACTTGGATGTCCTTTATCCGAGCCTCCGAACCTCTGAAACAGCAGTGGTTTAATTTTATTTTCTGTGGAAATGTGTTTATTTTTCAATGGAAATTGTCTCATACCTTCCTCCCTCTAAAACGCGGAAGTGGGGCCAGCGCACATCGCACTGCTAAAGAGGAAAGAGCGGAGAGTTTGGCCACACCCCCACCCGCTGCACTGGCCTGTCTCTGTCCTCATTTGCATTCAAGCAACAACGCCCAGAATAAAGTGTTTGAGAGACATATTTTTGACTCTGACTGTGTTCACGAGGCTTTCTCATGCACTGAGTCTTGATTTTGAAGAAGGATTCATTTACAGTATTAGGGAACCATTAAGGCGCCATATAAAAGCATCAAGAAGTACCATGTCAAGGGATCTTTTTTTGAGTGACAGAGCTCTGTGATATAACGCTCTGGGGAGGGGCTTCACACTTTCAGCCAAAAAGACAGGACTTTCTCAAACTATAGATTGGACAGAAATAAAGTAAACAGGCGAGGAATACATTATGGCTCTACCTGTCTCCTCTTCTGTTCTTCCTTCAGTCAAGTGTGTGGGCAGCGCTCCTGTCGGCTGGTGTGGACCTGCCGCTCTGAGCAGCGGCAGCTCTGGCCTGCGGCGATGTGCACTACAACTACGGTCATACTGAAGGAGCGAGCGAAATGCGATCGAAATGTGTCTGTTTGTGGTTGGCTTGTCTCTAACGCATGTGCACATTCACATGTGCAACCTGAATCTATCAGATCGGTTGTTGTGTGCGTCAAACCAGCGCTGTGTTTATCAGTTCAGTTTTCCATGGTTACAGCAAAAACAAACTGCTTTGTTTCACAGTCCAGCAGTCTCTTACTTGTGTCCTTTGGCCTGCACATGCTGCACTTTAGTTGGTTAAAATCCCATGATATGACGTTAAAAACTGAGGTCAAAAATCAGTTTCAAACACTGCTCAGTGTGTGAGCCAGGCAGCCCCAAAGGCAGTCAACCACTTCATTGCCATGGGAATAGAAAAAGTTAAAATGAATAGTTACTTGATGGCATAGACTGTATGTATATTGACATAGCTAACGCACTAACCACTGAGTTACAGATAAACACAAATCCAAGTGTGCTTTTGAGGAGGCTGTATTGCATTTCTATGGCAACAGTTGAAGTTAAAAACATGAAAAACAGAACTAGCAAAGTTATGGTCCTAACTTATTTCTCACTTTATGCATTTTGAGCATCCTAATTATTCAGTGAGTTCATAAGCGTTTTAGCAACGACTAGCATGCTAACCTTGCTGATTCTACCACACTAATAAAACAGACAGTATACAGCAGACTTATTTTGACCTCAAGAGCTGCTTATTGAGGGATTATCAGACTACATGACTCTCTCTACTGCAGAAAGAACCACTGTCCTTTCAGCGGATTTCAGGCTCTCCCGGGGGCGGGGCTACTTGTATCGGTCAGGTGTGAATGGATGTCCGACTGCTGACGTTTAAGACGTTTCTTCTCGTCATTTACACACTCATCTGCATTGAACACATACGGTGATTAAGATGTATCCCACTCACAAATGTTCATTTAGTTCATAATTTATTTTATCACATGGTAAAAAAAAACACTAGCTAATGTTGCAACTTCATGTTAACCATTCACAGCGGCGCTTTCTGCACTCAGATTGTGCGCGAGTTGATAGACAAATAATCTGTCTACACAATATATCTGTACTGGGGTAAGGAAAATTTTTCTTAAATACATGGGGACTGTACAGTGTTTTAAATTGTACAGAATCGTACAAGAATGGTTCAAATAGGGCCCAGGAGAGGTTGCTAGGCTACTTAAACTTGCATGGATGACATCTAAAACCTCTTTAAGCGTGTTTTTGATGAGGGAACAATATTAGAACCTGGTAGAAATTGCTGAATACCAACTCTGTAATGATGCAAGACCAACACTTTGTGGCTGATGACTTGCACTGAGCCCCCCACATGTTTTTATTTACATTTTACAGAGTCCCGACTGTGTACATGATTGAGCTGGTGAAATTTTTTGTTCCCGCCTGTTTTGAATCTGCGGCTTCATTTTGTAGCTGTACCCACTGAAGTGCAGCCAGATCAAGAACTGAGCTGTGGCCAGACCTGCTCCTTTGTGTTTGTGTAACACTTTATTAACTTCAAAGTACTTTCTGATCCACTTGATTGAGATTAAATTTGCCTTAGTTCTGAGTTCTGGGGTTGATTTAAGTTCTGTTAAAGAAAAGGTACTTGGGCAACATAAATGTGACTATTGGGGATTCGTAGGAGGACTGTATATGTACTGGGACACTTCATCCAAAACAATAGTCCGATCAGAGAGTAGAAACGGACACAGTATTTTGGAGATGTAATGTCCTGTCTTTCATTCTTTTAGTCATACCTCACCTTACAAAATTAATTAGTTCCAAAAGTGGTTTCGTGATTTTTTCGTAAGTAGAGTCGCAATGTAAAAGGCCTGATTCGTTCCTAGCCAATGGGAGGCCAGCGGGGTGTTGGAGAGTGTATTTACAAGTGTATTTACGTTTCGGGGGATTCGGGCGGCTGCGAAGCTGAGCATGCATTATTTGAATTTTTGAGATTTCGCCTTTCGTAACTTAAATTTTCTTTCGTATTCAGAGACGAAAATTTTACGTAAATGCGTTTCGTAACTTGGATTATTCGTTAGTTGGGTCTTTCGTAAGGTGAGGTATGACTGTATCTATAACAACAATTTGAATCATGTTACTAACTATATTACGCAAATGCTAATAACAGTTAAATCAGTTTATCTTAAAGGGACAGTGTGTAAGATTTTTACCCGTTAATTACCAAAAATGAAGATACCCATTCAAAAATACATTGTTTTCCAAGCCTTTTCACTTCCATTATGAAATCAAAGTATTCTTTTTAACTTAGATATAGTCACATAAAGTGGGGATCTTCCCCATATAGAGGCAGCCATTTTGAATACGAGAGCCGCAGAAGGACATGCATTTTGGTCTCCCCATTCAATAGTGCGCGTTTGGATTAGAACAACGCAAGCATGTGGCCGGATCACTCTTACTCCGCACGTACATCGCAGGAGCAAGCAACTTCATGTAACAAGAAAAGAAAACGGACTGGTAACACGGAGAGAAGTCGACATAGTAATAAAAACAGGATTAATATAGGGACTTCTTTCAAAAGGTGGAAATACCTGATGCAACAAAGGGGGGTTACAAGACATGCCGAATTTGCGGCGCTGCTCCTGGACAAGTAAGTTTACATGATTTGTATATCAGTCTGAATTCTAAAATTCTATTGTCATTGCATGATCATACTAATATAATAGTGTTGTGTATGTTGGAGAATAAACTTGAGACTCAGTTTTATCCAGCGTGCTACGCCACAATACCCTTGTTTACACGGCCACAATGACAAATTATTAGCGAGCTTTGGCTAATCAGGCTTCTCGATCTTGTTTGCTAGCTGCTAACTTCGTATTAGCACTGGAATTAGCAGTAAAAAAACGTGGTAACTCCCCATCAGGTCAACTTTTAATTCTTGCAAGAGTTGTGTAGGCAATTGATGAGGGAACTGTATTTCATCATTACATAAGGGAATGTGGCTAAGGAGTTTTTCGTATTGTTTCAAAGTTACGAGAGATCTGCCATTGTCTAGCATAATAGGCTTGTTTACATGGGTTAGGCTAGGCTGCAATGACAAATTATTAGCGAGCTTTGGCTAATCAGGCTTCTCGATCTTGTTTGCTATGTTGGACGATGTACATTCTTCCACGGTTTTGAAATACGGATTTGTTTTGCTTCGTAAAGCCATTATAGATGGCTTTTAATCCCGTTTCATATTCCCTATTTGTTGTTATACCCACGTGATGTGCTGAATTGCTAGTAGCTGCTTACTTCGTATTAGCACTGGAATTAGCAGTAAAAAAACGTGGTAACTCCCAATAAAGTCAACTTTTCATTCTTCCAAGACTTGTGTAGGCAATTGATGAGGGAACTGTATTTCATCATTACATACGGGAATGTGGCTAAGGAGTTTTTCGTATTGTTTCAAAGTTACGAGAGAAGTCTTGCAACCATCTCATCAACTCCGATGAAGGGAAAGCCCCCAGTGCGTGAAGATCTGCCAGTGTCTAGCATTTCAAGTGGAGCCGAACAGTAAGTTGTAGCATGATGCATTCAGTTGACGCATTTTGTGTTATATCTTGGTATAAATGAAGATGACAACTAAAACATATCTCCTTACTTATTGTATAGCGATGGACGCTTGACTGCAATAACTGAGGCAGAAGAAATGGCGAGTCTAGAGCAAAGGTAAGCAATGATAAAACTTGATTCACATGTTAGTACTTACTCTAAGTTGTTGTATTTTATTTCTCTATATTATATCTCAAAACCTAAATTTTCATTTTGATGACATGCATTTGTTTTTCTAAAGCTTGCATTCCATGAGCTTTCAAGATTCAGAGATGGATGAGGATGCCCACAATGACCCCATGAACAGCACGTAAGTAACACCAACAACTTGTTCATACTGATGCTTGTGCATTGTCAGTGCAGTGTAGGTTACCAAAATAAATTATGTTTTCCCCAATCCAGAATTGACTGGGCAGATGAGGATCCTGACAGTGATGGCGGAGAAAGGGATGACAGCTCAGATGATGAGTATCTTCCCCCAATATCTATACGGTGAGTCAGCAACTGTAATGTAATTGCTTTTTGTTTGTGACATTCTTATGTTTTACATCACATGTGGGCTGTATGTGTCGTGGTACAGCTGGATAAAGGAGGGGTATCATGCACATGGTGGTGTAGGTTTATTCTTTTGCGTGAGGCTACTAGATGTGGGTGCTCACAATGTCAACAAAGATGGCTGTTGTAATTCCGTTAACAGCCGGCATTCTCAGTTAATAGCGTGAATGGGTAAAGCTGTTGAGCGGGAGGGAAAGGCGTGATACGAGGAAACCGGGTGGGTGAAGCCTAATTATATCCAGGTGCAGAGACAAAAGGCGCAGCTCCAGCTCCTGTATATACTGGAATGATTGGCTGGTTTGATGTGAAAATGATTATCCCTGTAGGATTGCAGAGACTGTAATCTAAGGCATTCAATGTTCTTCCTTCATAGATTGGGTGGTGCACTGAAAGGGGCTCCCTCCATCGACCATCTCACTATTGTTGGCCTAGATGAGACTGTACATGACCTGCCTGATGACAAGGACTGTCCAGATGACCAGTTGCCCAGTGCTGTGGTGGAGGATTTGCCATGTCAGGAGAAGGTTGACAGTGAAAAAGACATTATCGGTGTCCGGGCAGCTGTGATATATGAGAATTGCCTGAAGCAGCTTGTCCAGTTCTTAGCCCTGCCTGTGGACAGATGCACTGGTGTTCTCTCTACTGGTGAAGTGTGCAGTAGTGTTGCTCCATTTCGCCCAAGTATCTCCTTCAAGGGCACAGCAATCGCTGTTGAATGGGTAAGCATCGACCAATGATTGTCATGTAAGAAGTGCCGTGATTGACAAACTCAGCCGCATGTGGCTTTTATATGAAATGTCTTTTCTGGCTTTTAGGTCTGCCCCAACGGACATTGTCTGTGGAATTGGAGTTCCCAACCAACGTTGAGGTTTGGCATGCAGGCTGGGGATTTTCTTCTTGCCACCAACATTTTGCTGTCTGGGAACAACTATGCAAAGGTTGCACTCCTCTTCAAATTCATGAACATTGGCATGGTGAATCGCAACACATTCTTCACAATCCAGGACACGTACTGTGTCGGGGCAGTGAAAGAATTTTGGGAAGAGAGGAGGTCTGACACCATCAGTCAGCTACAGGGAAAAGATGTGGTTCTTTTAGGTATTTGATTTTTTTTTGTCATTTTTTTTACATGGGTGTCAAGGCACAATTTCATGGCAATAATCATTGTCTATGACCTTTATTACAAGCATGCGTTTTGTATCATCATTGTGTTTCACAGGGGATGGGAGAAACGACTCACCCGGACACAGTGCACAGTACTGCAGTTACACCACTATGGACCTGGACAGCAAAGCAATAATCCATGTTGCAACCATTGACAAACGCCAGACATCTTGGAACTCCAACATCATGGAGAAAGAGGCTTTTATCCAAACTGTGGACAAGCTCTCCAAAGAAGTCAGGGTGGTTGAGATCTGCACAGATGCTCATGTTCAAATCTCAGCCCTCCTAAGTAAGTTGTCATTTGATCACATAAAGGACCAAATAGGAATTGTTGAGTAATAATGTCTATAATAACAGATTTAATGCCTTGCTATGTCTTCACTCCACAGACCCTGAGAAAGGCAAATACAAGGACCTTGACATATTCCACAGCTTTGACATGTGGCATGGTGCCAAAAGCCTTGCTAAAAAAATTTCCGCTGTAAGTATTGTGCTCAGTCTAACCAATCTCTAGGCGTCGAATTATCAAACAATAGTTTTCGTTTTGTCCAGCTCTGAAGAAATGTTTTGGTCAACCTTTTTATTCATTTAATACATTTGTAGTGGTTTATCTATCTCTTTCAGGCAGCCAAAATAAAAGGACACTCTGTTCTCCTGGACTGGTTGAAAGACATCGTCAACCATTTTTGGTGGTGTTGCAAGACAGCCAGCACAATTGAGCATTTCCTTGTAAGGACATACATTCCCATTGCAGTTGCACATGTTGGCTAATACATGTAGTTACATGCAACATGCTGTCAGGTAATTCTCTTGTTTTGAATTTACTGTATTTTGTACAGGCACTTTGGGTTGGGATTTTACACCACGTTTGCAACATCCACTCATGGACAACAGGGAGCTGTCAACATGGTCATCTGGAAGACCAGGAGGGGAAAAGGTGGATAGAGAGAGACTCAGATGCCCACAAAACCCTATATCACATCCTCTGGAACAAACGCTGGCAGAAAGATGTGCATAAATATCTGCGCTTCAGGTAAAATATATAGACATGCATTTTTTCGCATTGTTTTACTGAGCTATTGGCCTCGTGGTTTTTGTGACTTCTCTCATGCAAATTTTTCATTGTCATTACACAGATCAACAGCACACCTAGAGTCATTCCAGAACCATATCCTGATGTATGTCAGCAAGCGTCATGCCTTTACGTATCATGTTTATGAAGCAAGGGTTCTCTTGGCAGCACTGGATTACAATTTTCATCGTAACAGACCTTCATGGCGGAATGCAGAGGGCAATCAAATGTATGTATGAACATGTGACTGTGAATTTGTTTTTATGTCACTGAAAAGCATGCCAGCATCCATCCATTTTCTATCAAATGCAATTTTTAAGTAAACAAATGTCAGTTCTGCAGTTTGTCACGGTCATAAATTACTGTCTTGCAAATGGTTATAATTTATTTACACCCCCCCCCCCCCATTTCCCTCAGTTTCAGGCGGAAATTCAACAAAAATGCAAGAAGATACAGTCTACATGCATTGAAATGTGCGAAGGATTACAACTATATTCCAGACCTGCAGGCAAAAATAATCACAGCAAGACTGGCAAGTGAAGGTGGTATGCCCCGTACAAGGACCATGAGAGATGATGATCCGAGAAGACTTGGTCATGTTCCACCCATTCCTGCACCATCTATATCAGAACTCCAACAGACACAAGTCAGCAGAGGTCTAGGTATGTATCAGCTATGTAAGCTTTGACTAGACCAGTGCTTCCATAGCAGAGAGAAGAGGCATTTTGAATTAAAACCGCGAAAAAAACTTTAGTCAGACTTTTAATGAGTAATTTGTTGCTGTCGGCAGACAGCTATCAGCATGTCAATTGAATTTCCATCCTCTTTCACTCCATATCTGCTTCTTAGTCTTGAAGATCTAGTCCATTCATCATACACTGACCCACCCATCTATATGGAATAGTCCAATTGTTCTGTTCATTCGCATAGATATGCGCACACTAGAACGAACAAAAATTTGATATATACTTGTCTAATTGTTCCTTCACTTTTTACAGAACCTGCTGGAAATACAGACGCAGACCTCTGATGACTATTCACTGCTCAATGTGGGACCTGCAAAGTCCATCAAAATGGCTGTGGAGTGAATGTAAATACACTGTTAATAGGGTGTAAATAAGAGTAAATCTGATTTGCTTTATACATCTGTCAATTGTTTGTCTTCAATTACACTTTGTGCAAGATTTACAATTAGACTGTTACTTGTTGGGGAGACAGGTGCAGTAAGTAGGCCTGTGTCATAATGCAAGACAAGGAACAGTCAGTGTTGTTCAAGATCTTTTCATAAAAATATTTATACACAATGTAAAGGATATAGATCAAGATCAAAGTTAGCTTTATTTTCAATTCTGCCATATATGTTCAACATACAGTGAATCGAAATTTCTTTTCTCTCTGACCAAGTAGTGCAAAATACAATATAAAGACAAAACACAACAAAAACTAAGACAGAAAAACTAAAGTCTAATATCTAAAAGCAGTGCAACATAATAAAAAAAACTAATATACATAATAAAAAAACCAAATATACATAATAAAAAAACCTAATATACAGATGTCCAAAATGTGCAGTGTGCAAAAAAATGTGTAATGGAAGATACAGCAGTGAGATGGTAATGTGCATTGAAGTTAAGATAACCAGTAGTAGTTCTAGTGCAATTCCAGTAGTGCAATAACAGTAGTAAAAAACAGTACAACAATAGTTAATTTCTAATAGTGAATGTAAATGTGTAAACAGTAGTCCTTAGCAGCAGTTTTTTTAAAGTGTCTAGAGTGATATGTCTTTTTATGGAATACAGGTTATGCCAGTATGGGGGGTGGGAGACGGGTAAGGTGAGAGTTCAGCCTCCTGACAGCCTGGTATATAAAAAAATCTTGGCAATGCTGAAAAACTGGGGCAGAGAAAATTATAGTCCAGGATTGTAACCTGTGTATTGTCCATGTGGGTCTGGAAATGTCTCCCTGATTTTCAAAACACAGCAACTTGGGATAACCCTTCGGTTTCCCGCACCCAGTGACCCATGTTGCCAGAAGATGTAGTGCCGGTATGCGGCATAACGGAACTCCCTGTTGTCATCTCCTGGTTCCCTTAGCTGGCCTAGCACTGTTATTTCCTCCCTGTACTGCCGGTGGATTCGCAGATATCCTGGATCCAAGCAGAAATGTCGGAAGTGGGTCAGCAGGCTGGTGCAGTTTGCAGGAACTTGGCCACAACACTTATTCTCCAACATGGTTGGCATCTGTACACAGTTGCCACAGATGCACCATCGCAGGGCTGCAGCAGGGGCAGGGGCAGTGGCAGGGGGAGAATGACCACGCTGGTGTTGAAACTCAAGCAAGATGTCAAACAGCACACCTGGCTGTCTTGTCATCATCAGTCTTGTGACTTGAACATGGTCCTCCAGGCTCATGCCCTCTATAAGATGCTTAAAAGGGGAAAAAATGGAAAGGTTAATGGTTTCATGCAGATGTAGGCTGGAATGTAGACTGAAAAATGTACTTTGTATATGCTGAAGGTTTTACCAGTGGAAGTAAGAGATTTCATGTAATTGTTAACCATGCAAAGCTGGCCTTGTTTACATACATTGTTTCACGAGCAGTGCCCCTGTATTAAATCAATTGTACTACAGGCTATGGTAATGGGTGAGCATAATTGTCTTGGTAAATATACATGCCCACAGGACAAAGGCGAGTAAATTCACACATGATCATTCATTGTAATATTACATTATGACAGCCATCACATTACTGGAGGATATAAAAACATCCGTGACAGACTGGACAGGATGTGTCCTGGAGGTAAACTAGCCAAAGTTTGTTCACTGTAGGCTTACAGTGAATGTGATTGTAATACATCTAGTATGAACATAAATTCGACTGTTTAGCCAAAGCTTATACGTACATCGATTTCCTCTTCCCTCTCACGTCGCTGTTCTTCAATCCTCTCCTCGTCCTCTCTTGACAAAACCAATTGTCGAGACGCCCTTCCTCGCCTCCTTCCTTCCTGTCGGTGCGGGAGGAATGGGTCTGCCGGCATCCGCACCTTGTTCCACTACTTCCGTTAGGTTGCTCTGTCCTCTCCCTCTACCTCCTCTTCCTCGTCCCCGACCACGTCCCCGACCTCGTCCCCGACCACGAAAGTGTCCTCTGATTGCATGTGCTGTGATAGAATCATCCGAAGTGGAAGAAGTCCGCCGACTCTTTTTGTAGCATAGGTAATTCGTTATTACCAGAATCACAAGTTCACAACAAATTTATACCGCAAAACATATAACGCTAGAAATAACAAATGAGGCTCTAATCGAAAAAAGTGTACATTATAGCCGAAATGTAATACAAGAAGTCTGTGGATATGAAACTGGAGCAACATTTCTGACCTAGCAGCTAGTCCGGTCCGAAACGTCTGTGGCTCCAGTTTCATATCACTAACTTCTTGTAGTACTTTTCGGCTACAATATACACTATTTTAGCCTTGTGTAAGCATCACTTTTGTTACTTCTAGCGCTTCTAAGTTTTTGTTAGCAGACACTCACCATGCATTAGGCTCAGAGGCGCAGTTTTGTTATCGATTACCGGGATATATAACAGAATTGCCATCTGTAGGGGTAGTATTAGCAAACGATAAGCAGCATAACATTATAATAAAGTTAGTTGTGGTTAAGTTTTGGAATAAACAGCACAAAACTAACATGATCTGTCGTGGAAGTCGAAGACATCTTGCTGTGTCGCGCGGCTGTACTTTAAACACGAAAACAGGAAGTATTGTGTACGACCCTCTTCTTTCGGGTAAAAGGCGGGTTACGCGTTGCTTGCGCATACCGCCACCTACTGGTTCTTATTAATGTTGATCCTCGATGTCTGCCGTAGCTACAAACGGAATTACAATGCCACCATTCACCCATGCGCCACGAATCCTACACACTGTCCCTTTAACAATCACTCAAAATATACAAATCAATCAAGTTAATTAAGTTAATTATTGTCACTTCCAAAGTCAAACAATTAAAGAACAATAAATATTCCTAACCCACCTCTGTCACAGACGCAGACACAAAACAGGACAAACTGACGCCACAAGCAAGGCCAGGCAATGTTGCCATGGTGCTAAGGACCGCTGAGCTGCCTGCTAGTGCCTGACCAAATACACCGTTATGAATGAATAAACTTAGGGAATTTACAACAGTGACCGTACACAGGAAAAGCAGACACAAGTCCTCCCGGAGGCATTTTGAGTTATTTACAGATTCTGAAAGTGTATATTCTAAGCTTTCCAGTGATGCCTTACACATGGAAATCTGAGAACATTTGAAGAAGTTGTGGCCACTTGAAAGCAGCACATGGGATTTTGCTAAGATGTGAAAACAGCTCGTAAAGTTTCCTCACTCTAGGCCTTCTTGCCTCATTTGCATGACATTAAGCTAAGCCCTCCCACTGCAGATCACCACTGACGTCACTGTGTTGTGGTGTTAATGTTCAGGCATGTCAGAATTAGAAAGTACTTTGTTAAAATGGAAATGCTTTAATAAGAAAAAGTCCATATAATCATTCAATGCACAGGATTATATGTTAAAGTTAAATGTCAAAGTTTACTACAAAATTTAATAGTATATCAAGATTCAAGATTGTTTATTTGTCATATGCAGGATCAAAACAAGGTCAATGATGCAATGAAATGCTTATGATCAGAAGAACCATTAACTCGCTAAGATAGTCAGGAAGTCCATCCATCCATCCATTTTCTTCCGCTTATCCGGGGCCGGGTGCGGGGGCAACAGTCTAAGCAGGGACTCCCAGACTTCCTTCACCCCGGACACTTCCTCCAGCTCCTCCGGGGGGACCCCAAGGCGTTCCCAGGCCAGCCGGGAGACATAGTCCCTCCAGCGGGTCCTGGGTCTTCCCCGGGGGCTCCTCCCGGTGGGACATGCCCGGAACACCTCCCGAGGGAGGCGACCAGGAGGCATCCGGAACAGATGCCCGAGCCACCTCAGCTGGCTCCTCTCCACGTGGAGAAGCAGCGGCTCTACTCCGAGCCCCTCCCGTGTGACCAAGCTCTTCACCCTATCTCTAAGGGTGCGCCCAGCCACTCTACGGAGGAAACTCATTTCGGCCGCTTGTATCCGCGATCTCGTCCTTTCGGTCATTACCCAAAGCTCATGACCATAGGTGAGGGTAGGAACGTAGATTGACCGGTAAATTGAGAGCTTCGCTTTTTGGCTCAGCTCCCTCTTCACCACAACGGTCCGGTACAACGACCGCATCACTGCCGACGCTGCACCGATCCGCCTGTCAATCTCACGCTCCATCCTCCCCTCACTCGTGAACAAGACCCCGAGATACTTGAACTCCTCCACTTGAGGCAAGGACTCTCCACCCACCCAGAGAGGGCAAACCACCTTTTTCCGGTCGAGAACCATGGCCTCGGATTTGGAGGAGCTGATCCTCATCCCAGCCGCTTCACACTCGGCTGCAAACCGCCCCAGTGCACATTGGAGGTCCCGGCCTGATGAAGCCATCAGGACAACATCATCTGCAAACAGCAGAGATGAGATCCTGTGGTTCCCAAACCGGATCCCCTCCGGCCCCTGACTGCACCTAGAAATTCTGTCCATAAATATAATGAACAGAACCGGTGACAAAGGGCAGCCCTGGCGGAGTCCAACATGCACCGGAAACAGGTCCGACTTACTACCGGCAATGCAAACACAGCTCCTGCTTCGGTCATACAGGGACCGAACAGCCCTTAACAAAGGACCCCAAACCCCGTTCTCCCAGAGCACCCTCCACAGGACCCCACGAGGGACACGGTCGAATGCCTTCTCCAGATCCACAAAGCACATGTGGACTGGTTGGGCAAACTCCCATGTACCCGATGGAGAGTATAGAGCTGGTCCAGTGTTCCCGGGCCGGGACGAAAACCACACTGCTCCTCCTGAATCAGAGGTTCGACTATCGGTCGAATTCTCCTCTCCAGCACCCTGGAATAGACCTTACCGGGAAGGCTGAGGAGTGTGATTCCCCGATAGTTGGAACACACCCTCCGGTCCCCCTTCTTAAACAGAGGGACCACCACCCCGGTCTGCCAGTCCAGAGGTACTGTCCCCGACCGCCACTCGATGTTGCAGAGACGTGTTAGCCAAGACAGCCCTACAACATACAGCGACTTGAGATACTCAGGACGGATCTCATCCATCGCCTTGCCACCGAGGAGCTTTCCAACCACCTCAGTGACTTCAGCCAGGGTGATGAGTGAGTCCGACCCCGAGTCCCCAGCCTCTGCTTCCTCCTCGGAAGACGTGACAGCGGGATTGAGGAGATCCTCAAAGTATTCCTTCCACCGTCCGATAACATCCCCAGTCGAGGTCAACAGCTCCCCACCTCCACTGTAAACAGTGTTTGTGAAGCACTGCTTCCCCCTCCTGAGGCGCCGGACGGTTTGCCAGAATTTCTTTGAGGCCGTCCGATAGTCCTCCTCCATGGCCTCTCCGAACTCCTCCCAACTTGCCTCTGCCACCTCCCGGGCTGCAGCACGCTTGGCCCGCTGGTACCCGTCGGCTGCCTCCGGAGTCCCACGAGCCAACAAGGCCCGATAGGACTCCTTCTTCAGCCTGACGGCATCCCTTACTTCCGGTGTCCACCACCGGGTTCGGGGATTGCTGCCGCGACAGGCACCCCAGACCTTACGACCACAGCACTGTGCTTCGTAGCCGCCCGAATCCCCCGAAACGTAAATACACTTGTAAATACACTCTCCAACAGGGTTTAGGGGGGTATTGGGGGCCTTGGAACGAATCAGGCCTTTTACATTGCGACTCTACTTACGAAAAAATCACGTTATGAAACCACTTCTGGAATGAATTAATTTCGTAAGGTGAGGTATGACTGTACTGCTCAAATGAATTTTGTATTGCACATAATATAGCATAGTATATAGTAAGTACTGCACATGAATATGAAATGTATTATACAATGTAAAATGAAAAAGAATAAAGATAAAAGTAAAAAATACATAAAAAATTATATACACATGCACACACATGCAGTATGGTGCAAAAAGACAGTGGAGTCTGCACTGTGCATTGGTTAGAGGGTGTGAAGGAAAGTGCATTTGGTGCAATCACATCTGCATTGTCTTCTGTGGATTCGTCTGTGGACTCTTCTGCGTTGGGCATGTGATGTCTTTTGCCTCGTCAGCACAGAAAGGCCTGATTTTTTCATAAAGATGGGCCTGCCTGTCAATGTTCAGTCCAGGTGGGGCCAGGACAGGAAGACCGTCAATAGGGGGCAGAACCAATGAATTGCGCAGTAACTGATAACTGAAAGGCTCTGCATCACAGTGAGTTCTTGCGTGCACCACACCTGGTCTCTTGGCATGAAAGCTGTGGCAGAATAAGCACATAACAAGACATTTTTAAAATGACTAGCTATTTTCACATAAAACACTAGCATGTTCATGGAATTGTGTTTTATATGTACACAATGTGACAATTTAAATGCACCTGAAGCGCTGATAACTCTTGATCTGGGTGGAGCCTTCGGAAGTAGGGACTCAGATGCTTCTGCCAGTCAAAGGTCTCGACTAACACTCCAAAAAGCTGTGGAATATTATAGTGACTCTCAGGGGAGCTGTTTTCCACTACCTGATGACAAAAAAGAACAGAAGAAGATCAAATAAGTAGTTAAATGTTTCATTGAAACAGAACATTTAATGTTAGAGAAGAGAAGCAGAATGTTAAAGTACCTTGGCGATGTCTGCCAAAGTGTTGACTCTGGTCTTCATGTATGCTTGTTTGGTTAGTCCAAAGCCACAGTCAGGGGAAAATTTGGTGTGGCCAGCAATAAGGAAGTGGATGTCTATTGTGTTGTGAAGCTTGTGTCCAACCCGCCAGGCAGTGTACCAGAGCATGAAGTTGTTTTTGTTTTGCCCACTGCTGCCCACAGACAGCAGTCATCTCACTGTACACAGCCCTCTCTTTCTGCACAAGGGCAAGATGATTTTGTTGCTTCAGACTTTCTGTCATCTGTGAGGTTTGCGGTTTGTATCAGCTGCTCGTTATTGCTTTGGCACTGCCGGCAGAGATCTGTGCGTGGCCTGCAACTTCTGATGTGTGGGAGAAGTTGTTTCCACAGTGCTCTGAAGCTTGATTTAAAAACTGCACGTTCACCTGAAAAACAGATATTGTTCATGGTTAATTATACTTTAACTGCTAATAGTGTTTCACATTCAGGGACGGCCCAAGCCTTTATGGGACCCTAAGCAGAATTTGATTTGGGGGCCCCCTAGTGCGAGGGGGTGCGAGTGACTATTTTTTTCCCCGAGGACTGGGGGGAAGGGGGGGTGCGAGTGACTTTTTTTTTTTTGCGGCCGCTTAGTTCGCTTATGCCTTGGGCCAGCCCTGTTCACATTACAAGTACTTAAATCTAAATCAATTGTTACACATACCAAGCTCCTTGGCAGACTTCACGTAGAGACGCCACACTGAGGCCTTGGCATGATAGCATTGTCCTCTGCATAGTTTTTTTTATAAATTCCACAACTCTTTTTATTTGTTCAGGGCTGATTAACCTCGCTGGTGGCTGTGCCTGTGAGTTCTTCTTCTTTCTTAACCGTGGTGTTGCCCCATTCTCCTCAAAGTGTTTGATTATTTTAGCCAGGGTGTCTTTGCAAATTCTCAAAAAAAAAAGACACATACATAATGAGTCACCTGACTCGGGATGTATTCACATATATATTACACAAGCCCCCTGCTTTCAGCAAAATATCTGCCTTTCATGCAAAAATAACATGACCACACGAAAGCTGAAGTAGCATTTAAACATGTCCTAAAGTATATAGTGTTAAAGGTCCCATGGCATGAAATGTTCACTTTCTGAGGTTTTTGAACGTTAATGTGAGTTCCCCTACCCTGTTTAGGGCCCCCCCATGGCTAAAAGTTGCGAAATGTGTAAACTGAGCATTTTCGATCCTTTTCTGCGTTTGCAGAAATGCAGTCCCCCCCCCGTCTGTGTTTCCACACCGTCTCTGTAAATCACGCCCAGAGAGTTTGGACTGCGAAGGAGCTACGCAATGCGAAACGCGTTTTTTTATTTGCCTGGAGGCACGTGTGAGTGTTTCTAGGCTCGGAAGTCCTTTACCCGACCCTCTGGACCTCTGAAACAGCAGTGGTTTAATTTTATTTTCTGTGAAAATGTTTTTTTCATTGAAACGGCTCTCCTTTCTTCCTTTGCGCATAAAACGCGGAAGTGGGAGACAGCGCTAATTACCCCCCCCCCGCTGCTCTAACCTATCTGTGTCCTTCTCATTTGCATTCAAGCAACAATGCCCATAATGAGGTGTTCAGAGAGAGATTTTTTTTTACCATGTCTGTGGTATGTGTCTTTCTCATGCACTGAGTGTTGATTTTGAAGAAGGATTCATTTACAGTATTAGGGAACCATTAAAGCCCCAGTGTGTAGGATTCGTGGTGCTTAGGTGGATAGTCGCTATTGCACTTCCTGTTTTAGCTACGGCAGACCTCGAGGGTCACCCGGGCGCGCCGTAGCGCCGACAGCTCGCGTACCCGCGCACGAACCGCGCGCAGCTGTATACATAAAACGCGGTCCCCCGTTCACTTTTTTATTTTTATTTTCGCATGAAAACACACATTCCCGATCATGATTCATGACAATCTACACATCAAATGAAACCTTACAGTCTCCTCTTTTTGACTATGCAATTCATTTCCCTGCACAACAATCACTCCCCGAGCACATGGGGCTTTTATACGGAAAAGCACAAAACGGAAAAGCACAAAGCTTACCTTTGAAGGCTCTGCCCAGGACAAACTCAGCATTTCACCATAAGCTTGGTCTGAAATCTGTCCATAAGGATCCAGCGAATAAAATCCAGTAAAACAATTTAGTCCAAAACACGTGTTAGATCCATTACAACGTGTGATACAGCAGCATGCTTGTTGTTTACCCAAAATCACGAGCCTCCCCCCACCCCATCCGCACCTCTCTCCCTCTGTCCTTCTCTCCTGCGCACTCCCCTGCTTTGCCTCCGGTGCTACCACGAGCCTTGCTGAAGGCGAAGGCGGAGCCCAAATGTCCTTCTGCGGCTCTCGTATTCAAAATGGCTGCCTCTATATGGGGAAGATCCCCCTTTTATGTGACTATATCTAAGTCCAAAAGAATACTTTGATTTCATGATGGAAGTGAAAAGGCTTGGAAAACAATGTATTTTTGAATGGGTATCTTCAATTTCGGTAATTAACTCATTCACTGCCGGCCTGTTTTCAGAATTGTATCCCCCAAACTGCCAGAGGTTTCAGTGGATTTTCACTGTTTTTCCAAGACCCACAGAATACTGAGTTCTTTGACTATATAAACATGGCACACATCAAAATAAAGTGTTGACTCTCTTCTTTCACCTGGAAAAGAAAATATGTTTCTAACCTTTTCGGTTCTCAAATAATTGATAGTAGAACATAGGGAAGTTTCAGCAAAAACACTGGTTTTTGAACACAAATAGGAGAAAACGAGCGTTTTGTGCAAGGAAGGATTTTGAGCAGATCAGTGACTTTGACATCAATACTTATCGATTTAGTGACACCTCAAACATCTAAAATAACAGAGAAAGAGATTTTTGATGACAAAGTACATTTTTTATTTACAAATATAAGAAATAACTATATACAAATAAGAAATACAACTATGTACAAATGGACAACAATCTTTGTTTTCAAATTTTGTTCTCAATGTGTGGGGTGTGTGTGCATGCATGTGTGCGCGTGTGCATGTGTGTGCGTGTGCATGTGTGTGCGTGTGCATGTATTTCAAACCCCAGAGTAGTTCCTTTTAGTGTGATAGACAGTGAAGCACTTTCCAGGGTGCAGAGGGACACGGCATGCCTTGCACCAATATTTTGTCTCACTCCGCCGGCCCCTACTTGTACAGACTCTGCACTTCCTAAATGGTCTCTGTTTTTTCTCAGTGGGCATCAGCTGTTCAAGTTCATGTTTTGCCAGGTCACCGTCTAGCCGGCTCTCTGGGTCTGTGCAGCTTGGTGCCCTTGGCCTATGTCCTTCCTCCATCTCAGTCCTCCATCTCAGTTTTCACTACCCTTTCTATAAACTCTAAAAGGGTTTTGCACTGATCTGGATTTACCGTTCTGTATAATATATATGAATTAAATATTGCCAACTGAAAGAGATAGGAAACAAACGTTTTGGACCAGTTGAGGGTCTTGCGGATGAATGGGTAGTAGCTAATGTTCTGGTCAAGTTTGTCAACCCCATTCATATAAGCATTGTAGTGCACAACACATTCAGGTTTCAACTGGGGGACCCTGTCTCTCTCTTTCCTCTGCCACACATCAACGGTCTGCATATTATCATGGTGGCAGGTGGTCACCATCTTCACCACCCTTTTGTCATGCCAGGCTAACACCATGACCTTCTTGTTATGCCTGACAATTTTTCCCCCTGCCCCCAGGTCACTCTTTTTTATGTCCCTGATTACATTTGGTTCCCCCCTGTTTTTCCTAAGCGTCCCACATACATTTGTTTTTTGTTTCAAAAGGCTCTCACACAGAGACACAGAGTTATAAAAATTGTCCATATATACAGTGTAGCCATGTCCAGTGAGACGGTCCAGGAGATCATAGACGATCTCTGGCAGAGTGCTGGCTTCCCCAACATAAGGCCGCATATTAAAACAATAGCCTGTGGCTGAATCACACAGAACATAAGATTTTATGCCATATTTCACTGGCTTTTGTGGGTTATAAACTTTGAAGGCCAAGCGCCCCCGCCACTGCATCATTCCTTCATCTATGCAGATGTTTTGTCCAGGTTGGTACATGTCTTTAAATTTGTAGAGTATGTAGTCCAACACTGGGCGGATTTTATACAGTTTGTCCCCTGCATCTTGTGACGTATTGTCGTTAAAATGGAGAAACCTCCAAATAAGCTGAAAGCGGTTTCTCGGCATTGTTTTCGAAAAGTAAGGTGTGGCTATCACCTCATCCATTGACCAGTATTTGTCAAGTCTTGGTTTTTTAATTAAACCAGTTAAAAATGTCAGGCCAAAGAACTTTTTCAGTTCATGGACTGACACCGGTTTCCACTGTGTTGCCCTGCTCCTCGGGAACCTGTCAGGGTGAGTGGAAAAATACTGACGGGCATATAGGTTTGTCTGCTCAGCGATGTGGCCCAGGAGCTCATCGGTAACAAAGAGCTGAAAGAAGTCCGCTGGCCGGTCCGATTTCAGCTCTGCAGCAGCGCTCTGGAGTCCAGGGTTGGCGGTGAAAGTAAAAGAATTGGGTTTCCAACCCTTTTCCTTCCACTCTGCAGATGCAGATGCACCACCTGTAAATGATAATATACAATATAAAATATACAAAATATATATAAATATACATTATTTTTATTTTGTATTACTGCAGTGTGATGTGGAGAATAGAGTTAGACACTTTTTTAAAATACTTTTTTATACACACACACACACACACACACACACACATATAAATGTGTGTATATATATATATATATATATATATATATATACTCAACAAAAATATAAACGCAACACTTTTGTTTTTGCTCCCATTTTTCCTGAGATGGACCCAAAGATCCAAAAATTCACCCAGATACACAACACTACCATTTCTCAAACATTGTTCACAAATCTGTCCAAATGTGTGACATGAGCACCTCTGCCCCGCCAAGACAATCCACCCCACCTCACAGGTGCGCCACATCAAGATGCCGATCCGACATCATGACCAGTGCACAGGTGCACCCCAGACTGCCCACAATAAAAGGCCACCCCAAAATGTCAATTTTTTTTTGCTTTATTGGGGGTCTGGGGACTCAGAACCAGTCAGTATCTGGTGTGACCACCATTTGCCTCATGCAGTGCAACACATCTTCTTCACATAGAGTTTATCAGATTGTCAATTGTGGCCTGTGGAATGTTGGTCCACTCCTCTTCAATGGCTGTGCGAAGTTGCTGGATATTAGTGGGAGCTGGTACACGCTGTCGTATACGCCGGTCAAGCACATCCCAAACATGCTCAATGGGTGACATGTCCGGTGAGTATGCTGGCCATGCAAGAACTGGGACATTTTCAGCTTCCAAGAATTGTGTACAGATCCTTGCAACATGGGGCCGTGCATTATCTTGCTGAAACATGAGGTGATGTTCATGGATGTATGGCACAACAATGGGCCTCAGGATCTCATCACGGTATCTCTGTGCATTCAAAATGCCATCAATAAAATGCACCTGTGTTCTTCGTCCATAACAGCCTTTGAAGAGGAGTGGACCAACATTCCACAGGCCACAATTGACAATCTGATAAACTCTATGTGAAGAAGATGTGTTGCACTGCATGAGGCAAATGGTGGTCACACCAGATAATGACTGGTTCTGAGTCCCCAGACCCCCAATAAAGCAAAAAAAAATAAAAAAAAATGCACATTTCGGGGTGGCCTTTTATTGTGGGCAGTCTGGGGTGCACCTGTGCACTGGTCATGATGTCGGATCGGCATCTTGATGTGGCGCACCTGTGAGGTGGGGTGGATTGTCTCGGCGGGGCAGAGGTGCTCGCTGTCACACATTTGGACAGATTTGTGAACAATGTTTGAGAGAAATGGTAGTGTTGCGTATCTGGAGTGAATTTTGGATCTTTGGGTCCATCTCAGGAAAAATGGGAGCAAAAACAAAAGTGTTGCGTTTATATTTTTGTTGAGTGTATATATATATTTTACCTTTCTTCGCTGTGCGAGTAGGAGGGGGGGTTGGTCCTCTGCTGGTTGAAGGCTCTGTAAATAGAAAATTCCTTCACAATTACCACCCAGGAGCATCATGTTACTTAGTTAGTTAGTTAGTTAGTTCTTCTTACCCATCTCATGCCTCTCTGGAGATGTGGATTTGCTGCTCCCAGCAGATCCCGATGGCAGCCACTCATCACTTGAATCAGGTTCTGGTTCACTGAAATCGTCCTCGCTGTCCTCGCTGTCCTCGCTGTCCTCCTCCCTCCTCCCTGATATGCCCGCGCTCGACTCGCCTCTCACCTCGGGCAGATACCCCTGCTCCAACACCACATGCGTGCCGGCACCACTCGCCTCGGGCAGACACCCCTGCTCCAACACCAGATCCGCGCCCGCACCACTCGCCTCGGGCAGACGAGACCGCTGCTCCGACCTACTCGGACCCGTATCCCTCGCCTCCTGCGTGTCTCCGCAGCCTGTTTCCGCGGCTCCCCGCGTCACAGCAACGCTCCGGAGGCACTGATCTATTGTCATTTGCCTCAATCGCTTTCTACTACACTCTCTCTTTGCCATCTTGAATCTCTCTCTCTCGCTACTACACAGTGGCTGATCTCTTCCTGTCTTCCGCGTATCCGATTGGCACATGATCGCTACCTACAGGTTGGGATGTATGAATTACACCTTAAAAGTTGATCCAGGTCGTAATCTAGCGATCCCCACTGAAAAAACCAGTTGACGTCAATAGACAACGTTTGGATTAGAAGGGACGTCAATAGACGTCAGCGGCAGTGAATGATTTAAGGGGTAAAAATCTTACACACTGTCCCTTTAAGGCACCATATAAAAGCATCAAGAAGTACCATGCCATGGGATCTTTAAAGTTTAGAAGCACTTCACTCACCCCATAAGAAAGAGAAATGTGTTCTTGCAAACATCATTGCCTCCAATGGAATAAGTAGTTTGGGGACACTTTCTTTTTGTCAGGGTCTTTTTGCTGGATAAGGTCATCTCAGACGTAAATACTGTACGTCTGTTTGCCTCAAGATGTCCAGTTATTCTCATATCCTGCCACTGCTTTTCGGCAGATAAAGAATCCAAATGCATTCTGTACACAAGCTCCGGAGACAGTTTCTGGCTACATGAATGCTTCCTGAGCACAGAGTTCTCATTCCTTCTTATGTAGCATTTACAGTCAAAGTTACAGATTTTCTCCATTTCACTGTCTTTATCCTCTTCAGGTGTTACTGTAGATATAGCATCTGATATCTTACTATCGTCCGCTGCGGCCCCAACTTCTTCCTCGTCTTCATCTTTGGCTAAGGGCAGCTGTAGATTAGGTATATTCTCCAATGTAATGATGTTGCCTTCATCGTCAGTGCATTCATCTTCAGAATCAGAGGAGAAATCACCATCTGGTTTGTTGAAGAAATACTGCCATACATTTGCACTAAAACAGCCACGATTCAGCTCATCCGCAATACATTTAGTTTGGTCCATCTTCATTCAGTAATGAAATCACGTGCAGCTATGCAGCTTAACCAGGGCTCTCAAGTTTTGAGCGGGGTCATGCGTGAGGCTGTAATTTCCGAGTACCGGGGGGGTGCGAATGAACAATTTTTCCTGAGGAGCGGGGGGGTGGGGGTGGAGGGGCGCTTGAATTGCATGAGAAATGCTGTGTCGAATTGCGTGTTGAGAGCCCTGTTTGTCTAAAGAGCAAACTTAAACTACAAAGCAACTAATGAGAGTTATATAAATAAAGTTATTACCTGATGGTTCTGTTTGTTTTATCATCACCGCACTTTGTCAGTGCGCGCTGAGAGGGGCGGGGAGGAGGGACCGGGGCGGGGGGGAGCGGGACATTTTTAACGGATTAATGTAAGAGTCTGGTTAATGCACCGGGCCCGCGTCTCACCGCGGCTCACCATGGGCAGTTCGGCTCTGGGCCGCGGGTAAGCCGCCGGGGGGGACACGTTACGCACAGATGGAGACACCGGGACCGGAGTCGGTGCGTCTCAGAGGAGACGTGGCACCGGGACTGAGGCTCAGGACGTGCCCGGGGGATGGCGCGCGTCTGCTCCGGCCTCCGCTCGGACCGTTCGCTCGGAGCAGGGTGAGTTTTTTTCGCTGAAAACGCGCGGAGCCTGCATAAACTAAGCCACACAGGCCGATTTTCTGGGCACAAAAAAAAAAAAAGAAATCAGCGTGAGAAATGCCATGTGTGGCGTGTGAGCGTGTGAACACGTCGAATTGCGTGTGTCACACTCTCAATGCATGAGACTTGAGAGCCCTGGGCTTAACTATGCACGGTTTCCAGCTCACCGCTGATAGGCAGAAGAAAGGAAATGAAAGAGAGTTACTTGCGCATGTGATTGGCCAGTAGTAATTATGGTAATTTACAAACGCCCCCATTCTTTCCGATAAACAAGCCACTTTCAAAACCAAAATCAATGGTTTTAAAACAACTAATGCTGTTATCTGAAACATGGAGTGGCTTCTTCATGATCTCAATTAGCACATTCTGCAAAAAAACAAAACTCAAATTTTGAAAAAAATGACTAAAAATTTGATTATCTGGGTTTCACAAATGCCGACATGTGGCGGCTTTCCGCGTGGCCGGACACAAATGTACAAAAGCATGATACAAAACTATGCTCTACAACTTCTACAACTTCAACCTGATGCGATGTGCAGTCGTTTCATTCGACGGATGCACTGTGATTGCACTCTGAACGGGGAGTGATTAGCACAGAGAGCAAAGGGAGGGGGCTCACAGCGTCAAAAACTAAACTAATTACACAAATGAATACGCTGTTTTTGGCAAATATAACATTTTTAATCAAAAATCAAAAATCATATAGTGTGTTGTCTTACTTCATGGCCTGGAAGGAAACAACAGGAGATGTGGTGCTGTGGGGGAAAAAAAAACAAAACTTTCTAAATAACAACCCAGCTTTTGTTTTGTTCAAGTGCAGATGATGTAACAGCAGCTCTCATCTAATCAACTCTTTTCACTGAACACAAACCAGATTCACTGATGCTTCCTAGTTGTTGTTAGCATTTGTGGCCACTAAAAGTTGTGATAAGCACTTATGAATTGTTTTCTGTGAATTATTTGAATGTTTGAACTGTTCTGTTTTTCTTCATTTTAGGACCGTAAAATAAGGTATATTCACTGCCTTTAATATAACACTGCTGACATTTTTATTACATATATTGCTGCTTTGTGTGTTCACATACAAGCCAGAAATCTGTATGAGTATCAGACTTTTTGAGTTATCACACTATTGGAATATTTATATAAAGGCTTTTCATTTTGCTGCAGCTCATTCCTGGAATGAACTCCAGAGGGATTTTAAACTGAAAGATCTGCTGTCATTGAACTCTTTTAAGTCACTTTTAACTGAATTTGAAACAAAATTATCAATTTGTAAATGTTTCACATAAGACTCGTTTTTATGATGCTTTTATGTGTATGAAAATGTGAACATTTTGTGTTATTTGTTCTGTCTCTGTGCTGATGCTGCCTCTTGGCCAGGACACTCTTGTAAAAGAGATTTTTAATCTCACTGAGTTTTATCCTGGTTAAATAAAGCTAAAAAATAAATAAATAAATAAATAAAATGTCATGTAAACAGTTCTGATGTGAGTAATCTGATTTCCTTATGATTGTTCACATCTGTGCAAGGTTTGATGAGGAAAACTAATGACAAACAGACACAGATATTGTACTTGTAAGCAGTATCTGGAACTAACATTTTCATGTATTTATTTATTTTTTCAATTCATTTTTACTAACTGTATTCTGATAGTTATTTTTCATTTGGTGGTATTCAGAATAGTGAATACAAGACACTACTTGATACACAGAATACAGTACTCTGATTGGCCCATGCATCAGATTACGTTACAAATTTTATGGATTATGAAGTATTCTGAAACTAAACAAATTTTCAAAGTATTCCCATCACTGTATAAGCAGCACTTGAGGTCAAAATAAGTCCGCTGTGTACTGTCTACATCTAATTATAAAGCATTTTATTGTCCAATCATCAGGAAGTCCTTTATCGACTAATTAGGCTGTTCGTTATGCATAAGGTAAGTGAGGAATAACGTTGGACCAACTAGTTCTGTTTTTCACGTTTTAACAGTAGCTCCTTTCAACTGACACGTGTCACCGGGTGTTTTTGGTATCACATTTCTGTTCTTCATGTAAACACACACCAAAATCAGATCTAATTATCAGGTTATTTCATTATTGTGGTTATCTGATATCTACGGACCATGAACACGTATATACTATTCAAACACAGTAATCAGGTTTACATAGAATTATCCTCGTTTGGACTTCACAAATAGCCTGTTTTCTGACCTTTGGTCCGGCTCTCAAAGCAAGGTGGTCGTCCAAAGTAGAAACATTCAGATCCACGTGGAATCACTGTAATTGGATCTGTTCTACTGAGTGCTTCTGTGAGCGCAACCACAGACTGTTAGCATAGTCATTCAGTCATAGCATAGTCATTGTGTCTGAGCCCTCCTCCCAAATGTGAGGCTCAGACACAATTTGTCTCCCATCTATAACTCTATTCTCAAACCTAAAGAAAACAATAGGGTTAGCCAGGTCAGGTCCAGAGGTGTGAAAACAGCCATTATGGTCCTGAATGGTTCCGCTAACAAGACCCCAGACAGAAACTGAAAACAAATAAGTGTGATAGTTTCATAGTAGTTTAATTGTAGTTAGCTCCTCTCTGCGGCTAGTTCTAAACAGTGCCCACCAGCACTCTAGCCAGAACTGAAGAAGCAGCTTGGATGAGCTGCGAAACATATTCGACCAAATAAACTTTGTCTAGTTGACAAACTGAATTTCTCCTTTTGCCATGGATTCTACCTGGACGACTGAGGGATTCTTCACATAAATGGACATAGCTAACCCGCTAGCCATTGCGTTCCAAATAGGAAGTGAGCATGGGCGCGCTTCAGGCTCCATCGACCCTGGGTCCAATTCACTCCAACTCTCTGTATCTGCTGCAGTGATACATAGATACATCATTTTGGTCTTAAAATGTTTGTATTAACCCACTCTACATGATTCATTCATTCATTTTCTACAGCTTGTCTTGTGTCTTGCCCAAGGACACAACAGCAGCGTTCATCTGTGGGAGCTGGGATCGTACCACCAACTTGTGGGTCAGTGGAAAAAACGCTCTACCAACTCAGCTACTGCCGCCCCCTACATGATTCTGGTGTTTTTATTTCACTATTTTGTCCATAAATTAATATTCCTAATATGTATCTTGACTCCAAATTTGCTCCTATAACTGCCAGCCTTGGTGAGCTTCATTTGACTGGAGCCGAACACTACGGGTGGCGTCACACTCCCTTAGTCCAACTCTTTACACTGCAAAAACTAAAATCTAGCCAAATTAAGATTCTTGAATTAAGAAAACATCATGATTTGAGTACATTTCACTTGACAAGTAAAATGATCTAAAAGAACAAGACTTTTTGTACTTAAAATATGAAAATACATCTTGCTTCACTTAAGATAAGAAAAGCAACTCTTTGCAAAGCTGGGTGGTTGTACAAAGTGCAAACATTCAGATCCCTTAAATTGCTCTGCTCAGAGTGCTTCTTCTGTAAAGTCAACCAGCGTCCAGATAGGGAGGGTGCGCTTTCGGCTTCAGCAACTCTGTTATCAATTGACTTATAAGTGCACTGCGCAACTTTTCTAGTGGCGAGTCAATCATCTTTTTGTCTAGAATGTTTCACGATAGAGATTAAACCTATCGATCTCAAGGGAGACAACTGCAGGCTACATTACACGTCAGATCTGTTGTATTTTTGAGTAATAGTAACATCTGTGATGCGTGAAAAGTCCCTTAGTCGTCCAGGTAGAATCCATGATCAAAGGAGAAGTTCAATTTGTCAACTGGACAAAGTTTGTTTGGTTGAAAACGTTTCGCCACTCATCCGAGAGGCGAGCTGACGAAGCCTCTCGGATGAGCGGCGAAACGTTTTCAACCAAACAAACTTTGTCCAGTTGACAAATTGAACTTCTCCTTTGATCATAACATCTGTGATGAATAAATGCTAGATGTGTGGAGCTCAGTCACACAGGAGGAGCTCGGAGTAGAGCTGAGGAGCAGCTGAGGAGGCTCGGGCATCTGTTCCGGATGCCTCCTGGACGCCTCCCTCAGGAGGTGTTCCGGGCATGTCCCACCGGGAGGAGGTCCCGAGGAAGACCCAGGACACACTGGAGGGACTATGTGTCCCGGCTGGCCTGGGAACACCTTGGGGTCCCCCCGGTGGAGCGGGAGGAAGTGTCCGGGGTGAAGGAAGTCTGGGAGTCCCTGCTTAGACTGTTGCCCCCGCGACCTGGCCCCAGATAAGCGGAAGAAAATGGATGGATGGATGTGTTTAATGTCATACCATGGAACCTTCCAGGCAAAGGAATAACATCTCCATGGAGATGTGACAGATCCTCCACCACAAAAGTTGTGTAGTGCAGCTTTAACTTTGAAAAACTGTCAGCCCTCTGTCTGTAACTTCTGCAGTGATGCTTAAAATGTTCGTATTAACCCGCTCTACATGATTCTGGTGTTTTTAATTGCTCTTTTCACCGTTAAAAAAATTCCTATGTCGCCCCATAACCATTAGCATCGTGAGCTTTTTTTGACCGCGACGCTGAACGCTATGGGTGACGTCACACTCCCTTAGTCCACTTCTTTATACAGTCTATGATTCAAAGACAGTATTTAAGTTTACATAGAAAGTACCTCCTGATCTAAGTTTGGACTTCAGCCTGTTTTCTGACCTTTTGTCCGGCTCTCAAAGCAAGGTTTTTGACTAAAGTAGAAACATTCAGATCCGCGTGGAATCGCTGTAATTGAATCTGGTCTGCTCAGTGCTTCTTCTGTGAGCTCAACCATAGATTATATATAAATGGACATCGCTAACCCACTAGCCACCGTGCTCGAAATGGGAAGTGAGAATGGGAGCACTTGCAGCTCCATCAACTCTGGCTCCAGTTGTCTTAACATTGAAAAATTGTCACCACTCTCTCTGTAACTGCTGCTGCGAGCCTCGTCATTTTGGTCTTAAAATGTTGTATTAACCCACCCTACATGATTCTGGTGTTTTTATTTCGCTATATCCTTAAATAAAATCCTTCCTATAACCGCTAGCCTTGTGAGGTTCATTTGACGAGAGCCAAACACTAAGGGTGACGTCACACTCCCTCAGTCCACTTCTTTAGGCGTCTATGATTTAAGCACAGTAATCAGATTTATGCAGAAAGTACTTTCAACTTCACAAATAGCCTGTTTCCTGACCTTTTGTCCGCCTCTAAAAGCAGAGTGGTTGTCCAGAGTAGAAACATTCACGTCCGTGTGGAATCGCTGTAATTGAATCCAGTGAAATTCCCTCACAATGCTCCTTCTGTGAGCTCAGCGTAACCTGTGACTGCCGGGGAAAAATCTGCACGCAAATTATCCAAGCCCATAAATCACGCAATTACAGCGGAGGAAGAAGTAAAAGTATAGATACGGGAACAACAAAACTCTCGAAGTAAGAGTATCACATGAAAAAAATCGAAAAGTATTAAAGTACCTGTTTAAAAATGTACTTAAGGAGTAAAAAGTAAAAGTATTTCACATTTTTTGTGATCTAATAAAGCTTAAAATGTCTTGATTTTGATTTTTTTTTCTCCAACAGAATTAACTGAATTCATACAGTCATACCTCACCTTAAGAAATTAATTTGTTCCAGAAGTGGTTTCGTAACGTGATTTTTTCGTAAGTAGAGTCACAATGGAGCATTCGGGTTGCTGCGAAGCAGAGCGCACATCCGAGCGCGCATTATTTGAATTTTTGAGATTTCGCGTTTCGTAATTTGAATTTAATTTCGTATTCAGAGACGAAAATTTTACGTAAACGCATTTCGTAACTTGGATTATTCGTTAGTTGGGTCTTTCATAAGGTGAGGTATGACTGTATTTCTGTAGCTGTTTTTACTATTATTTATTAATTATTAATTATTAATTATGTATTATTATTATTATTATTAAGCATTTGATAGTTTATTACCTATTATTGATGAATATGTAGCAGAAAATCAGAAAAGTGAAGGTTTATTTTTTAAGAATTTAAGACGTAATGTCCGCCAATTCTGGAATGACCCTTGTATATTTTTGTTTGTTCAGACTACAAACATGTTTAAAAAATGACCCCCTCAGTGTTCAGCTGGTCTCAAACAATGATGGAAAAAAAAAAAAAAAACTTTTCAGATCTGTTAAAAAAAATGTAAGGATACCTGCTCTCAACTGCAAGCTAAAATTGACTTAAAGGGATAAGGGATAGTGCGTTTTTTTTTATTTTTAATTTTTTTTATGCTAATCTGTATGGCTTCCCCTTCAACAGTGTCCTGAGATTAACACTGACTTACCCATGACAGAGTGATGTGGTCCCGGTTCTCCTCCGGTTCCGTACCTCGTGAACGTAGTTCCGGTAAGTTAGCCAGGACAGTTAATAAAGCTTGTTTTTCTTCTCTCAGCTAACGTGGGCGCAGTGATACGAATCGAGAGAAAAGAACCCCAATGCGAATTTCACAGATGAATTTTTGCACAGACAACTGTTTGTGACGCAAATATATCATTTTTGGACAAATGTTGTTTTGAGAAGAAAAACAAGCTTTATTAAAGGAGAATTAACGTTTTTTACAATCTGAGCCTTATTTCGGTAATAAAACAAGTTGTTTTATTCACCCATAGCACTTTGGTGCCATATGGAGCATTTCCGGACATGTTTTAGATTTGCGATATCCCTAACGTGAGTGATCGGGGCACGACGTTGAAGTCACCAAAATAACACAAACTTTAGCACTTTTCAAATCATAGAAGCTCAATGTCTTAGTCTACACTTTCGTTTGAGTCAAAAGTGGCCTCTAATCCGAGATTTATCCATAGTTTCGAGTAGATGAGGACATCTTATTTCGCTCTCAGCTCTCGAGACCCAAACATGAAACGCAAAGCTGTAAATTATGGATAAATCTCGGATTACAGGCCACTTTTGACTCAAACGAAAGTGTAGACTAAGACATTGAGCTTCTATGATTTGAAAAGTGCTAAAGTTTGTGTTATTTGGAGACCGCAAACATATGCCCCGAGAACTCCCGTTACGGACATCACAAAACTAAAACATCTCCGGAAATGCTCCATATGACACCATAGTCATATGGGTGAATAAAACAACTTGTTTTATTACCGAAATAAGGCTCAGATTGTAAAAAAAACGTTAATTCTCCTTTAACTGTCCCCGTGAACTTACTGGACCTACATTCCTGAGATACAGAACTGGAGCAGAAATGGGCCCAGACGAGACTGTCAGCAGTAAGCCAGTGTTAATGCACGACACTATTAGAGGGGAACCCATACAGATTCACATAAAAAAATACTTCATTATATGTTTATTCACTTACTTTATTACTTTTTCTTTGTTACATTCCACCACTGCCTAATTGTGTCTGTTTGTAAGTGTGAGCAGGCTCCTGTGGTGGATTGTAGAGTTCTGACGTCAGTGTTCTGGGTAAATGCAGCTGTCAAAAACACTATACCTGATTTACTGTCTTAAAAACGTGAGAAACAGAACTAGTTCATTTTAAACAGTTTGCAGTTGTCCAAAGTTCTTCCTCACTTAAAGGTCCAGTGTGTAGGATTCGTGGCGCATAGGTGGATGGTGCTATTGCACTTCCTGTTTTAGCTACGGCAGACCTCGAGGGTCACCCGGGCGCGCCGTAACGCGGACAGCTCGCGTACCAGCGCGCACCCGGCGCTGTGCGAGCCCTCGCCGACAACTACGGTATAAATAAAACATGGTCCCGTTCACTGTTTTTTTTTTCTTTTCGCATGAAAGCACACATTCCCGATCGTGTACCATGACAATCTACACATCAAATGAAACCTTACAGTCTCCTCTTTTTGACTATGGAATTCATTTCCCGGCACAACAATCACTCCCCGAGCACATGGGGCTTTTATACGGAAAAGCACAAAACAAGGTTTGTTACTTTGCTTACCTTTGAAGGCTCTGGACAGGTCAAACTTCAGTATTTCACCATAAACTTGGTCTCAATTTGTCCGTAAGGATCCAGCGAATAAAATCCAGTAAAACAATTTAGTCCAAAACACGTGTTAGATCCATTACGATGTCTGATCCGGCAACATGCTTGTCGTTGTTTACCCAAAACCACGAGCCTTGCCGAAGACGAAGGCGGAGCCCAAATGTCCTTCTGCGGCTCTCGTAATCAAAATGGCTGCCTCTATATGGGGACGATCCCCCTTTTATGCAGGTATATCTAAGTCCAACAGAATACTTTGATTTCATGATGGAAGTGAAAAGGCTTGGAAAACATTATTTTTGAATGGGTATCTTCAATTTCTGTAATTAACGGGTAAAAATCTTACACACTGTCCCTTTAACTTACGTGTTCCAAACATCCTTATTATTCCCCATGATGAGTTTGTAGGTGCTCTTCACAGCTCCCAGAGACCAGTACGGACTTTTACTTTGCTTACGTGACCAGCCACAACCACATGCTCGGCCAAAGGTTTACAAAAACAAGCGGATCTGGAGCTGTTTCCCGTCTCGCTGACTTCAAAGGGTGCGAGTGACAGGCGGATTAACCAATCAGAGAGATGAATGCTTATTTCTTAAGCTGCTTACACACAAAAATGTGGAAAAAAACAACATGAAGGACTGAGAAACAATGCAGATTTTTTCAGACTCAACAATCGAAGCACCAAACTATGATTTATCTCAGGTAAAAGAAGGACATTTGAGGGACACGTGATAAAATTGGTAACTGGGGTTGGAGCTCAAGTTTAGACGGAGGTTTTTCGCCCTCTAATGTCTGCTTGTAGAAGGGACTGGTTGGTCAGGCGAGAGTCTTGCAGTGACGGTAAAATTAACAAAGATTAGCATGCTAACCAGATTTTCCTGATTATACGATGAGAGCTGCTTATACACTAAATTTGTACTGGGGCAGGACTAGTTTTGCTCAAACACATGGGGAAAAAATTGGGTACAGAATAAACAGCTGTTAAATCACTTTGTCATGTCCAAAGGCAGTGCATGGTCTGCTGTTTTGCAACAGTGCCATCATGTGGTCAAAGTTAGAAATGCACATATAGAAGAAGAAGAAGTGACTTTATTGATCTCACACAGGAAAAGTTATCTGCATTTAACCCATCCTGTTAATAGGAGCAGTGGGCAGCACATTACTGCGCCCGGGGACCATCTCCATGATCTTCTTGCTTCGGTTTGGTCAGGACCACAGCTGGAGGATTTTACCTATGGAGCATTTTGCGCTTTTCAGGACATTCAAAGACGTATAACCTCAGACTTCTTGGAATAATATGATAAAAGGAGAAATTCAGTTTGTCAACTGGACAAAGTTTATTTGGTCGAAATTGTTTCGCAACTCATCCGAGGTGCTTCGTCAGTTCTGGTTAGAGTGCTGATAGACACTGCTTATATCTAGCTGCAGAGAGGAACTAACTACACTGAAATTATTCTGAAACTATCCCGCCTCAGAATAGAATTTCAGAATTTCTTCAGTAAATCACACCCATAGAGTTTGGACTGCAGAGGAGCTACGTAATGCGAAATGCGTTTTTTTATTTGCCTGGAGGCACGTCCGAGTGTTTCTAGGCTCGGAAGTCCTTTATCTGAGCCTCTGGAGCTTTGAACAGCAGTGGTTTAATTTTATTTTCTGTGGAAATGTGTTTATTTTTCAATGGAATGCTTTGCATCTCGTCCTCCGCGCAAAAACGCGGAAATGGGTCAGAGCGGACAGCTGAGAGCTGAGAGCGGAGAGTTTGGCCACGCCCCCACCCTCTACTATAGGCCATCTCTTTTCTCCTCATTTGCATTCAAGCAACAACTCCCATAATGGACTGTTCAGAGAGAGAAAAATTACTCTTTCTCATCTTATCTCTGTTTCTCATGCACTGAGTGTTGATTTTGAAGAAGGATTCATTTACAGTATTAGGGAACCATTAAGGAGCCATATAAAAGCATCAAGAAGTACCATGTCATGGGATCTTTAAAATGAATTTGATCTTGTTTCTTTGAATTGTTTGAGGTCTGAAAACATAGATCATTTTTGTTATTTTGACCATGTGTCATTTTCTGCAAATAAATGCTCTAAACCAGTGTTTCCCAACCAGAGGTACAAGTACCCCTAGGGGGGGTAGGGGGTACTCGGCAGTGTCGCTGTCAGGCGCAGGGGGAGATTTCTTTTTTAATTTTTAATTATAATTTGAGTAAATTTGAGTTAAAGAAAAGAGAAAATGCCTGAGAATTAAAATTTCAAAGTAAGGAGATGAAATAAAATGATTTTCATGTAAGAATCCGTTGTGTCACGTTCTACTTTTAGAGAATTATCAACATTGTGAGTGAGGGGGTACTCGAGGTATGACAAAAAGGCTCAGGAGGCACACAAGACAAAAAAGGTTGGGGAAACACTGCTCTAAACGATAATATTTTATTTGGAATTTGTGGGAAATGTTGTCAGTAGTTTATACTATCCATCCATCCATCCATCCATTTTCTTCCGCTTATCCGGGGCCGGGTCGCGGGGGCAACAGTCTAAGCAGGGACCTCCAGACTTCCTTCACCCCGGACACTTCCTCCAGCTCCTCCGGGGGGACCCCAAGGCGTTCCCAGGCCAGCCGGGACACATAGTCCCTCCAGCGTGTCCTGGGTCTTCCCCGGGGCCTCCTCCCGGTGGGACATGCCCGGAACACCTCCCGAGGGAGGCGTCCAGGAGGCATCCGGAACAGATGCCCGAGCCACCTCAGCTGGCTCCTCTCCACGTGGAGAAGCAGCGGCTCTACTCCGAGTTCCTCCCGTGTGACCAAGCTCCTCACCCTATCTCTAAGGGTGCGCCCAGCCACTCTGCGGAGGAAACTCATTTCGGCCGCTTGTATCCGCGATCTCGTCCTTTCGGTCATTACCCAAAGCTCATGGCCATAGGTGAGGGTAGGAACGTAGATTGACCGGTAAATTGAGAGCTTCGCCTTTTGGCTCAGCTCCCTCTTCACCACAACGGTCCGGTACAACGACCGCATCACTGCCGACGCTGCACCAATCCGCCTGTCAATCTCACGCTCCATCCTCCCCTCACTCGTGAACAAGACCCCGAGATACTTGAACTCCTCCACTTGAGGCAAGGACTCTCCACCCACCCAAAGAGGGCAAACCACCTTTTTCCGGTCGAGAACCATGGCCTCGGATTTGGAGGAGCTGATCTTCATCCCAGCCGCTTCACACTCGGCTGCGAACCGCCCCAGTGCACATTGGAGGTCCCGGTTTGATGAAGCCATCAGGACAACATCATCCGCAAACAGCAGAGATGAGATCCTGTGGTTCCCAAACCGGATCCCCTCCAGCCCCTGACTGCGCCTAGACATTCTGTCCATAAATATAATGAACAGAACCGGTGACAAAGGGCAGCCCTGGCGGAGTCCAACATGCACCGGAAACAGGTCCGACTTACTACCGGCAATGCGAACACAGCTCCTGCTCCGGTCATACAGGGATCGAACAGCCCTTAACAAAGGGCCCCGAACCCCGTACTCCCAGAGCACCCTCCACAGGACCCCACGAGGGACACGGTCGAATGCCTTCTCCAGATCCACAAAGCACATGTGGACTGGTTGGGCAAACTCCCATGCACCCTCGAGCACCCGATGGAGAGTATAGAGCTGGTCCAGTGTTCCCCGGCCGGGACGAAAACCACACTGCTCCTCCTGAATCCGAGGTTCGACTATCGGTCGAATTCTCCTCTCCAGCACCCTGGAATAGACCTTACCGGGAAGGCTGAGGAGTGTGATTCCCCGATAGTTGGAACACACCCTCCGGTCCCCCTTCTTAAACAGAGGGACCACCACCCCGGTCTGCCATTCCAGAGGTACTGTCCCCGACCGCCACGCGATGTTGCAGAGACGTGTCAGCCAAGACAGCCCTACAACATCCAGCGACTTGAGATACTCAGGACGGATCTCATCCACCCCCGGGGCCTTGCCACCGAGGAGCTTTCCAACCACCTCAGTGACTTCAGCCAGGGTGATGAGTGAGTCCGACCCCGAGTCCCCAGCCTCTGCTTCCTCCTCGGAAGACATGACGGCGGGATTGAGGAGATCCTCAAAGTATTCCTTCCACCGTCCGACAACATCCCCAGTCGAGGTCAACAGCTCCCCACCCACACTGTAAACAGTGTTTGTGGAGCACTGCTTCCCCCTCCTGAGGCGCCGGACGGTTTGCCAGAATTTCTTTGAGGCCGTCCGATAGTCCTCCTCCATGGCCTCTCCGAACTCCTCCCAACTCCGAGTTTTTGCCTCTGCCACCGCCCGGGCTGCAGCACGCTTAGCCCGCCGGTACCCGTCGGCTGCCTCCGGAGTCCCACGAGCCAACAAGGCTCGATAGGACTCCTTCTTCAGCCTGACGGCATCCCTTACTTCCGGTGTCCACCACCGGGTTCGGGGATTGCCGCCGCGACAGGCACCACAGGCCTTACGACCACAGCTACGGGCGGCCGCATCGACAATAGAGGCCGAGAACAGAGCCCATTCGGACTCTATGTCCCCAGCCTCCCCCGGAATCTGGGAGAAGCTCTCCCGGAGGTGCGAGTTGAAGGTGCCCCTGACAGAGGGCTCTGCCAGACGTTCCCAACAGACCTTCACTACGCGCTTGGGCCTGCCAGGTCTTTCCGGCTTCCTCCCCTGCCAGCGGACCCAACTCACCACCAGGTGGTGATCGGTTGACAGCTCTGCCCCTCTCTTCACCCGAGTGTCCAAGACACGCGGCCGGAGGTCAGATGACACGACAACAAAGTCGATCATCGACCTCCGTCCTAGGGTGTCCTGGTGCCACGTGCACTGATGGGCACCCTTGTGCTCGAACATGGTGTTCGTTATGGACAAACTGTGGCTAGCACAGAAGTCCAATAACAGAACACCACTCGGGTTCAGATCAGGGAGGCCGTTCCTCCCAATCACCCCTCTCCAGGTGTCACTGTCGTTGCCCACGTGGGCGTTGAAGTCCCCCAGGAGAACAACGGAGTCCCCGGTCGGTGCACTGTCCAGTACCCCTCCCAGGCACTCCAAGAAGGCCGGGTACTCCGCACTGCTGTTCGGCCCGTAGGCCGACACAACAGTAAGAGACCTGTCCCTGACCCGAAGGCGCAGGGACGCGACCCTCTCGTTCACCGGGGTGAACTCCAACACACAGCGGCTGAGCCGTGGGGCAATGAGTAGGCCCACACCGGCCCGCCGCCGTTCCCCGCGGGCAACGCCAGAGAAATGGAGAGTCCAGCCCCCTTCAAGGAGTTGGGTTCCAGAGCCCAGGCTGTGCGTGGAGGTGAGGCCGACTATATCTAGTCGATAGCGCTCAACCTCCCGCACGAGCTCAGGCTCCTTCCCCCCCAGCGAGGTGACATTCCATGTCCCCAGAGCTAGTCTCCATGTCCGGAGATCTGGTCGCCGAGGCCCCTGCCTTCGGCTGCCGCCCAGATCTCTCTGCACCCGGCCCTAGTTTATACTATAAGTAGTAAAATCAGAAAAACTGATCATTTTGCAGTGGTCTCTTATTTTTTTCCAGAGCTGTAGATCAGAAAAGTGTCAACACTGAACGCCGCACATCACAGCTCTTAAACAGCCTTTTGCTGTGTTATAAATTAGTGTTTTATCTGCAGATTACTTATGAAATAAGAAACACAGTGCGAGGCTGTTGGAGGAGAGGAAATGTGCTGGTTTTCCTTTTAGACTTAAACTTAGAATTTAGTGAGAGGCGAGAGTTTTCCTGCACATGGATCTTTTTTGTTATTTTGACCATTTGTCATTTTCTGCAAATAAATGTTCTAAACGATAATATTTTTATTTGGAATTTGGGGGAAATGTTGTCAGTAGTTTATAGACTGAAACAAAAATATTCCTTTTGCCCAAACACATACCTATAAGTAGTAAAATCAGAAAAACTGATAATTTTGGAGTGGCCAGATCTGTATATAAAAGAGACTCTCCAGCATTTTTTTCTCTTTTCCTGTTTGTGCAGAGGATCAGACAGCTATTCAGTTTTTGTATCAATGCTTAATACGTCCCTCTCCAGTGACAATAGTTATTATCCAATCCAATCCAATTCACTTTATTTATATAGCACATTTCATAAACTAAAAGCGTTTCCAAAGTGCTGCACAGAAACATCATTTAAAATAAACAAATAATCACAAAAACAAGTGTGCATACAAATAAATATACCATAAAATAATAAAAACAATATAGAATAAAAAAAATAAAAAAAAAATAAATAAAAATACCAACGCTAAAAAATAAATAAATAAATATTATAGCTCTTCCACGAACTCTCCACAGTAACATGAGCTATTTAAATACAGCGGTCCCTCGTTTATCGCGTTGGTTATGTTCTAAAAATAACCCACAATAGTTGTAGGAGGTAATACAAAATTACCTCCTGCAACTGTTTACACCTTTTATTATAGGTTGTACGCAGTAGTCGATTTGTAAAATGAAACTAGGGGGGATGGTGAAATTTTTCACCAAGGGGGGGGGGGGGGGGATGGGCATTAAGATAAGCCCTCCCCCATCACTGACATCACTGTGGTGTTTCAGGGCAGGGCAGAATTAGAAGGTACTTTGTTAAAATGGAAATGCTTTTATAACAAAAAGTCCATATAATCATTCTATAATTCAATAATACACAGGATATACTGTATGTTATCACACACGTACACACACACACCTTAGTCCTGGTTTAGTCTTGGTTTAGTCCTGGTTTAGTCCCGGCTTAGTCCTGGTTTAGTCCTGGTTTAGTCCTGGTTTAGACCTGGTTTAGTCTTGGTTTGGACCTGGTTTAGTCCCGGTTTAGTCCCGGTTTAGTCCTGGTTTAGTCCTGGTTTAGACCCGGCTTAGATCTGGTTTAGTCTTGGCTTAGTCCTGGTTTGGACCTGGTTTAGTCCTGGTTTATACCTGGTTTAGTCTGGGTTTAGTCCTGGTTTAAACCTGGTTTAGTCCTGGTTTAGTCCTGGTTTAGTCCTGGTTTAGTGCCGAAATAGATGCAGAAATAATCTGATAATATGACTCACCCATAAGAATGCGGTCAGATCCATTCTAACAGTTTGCCGTGTTGTCTTTAATAATCCGGAGCTCCGGAGAAAAGGACATAATCCCGAACGTATCCCGTGTCCCGAGGCGAGAGTTCCTTCTTACGTAGCATTAACGTAGCAAGTTAAGGATTTTTCTTCTCTTAGAAATGCCGCGTAAATATCAGGCTCACAGCTGATCGGCGAACAGGCGCAAACGCAACAGCGGCAATCGTCATGATTGGCGGGAGCGCGTATCGGTGCGTAATTATGCTGCAACATGATTGGAAGCTGGAGCGCACTGGCCATTTTGACTTAAAAACGGCGAAATTCGCCAAAAGTTTAGGGATTTTCATGCCTGATTGATAAAATGCCATAAGGGATGGAAGAAGGGATGCTCGTTTTAGAAGAGGGATGATTTTGACTATTTTTTTCCCACAGGGGGGACGCCACCCCCCCCCCCCCATCCCCCCTCAACTCGAGTACTGGTTGTACGTTAAATAAATTAAAAAGTTGACTTAAAATAGATGTATACATGTATGTATTATCTTAAAATCTGCCGTTCTGTGTGTAAAATATTATGTTCTATAATAACAGTGCAATAAAAAAAAGTCAAAAGTAAGAAGAAGTCAGAGGGGGGTTATGTTTTTGTCAGTAATTCTGAATAAAACCAGCAGAGGTCAGCCTAGCCTCACAGTCAAATGCACGGCACGCCTTATACAGCTGACGTTCACCCTGTAGATACTGAAAATGTAATGTACAGCAGCGGTTTACTATCTGCAAAACCCCAAAACATTTATGGCTACTTTGATCATTAACTTCTAAATGCGTTTATTCATTTAAGAGCAGGTATCTTTCTAATCCACTACATTTTTGAACAGGACTGAAAAGTAAAAGTATTTTCAATGTAAAAAAATTGCCAATTTTTTTTTTACACTTTCCATTACTACATTCTGTTGAGACCTTAAAATATAACCCTCGTAAAGTGCCTGTATTTTGTGACTTTTTATGACCCTGTGAAGGATCATAAAAACACTAAAAACACTTTTGCTTTATTTTTTTTTTAAGTTCATATTTTGAGCAAAAAAACAACAACAACAAAATAAAACAGTGAAAAGCAAAACAAACAAAAAAACTATCAACAAATTTCAGTACAAATTTGTATCAATATGAATTGATTTGACACTTTATTAGATCTCAAAATCTGTGTGAAATCCTTAAAAAAAAAAAAAAAGTAATTTAGTACTTTTACAAAAAAGTGCATTGTGCAATTTTTCTGGTGGAGGTCCGCTACCTGCTTGTCTCCATGGAGATGTTATTGCTTTGCCGGGAATGTTCCATGGTATGATTTTAAACATATTCACATAACATTTATTCATTACGGGTGTTTCTATTGCTCAGAAATACAATAATTCCTTCTGTGAACAGGGGCGACTCTCCACAGATCTGACCTGTAATGTAGTGTAGTGCTGTAACCTGCTTGTCTCCCTTGTGACAGATGTAGGTGTAATCTATAGCGTGGAACATTCTAGACAAAGCAATATGTTATATATACTTTTACTTGTGTTTGAGTTTTTTTTGTTTGTAAGTGTACTTTTACTCCAATAACAAGACTGAATATTACTTCCACAACTGATTATACAAAATTAAACTAGAAAGACTGTTGAGATGCAAGATTTTTTTTTTTTTTTTGTGATCAGTGTTTTATTTCATTTTTAGTATCTAGCTGCCGGGAGGCGCGTCCTACAATGACAAAGCTCTGAAAACGATCCCCCCTAATCTGTCTCTTTGTTTTTCAAATTACTCTGACGGCTAGTTTCGACCCCCTATTCAACGTCTAACGGCCCTCTCCACCCCTCTCCACCCCCCCTAAGAGCCAGGGCAGAGCTGACCCCCAGGTGTATTAATCAGAAAGTGCATTAAAGCATACACACACACACACACACACACACACACATATACTATATATATATATATATATATATATATATATATATATATATATATATATATATATATATATACACACACACACACACACACACACACATATATATACACACAATAGTACATTTCATATGCTACAGTATCAGGTCGCCTGGTTTGGTTGTAAAACCAAACTTGAAAAACTGGTAAATAAGGCCATGAAGGTGATTGGCAGGAAAGATTTTCCTTCTCTGCGGGACATTTTTCAAAACTCTGTGCTCACTCAGGCCAGATGGATTGTCAGGAACCCCTCTCACCTGTTGCATGGGGAATGAAATGCTCCCATCAGGCAGACGCTATCAAGCGCATAACTTTAAGAGTAACAGATATAAACTCTCATTTGTGCCCTCTTCTGTTGCACTCTTGAACAAATTTGCACAAAATAGGCACAGTCACTTTATATTGAATGGTGCAATAACTATTGTGCAATAACAGTTTGTGTAATAGGGCTGTGCAATAGTTGTCTGTGCAATAGAGCTGGTGCAGTAAGTAGAACACTGTAAGGTTGTGCAGTGCACAGATGGACAAAGGGCGTCAACGATGGACAAATGTATCTTGCGATGAGCTGCGACTGTTTTCTGCTTGTCTGTCTGTACTGTATGTGTGAGTGTAACTGTGTTTTTAAGCTGCGGGCAGTGAACCCAAGACAAATTTCCCCTTGGGGACAATAAAGTTGATCTTATCTTATCTTATCTTATCTTATCATTTATATGTATACATTCATATACATACAATAACAACAGTAACAATAACGACAACAGCACAATATTATTATTGTTATTATTACACCACCATCATCATCATCGTGAATGTCATCATAATTTTTTATGAGTAAAAAAATCCTATAATAATAAAATAAAAAAAGAAGGAATTAGAGGTATGCATATTTACATAGCCTTAGCTTGTTAGACGAGATTTTAAAGTTACTGTTAGATCCTCCCACAGCTGTATGTTTTTAGAGATGCAAGATTTTTCTGTGTTCTCTCAAATCACAATTGCAATGTTCGTTTGTTAATTGCAATTAGGTGTAGTTAAAGGCCCTGTGTCCGATTTTTTTCAAATGTATCTTAGCGACGTACAGATATGTCGTATGAACAGCTCTTGAGGTGCTCTCTGCAAACCTTTTTATTGCCAGATGATCAGGAAGTGCACGGTTAACATATTAGTTGTTGTTAGCTTTACCCCAAAACTTCACTTTGGTCTCTGAGAGTTGTGAAAATAGCTGATAAACTCATCACAGTGAATAATTAAGATGTTCATAATGCATAAAGTGAGGAATAACTTTGGACCACTACAACTATTTAAAAAAGATTAGTTCTGTTTTTCACATTTTTAAAACCGTAAAAACAAGGTGTTAATAAGGCGTCACCCCAACAGCGTACGTATCCAAATATACTCCTTTATAACTGCCCTGGTTCGCTTGTTTTCTTCTTAGAATTGGATTGTCCCCACCCTCGCGCTCTAAAACCCACACTGGCCTATTTGCTCTTGTTTTGTAGCGTCCAGCGGCGGTGAGTGTTGATCACCATGGCAACGGCGCCCTCACACCTCAAAACACCTCGGCGTACGACTACATCCGCCCACTCTCGGCGCAGACGGATTTATAACACGCATGGATTAGGCAAACAGGAAGATAGCCGCGGAGAGGTGAGAGCGCAAACGTACGAAAGAGCCGTAAAACTGCAGCTCGGGCGTAGAGGTCAAACACGAGTAATAAACTGTGAAAGCGCCGGAGCAGCTATGTTTAAACACAATCGCTAAATCAATATGTTATCACTCCAAGGCGCAGATCAGTGGTATCATGTACACAGCAACAAATGCATTAGCTTCTGTTGATATAAAACACACAGTCACTAGGTTAAGTTAAGTTAAGTTAAAGCTCTCATATTATATATTAGCTTTTAGTCGAGGAAACAGCATTCTAACACATCAAAAACAAACCTGGAGTTGTGTTTTGTTTCATTCACACATGTTTGATTAATCCTTTATTATTAATCTGTTTACATCTCCTACGCTCAAGGCTCTGTTCTACTTTGTGATGTCATGTAGTGGCAGTCTTCAAGATACAGCAACCTTGTGTCTTTTGTTCAGTAAAGATTGGCAATTCTAGCGCTGAAATGGTCCAAATAATTCTAATGAAAGTGTGTGGAGTTTAAAGGGATAGTGCTTTTTTTTTTATGTGAATCTGTATGGCTTCCCCTTCAACAGTGTCCTGAGATTAACACTGACTTACCCATGACAGCGTGCTCTGATCCCGGTTCACCTCCGGTAATGTACCTCGTAAACGTAGTTACGGTAAGTTCGCAGGGTTATTTAATAAAGCTTGTTTTTCTTCTCAAAACAACATTTGTCCGAAAAGTGATATACAGTAATCCCTCATTTATCGCGGGGGTTAGGTTCCAGAAATAACCTGCAATAAGAGAAATCCGCGAAGTAGGACAACTTTATATTTTACAATTATTCTACATGTTTTAAGGCTGTAAATGCCTCACCAGACACATTATATTTTCTCAGACTGGAATTAACCTTTTCTCACATTTGTCTCTTCTTTAAACACTCAAACTTTCATAGATTTTCAACAAAATATATTAATAGTGACGCGTGGGGGGAGACACGGCCCCGGAAGCCCCGCCGGACACGCCAGGAGCACTGCCACGTCCCGGGACGCGATGTGCACCCCTCATCATGGACAAATCTGTGACAGAGCAGCGTGACCGGCGCGAGGCCGCGAGCACGAGATCGAACCACGGTGGCCGGACCACGTCCTCTCAGCCCGAGCCACAAACCAGCCGCACGAAACCAGCAAAGACTGGTTTAGACCTGGTCTAGTCCCGGTTTAGTCCACGTTTAGTCCTGGTCTAGTCTCTTAGCCAATCAGGACGCAGAACACAATGTTGCACTATAAAAAAAAAAAATCTGCGAAACAGCGAAGGCGCGAACAGTGAACCGTAATAGAGCGAGGGACCACTGTATTTGCATCCCAAACAGTTGTCCGCTGAAAATTCAGCAGCGTATTTCGCATTCGCATATTTTCTCTCTGGATTCGTATCAATGCGCCCACGTTAGCTCTGTTAGCCTGTTCACTTGTAAACTTCCGCTTACGGTGGACCGCATCCGGCGTACACTGTTGTTGTACACCGAATGCAAAATAACTGTCTGGGACGCAAATATATCACTTTTCGGACAAATATTGTTTTGAGAAGAAAAACAAGCTTTATTAAATGACCCCGCGAACCGGGCTGAACCGGGCTGAGCGGAGACTGTCAGAGCTAAGCCAGTGTTACCGCACGACACTTTTAGAAGGAAACCCATACAGATTAACATAAAAAAGAAACCACACTATCCCTTTAAAAACACAATAGAACACTTCTTGCATTACATATGACATTACAAAAAGGAGCAGTGTTTGAGAGAAGTTTGAGAGAAGATCTCAGCCTAAATATGCAGGTTTGTGTGTTAAACATGTGTGAATGAAACAAAACACAACTCCAGGTGATGGACAGGCATGAAAATCGCTCACCTTTTGGCGAAATTTACTGTTTTGAAGCCAAAACAGGCGACCTACGTGAATCGTGTACATTCGATAAGAAAAGTTTGTGTGTGTGTGTGTGTGTGTGTGTGTGTGTGTGTGCGTGCGTGCGTGTGCAAGATGCATTTTAAATAAACCATTGATTGTGGAGTTACTGAGAGTTTGTTGGTGGTCTTTGGGAGCTGGGATTTTTCCTTTAAATGTTGCGCCCTGGTTTCCCCTCGGCCAAGACATAACAATAGTAAAATACTTTAAAATGCTACCTCGGGGAACACAAACATAAATTAGTCAGTTGTGCTCCGCTAATTATGAGGAGCCAGTCTAAGCTAAAAATGCCAGGGCTGTATTTTTTGTCCCAGTCCTGCCCTGAGGAAACAGCATTATAACAAAACAACAGAATAATATGAGCCCTTTAAACCTGCTTTGACGCCACAAAAATAAAAATTATACAGTGGATTCAAAATTTCATGTCACAAAATGTAATCATATAAAAGAACTGGATGATACAATTTATTTATTAAGTTGTAACATCTGAAAACAAATTCCAATTGCAAGTGGAATCTTTGTCCAAAACACTGAAAATGTGCATGTATTTGCATTGTATTTTTATGCATGTATAAAGATCTGAAAGCAAAAAATACTTTGTTAATATTGCTCCTGTCACACAGACAGAACTTGCTATTGCACCAAGAAGAACTTACATTTATATTTCTACTGGGTGTTTTTATAGCTAAAAGAAACTTGAGAATTACCAACCCAAAACATGCGCCATAGGTAAAATCCTCCATCTTGGGTCCTGACCAGGCCTAAACAACAAAATAAATGATTTCTCCTGTGTGAGATCAATAAAAGTCAATCTAATCTTCTAATCCTTAATCACTGTAAGGCGCTTTGTGTTACACTTTTGTATGAAAAGCGCTTTATAAATAATGTTTGATAATAATGATAATTTAAGATGTAATGCCATACTGTGGGGCATTACATGCAAATCAATAACATCTCCTTGGAGACAAGCAGGTGGTGGACCCTCAGTATCACAGAGCTTTGTCTAAACCCGACTCTAAACGTTTGCATCGATTGCGTAGTACTGTATAGTTATTAAGTTTAATCAAGTAGTGCTGCTCAAGTCTTTGAGTTAATTTGATCATTTTAGATAAAGTTCTGGAATTTGGTTGTTTGAGTACCTAAACTAAACAAATGAGTGAAATCAGTTGATTCAGATTATGTGAGTTGGTATAACTCCTGAGTTGGTATAACTCCTTAGAGCTTAACACACAAATGTCATTGACAACAGTGACAGTATGAGACCGAACTTTAGACAGTTTAAAATATAAACTGAAAATAATGTCTGGAAACAACAGTCATTCTGCAAAACCTTAGAATTTGAGCTGCTGAACACCAGTAGAGGGCAGAAGACAGCAGCTGCAGGTGTACAACAGAGTTAGGAATTAGGATGTGAATTAATGGCGTTAACTACGCCTGAATCATTGTTAATTAATGATTACTTTATTATGAATTAAGTGGCTGTTAATGCTTTAGGCTGACATTATTAAGTATGATTGCTATCATTAACTGCTACACCTCTTACAGCTATTGTTTTCTTTTCTCCGTGGAGATACTATTGCTTTGTCTGGAATGTTTCACAATATGGCATTAAATCTTTCTATCTTCATGGAGACCAAACCAGACCAACTTGCAGGTCAGATCTGTGGAGAGGCGACCCCGCTCACAGTCAGAATGTTTGTTTTTCTAAGTATTTTTGAGCTCTAAAACTACCTGTAATTAAAAAAATTTTAAGGTAGAGCTGTTTAATGTCATACTGTGGAACATTCCCATAGAAACAAGCAGGTGACGGACCCTCAAAAAGTTACATAGTGCACCTTTAATATGATTTTTTTTGTCAAAGTTTTAATTGAAGATATGTGAATGATTACAGAAACAACCATGCTGTTTTCATAATCTCATTTTTTTTATTTCACATACAAAAGTCAACATTGTATAAATAACACAAATATATTAGACCAAATATTGCACATGAGAATTTTTTTTGTAAAAAAATACAAGAAACGAGACCGTAAAGTCAAATAAATAGTAATAAATAGAAATTTCAGTAGTCTGTTCACAAAAACAAAATTGCACATCACAACATCGACAAAATTTTGCCCCGAAACGGCAACAAAAAGTGCTTTTAAGTCTCAATTTTTTACAATTGATTGTCAGTCAGAATCCCTCCTCCGCTCTTCATCTGTTCGGCAGCCATCCTATCTTCACCGTACTCCTCCGACATCTCCAAAACTTCTCGGAGATCCACCTCAAACCTCAGACCAGTCCGGCTCCGCCTAATCTGCGTCGCCAGGTCAGCGTGGAGCCGCTTTAGCTTCTTCACGACGCAGCTTATTCACCCCGCCTTACGTAAACTATGTAAAAGGCGGCTGATTTTTTGTTGAAGGTCATTTTTTTCTCGTGGCCAGCGGGGGGCGGCTCAAGCCTTCTTCTCGGTCCTCTGGTTCTTGGAGGGTTTGGCCTGGTGGAGGAGGTCCTTGTAGGCCGGCGAGCGGAGGAACCGTGGGTAGCAGTCTTTGGCCATGAGCAGGTAGATCTTGTGCTGCGCCGAGTCGAAGCAGGAGAGAGTCGGGGCGGCCATGTTGGCTCTGGTGATGTCCCGGGTTTCGTGGTCGATATTGATCTGGACAAAGAAAAAAAATATAATATTGTTAGAATTTAGCTAGTTTTTCTTTTTTTTCCCCCCCTTTCTCTCTAACCAAACCAAGTTATTTTCTTCGTATATTTTCAAATTTAATGTAAAATTTTTGTTCAAACTCCAATTGAGTCAAACACTTTGCATAAATATTTAGAAATTTCCGCATTTAACATTTAATTACAGTTATTTAAATGTCCAGTTATCATTCCGGATCTTAAAACCATGCGAATATCTTAATATACAATGAAAGCGAGGGACTGGATGGTCGATGATTTTTGGTCGTTTTGGATTTCTTAACTTTGAGTTAAATTTGACAAAAATTTGCAAACACTCCAAGAGAAAAGTTGGGATTTTTAGAAAAAAATGTTTTATTTACATTTTTTTTTTTTCTTTTATATCTACTCTGGAAATATTTGTTGTCCAAATTTTTACGGCGCACCAGCTTTCATACAATTTCTATAGGCCTACGCGATTTTGTTTCAGTGAGACGTTAGCGCTAAGAATATCGGATTATCGTTTTTATTCATTCGTCCATTCTTTCCGCACAAACCTCGCCGTTACCGCGTTCGACTTGGGGGCAGCGGACCTACCTCTCTGGGAGCGTCTACGCAGATGAACTCTTCGTAGATCTTCTGGGCCTTGGCGGGGAGTTTGCTCAGGACCTTGGTGTTGCGGTACTCCTCGCAGGCGAAGTAAAACGCAATGTTCTCCTCGCTGAACTCTGAGACCAGGAACGCCGTGAAGGCACACAACCCATCTACAAGAGAGAACAAGGGGGATATCAGGTTAGATATTGCGTTAGTTAGTACACAGTTATTGGTTTAGGTCTGGTTTAGTCTTGGTTTAGATCTAGTTCAATCCTGGTCTACCTTTGAATTATCTTATTGCTGTCCAGGTTAAATCCTCATTCTATCCCGGTTTTATACTGATTTGCTTTGCCTGGTTTAGTTCTGGTGTAGATCTTGTTTAGTTTAGTTCTAAATCAAACTAATTTATTCCTGGTTTAGTTCTGGTTTGTTCAGTCCTGGTTTAGCTCAGTCCAGGTTCAGTTCTTCTTACACCTTATTATACCCTGCTTGGTAGTTGTTTTAGTTCATGTTTTCTTAGAAAGTCCTAACTAAAGACCTGGTTTAGTCCTTATTTGAGGCCAATTTGGATAGGTTTAGTCCTGGTTTAGGTTTGTGCAGTACTTGTTCACTTAAATAGTCCAGTTTTAGACCTGGTTTAGGCTTGGTTTCATGAGTAAGTCTTATTTTAGTACAAGTTTAGTCTCGGTTTAGTCCATATCACACTTAGTCACAGTCTCTCAAAACATGGGAACGTGACTGCAAATATTTACTTACATTTACAAGACAGCAGCTTCTCAAAAGACTCTTTCCACCGCTGGCATTCCTCCAAAGTTGGCCTGAAAAATACAACAAAAAAAAATGTTAGAAATGCAACAGGTAGAGCTAAAAATAGCAAAATAGCATTAGTATTTCCCATGCGTGCGGAGACAGACACTGCAAGATACGCCATTGAATTTTGAAAATTGTATTACAAAAAACTAAATATTTCGCTTTTTGACATATTTTTTGCATTGGATACTGCATTATTACAAAATTTAAGTGAGAAATTTCGACGCTGCAAATGCCGATACGAGTGCAGTGCCGAAAATAGACCCCCAAAAACATTAGTACGCAAGTCACGCTTGCATGCAACAAAAATAAAAAATTAAATTAAACATGAAATTTTAAAAAATAAATAAAAATTAAATAAAAAAAAGAAGCATGCTTTACTATTATCTAGCATTCAACAGGTTATATATAAAAATCTGTAAAGCCAATTGATACTCACTTATGCTTGCCGATTTTGCAGCAGGTTAAATTCCAGTCTGGTTTTTGCAGAAAACTCCCCAGTCTTGCTCTCAGCTCCTTCGCCCTAAAAACCAACAAGAAATCATTTAGAAAACATTGCTCAAGCCACAGCGGTAACCAAGCAGCATGCATTCTCCAGTCGTCTTCATAATAATAACAATAAAAATCCAAGAGTTTGTATCCAGAATGATGGAGAATGTACCTTTCCAAGCAGCAGGTGGACAGTGAAGCGAGTCCTTTGCACATGGTGATCATTTAGTGTTTTAATGTTCCGGAGATGGAAGCGGTTTCCAGGTGATGACTGCGAGTGTGAGTATGAGAGAGAGGAATGGTGCGTTTGGAGGAGAAGCTGCAGCAGTTCAGGCTTATATAGTCCCGCCCACGGCTCGGGATGTGTCAGCAGGGAAGCGGGGAGGCGTCCGAGGGAGGGGGGTCGACCAATGGGAGAGGAGATAAGGGGGAAGGGAAAAGGGAGGGGGCCAGCCGGTGCAAGGACGAGTCTGGGAAGTGACAGCGTTGCTCAGATAAAGACGGGGATTTTTTTTGATGAGCTGTTTTTCGGCCAACTGTCCCTGAAAACGTTGTAATGAAAGCGCTTTTTTTCACAGAATGTGTCGCTTTGAAACAAATACAGAGGAAAGTGATTATTAGTAAAAAGAAAAAAGAAAAATAGAAATGAAAATGAAAAAGAAAATAGGCCAATTAAGTGTTATTTCTTGACTTAAATGTGCTTCGTAAGGCTTAACTTTCCGAGTAGAGGCTCCGTCACCATGGAGACGCCGATGCTTTTCTTAGAATTTTTCACAGTATGATGTTAAACTCATCTATTTCCATGGAGACAAACACTATGCCAGTTGACAGGTCGGATTTGTGGAGAGGTGGGCGCGCTTAGAGTACAATGCACATTTTTCAAGGCATTGTTTTACTGTAAAAAAACCACCTATATTTAAATAATAAGCAAGTTTAATGCTCAAATGTGGCACATTCTAGACACAACCAGGTGCTCGACTACCAGAAAAGTTACATGACACATCTTTAATACACACATCAGAAAACATGTGATTAGATTCTTGATTTGAAAATGTTTTTATTGTTATAATGTTATATTATTCTGTTAGAAAAGGCAATCTCAGGATTAGGGTTAAAGATGCATTGCGCAGCTTTTCTTGCGGAGGAACCGTCACCCGTTTATCTTCATGCAGATGTTATTGCTTTGTCTAGAATGTTCCACAGTAGAGATTAAACCTATCCATCTCAAAAGTGACAACTATAGGCACATTACAGGTCAGATCTGTAGAGAGGCAGCCCTATTCGCAGAGAATGATTGTATTTTTGAGCAACAGAAAGACCTGAAATGAATAAATGCTAGATAGATGTGTTTGATGTCATACCGTGGAACATTCCAGACAAAACAAAAGCATTTCCATGATGACAAGCAGGTGACTAATAAAAAAAAAAAAAAAAAAAAGATTGCCATGTAGCCCAGTTCAGTGCTTTGTTACTAATGTTACTAATGTTGCAGTGGGTGGTAAGCATTACTATTTGCTGCTTTGAATTATTATATGATCAAGTTAGAATAAGGAATCTCAGTTAGTTATATTGTGATTTAGTGCTTCTCTGTGAATTGTTTTTAAAAACGTTACTATAATCACAACTGAACCTGTGTTACCAGTGTCTTAACCTGCAGGACACACACAAGTTTGTCTCATTGTCAGTACATGGACAGGCCATGTCTCGTATGAAAGCTCAGAACCTCCAGAATTCCCTCACTGAGCTGCAGAGGCTGCATTAGCACTGAGTCATTATTGGTTGCAAGCGCTGGGGTTTAGGTAATGACCATTCAGATCAGATATTTTAGGTTTAAAGGGCCCATGTTACACTAGTCTCAGATCGATTTCCTCAACACAAGTTGAGTTGGAGTTGTGTTTTGTTGAGCTCTTCTCTCAAATAGAAAATACTAATATAGGAAGTGCTCCAATCCGTACACCTTCACTAAAAAGTAAAAGTACAGGAAACATGTGATTGAAACAAAACACAACTCCAGGTATGTTTTTGAGGAGGTAACAACATTACAACATGGCTTATAGCTCACAAGAATCCATTTTCCGTAAATATAGAACAACCAAAATATTATTGAAATAATCCCATGTACAAAACTCCTAACGGAGGAACAGTGGAAGCAGGGGTTGGTGGGAAGGAAACTGCTCATTCACTCATAGTAATTACATTATATTATAGCCCCGCCTCCACCTGTAACACAGCACCCTTATCTGGCATCATCTGTTTGTCTTACTACCTCCTCCATTTGAAAGCTCTGGTTACACATGACTGACCCACTGCGCAAAGAAATGTTGAAACGTCTTTTTAGGGTTATTTTGTATGTCCAATCTCGGTCCATTGAAGGCGCAGAGTCTGCGCACAGTCTGCATCTGGCAATCTCAGTGTGACTCCAGATGATGTCTTTTTCCAACGTTTTTCGGACGTCCAGTATTGAGATTCCTAGGCCCTCCAGAGGAGGGCTAATTCTAGTCCAAATGAAGTTATTGTTAATGTCTTTTCTACATTAAATTTTAGACTGTACAGAAAAAACATAAATGTGGCTGCAGGTGTTCCAGGCGCTCTTGGGAAAAGGATAAAAACTTTAGACACAACAAAATTCAGGCACTCCAAAGAAGTAAAGGTCGCAAGAGGGAAAGTGTAGTTAAAAGGCATTTAATTAAAGGCCAAAGCCAACATGTTTTGACCATGACTGGTTTTCATCAGAGCTTAGTTAAAACAATTTAAGCATCAACCAATGGTTGGGACAGATGTTGATTAGAGGCAGACAAGGCAAGTGCAAGGCAAAAATATATATATCTTAATACCAAAACAATTATTTACAATACAAATAATGAAAAAAAAGTACATGTAACATTTATTAAAAACAAGACAAATCAAAGTCCTCATTCAGACCAGGATGTTCACATGCTCTTAATTTAAATGAATCTAGAAAGTTTCTCTTGGATTCAGTTTCTGAAGTCTGTCCCCACCTCGTGCCAGTAGTTTCCCATGTTCAGTGCCCTCAATGCAAAGCAGAGTGCCATTGCTTTTATGATTTTCACAAAAATGTCGAGCATGACTACCACTGAGTAGTCCTGGATCTTTACCCTGATCACATATTTGTGTTCGGCTCAACAATCTCAGGCGCCTTTTAGTGCGGCCAATTTAGAAAAAACCTTCTGGACAAGGACAAGAAAGACAGTAACATGACTAGTATTACAATTAATGAAATAATTTTGATCCATTATTGTGTACATCCATGAATGTATTTGTTTGAAGGACATTTGGACAATGAGCACAGTTCAAACATTTAAATGTGCCCATAGGTTTTTACAGCCATGTGATTTTATTTTCTGGAGGAAGGTTAAGAGTTCATCAACCCGTCTCGAAGATTTGGAGCATGACTTAAAGAAAATAAAGGTGGTTCATGGAAAACGTGACTTAACACAGGGTTACTTAAGAGTATAGACCAGTTGTCCTCAACAATATTTTTGATTAGTTTAGCACAAACCACTGTTTGTGATAAACATAGGCCGAGATATCTCTTTAGACCTCTAAGACTGAGCCCTGTCCCTGTTCCTGACCGCTGTAGGCTGATAGGAACCTGTTGGACATAGCCTCTGCCTGCTCTACGAAGTCCTCTTCCCGATTACAAATGCGACGTAGACGTTGAAACTGCCCCTAAGGGATGTTTCCCTTTAGGTGTTGAGGATGAAAAGAATCTGCTCTGAGGATAGTATTGCGTGATGTTTCTTTTCTGTAGAGGGTAGTGTACAAACGATCCCCTTCCCCCTTAAATATGGTGAGACCTAAGAAATGTATAATTGATCATTTAATATTAGGGCTTATATAATTTAAATAGTTCCTGTAAAGTACCATTACAAATCAACAGAATATCAATACGTCTATGTCTGTGCCAATATCGCTATCTTTTTATCTGATGTCTTGTATGTATATTGTCTGTCTGTACTGCAAGTCAAATTTAAAAATAAACAAGCATAGTTAGGAGAAAAACAAGAACCCCCATAGGACACCAGTCTTTTGAATGTATAGCTCGTCCATAAAAATAAAAATATTGTAAGTTTAAAAAAAATAATAATTACAAGATATAGGGATGTCACTCTCAGTAAACACATAAACCCTCTTGATGTTCAATATTTGTGTATAAACTTTCAACATCCATTGTCACAAGAAACTGGTCTTTAATGTTCGTCAAAGTTCAGTACATCTGTAGTGTCCTCAATGAGGGATGGAAGTGTTCTTTAAGGTTTTATGAAGTGGTCAATATACAGTACTTAGCTGGAGAGTCCCATTACCAGGATGTCCAGGTGGGCTGTCCTGGAGCTCCTTGTAAACCTTTGGCAACAGATAGAAGAACCGAGTGTTCAACTGTCAATTGTCTTTTCATAACTGGTAAAAAAGTCTTTCAGTGAAATAAGCTAAGAAAAAGAAATAAGCGTTTGATCCCTTGCTGATTTTGTAGGTTTGCCCACTGACAAAGAAATTAACAGTCTATATAATTTTAATACTGAGATCTAGAAATCTAGAAAATCATTATTGAAAACATATTAATTGATTTGCAATATTGTTAGATAATTCACTATAAATGTATGAATGAGAAAACAAAAGTGATAAGAAAAAAAAACAAGCAATAACTTATGATTAAAAGCAAAAGAAGTAGTTTGGTTAAATAGGCTCATTAAATCTAACCGCTAATGCTAATGCTAATACTAATGTTTTGCTTTTTCCTGTTGTGTTCACTATAGAAATTTTATTAATTGATTTGCAATATTGTTAGATAATTCAGTATAAGTGTGTGGATGGGAAAACAAAAATGATAAGAAAAAACAACAACAATAAATTATGATTAAAAGATAAAGAAGTAGTTTGGTTAAATAAAGGCTCATTAAAGCTAACCGCTAATGCTAATACTAATGTTTTGCTTTTTCCTGTTGTGTTTACTATAGAAATTGTATTAATTGATTTGCAATATTGTTAGATAATTCAGTATAAATGTGTGGATGGGAAAGCAAAAATTATAAGAAAAAAAATAAATAAATGATGATTAAAAGCTAAAGAAGTAGTTTGGCAAAATATAGGCTCATTAAATGTAACCGCTCATGCTAATGATAATGTTTTGCTTTTTCCTGTTGTGTTCACTATATACATTTTATTAATTGGTTTACAATATTTTTAGATAATTTAGTATAAATGTGTGAATGGGAAAGCAAAAATGATAAGAAAATCATGATTAAAAGCTAAAGAAGTAGTTTGGCAAAATATAGGCTCATTAAATTTAACTGCTAATGCTAATACTAATGTTTTGCTTTTTCCTGTTGTGTTCACTATAGAAATTGTATTAATTGATTTGCAGTATTGATAGATAATTCAGTATAAATGTGTGGATGGGAAAACAAAAATGATTACAAAAACAAAAACAAAAACAATAAATTATGATTAAAAGCTAAAGGTTAAATATATGCGAATGCTAATGTTTTGCTTTTTCCTGTTGTGTTCACTATATACATTTTATTAATTGATTTGCAATATTGTTAGATAATTCAGTATAAATGTGTGGATGGGAAAACAAAAATGATAAGAAACAAACAATAAATCATGATAAAAGCTAAAGAAGTAGTTTGGCAAAATATAGGCTCAACCGCTAATGCTATTGCTAATGTTTTGCTGTTCTGCTGTTGTGTTCACTTCTTATCTCCACGAGACCTGGACCAGAACTCATCAGTTACATGCTGTCTACTCCTCTACAGTCAACAACATTCACTGCGTCCCAGAAAAATCTTACTCAACTTAATGGCTTGTTTATAAGATTAGCTGTTATATTTAGCCTCTTCTCCATCTAACACCTGGGTCCTGTTATTGCGAAGCGCACTGTAGACATACACATGCAGCAAGTGGATGTAATAAAACGTGTTCAGGTTTTTATTATGTGAATTTTTCAGAGGTTTTATTGTTTTATTCATTTACAACTTTTTTATGATGATGTGTGTGCTTCTACAATGACCAGATGTCACTTTGTTAATTTTTTTTTTTTTACATTGTTATTGTTTTGTTACGTTTGGTCATCTGTATCTACTAGGCAGTGTGACGTTCAGTGTTTAGATTTTTTGATCATATTAAAGTGTAAATAAATAATTAAAATTCATATTCATGGTCCTGCTCATGAGATATCCCGACTTTTGCCTGTTGAATGTTGTTTTGACTGTTACAACAGAAATTAAATATCTTGGGCATCACTGTGGACATGGCAGAAGATGATGATGTGTATAGACAATGAAGGACGCTCTATGCTCAAGCAAATACTCTGATGCCTAAGTTTGGCTCTTGTACAAATGATGTAAAGTTGTTATTGTTTAAATTGTATTGTTCACCCCTGTTCACAGCCCACCTCTGGATTAATTACAAAAAAGCCAGTTTGCAAAGATTAAACTGGCTTTTAAACTGCTTATAGTGACGTTTTGCGGTGCTTTTGAGGACGCCACAATGGACGAGTGCGACTGACATGTTTGTTACTGCACAAGTGAACTTTAATGTACAGTTTTATCTGCAGACTGAACAAATTAGACAATGGAATAATAATGGCACTCACAAATTTGAGATGCAATATGATGTCAGTCCAATATGTGGAGACACTGGTATGACTGTCTTTTAAAAACATACAGCTCTGGAAAAAAATAAGAGACCACTGCATTTTTTTTTCTGAAATCAGCATCTCTACATGTATTACAGCCATTCCATTCCAGCGTCTGTTGAATTCCAACACAAACACAAAGCTGAGCTACTTCAGTTCTTGCATCAGGAGTGGAAGAAAGTCACCCAAGAACAATGCGTGAAAAGTCCCTCAGTCGTCCAGGTAGAATCCATGATAACAGGAGAAGTTCAATTTGTCAACTGGACAAAGTTTGTTTGGTTGAAAACGTTTCGCCGCTCATCCGAGAGGCTTCGTCAGCTCTAATAAGAATACTGGTAAGACACTTGCTTATATCTTGCTGTAGGGAGGAGCTACCTAGCTAACTACTTTCCGGAACTATCTCATTGGTTTCGGTCTTTTGTTTCTCTGGCGTCTAGCTGACAGTCCCTATTCATCCCTACACGCCTGTTTTTCACACCTCTGGCCCTGACCTGGCTAACCCTATTGTTTCCCTGTTTGTTTGATCTACGCTTAATAATGGAATTGTAGATGGGATGCAAATTATGTCTTACTCCACCATTTCTGTTCAGAGAAGGATTCTCTTTTTTGACAAAAATAGCCTCTTTAACTCCCCTCTCAAACCAATTCTTTTCCCTGGCTAAGATCTGAACCTCACTGTCCTCAAATGAATGACCCGTGGCTTCTAGGTGAAGATATACGGCAGAAGACGGTCCACTCTGGCACGCCCGTCTGTGTTGGTACATCCTCTTGTGAAGTGGCTGCTTGGTTTCTCCAATATAGCGCTCACTGCAGTCTTCACTACACTGAATGGAGTAGACCACATTGCTTTGTTTGTGGCTCGGTGTTTTGTCCTTTGGGTGGACGAGTTTTTGTCTTAAAGTGTTTGTGGGTTTGAAATAAACTGGGATTTCATATTGTCTGAAAATCCTCTGTAGTTTTTCCGACACGCCGGCCAGGTACGGAATCGCTACCCCTTTCCTCCTGGGTTCGGATTCTCTATTATCTTGTTTCTTGCCCTTGTCTCTCTTGGTTTTGTTAACAGCCCATTTGGGATAACCACAAACAGAGAGGGCTTCCTGCACATGTTGTTCTTCTTTTTCCTTACCTCTGTGCTTGTGGGAACCACTTGGGCCCTGTGTTGTAATGTCCGAATAGCACCCAGTTTGTGCTGCAGTGGGTGGTGTGAATCAAAAAGCAGGTATTGGTCTGTGTGTGTGGGCTTCCTGAAGACTTCTACTTGGAGTCCCCGGTCTCAGTAACGATAGGAGGAGACCGGGGACTCCAAGTAGAAGTCTTCAGGAAGCCCACACACACAGACCAATACCTGCTTTTTGATTCACACCACCCACTGCAGCACAAACTGGGTGCTATTCGGACATTACAACACAGGGCCCAAGTGGTTCCCACAAGCACAGAGGTAAGGAAAAAGAAGAACAACATGTGCAGGAAGCCCTCTCTGTTTGTGGTTATCCCAAATGGGCTGTTAACAAAACCAAGAGAGACAAGGGCAAGAAACAAGATAATAGAGAATCCGAACCCAGGAGGAAAGGGGTAGCGATTCCGTACCTGGCCGGCGTGTCGGAAAACTACAGAGGATTTTCAGACAATATGAAATCCCAGTTTATTTCAAACCCACAAACACTTTAAGACAAAAACTCGTCCACCCAAAGGACAAAACACCGAGCCACAAACAAAGCAATGTGGTCTACTCCATTCAGTGTAGTGAAGACTGCAGTGAGCGCTATATTGGAGAAACCAAGCAGCCACTTCACAAGAGGATGTACCAACACAGACGGGCATGCCAGAGTGGACCGTCTTCTGCCGTATATCTTCACCTAGAAGCCACGGGTCATTCATTTGAGGACAGTGAGGTTCAGATCTTAGCCAGGGAAAAGAATTGGTTTGAGAGGGGAGTTAAAGAGGCTATTTTTGTCAAAAAAGAGAATCCTTCTCTGAACAGAAATGGTGGAGTAAGACATAATTTGCATCCCATCTACAATTCCATTATTAAGCGTAGATCAAACAAACAGGGAAACAATAGGGTTAGCCAGGTCAGGGCCAGAGGTGTGAAAAACAGGCGTGTAGGGATGAATAGGGACTGTCAGCTAGACGCCAGAGAAACAAAAGACCGAAACCAATGAGATAGTTCCGGAAAGTAGTTAGCTAGGTAGCTCCTCCCTACAGCAAGATATAAGCAAGTGTCTTACCAGTATTCTTATTAGAGCTGACGAAGCCTCTCGGATGAGCGGCGAAACGTTTTCAACCAAACAAACTTTGTCCAGTTGACAAATTGAACTTCTCCTGTTATCACCCAAGAACAATGTGAAAGACTTGTGGAGAGCGTGCCAAGACGCATGAAAGCTGTGATTAAAAATAAGGGTTATTGCACCAAACTGAACTCTTCTTAAGTGTAAACATTAGTATTATGTTGTTTTAAAATGAATTTGATCTTTTTGAATTTGACCTTCGCATTGTTTGACATCTGAAAACATGTCTCTTTTTTGTTATTTTGGCAATTTGTCATTTTCTACAAAACTGAAAACTTCTGCTAAATGATAATATTTTTATTTGGAATTTGGGGGAAATGTTGTCAGTAGTTTATAGACTCAAACTAAAATGTTCCTTTTGCCCAAACACATACCTATAAGTAGTAAAATCAGAAAAACTGATCATTTTGCAATGGTCTCTTATTTTTTTCCAGAGCTGTAAATGTTTATAGTTTTATATTGTCACTTATCTGTTTTAAAAAATGAACCATGAATCCGGAATAAAGATGAATTGAATTGATTCACAGTTTGAGAATGTGTAACCGTATAAGAAATATATAAATTAAAGCATAAATTGTATGTGGAAAGAAGTAAGTTGGGCTGTACATCTCTACTTTACACTACATTTTGTACTTTGGTAAGAGATGGCTTTTTAAACCTTATCTACACTATAATCGGCCTACTACAAATTTATTAAACCATGGATTAAACCAAGTATTTATTTGATATTCATCTGTTTTAAGTTAAAATTTTCAAATAATTACCACTGGACGGTCCGTCAAATGCTTTTCTCCATGGATATGAACCAGGCCAAGTTACAGGTCAGCTCTGTGGAGAGGCGACCCTGCTCACAGGCAGAATGTCTGTTTTTCTTTGTGTTTTTGAGCTATAAAACCACCTGTAATTGAATAAATGTAAAGTAGAGCTGTTTTATGTCAAACTGTGGAATGACATAATGACATATCCACAGAAACATGCAGGTGACGGACCCCCAACCAAAAAGTTATCGTCCATTTTTAATATTAAGAGTCTAGTTATGACTGAAACTCCTCTTGAAGAATTGCAAACAGAGGAAGCGTTCACAGCAGCCTTCCACACTGAGAGGATTTGTCTGGTGCAGTTACACAAGCCCCAGTTTACCACAGGGTTTTCCAAGAACTCGGATCCACCAGAGCCCAGCGGAATAACCCCCCTCCCCACAGAGACCACATGGACAGTCAATGCTCGCTCCTGTCTGCCGTAAGGAGGACAGGGAACCAAGGGGGAGCGGCGTCAATACAGGAAGGAAGACACTTTGTGCTTAATGGGACAGTGCTGAGAAGAATCATGTCATAGATTTTCTTTGTAAACAGCCTTGTTGATCTTGAGTTTCTTGGTTATATAGTGAGAAACACAGGCGTTTTGAAGGGTACCTGTTAGACTAAAGTGCGTATGACAGGTCAGTTTTTTACTTTATTTTTACACTAATTAAGAAGAAATTTGCCAAGAAAAATATGTTGAAAATGACAGAGTTCCACATTAGAGAGTTCTACATCACACTGGAAGAAAGTTCGGCACAATTTACACGCACCAAACACAATTTTCTGATATTTTAAAGATGATTTCAACAAAATAAAGGTGTTTTCTTATATTTTTATTTGTCAAATAGTAATCTCTGTGTACATTCTAGGAGTTGGCCAAACAGATTTTTTTAACTAAATCTTGATCTGATGATCTTGGTATTATTTTTGTCAATTCTTCTGCACATGTTTAAAATGTGAACTTAGAACAGAATCCTACAGATGGATTATTTGTTTATCACCACAGCGGAGTGCAGAAAGTGCCGCTGTCTACAAGGTTAACATGAAGTTGCAATGGTAACTAGTTTATCACTGTGTAGTAAAATAATTTATGATGCTAAATTATCATCAGTGATTGAGATACATCTTAATGACCCATATCTGTTATATGCAGGTGAGTGCGTAAATTATGAGAAGGAATGACGCAAACTTCAGTAGCCAGACCTCCACTCATACCTGATCGATACACCTATCTCCACTGCCAGGAGAGACTGAAATCTGAAATCCTTCGAGACACTGACATGATCTTAAATACCGACACGATCCCAGACACTGACATGATCCCAGACACCGACACAATCCCAGACACTGACATGATCCCAGACACCGATACAATCCCAGACACCGACATGATCCCAGACACTGACATGATCCCAGACACTGACATGATCCCAGACACCGACACGATCCCAATCCGAGACACCGACACGATCCCAGACACCGACACGATCCCAGACACTGACACAGTCCCTGACACCGACACTATCCCAATCCCAGACACCAACACAATCCCAGACACCGACACGATCCCAGACACTGACCCCAGACACCGACATGATCCCAGACACCGACACGATCCCTGACACTGGCACGATCCCAGACACCGACACGATCCCAGACACTGACACAATCCCTGACACCGACACGATCCCAATCCCAGACACCAACACAGTCCCAGACACCAACACAATCCCAGACACTGACCCCAGACACCGACATGATCCCAGACACCGACACGATCCCTGACACTGACACGATCCCAGACACGACATGATCTCAGACACCGATACAATCCCAGACACCAACACAATCCCAGACACTGACCCCAGACACCAACATGATCCCAGACACCGACACGATCCCAGACACCGACACGATCCCTGACACTGACACGATCCCAGACACCACATGATCTCAGACACCGATACAATCCCAGACACCGACATGATCCCAATCCCAGACACTGACACGATCCCAGACACGACATGATCTCAGAGACTGATCCCAGACACTGACACGATCCCAGACACCGATACAATCCCAGACACCGACACGATCCCAATCCCAGATACCGACACGATCCCAGACACTGACATGATCCCAGACACCGATGCAATCCCAGACACTGACATGATCCCAGACACCGATACAATCCCAGACACTGACATGATCCCAGACACCGATACAATCCCAGACACTGACATGATCCCAGACACCGATACAATCCCAGACACCGACATGATCCCTGACACTGACACAATCCCAAACACCGACACGATCCCAATCCCAGACACGATCCCAGACACCGACACGATCCCAATCCCAGACACCGACACGATCCCAGACACCGACGTGATCCCAGACACGATATGATCCCAGACACCGAGACAATCCCAGACACCGACACGATCCCAATCCTAGACACCGACACGATCCCAGACACCGACGTGATCCCAGACACCGATATGATCCCAGACACCGACACAATCCCAGACACCGACAGAACAGTGGCTTTTTCTGCAGGAGACATGGTCTGATAATCCCTCTAGTATCACTACATAAATTGCAAATGTAACCAGTCGCAATGGCTGTCAGAAAAATCACAATCGGATATTTATTCTCAACTCATTCAACCCCATGTTCACTTGGATCTATGGGCTTCAGGTTATAGAATTTGATCTCAGAGAATTTTTCAGGGGTAACAATCGTAATCTTATGGCTTTAAGTCTTTTCAAATGACAACAATCAACCTTTTGGAGTTGAATAATAGCACCATTTACAGAAGATATCGTACAAAATAAAATAATGTCACTTCTGTTTATTTATTCGTGGTTTTCAATGTCATACTCCCAGATGGGGGCAAGGACCAGTTTTCTCTGCCATGAAATATCCAAAAAGAAAATTCACTGTTGAACCTGGTATTTTCAGTTACAGTGAACCCTCGTTTATCGCGGGGGTTAGGTTCCAGAAATAGCCCGCAATCAGTGAAATCCGCGAAGTAGGACAATTTTATATTTTACAATTATTCTACATGTTTTAAGGCTGAAAACGCTTCACCAGACACATTATACACCTTTCTGAGACTGGTATTAACATTTTCTCACATTTTTCTCTTGTTTAAACACTCAAACTTTTGTAGATTTTCATTAAAATATATTAATAGTGGGGGGGGGGGGCACGTGACACGCGGACACGTGTGCGCGGACACGTGCGCGCGGACACGTGTGTTTGTTTTGGTACCACATATCCATGCCATGTGCGAAAGTCGAGTGGAAAGCGACCTGGATATCATTTTGGGCAAGACTCAAGCCAATGCTAACAGTGCCAAACCGCTAACAGACGCCTCTGAACACCAGTCCTCACCACAAGACCAGGTAAGACCAACCTGCGCTCACAAGAGTTGGTTGCATTTCACCCCGGCTCCAAAATCAGACCTCTATCAATGCGTCGCCAATACTCCACAGCTCTCTAGGACGGGGTCGGGTTCGTCCTCTCGGCGTGACGGGGAAGAGCCACTGTCTCCTCTGTGCGCGCGAGTGTCCTCCCCCCGCTGCGGCTCCCTCGAATGCGGCTCTCCCCGCTGCGGCTCCCCCGGCCCGTCCATGTTGATTCTTGGCTCTTCCATGGTCCGGCTCGCACTCTCTTCCATGGCTCGTGCAAGTAAACAAAGGCCACACCTCCTGTCACCCAGGCGCTCTCGTGAAGGAAATCAGAGACTCTGTCCCTACCATCCCTGGTCTAGACCTGGTTTAGTCCTGGTTTAGACCTGGTTTAGTCTTGGTTTAGACCTGCTTTAGACCTGGTTTAGTCCTGGTCTAGTCTCTTAGCTAATCAGGGCGCAGGACAGAATGTTACACTGTAAAAAAAAAGTTACACTATAAAAAAAATTGAAAAAAAAAATTGGAAAAAAAAATCCGCGAAACAGCGAGGCCGCGAACAGTGAACCGCGATACAGCGAGGGTTCACTGTATTGACTAAACCCACAAACTCACTGTATTGCAACATCATCACCCCCCCGGTCTGTATTAATTAATATATAGAATGCTGTGATGTTATCAGAATACTGACCATCAACTGTGTAAAGTGGACTTGAGGGAGTGTGACGTCACTTATTAGGAATAGGAATTTATCAATGGACAAAATGGCAAAATAAAAACACCAGAATCATGTACAGCAGGTTAATACAAACATTTAATACAACAGAAGAAAATTACAGAGATATTAACCATAAACCAGGTCAACAGAACTGCAATCTAACAGTTACCAGCATACCAGCAACTGCTACAAGAGAAATCCATAGAATTCAGATCTGTCCTCCAGCTCAGTTTTTTATTTTATTTTATTTATTTTTTTTTTGACATGTGAACTCAAATAATGGAGAACGTGAATGTTATTTGTTGCCCGTAGGGTTGGTGGGAGTTCACGTTTTAGCCACTTTAGGCAACCACAATGGGCTTCAATCAGATAATGCACACATCCGGGGATACCTCCTGCCTTTATTGTCTTTTAAAAGGGTCTAATTGAGCCGTTTGCTGCTAGGAGGCAAAAGTGGCAGGTCTGAGAAGCCCGGGAGAAGCCTGCAGACGCCTACGTTTTAAACTCATTTGTGATGTCAAGCAAGCTTTTAACGGAGAATGAATTACTGAGAAGGATGAACGGAAATGAGCAGAAAGAGAGATGCATTGTAGGCCGGGATACTCTGTCCTTGAACAGAGAAATACCTCCACTGTGAATCATGATGCGATTTTTGTATGATGTAGACAGTGTATTCAGAGGATAAAAGAAATCAGAGACATTTGTTCATATTTCCGGTCTTGAAACGTGAGTTGGCACAGTTTTCATCAACCACAGAAATGTCATAAAAACATTAACGGTGTGCTTTGTGTGCCACTGTGAATCAACGGTAAATCATGTTGCAATTGTCTTTGATGTAAGCCATACGGAAAAATCAGAGACAAATTTGTTCATATTTCCGGTGTTCTGAAGAGTTAATGTGCCATACCTCCTTGTCAAAGTCTGATCTTGTCAAATCTCAGAAGACAGAAGATAAGTAAGGCTGAGTCTGGGTTTTACTTGGATGTGAGACAGCTGGGAATTAAAGGTGCCAGTGGCAAAAAGATTGTTGTTGCATCCATAGGCAAGGCACTTCACCCACATTGCCTAGAATGAAAGTGGTGAGTGTGGGTGGTGGTTGAAGGGCTGATGGTGGAGATTGGCAGCCTCTCTCTCTCTCTCTTTTTTGGTACACAGGCTCCAAGAGGCAGGAACACATCACTCCCGCCTCAACCACAAAGGGGACCGAGCTTTTGCTGTGGCAGCTCCACGTCTCTGGAACAGTCTACCTGCTGACATTAGATCTGCTCCAACAATCACCACTTTTAAATCCAAACTAAAAACTCATTTGTACACTGTGGACTTTGCCTCTTAGCTCTTTTTTATCGCTATCTTTTACCCTGTCTTTTATTTCATCTTATGTATACTTATTATGCCATGTCAAATGTTTTTATGTATTTTATGCTGCCGAAATATTTATTATTTCATTTTAGTTTATTGACATTGTACAGCACTTTGGCCAGTTTTCACTGTTTTTAAATGTGCTATATAAATAAAATTTACTTACTTACCTTTATTTATTCCTGTAGGGAAATTATTTCTCTGCATTTGACCCATCCTTTTCAAGAACAGTGGGCAGCCCATCTTTCAGGTGCCCGGGGACCCATCTCCGTGATCTTATTGTAAGGCTTGGTCAGGACCTCAGCTGGAGCATGTTTTTGGGGTGATGGGGGAAACCGGAGTGCCTGGAGGAAACCCACCCAGACACTCTTCCATCAGTCTGCTCCAGGGCAGCTGTGGCTACAGTAGTATCTTACCACCATCGAGTGAGGAGTGAATGAACAATGCTCTGTAAACTGCTTTGGATGTCTTGAAAGGCACCATATAAATCCAATGATTAATTAATTTATGTAGTTGTGAAACATGTTCATGTTCAACATTTTCATTTTATGTGGTCCAGGTGCAACACTGTGGTCTGAAGTACAGTGGGTAATAGTACTGTGTAAAGTCTCAGGTGGTAAAACAGGGGTGTCCAAACTTTTTTCATCAAGGGCCACATATCTAAACACAGATGAAGCAGAGGGCCAATCGAGGGCCAGAGTCGTGCTCAGTACAGTCAATAATTGAAATATCTGCATGTTTAACATGTTAGAATGTGCTATCAGTCTTTAATTCATGCTAAAATCCTCAAAACCACACAATAAATATTAAATTTTGTCTTATCAAAGTAGATTTTCAAAAAACTTGCAGTGAAAAGTTCTGCTCAAGGTAATTTGGCCCAATTCACCTGGAAGCCTGGGGGCCAAGAAAAATTTGTCTGAGGGCTGCATTTGGCCCACGAGCCATAGTTTGGACATGCCTGTGGTAAAATCTGCTATAAAACCCTTGATATGGACAGAATGTTAGCAACTAGCATCCTAATTTTTATGTGCAGATACACTGTACACTGAACATGTCTGAGGTGATACTACTAGACTTGGGTCTATTATGTTTTTATTGACAGAAAACAGGATGACCATTCAAATGAATGTTTTATGGACCTGCTTCAGTCTGAGGTCAGATGATGAGACCATGCACTTGCATATTTTGTGACAGAAATATGAAATTTGGTACAAATTATGCTGACAGGATGGGTAGGATAATTAAACATCCTTCTTGAGTGTAGGGTCTTTACGTTCAAGATTCAAGATTCAAGATTCAAGATTGTTTATTTGTCATATACAGAATCAACACAAGGTCAACAATGCAATGAAATGCTTAGGATCAGAAGAACCGTTGACTCGCTAAGATAGTCAGAAGTACTAATAACATGTAATAATAGTACATGGTAAAAAAAGTGTTGCAAAAGTGCAGGGGAAGAAGTAAACAATATAATAAACAATATAAGATAAGATAAGATAATCCTTTATTTGTCCCACAATGGGGAAATTGCAGTGTCACAACGCAAGTTTCAGAAACAGTTGGAAAAAAAGAGCATGCATCAAAAATTAAGATAAATAATAATAAGTATGTACAATCAACTAAAAAAAACAACACAACACTGTAAGGTTAAAGGCGAACGCTGCACAATAAATGTCTTTGATTCTGAGCAGTGAACAAACAGCAAACAGCAGTTAAAGTGACTCCAGTATAGTAATATATAATATCAACACCTATACCATAAATATAATAAAATATGTAATAAAATGTAATTAAAAAAAAAAAAAATACAAGGTACAATGTACAAGGCGCAGGTAGGATTAAACCAAAGATCAAATAAGGTGTAAGTATTTCACAGATTGCACATAATATGGTGTGGTATAGGTGTTGCATGTGGATTTCATATTGCACATAGTATGGTATAAATATTGCACATAGGTTATTGCACGGATTAATGCACAGGTAACGGTAATTTACAGTGAGGTAGTGACAAACATGATATATTCATACAGAGCAGCAGCAGTAAACATAATTATGCATAATGAAAAGTAGTTTAGTGCAGTATTATTGAGAGTTCAGTATTATTTAGAGTATTACCCAGAGTTCAGTAGTCTGACAGCTTGGGGGTAATAGCTGTGTTTGAGTCTTTTTGTGCGTGTTGGCAGGCTCCTGTATCGTCTACCAGAGGGTAGCAGACAGAAGAGTCCTTGTGCCGGATGAGTATGGTCCTTAGTGATGCTGCGTGCCTTACGCAGACCCCTGCTGTGGTAAATGTCCTGGATGGAGGGGAGACTGCTGCCAGTGATGTCCTCTGCCGCTCGCACCACCCTCTGTAGTGCTTTACGGCTCTGAGCGGTGCAGTTCCCATACCACACTGTGATGCAGCCCATCAGCAGGCTCTCGATGGTGCACCTGTAGAAGTTTGTGAGGATGCTGGTGTTCATACCAAACTTCCTCAACTTCCTCAGGAAGAAGAGTCTTTGTCGGGCTTTCTTAACCACAGTGTCTGTATGTAGTGTCCAGGACAAATCCTCAGTGATGTGTACCCCAAGGAACTTAAAACTGCTGACCTGCTCCACCTCAGCGTTGTTAATGGAGATGGGGGGATGCTGGTCTACACGCTGTCTCCTGAAGTCCACGATCATTTCCTTAGTTTTGCTGACATTCAGAGAGAGGTTATTTTCCTGACACCAGCTGGTCAGTGATTTCACCTCGTCTCTGTAGGCGCTCTCATCGTTGTTGGTGATGAGGCCTAGGATGGTAGTGTCGTCAGCAAACTTGAGGATGATGTTGGAGCTGTGCCTGGCGGTACAGTCGTAGGTGAACAGGGAGTACAGGAGAGGGCTGAGAACACAGCCCTGGGGTGCCCCAGTGCTGAGGACACGTTTTCAAACATTAAACATTTTATCTCTCTATCAGAAAAGTTACATAGTGTACCTTTTAATAAAATTTAATCTGTCTTACTTTTTCTTCATTTCAAACATTTTATTGCTCAAAAATACATTGAAAAGTACACATTCTCGATCTGACATGTAACTTGTGGGTGGCAGACAAGCAGGCAGCAGACCTTCTACCTTTGCATTAAAAATGTAGAAAAACAAAGCACAAGTTATGACAGCTGTTTTTAGTGTTTGACTGTTGACTTAATGAATGTTTGCTATACGGTCGACCATGTCATTAAATTAAACAGGCAGTTATTACTACATCACTGTGTAAACTACTGCACCTTTCTATTTCCTTCCTCCCCACACAAACACAGAAGCCTAAACCTGCTCTTACAAAGACACAGGCCCTGCATGTGACTATTTCGGGAAACACAACAGTGAATCATGTTTACACTACACAAGAAGTACCTCCCAGCAGCTATTTGAGAGCACTCACGTATTACTGTAAAAAGGGCATAAGCACAACAGGTGAGGTCATCCAAGGGAGTATTATAATAGTCAACTCTATATAAGTATTATTTGCTTCTGTTACTCAGCGTAGACCTTAATCTGAGCTTTATTTTTTAACAGAATCTAACCAGAAAGAGGTGATTTGAGGTGGTTGAAATGACAACAGGTGAGATTTGAGCTGTTAAACAAGTCTCCTAAGATTACGGTCACAAGTTACCTACAGATTTTCAGTTTGTCATGCTCACCTTTTTGTTGAAAATCATTTCTAAAACCTTTTTTGGTCGTGTTTGCCAATGTGCTCTCCTACGTGAACATTGCACCCATACACATTTTTAAAATTATTATTATCCTTTAATTATCCCTGTATGGAAATTATTTCTCTGCATTTGACCCATCCTTCAGGAGCAGTGGGTAGCACATCTTTCAGGTGCCTGGACACCCATCTCCATGATCTTTTTGCTAGGCTTGGTCAGGACCTTAGCTGGAGGATTTTACCTATGGAGCATGTTTTTGGGGTTGATGAATTCATTAATTAATTGTTGGATTTATGTAGCGCCTTTCGAGATACCCACCACTATTTTCATATTTGGCGATGTGGGTGTTTTGCCTAAGAATACAACAACTGTCTTCGCCACTGGCACCCCCCTGTGGCACCTGGAATTCCCAACGGTCCCCCATCCAATACTATCAGGCCTGGCTGTGCTTAGCTTGTGAGATGTGACGAGATTAGGCAGCAGGATGGCCACTTTCTTTACCACACACCTATTGGAGAGCCGTGCAGTCATGTTTTCAGCAGTTAACTCTTTGCACTAAAGCGCTCAAAGAGAGCTCTGTGCATATTCTTTATGCAGCAGGTCAGCCAAAAGTTAATAATCGCCTGTGCTGAAAATTTAAAGCCGATAGCTGACGCACTAAAACATGTAAATATCAACCTGATATGTGAAGAAACCCTCAGTCATCCAAGTAAAATCAATGGTAAAAGGAGAAATTCAAATTTGTCAACTGGACAAAGTTTATTTGGTCAAAGACGTTTCGCAGCTCATCCAAGCTACTTCGTCAGTTCTGGCTTGTGTCCATAGGCGTGAAAACATCCATTATGGTACTGAATGGGTATGCTAAACAAGACCACAGACAGAAACTGAAAACAAAGAGGTGTGATAGTAATTTCATTGTAGTTAGCTCCCCCCTGCAGCTAGATATAAGCAGTGTCCACCAGCGCTTTAGCCAGAACTGACGAAGTAGCTTGGATAAGCTGCGAAACGTCTTCGACCAAATAAACTTTGTGCAGTTGACAAATTGAATTTCTCCTTTTACCATCGACCTGATATATTGGTCTATTTAAGATCTTGCAGAAGATACTCTCTTAAGCCTATTTGATAGTGCAGAGATTTGGGGGAAAAAAAGTTATCAGGGCAAAACAAGTAGCCTGCAGTGATTAGGTCTTTTAGGACATACATGGCAAGGATAGGCAATTAGGCATACATGGTTTAAAATGGACTCCAGACTATTCCTTCCTGGTTATTGGAATCATTTGTGGTATGTCAGGCGTGATGAACAAACAATTAAAAACAAACAATCAATTCATAAACTCAAGGTTGTGAGAAGAGCTTTTTTTTTCACTGACCTTGTGAAATAAATGAGCTTTGTTAATGCCTATCCTTACAGAGCCTGCACACGTGTTTCCTCATGTGTCTTACCTAAGTACAGATACTGTGTTGAATGCTGAATAATTAGGAGGCTTGAAAAGCATAAGTTTTGTCTGGTAAATCCAGAAATGTACAATTTAAATTATCATGAAGAGTATACTGGTATAATAAAGATGAGAAAGAACACAATATAAATGCTAGCTTAGTTTGGCTCATAGACTGTATGGACAGAGCTAACCCGCTAGCCACCACGGTCCGAATAAGAAGTGAGCATGGATCCACATCTGGCTCAATCGACTGCTGCAATGAGCTCATGATTTTTGTCTTAAAATATTTGTATTAACCTGCTCTACATGATCCTAATTTGCCACTATAACTGCTAGCATCGGCTAGCTTCATTTGACTGCCAAATGCTATGGGTGACATCACACTCCCTGAGTACACTTCTTTATATAATGTATGGGTCAAATGTGATCGTGCAGTCAGATTTGTCTTTTTTCAGTGACACATGAAACAAAGGAACTCAATGGTCACCTATGATTTATAAATATTTATATATTTATATATGATTTATATATATAGCGCAGGAGCGCTCAGGGAGTTAGTGTGTGTTTGCTCAGACACATTAAAAATTAGGGGGAACATTGGCCATGTCCCAATTCCAAGTATTACTAGTCACAATAGAATAATATTTTTGTCTTTAGGGAACAAGGAGCAGCGGCTCATTGAGCTGAGGCGGGACTTGTTCCATTTCGCAGACGGCCATGCGAGAAACGTAGTGCACTAAGGACTGAGCGACTATGCGCCGTCTCGACTGCAGACCAAGACTACACTCACAAGCGTGCAGTTGCTGGATTGGGAAACGGCTACCGATTTGGAGGCGCGCCCTTATCAGTGCAGTTCAGGTGCACCCCATCATCCTGATCTGGACTCTACCAAGTGCTGCTTTGGGAGGGGAGGTTTATCTGTAGAAATGATTTTAACCAACTATTGATATATGAACTAATATTTAGTGATTATACACCAACAATGTGCAATATTTTGTATTCTACTATATATTATATTTATGAAATGTGAACCGGTAAATAGTGCAATAGATTTGGTAGTTTTTGTATGTATAAAGGTACCTGTGTCTGGGGCTTAGTGGTTTAGGCTGGGCTTTATAAGGTGTGTTTTTTTTTTGTAACCAGCTGGTTAACTCAACTGGAGGTTGAAAGAGAAGTTTGAGGATTTGGAGTTGTGACATAAAATGTGCTTGTGTTACTTTGTTTATATCTGTGCTTATGCAACAAGTGAATCTGTGCCATAAAGACAAAAATAAATTTATTTGTTTTTATTTAAAAATAATTTTTCATTATTTGGACTTGGGCGGTTTCTTTTTTTGCACAGGATTTCACCAGCTTTTGAAAAATGCAGGATGCAGGAGTGCATAAAAAAAGTCAAGATAAGTTTGTAAAAATTTGGATATGTACATTTCTGTCTTTCCCAATACTGAATGGGGCTTTCGAGTCTGCCAATATTTGGTTCCCTCAAGTAGGTTTGCACCTCAACTGTTGTATTGGCAGTAACATTTGTGGTTCTGGTCTTCTGTATGGTGGCGTCAAAACGATGCCACAGTTTTTGCTTCCTAGAACAGACAAAAAGGCTGTAAGTTACTAAATATTAGCACAATTAGGAAGTATTAATTACCTTCTGCCACAGATTGAGAAGCTTCTGACGATGGTGATGACGATTCTTCTGATGATAAAGATGGAGATGATGAAGTAGATGAGGCTGTTGTGCGGTTTATAACAGTAGCACATTCCACAGTCAACCTTTTTTTTCTGCTGCTTTAGTTGGGCTAAAGAAACCTATTTTTTGAACCTTGAATCAAGCAGAGTAGCCAGGGACATAATGCTCATTGACTGGAGGAGCTACAGCTTCTCTCTCAGCTGTCTTTGCAGATACTCAGCCATATCTCTGCTATAAGGAGTCTGAAGTCGTCCAATCTCCTCTTCTTCCAAAGAATTTATGTAAAATCGTCAAAAGTGGAATCACTTTTGACCCGGACACCTTCTTCTCCTCAGACAGCTCAATAGTAGCATAGTAAAAAGGTCCTAGCACTTTCAGACAGTCTGGTATAATGCTGTATTGTTCTGCTGAAAGTGGTGCAATGTCTATACGTAGACCAGTCAAAGCTACTCCAACAGGCTCTCTCAGGTTGTACAGACGTTGCCGCATGAGATAAGTGCTGTTCCAGCGTGTGTCAACCTCCTGAATAAGTTTAAGCACTGGGAGGCCCATCTGAACTTGCATTTGCGTAAGAAATTATAATTGCATGTGTCAGTGCAGAGGCAGAAATAATATTTTACATATTACTGTACAAGTAAGGATCTTACCTTTTGCAGTGGTGTTGCTGTTAAAATATCCAACTATCTCAGTTAGTCCGGATATCAAACAATTCAGAACTTTGGTCAAGAGCTTATTTTATCATTAGATTTAGAGTATGAGCCACACAAATAGTGTGACGCAAATGAAGCTCTCGAGGACTAGCACCCATATTGGCAGCACCATCAGTCACCAGACATGTCACCTTTTCAGCTATACCCCACTCGGACATGAGAGAGGTCTTCATTCTCGCCAGATTAGCTGCAGTGTGTGCCTCAGGGAAATGCTGTACCCCTAGGACAACTGACTGCAGAGAGGTACCTTCATCGATAAAATGTGACCGCTAGATAAGCGTCAGTGTTTAGAGGTATCTGCTGCCAAACTAACAGATGCTTTAGCCACAATGGCTTTTAGATGAGGTGTTATTGTTGTACTCCAATTCTTTAGAACACACCACACACTTCATCTTAAAAGTATTCAGAAAAAGGAAATGTGAACAATAAAGTTGCTGTGTTGTCATATTTGTGTAATCTATTATATGAGGTCAGCTCAAAATGCTCCCAAACTGGGGAAAATCTCCTTGCTGGTTCCATTGCAAAAAAAAGAAGCTCGAATCGGATGCCAAAAGAAGCGCAATAACCCAAAAACAAAATGTGTGGGGGAATCCATTGCGTTTCACCATCTTATTATTGTGCTCCAAACTGGCAAATCACATCCTGAATCAGTCACGTGGTACGGCCGCTTCTCGAGGCTTCCGAACGTCCACCGTATATGTCATCAACACACGCGTCGATACGTGATTCAACAATAAATGCTCTGGATTACAGTGAACCCTCGTTTATCGCGGGGGTTAGGTTCCAGAAATAGCCCGCAATGAGTGAAATCCGCGAAGTAGGACAATTTTATATTTTACAATTATTCTACATGTTTTAAGGCTGAAAACGCTTCACCAGACACATTATACACCTTTCTGAGACTGGTATTAACATTTTCTCACATTTTTCTCTTGTTTAAACACTCAAACTTTTGTAGATTTTCATCAAATCAAGTGACGCGGGGGGAGACACGTGACACGCGGACACGTGCACCCGGACACGTGCGCGCTGACACGTGCGCGCGGACACGTGTGTTTGTTTTGGTACCACATATCCATGCCATGTGCTAAAGTCGAGTGGAAAGCGACCTGGTTATCATTTTGGGCCAGACTCAAGCCACTGCTAACAGTGCCAAACCGCTAACAGACGCCTCTGAACACCAGTCCTCACCACAAGACCAGGTAAGACCAACCTGCGCTCACAAGGGTAGGTTGCATTTCACCCCGGCTCCAAAATCAGACCGCCCCGGAGTTCGGGGCATGGCTATCAATGCGTCGCCAATACTCCACAGCTCTCTAGGACGGGGTCGGGTTCGTGACGGGGAAGACCCACTGTCTCCTCTCTGCGCGAGTGTCCTCGCCCCGCTGCCTCCCACGGCCGCGCGGCGTCCGGGCCAGGCCTGTCCGTGTTGATTCTTGGCTCTTCCATGGTCCGACTCGCACTCTATTCCGTAGCTCGTGCAAGTAAACAAAGGCCACACCTCCTGTCACCCAGGCGCTCTCGTGAAGGACATCAGAGACTCTGTCCCTACCACCCTGCGTGACCTTCCCTGGTCTAGACCTGGTTTAGTCCTGGTTTAGACCTGGTTTAGTCCTGGTTTAGTCCTGATTTAGACCTGGTTTAGTCCTGGTTTAGACCTGGTTTAGTCCTGGTCTAGTCTCTTAGCCAATCAGGACGCAGGACACAATGTTACACTGTAAAAAAAAGTTACACTATAAAAAAAAATTGAAAAAAAAAAAATTGAAAAAAAAATTGGAAAAAAAAATCCGCGAAACAGCGAGGCCGCGAACAGTGAACCGCGATACAGCGAGGGTTCACTGTACTCGGCAACACATCACTACCTTCGGGTGCTACTGTTGTCCTGGGATAGTAAGAGGCCAGTTACATCTACAATCTTACAGTAAGTGAGGAATAACTTTGGACCATTACAAATGGTCTAAAATGATTTATTTTTAAGAAACATTTAAACATGCATAGACATTACACAGAGACAACAGGGCAGCAGGCAAAAACCTAAATTAAATACAGAAAGGAAGTGAGCTATTTATTTACTGGTCTGGATTCAAAATATAGTAGGAATGGCTAGCAGGTTTTATAATAGTTTTGAATTGATCCATTTACAGTATGTCTCAAGTGTTTGAGCTTTAAATGGGACAAGACTTCTTCCACCCATCCCCTTAAAGACGGTGGGGCTGCCTTCTTCCAGCTGAACAATATTAAGCGTCTTGCAAGAACACTACTGTATCTGCCTGGTGAAAGGTCACTTAAATATTCGGAGGAACAACCCCAAACAAAGCTGTTCCACAGTTTGCTACAGTATTCCTTTTGCATATGGCAAAAGGTCTAAAATGAATTAGAGCTGAGCGATTATGGCCTAAAAATAAAATCTCCAATAAAAAAAAAAAAAAAAAAAAAAAAAAATCAGGTTTCCGATTTTAATCTTTTTTTTTTTTCTCTGCCCTACTCAAACAAATAACAGATGACAGACAAATGTCTCAAAATAATGCAACATTCTTTTATAAAACAAATACATTACACCTTGCATCAATTAATCTGTTATTGCTTAAAAAAAAAACATTACTTGAAGACCCTTACCTACAGCATTGTGCAGTCTGTATACAGCTGTAGCAACTTCAGAAAAATATTTGCGGCTTGGTAGCACATACTTCGGGTCCAAAACTTTCACCATGTTAATGAATCCGGGCTTTTCCACAATATATATGGGCACCATGTCTTTTACAACATACATCATGTTTTTGGTAAAACATAAAACAGCGTGTGTGATTGCCTTCCGTCGTGTGCTGTGCTTATCATACTGCACACAGTTCGAAAATGTTTTAGGGACTGAGCGGTGGTTATTTTCATTCCGTTCGGACCTGCACTTCTCCCACTCTGCTGCGTGCAACAGCTTTCGGCGCTAGCATAAATTTGTCGTGCTGCAACAGCTTTTGACAGCAAGCACTTGTTTGTTCTAAGTCCGACGCAAGAAAACCGAACCAGTTCCATATAACAGATGTAAACACCTTTTGTTTGGTACAAGCTCCAGCTTTCCCTCAGTCGCTAGCCGTGCTAGCTTGTAGAATGTTTGGGTACGCCTCGCTAACTTACCCGTGTAAAACGTGGCCGCGCATTAGTTCCGCTCGCATGTAAAAAATAACTAAAAAAATCAATTTTCATAATAACACATCGTCCTGAACTGTAAATTTGAATTAATTGATAAATCGCGCAGGTCTAAAATGAATGTTGTGTTTTTGATGTTTTTAAGACCATAAGACAAAGTCAGATACAGCACCTTTTTATTATTGTTCATCGTCCCATCTTTACACCAAAACAAAAACTACCATTAAGACCTTTAAGACCACCTCATTGATAGGGTAAAAAACACATCAAATAATTCCTGCTGTGAACCAACCAGATGCAGCGGGCGGCTTAGACTGTAGTGGTGTCAAGGGTGTCCTCCTTCCCCTCCTCTCACCTTTTGGAGTAATAGAGTTAGAAGGTCAATGGATGCAATTTGAACAAAAAGCTCTCTGTAATGGGGCCAGTCAAATTCACTCAACACAGGACCTTGAGAGAACGGTCTCTCAAGGTGCTGTGTTCATTGAATTTGACTATGAATCTCATCTAGTTTCTATGTTCGTGAATGCATACATTTAATTCTCGGCCAGCAGATTTGACATACATAGAGGTAATTCCATAATCGAGCAACTATAATCTTATACATTGTGCAATAGTTATGATTAGACTATAAAAATAATTGATAGCACTTTTATTTTGTCGCTGCATTTTTATGGAATTTTCTGTGTTGGTGACAGGGTTGGTGACTACTTTTTGTACTTTTATCGTTTTCATATTTTTCATTTTTTCAATGCTTTACTTTTTTGAGTATTTTCAAGCTTTTGTTGCATATGCAGAAAACAAACAAACACAGCTAACCACAAACAACACAGAGCATCTAGAAAGAGCAGGTAGAGAAGATGGACAAAAAGGAAATGCAGCTCTGGGAAAACAATAAGAGACCACTGCATTTTTTTCCCTGAAATCAGCATCTCTACATGTATTACAGCCATTCCATTCCAGCGACTGTTGAATTCCAACACAAACACAAAGCTGAGCTACTTCAGTTCTTGCACCAGGAGTGGAATAAAGTCACCCAAGAACAATGTGAAAGACATGTGGGGAGCATGCCAAGACGCATGAAAGCTGTGATTAAAAATAAGGGTTATTTCACCAAATATTGATTTCTGAACTCTTCTTAAGTGTAAGCATTAGTATTGTGTTGTTTTAAAATGAATTTGATCTTGTTTCTTTGCATTGTTTGAGATCTGAAAACGTGTATCTTTGTTATTTTGACCATTTGTCATTTTCTGCAAATAAATGCTCTAAACGATAATATTTTTATTTTGGAATTTGAAATGTTGTCAGTAGTTTACAGACTCAAACAAAAATGTTCCTTTTGCCCAAACGCATACCTATAAGTAGTAAAATCAGAAAAACTGATAATTTTGCAGTGGTCTTATTTTTTTTCCAGAGCTGTATATAATCAAGTACCTAATTTTTTAATATAAACCCATGTAAACCCATTCCTCCCAATATCTTTTACATTTGTCAGTGGAAAGTCTCAATGAAAAGCTCAGCCTCTCATTGGCAACCTGAATCCAATCCTTGAATATAGGTGTATCTTTTTGTACCGATTTGGATTATTTTCCTGAATTTACTAAAAACACGCCCACAACCCTTTTTTTTAACCTATGAGAACTGCGTAGCAACGTTTTGTGCAGTTTTTTCTTCATATTAAAGTGCTAAAATAAAGCGTTGTGCCTATTTTTAAACAGCAGAAAATATCAGTTTGTACAGGAGATTTAAGGCTGATAGCCAAGATGCTAAAAAGTCAAAATATCTGTGATATGTTTCTAATTCCTTGCTCAAATTGTTTGCACTTTCATGGGTAGATGTATTCTGTTTTACAATCACCACTACTTCCTGTATTATTTCAAGTAGTTGTCAAGGGTTTCCTCCTCACCCTCCTCTTACCTGCTAAAGCAACAGCGTTAGAAGGTCAATGGATCCAATCTGAACAAGAGCACATGTCTAATGGGCCCATCCACGCTTTTTTCCCGCCAGCCCCTGTGTTAAATGCATGAGTCAGTCTTAAGATCATTCACACTGCTCTCCTAAATGGGCCTGGCTGGTAATAGACAGACAAACACAAAGCCCAGAGTGTAGGCAGAGGCTCACGTGTAGATGAAGGTGATCTCTGCAGGACTTGTACACCTCCAGGACACGGACACGGACACGTGCAGGTCGGATTGCATCCGATCCTTCTCACCCTGGACATGGACTTTTTGACCTGCTCCCCTCAGGCAGGAGGCTACGGTCCATTCGGACCAGAACCTCCCGCCATAAAAACAGCTTCTTCCCCTCTGCTGTCGGACTTTTGAACAATAACAACACTAGGGTCGTTTTCACACCTGCCTTGTTTGGTTCGTTTAAAACGAACCACAGTTCGTTTGCTCCTTTGATTCGGACCTTTTGGGCTGGTGTGAATAAAAACCAAAAGTCTCGATCCGGAGCAAACAAGCGAACCGAGACCACCTAAAAAGGTCGGTCTCGGTCAGGTTCCATACGAACTCTGGTGCGGTTCGTTTGAGGTGAGAATGCAGACCGGACTCGATCCGACACAAGTTGGCTTTTTGTACTTAACGAGCTCCCGTCGTATGTCGAGCATTATGGGAAACTGAGGCTGACGAAACTAAACTAAACAAAACAAAACGAAACTTACGAGGCTTACTTACGTTTTGCGTGAAGAGCAAGAGTCAGAACTTGATGTGCGCATGAGCGCTGTTCTCCATACCCGTCTTGCCCTGTGTCTTCAACGTTTGGAAATTGATTGTAAAATAGTGTAAACCTCACGATGCTGCTCAAACATTTGTGAGAACTGCAAAAACTGAGCAAACCATATCGCTAAGGCTAGATTGAAAACAGCACGCAACACCATTATTCTCCTCCTTCCGGATTTGGACACGGCGTTTGGACACGGGTCATTTTTGTCCAATGGCTGAGCGACCTCAGCACACGTGGTTTTGTTTATAGATGTTAGTTTGCTTGGGGAAAAACTGCAGTGTGAAAGCGAACCGCACCAAAATAAAAAAAACAAAAAAAACATTTGGTCCGGACCAAAGCAAGTGAACTATCGGACTTTCCTGGTGTGACCTAGGACTCTTCCCACCCACCTGCTCTGTGTCAGGCACATGACCCCATCCACCCGCTCTGTGTCAGGCACATGACCCTGTGCTGGTTTTTCTTTTTGCACCTGACCATTACCTGCACCTGCACTGTTACATTCTTGTATTCTTGTAAATTTGTTAAATTTAAGTTTTCTGCTATTTTATTTTATTCTATTTTATTTGTTGCATGTTAAGTGTTGGTTTACATTCTGCTCCAAGTACCGAAGCAATTTCCTAATGTTGTGAACATGTTCAAACATATGGGAATAAAACCATTCTGATTCTGATGTGAGGGTGCTGTGGGTGAAAGGAAGGGCAGACGGGTGCTTGGGTGGAATCGTAAACGTAATAAATGTCTCAATGTAATTAGGAACATCTTCAGCGGAAGTTTTTGTTTCTATAAGATTACTGCAAAGTGTGTTGTATACAGGATGCTGCTGATGTGGTTTAGTTATAGGCTATAGGCTGAAATGGTGGAATCTGCTGCTAAAGATTCAGAATTCATAGTTGGTTGACATGGTTTACAGTTATGTTACACTGTTATTTTTTTTACCCATATTCCATTTGACATTTAGAGCTTTTTCCACCTTCAATGCTCTCAAAGTGCTTTAAAATAAAGTTACAGAGGGCACCTTTTAAAGGGGTATGATACGCAGTGTATATGCATATCATGCAAGCACTCCAAAGGAAAAAAAAAAGTTTACATATGCACATGTACATATATCTTTGTGTTTGTAATGTACTTTTATACAGGCATGCTGCTCAAACAAATACAAATGAAATCAAAATGAAATGTACTGAAAAAACATCACTCTCTTAAAAGTATTGTATTAAACCGCTTTACATGATCCTGGATGTCACGGTTCCTCAGTCCACTTCTTTAAAGAGTTTAAAATGAAGTTCTCATTTTCACTTTTTTAAGGCAGTAAAAAACAGGTACAGTGACCCTGAATGCTGTTTTATACTCCTCTACGCTGTCGTCTGCTGGGCCCCAAGCAGCACAGAGCTGGTCAGGAGGGCCAGCTCTGTCCTGGGCTGTCCTCTGTAGAGGAGGTGGCTGAGAGGAGGGTGCTGGCCAAACTTACATCCGTCATGAACGACACCTCTCACCCTCTGCACCGGACTGTAGAGGCGCTGAGCAGCTCCTTCAGCAACCGACTGAGGCACCCCCAGTGCAAGAAGGAGCACTACCGCAGATCCTTCATCCCCACCGCCATCAGAGTGTATACCGTACTTTTCAGCCTATAAACCGCTATTTTTTTCTCGCACTTCGGACTCTGCGGCTTATAGTCAGGTGCGGCTTATGTATGGCTTAATTCTTTATCAAGACAGCTGACATCAGACGGTAAATAAGTGACGAGAGTTCATGAATTAATGAAGCCTTTTTTTAGCCACTTAAAATCTACACAGGTATCAACAGTTCCATGAGATTGAGTTCAGGGGGTTTACCCTTAAAGTTAAACTTTATTTTAAAGGCAAATTAACGTTTTTTTTTAACAATCTGAGCCTTCTTTCGGCAATAAAACAAGTAGTTTTACTCATCCATAGCATTTTTCTGTCAATTGGAGCAGTATCGCAGAACTTATGTTGAGCCGTTCTGTTCTAGTACTTTTCCTTTAAGGCTTCCAGAGGCTACAGGCTGGCCATTTTACAGTTGTTTTACTGCCGTGTTTCTGCTGAAAAAAGCATGTACTGGTATTTACGTTAATAAAAAAAAAAAAAAAAAATCTTTTGTGTACCATCTTTCTGTATAAATATCTCAAGTTACAATGTAGACACCTGCGGCTTATAGTCAGGTGCGCTCTATAGTACCAAAAGTACGGTAACTCTACTATATAGTCCAAACGTGCAATATTTTTTCCATACTCTCCTAGTTACTGCTTTTAAAAAAAATATTATTACTTATTTTATTGTTATTTTATTTTATTCTTGCCTGCATGCACTTTCTTTCTTGTTCAAACTGTCTCTGCCTGGAGCTAATGTGGCAAGTAAATTTCTCCTATGTGAGATCAATAAAGTCTTATCTTACCTTATCTTATCTTAGTCATTTAAATGCAAAACCATCTATTCTGAGAAGTAAAGCATGCTGTAAGATTATCAGTCCAACATGCTCACTGAGTACAGCAGTGTCCTTATCGAGCAGACGGTTTTTCTTCAGCTGATTCACTGTGAAATCAAACCCTGATCTGTCAGACCCTCTGGCTCCTCAGGCCATGAATACAAACGTTCTTAGAAATGCTGGTTATTTTGAGTTGTGAAATTGCTTTCTTCAAAGCTGCGAGTGGTGGAATTGAATGTCCGCAAGGCACTCAAATAACATTTTTGTATATTTATCTAGAAAGAAATGTTTTTGCAGTTTAAGAAATACCAGCGACTGCACGCTTGTGAGTGTGGTCTCGGTCTGCAGTCGAGACGGCGCATACTCGCTCGGTCCTTAGTGCACTACATTTCTCGCATGGCCGTCTGCGAAATGGAACTGCTCCACAGGTGTGTCATGTTAAAATCAGTAATTAATCGAGCCTCAGTCCCCGTGCCACGTCTCCTCTGAGACGCACCGACTCCGGTCCCGGTGTCTCCGTCTGTGCGTAACGTGTTCCCCCCAGCGGCTTGCGTGCGGAATACGCGCGGCCCAGAGCCGAACTGCCCATGGTGAGCCGCGGTGAGCCGCGTGCATTAACCAGACTCTTACATGAATCCGTTAAATCATGAATCCCCGCCCCTCTCAGTGCGCACTGACAAAGTGCGGTGATGATAAAATAAACTGAGAACCATCAGGTCCTCGGAAATTACATTCTCACGCACGACCCCGCTCAAAACTTGAGAGCCCTGAACATGTGTGTCAACAACTGTAGCAAGAACATTACCTTCAGCAAACGTTATCACGGACAAGTAACCAATATTATTGTTATATCTATAGTTTGGACAACAGTAGTCAGCTATACATACAACTACAGTTGGTTATGATAAATCCGTATTGTAGACTTGGGGCCAGATGTTTCCCCACCTGTGGCTAAAACACTGTCACCGCTATAGGGCACAGTTTACCTTATATGCCACTGCATCCACTATTATACTACAATGTATGTAGGTGGTACTACTAGTAATGGTAATGATAACACTGTATTATAATGGTATTTGGTCATAGTTCATCGACATAATCGGTAATTAATGTATTCAATCCCCCCCAAACCAGCCAAGGGGACCATATTGCCGCATAAACCTGGGTGTGCCAGTGCTGAGCAGGAACTTCAGCCAGCACGACACACAGCCTGACTTTCGACTGAGCAGGGAGTCCTTGGCAGTCCTGATGAACCTCCTCAACCAGGACCACAGACATGGATGGGGCGCTGAGATCGAGGTCCTGATCTTCCTCTTCTGGCTGGCGTGTGGGACATCATACAGGGTGGTCTCCAGAGTGTTTGGGATACCGCTCTCCACAGTCCACCGCATCGTCCACAGGGTCATCGGGGAGGTGGTGGCCCTTCGTCATCGAGTCATCCACCTCCCCAACACACCAGAAGATCTTGGGGCGGTGAAGCGTGGGTTTGCAGGGCTGGCAGGGCACAGGGCTTTTGCCAGAGCAGCCGGGGCAATTGATGGCTGCCACGTCAGAATCAGGCCACCCAGCGGCCCTGATGGTCAGTGCTATAGGAACAGGAAACTGTTCCCAAGTATAATCCTGCAGGCAGTCACTGACCATCAGGGCCGCTTCATAGACACCTATGTGGGTTGGGTTGGCCTGGTTCTGTACATGATGCTAGAGTCCTACGGCACAGTCCTCTCTACCAGAGAGGACTGTATCCTCCTCCAGGGCACTTCATCCTTGCAGATGGCGGGTACCCCTGTCTCCAGCGTCCACTCCCCCTCATCACTCCCTACAGGCGGCCGGTGCAAGGTGTGGGAGCCCAGCGCTTCAACATTCTTCATTCCAGGGCACGCTCCATTGTTGAGCATGCCTTTGGAATGATGAAAACGAGATTCAGGGCAGTATTCCTTCATGCGCTGGAGGTGCACCACACCTTTGCACCACATGTAAGTGAAATGTTAATTATTCTGATGTAATGTGACTATGTAAGCCACAATAATTAATATTACATCATTACAACGTTACACTTCAACATTATTTCCTTCTTTCCCAGGTCATCACCGCCTGTGCCGTCCTCCACAACATCTGTCTTGGGACTGGAGACATCCTGGACCCGGAGGACGAGCCAGTCCAGAATGTAGTGGAGGATGAGGGGGTGAACGCCGTGGACACCCTAGCTGGAGCACAGTGGCGTGACCAGCTGTCTGCCCTGGAGGAGGTTCTGAGGGACCATGATTATATCTAGGTATGGTCTTCCTAATCACTTTCCAATTCGTATTGTAAGTGTTTGTGGGTGTGTACAGGTAAACAGATGTAATGTAATATGTATTAGTACTATGAGTATTTTCCATTTTGTTCTAGTCACATGGCAGTCATCCCTTGCCCCATCCAGTCCTGCAAAACCAAGCTATGGACGATGCGGTGGACACTGGAACACCACCCTGTGTGAGAGCCCCACTGACCAGCCAGACGTCAAAGTACAGGACCTAGATCTCCTCGTCCCACCCATGTCTTCGGTCCTGCTTGAGCAGGTTCATTAACCCTCCTGTCGTGTTCGGGTCAAATCTGACCGTTTTACAACTTATAATATTCATAAATATTATGTTTTTCATCTGATTACCTCAAGACCTTATGATATCCTCCACACTGTGGACTTGAACATATAAAAGTGATGATCACCTATTTCGTTCAATTTTGAGTGTTTTAATCAACCTTGTTACACCTGTGGTGTTCCCGGTCAAAAGTGACCGCCATAGGAAATGAATGGGGGGTATCCAGAGTAAATTCATTCAAAATACAGAAAACATCCCCATACACACTGCCCCAGCTCACTCACTCTCACACACACTCACACACACACACATTCACTCACTCTCACACACACACACACATACAAACCAGGGTATGCGTGTTGTGCTGGACATGACAACCAGTCTCCAAGGACATAATATCACATGTGACAACTTCTTCACATCACAAGCTCTTGGTCAGGAGCTACTGAAAAGAAAGCTCACCATGGTAGGGACAGTGAGGAAGAACAAGCCCGAACTTCCCCCTGCGCTGGTATCGACCAGAGGAAGACAGGCACTCTCATCACAATTTGCATTCACTGACACTCACACTCTTGTGTCATACGTTCCCAAGAAGAACAGAAATGTCATCCTGATGAGCACAGTACACAAAGACGCCGCTGTCAGCACCACAGAGGACAGGAAGCCCCTGATGATCCAGGACAACAACAAGAACAAGGCATTTACTGCCTTGATAAGGTAATGTAAAGTCTCATCATGCATTTTATTTTATTTTTATCTAGGTGAATCATACCATTTTGTGTACGACAGATTGAATATTGTTCCTAATCTCTTATTATTTATTGTTCCTTTATTGCAGCTTACTGGTACATACACCTGTAAGCAGATGACGGCTCGCTGGCCTGTGGCACTGTTCCACAACATCCTGGATGTGTCAGTTTTCAACACGTATGTGGTGTGGACAGCAATCAACCCAACCTGGAATCAGGGGAAAAGTTTCAAGTTTCTCTTATACAGCGACGCCAGCACATTTCCCGCACACCAGCCTCCGCCATTCTGGTTAGGAGCATGCAAGCTCCAGCCCCAGCCCTGGCTGCTCTCCCCCAACAAGGACATGGGCAGAAAAGGAAGCGTTGCGGCCTCTGTGCCCATAGAGACATCAAAATGAGCCTGACATGCTGCAAATGTCATGCTTATGTTTGCAAGGCCCACTCTGACCTGAGTGTCACATGCCACTCATGTGCATGAATACACACACACACACACACACACACACTTGAGTTTGGTTTTCCATTTATTTTTTGTATTATATGTTCATTTTGTAGTTCATTTTCAGTGCCTAATTGTATTTTAACTGATGCTATTTAATGTTTACTTCTATAAATTGTTGTTAGACACTACTTTGAAACATTGTTCTCAACTAAAAAATGTTTAATAAAAAAATTGGTGTTGAAAAAAAAAAAAGGTTCTAATTTAAGAGCAGTTAAAACAGACCGGTCAATTTTGACCGGGAACACTAAAGTAGGGGGCTGGATGCGAACACGACCGGAGGGTTAAGAATGCCAAGGGGTCCCTGCTCAGTTGAGATGTGGCCGTGTGTGTGACACTGGCACACCCGGGTTTATTTTTAAGACATGTAGCCTACATTTTTTTATGAGGTCACTGTGTTTATTTTTTTATGAGGTCACTGTGTTTATTTGTATCATGTTCCTTTCCATGTCTACATTGAATGCTGCTTTTTGTCGTTATGTACCACCCTGAGTTATGTAAATAATCAGTCATTCATGTTTTCCATTTCTGGACATTATTATTTATCAGCAATTCTTTCCAAAATCGAGAAGAGGCGGTCAAACCTCTCCTTCCTCTCCTCAGACTCTCTACTCTCCCTTTTCCTCTGCCACCTGAGGTCCTCGGTATATAGCCTTACAATGGCATCCTCCCGCTTTCTCTTCCTTGCTCCTTGCCCTCGTCTCCTCCGCTGCACCCCGCCCTTCTCCTCCTCCTCCTCCACCGGCTGCTCTGGCTGCTCCGGCGCGGCGGAACTTGGCCCTGGTGTTTCCTCCGGGATGGAGGCGATGAGGACAGGGGGGTTGGTTGATGGACTCTGCCCCAACACCTCATCCATTAGTCCATACCAGGGCCAAGTCTCTGCCGTCGCCTTCCCCGTGACGCCTTCCCCGTGACGCCTTCCCCGGTCCCTGGGTATTTGCAATCCTTTCATGGAGGAAAGTGGAATAAAAGGCTGTTCAGCATGTTCTAAACACCAGTATTTGTTTTTACACATTGACCTTTGTTATTTAAGATAATGTACATACTTTATACTTCTTCTTCATGTTCTCCCACTTCCTTTTGGCCTGCAGTGGCGTCACCCTGTCCTGCAGGCCCATTTCCTCAAGTATTGCCCTAACTCATGCAGAAAATTGAACATTCAGGTTTACACAATACATACAGTACCTTCATAATTATATTGCATATGATATAAAATGTGTTAGATGTCTCCTACTGCTACTACTGACATTTGTTCAATAACGATGCAGCACACACTATCATTTCTGTAGTTAATTGTCGTTTCCATGGTGCTTCCACATGAAGATATTAACACTTAAGTCCAGCGTATTTCAGAACAACTGTATGTTGACAAATGGGTAGGTTTACTTCTCCATTGTGTTTGGAGTATACATTGGATCATCAGCTTTCTGGCCATCATTTAGCAATAACCAGAGTACAGGCTGTGGATAACAGTGGAAATACGTAGGGAATCCCAGGTTAATATACGGGTACTCACATGTACTAATTACAATCGCAGTATTGTCAGCTATAATATAAGCCTGCATGGTCAAGTGTTATATTATCCAACAGGAGTATCTACCACTGTTATACTTACGTCCACACCGCGTTTGCTGAGAACCTGGCCCTGGTGAACAGGTGGGCATTGTCCCGCCTCAGCTCAATGAGCCGGGTGGTCTGCTCCTTGTTCCCTAAAGACAAAAATATGATTCTATTGCGACTAGTAATACTTGGGACATGGTTATACTGTAGAATGTCCAGCATTACAACAGCAAAGGAAATATAGAAGTGTAGGGGGAAAAGCACGTGAACGGTAATACAGGTGCCATGAACTATGCCGTTATGGCTACCGTGACACATGTTTAGCGTAGTTTATGAAGAGTTTGATGTAGCATAGTTGTAGGTGAGGTGAAGCATTACTTACATTTGAGAGTGAAATCGCAACTCTCACATGTGGATGTCGCTGGCGAGTCCATCTTTGTAGTCATATATCCTGCCGCGCTGTGCATGCTGGGGCTTTTAAGTGTGCGAAGCGTGCATGTTTGCACGCTTGGTCCACGCCCCGATTTCCATGGAAACGACTGCGCTGTTCAGAGCGCATCTTAACTGTGCAGGGGACAAAAACCGAATGGAACGGAGATTGTCGCCCCGAATATGACGCACATCCCCCTTCAAGGACGCTCACAAGCGTGCAGTCGCTGGATTGGGAAACGGCTTATATTGTCAAAAGTATTCACTCACCCATCCAAATAATCAAAATCAGTCACGATCTGCCTCGGTTCCTTTTCTTATAGTTTCTATTCTATAGTTCTCTCAGCAGAGGAAGCTCTAATTGGAAATGGAGTTGTTATTGACCCAAAATGTGGACATTATTAATAATGAAGTTAAAATAACTTAAATTGGAAAAATGTAAAACTAATCCCAAGATGACCAAAAGCATGTTTGAAATGAGATTAAAATAACAAGAATGCTAAATATTTGTTCTGTAAGTCATATTGAAACAGGGTGACAATTCATCATTAATCTTCCAAAGTAATGACACTTTGGTTTGGTTTGGTTTTATAATACATGCATGTTTTGCTCAATACTTTTTTTCCTCCCAAACAAACGTGTTTTTACTGTAAATCGGCTTGCCACTCCCCATATCTAACATTTTTTAACCTGTAACATGGCCTGATGGGGTCACAACAACATGGAGTATTCTAGAGAAAGCACTAATCTCTCCATGGAGGCAAGCAGGCTCCAGACCCTCTGCCAGAAAAGTCACATTGTTCAACTTTAAATCAACCAATGAGATTTTTTTTAACTAAAGAAGATATTTTGTGCTTGTGCCTGCTGTATAGGTATAATCTATGACACTTGGGGACCATCTCCATGATCTTATTGCTTAGGCTTGGTCAGGACCTAAGCTGGGAGGATTTTTGCCTGTGGTGCATGTTTTTGGGTTATACACTGTAAAATCTAATAAGTTGACTTTATTTAGAAAAAGTGTGGAAACCAACTCCCTCAAAATTTCTAAGTAAAGTAGCTCATAAGTTTTAAGTGTGTAAAAACTAAAACTGTTAGTACAGACTACTAACTGTAGTAACATCAACTTAAAATTGCTAGTAGGCTTAAAAGTCCCATGGCATGAAATTTTCACTTTCTGAGGTTTTTGAACGTCAGTGTGAGCTCCCCTACCCTGTTTAGGGCCCCCTCCCGCCATGGCTAAAAGTTGTGAAATGTGCAAACTGAGCATTTGCGATCCTTTTCTGCGTTTGAAAAAAAAGACAGCCCAAACGGGCGATTCTGAACAAGGGAACTTTCTGACGTCACACTCGCGGAAAGGTTTCCACCCCCCGTCTGGATGTCTACCCACCGTCTCTGGAAATCACGCCCAGAGAGTTTGGACCACAAACGAGCTACAAAATGCGAGATGCGTTTTTTGGGGTTTTTTTGGCTGGAGAGACGTGAGAATGTTTCCAGGCTTGGATGTCCTTTATCCGAGCCTCCGAACCTCTAATCCTCACCGCTAATCCAGGAAACAGCAGCGTATTTGGCCACAACCCACCCGCTGCACTGGCCTCTCTCTGTCCTCCTCATTTGCATTCAAACAACAACGCCCAGAATAAAGTGTTTCAGAGAGATATTTATGACTCTGACAGTATTCATGAGGCTTTCTCATGCACTGAGGCTTGATTTTTGAAGAAGGATTCATTTACAGTATTAGGGAACCATTAAGGGGCCATATAAAAGCATCAAGAAGTACCATGTCATGGCATCTTTAACTACTAAAAGCAGTTTACGCCAACTCAACTGATCACAGTAATATATACTCAAAAAATTAGTGTTGCTTCCAAAAGTCAATGTTGACATTACTTGAAAAAAATGAGGAAACCGCCTCAAAATGTTCTAGTAAACTGAACTAAAATTATCCATCCATCTTCTTCTTCCGCTTACTCCATTTCTGGGTCGCAGTCCAAGCAGATCTGCCGCCCATGGGTGGTGGGTCTACAGGAGGACGCCCCACGTCACAACTGGCCTTGATGTACTTCTGTCATGGGGGCTACCAGAGTCCGCAGACACTGGGGCCCAAGGACACAACGGCAGCACTCATCTGTGGGAGCTGGGATCACACACGTTCAGCCTGTCAAGAGCGGGATTCGAACCGCCAACCCCTGGACAAACGCTCTACCAACTGAGCTACTCCCAACTTAAATGATCAAGTTTTAAAAGTAGACATTTAGGCAAGAAATGCGTGATACCAAAACCTGTGTTTATTTATGTACTGTAACTTTTACACTGAACAGTGACACAGTTAAAAATTAAAACAAAAAAGAAACAAACAAACTGCGCATGATCACACACACCTCCTCTCTACTGATGTTTTTAAGTATAGATTACTAAACATTTATGAGTTTATCAGAGTCAATTACCAAAAAGTTGGCATAACTAAATTAATCAAAGTAAGCTGGGCAAAATGTGTTACTTGAGTTGAAATAACTTGGTTTTATAAGTTAGGAACTCAGTTTCTTTTTACAGAGTACATTTTAAATCACAATATTCATTTAAAATGACTCAATAAAAAAAAGAAAAGTCCTCTGCCTTACACATTATAAAAGAGGAAACAACAGAAACATGGTTTAAGCTCTGAAAACGTAGATCTGTAGATGAGTAAATTTGCTTTAAGATCTCAAATTAGCTCAATCATCACTGACCACACCCCGCGTCATTTCCTCCATCTCAAGTAAAATCAATAAAATATCAACTTTCTTTCCCAGTCTAACCTCATCTCCGTGTGAAGCCCCGATAAGCCCCAGCTGGCATTTCTCCATTTCCACTGTCTTTCAAATCAAAAGGTCACAACTCAGAGCCTCCCTCCAGCTCCTCTCCTCTGCATGTAATCCCATCAAAAACAGCATTATATTCTGTTCACCTGATGCAACCCGCCATCTCCAACTATCAACATTTTCCTCCATCTCCATCCCAGCGTGAATGGGACTAGCTCATGATAAACCCGCACTTCACCGAATGGATGCTAGTGCGATTGCTTTCAGCAAAATTACCCGTAAATGATAAAACGAGACCTCACTTGTAAGAGGCAGACGGAGACAAAGAGCGCCCATGGGTTCGAAATTACGATGAGGAGAAAAAAAGCAATGTCCCCATTTTTTTATTTGGAAGTATATAAGCATAGAAACTAGGCCAAGTGCTTATATTTATGCCACATGTTCATTCTGTGAAATGTATGGTTCCAGGAAAACATGTATTTAGTTCACGATACCATGTGTTTTGAAGTAATTTGACTGTATTATTATTATGTATGTATTATTATTAGGGCTGTCAAACGATTAATTTTCTTGATCGCAACTAATCTCAGAAATTTCATAATTAATCGTGATTAATCGTGATTTATTTTGCATGTTTAAAATTGATATCTTGCAGTAAGACCGTTCGAATCTAAAGTTAAACTCACAATGCAAAGTATTTTTCACCATTTTTTTTATTTCAAAAAAGTGCAGAGAAAGGAAAAAGTAATGAACCAGTAATAGTGGCTAAGTTGGCTAAACTGAAGACAACAGCGTGTCCTTCCTTGCCAATGCCGACGACTCGATTGAAGTCCGCTCGAACTGCCTACGGATGCGTCAAAATACTAGCAAACTCAAAATAGCGCGTTTAACCGACAATGAGTTTAATTAATACAACCAAATGAGCTGCATATGGATGGTAGAATTGCGGAAAATGCTGGCAAACTCTGATCGCGATTAAAAAAATTGTTCGCGATCATAACTTACATTAATCTAATCGCGATTAACGCGTTAATATTCCCAGCCCTAATTATTATGTATTACAGCCATTCCATTCCAGCGTCTGTTGAATTCCAACACAAACACAAAGCTGAGCTACTTCAGTTCTTGCACCAGGAGTGGAATAAAGTCACCCAAGAACAATGTGAAAGACTTGTGGAGAGCATGCTAAGACACATGAAAGCTGTGATTAAAAATAAGGGTTATTGCACCAAATATTGATTTCTGAACTCTTCTTAAGTGTAAACATTAGTATTATGTTATTTTAAAATGAATTTGATCTTGTTTCTTTGCATTGTTTGAGGTCTGAAAACATGTATCTTTTTAGTTTGACCATTTATCATTTTCTGCAAATAAATGCTCTAAACCAGGGGTGTCAAACTCATTTTGGTCCGGGGGCCGTATCCAACCAACTTTGATCCCAAAGGGGCCGGATCAGAAAACTCATGGCAAATATATCCCAAAAATAGCAATAAGTCCAAATATTTGTGCAGAGAAACACAAATCTATTACAGACTGCTGTTTCTTCAGTCACAGCAATAATTCGTTTATCTTCTGTCTTCTCAATACAAGTTATTGTATTGTTCGAAATAGATTATAGATTATATTCCTTGAACCTGTTTGTTTGCATTAAAATTTTATTTTTCTTAAAGGGATATGCCACCCCCAGGTCAAATTTGGGCATCTCCCCACAGTCCAGAGACTAAAATAAGTGGTGGAAAGCGTTTTCCTGCTCACCCAGCCATTGTCTGAGTCTGTCGCCACTGACCGCCGCGGTATCTGCAGCTACTCCGCCTTAGACTGGAGTCTAACGTCGCCAGAGAAAGATTTCGGCCAAAAGGAATTAATTTGCTCGATGCTTTTCCCAATTACTTTCTGTGTAGTGCGCATTCATATCGAGTGCAAATAAATGTGCAAATCAACACGGAGAGCTTGCCTTGGTCATTTTGGGTGGGAACTATTTTTCAGTGCGGAAGGACATGGCCGAATCACGCAGCACGCTGCCAGGGGAATCCCAGTTACGCACCGGGAAGGGAGTTCCCCTGTTGCACAACGTGGTGCGTGATTCGGCTTTATTGTTCCGCACTGGAAAATAGTTCCCACCCAAAATGACCAAGGCAAGCTCTCTGTGTTGATTTGCACATTTATTTGCACTCGATATGAATGCGCACTACACACAAAGTAATTGGGAAACGCATCGAGCAAATTAATTCCTTTTGGCCGAAATCTTTCTCTGGCGACGTTAGACTCCAGTCTAAGGCGGAGGAGCTGCAGATACCGCGGCGGTCAGTGGCGACAGACTCGGACAATGGCTGGGTGAGCAGGAAAACGCTTTCCACCACTTATTTTAGTCTCTGGACTGTGGGGAGATGCCCAAATTTGACCTGGGGGTGGCATATCCCTTTAAGTTTCAGGTTGTTCATAATATTATAATATTTTATAAAAGAAAGAGTTCATCAAATAAAAGACTTCTGTAATAGATTTGTGTTTCTCTGCACAAATATTTGGACTTAATGGTATTTTTGGGATATACTGTATTTGCCGTGAGTCTTCTGATCCGGCCCCTTTGGGATCAAAGTAGGTTGGATACGGCCCCCGGACCAAAGTGAGTTTGACACCCCTGGTTTAGAGCATTTATTTGCAGAAAATGACAAATGGTTAGAATAACAAAAAAGATAAATGTTTTCAGACCTCAAACAATGCAAAGAAACAAGATCAAATTCATTTTAAAACATCATAATACTAATGTTTACACTTAAGAAGAGTTCAGAAATCAATATTTGGTGCAATAACCCTTATTTTTAATCACAGCTTTCATGTGTCTCGGCATGCTCTCCACAAGTCTTTCACATTGTTCTTGGGTCCTAGTTTAATCCTGGTTTAGTCCTAGTTTAGACCTGTTTTTTTCTTGGTTCAGACCTGGTTTAGTCCTAGTCTTTCACATTGTTCTTGGGTGACTTTATTCCACTCCTGGTGCAAGAACTGAAGTAGCTCAGCTTTGTGTTTGTGTTGGAATTCAACAGACGCTGGAATGGAATGGCTGTAATACATGTAGAGATGCTGATTTCAGGGGAAAAAAAATAAAAATGCAGTGGTCTCTTATTTTTTCCAGAGCTGTATGTTATATTGTTGTTTCCTTATTTTAAAAAAATATACCTGGAGTTGTTTTGTTTGATTCACACAAGTTTAATAAACACACTCTGCATATTTAAGCTGAGTTCTTCTCTCAAACAGAAAACACTCTGTTCCACCTTGTGATGTCATGTGATAATACAAGAAATGCTAACCCTAACCCTAATAATGACTATACTTACGAGGCATAAGGTAAGTGAGGAATAACTTAATAACTGTTAAAAAAAATAGCCTAGTTTTTAAAAATGATGGGAGAAAGAAATTAAGAAAACATGAAACTGCTCATTCAACTTCTTGTTGTTGTTCTTATTGGCGAAAATTCAGCTAGATTTATTGTTTTATGTATATGTTCAGGTATTTATAATAGATATCTAGATTTGGGCACTTTTTTCCGCTGTATATTTTTTATGGTCTTTTTTTTCCCACATATTTTTTGTAACTTATTAATGCTTCAACAGTGAACCTAAACTTTTGCCTGCCACCTTTCTCTGTTGCGGTCATAGAGCTGATTAAGAAAAAGTAAAAGTAATGCATTTATTTAATATATGTGTAAGATTGTCGATGTAACTGGCCTCTTACTAGCCCAGGACAGCCGTAGCACCCGAAGGGTCAAACAAAAAAAGGAAGAAAAACTTTGAGCTCTTCACCTTTTAATTTGGCCACACCATTTGCAGAGTTTGACAGACAGCCGTTTCCCAATTCAGCGACGGCACACTTGTGAGCGTCCTTGGATGGGGATTTGCTCAGACACATTAAAAATTAGGGGGAACATTGGCCATGTCCCAATTCCAAGTATTACTAGTCGCAATAGTATAATATTTTAGTCTTTAGGGAACAAGGAGCAGACCACCCGGCTCATTGAGCTGAGGCGGGACCTGCTGAGGCGGGACCATTTCGCAGACGGCCATGTGAGAAACGTAGTGCACTAAGGACAGAGCGAGTGTGCGCCGTCTCGACGACAGACCGAGTGCACACTCACAAGCGTGCCGTCACTGAATTGGGAAACGGCTAATGACTCAACTGACTATATAACTGTGCATCAAATTAAGTATATACTATATAAAAATAGAAACATGAAGGTATACACCTGATAAGTGAGGGCGGGGTCTACAGCTCCCTCACAATGTGTGAAGGAGAAATTCAATTTGACAAACTGGACAAAAGTTTATTTGTTGACAAATTGAATTTCTCCGTTTGCCATCAATTATTTAATCCTTAACTTTGTTTCTTGTGTCCTTTGTAAATATGTTTTGATCTGCATTTTTGGGTCATAATAAAATAATTGGTCTTACTGTTTCTCAAAATGTGATGACACTTTACATAGGGGATGTGATCTACCAAACAATGCCAAGGTCAAAGTCACCTTTATTGTCAGTTCCGCCATATGTGTTCGACATACAGTGAATCGAAATTTTGCTTCTCTCTGGCCAAGCAGTGCAAAAAAGACGGTGTACAAAATACAATACAGTGGTACCTCACCTTACGAAAGACCCTACAAACGAAAAATCCAAGTTACGAAACGCCTTCACGTTAAATTTTGGTCTTTAAATACGAAAGAAAATTCAAGTTACGAAATGTGAAATCTCAAAAATTCAATTAATGCGCGCTCAGATGCACGCCCCGAAACGTAAATACACTTCATCAACACACACGGGGTTAGGTTCCAGAGGTGGCCCAGGGTGGGAGAGGTTCACGAGGTAGGACAACTTTGTATTTTGCAATTGTTCTACATGTTTTAGGGCTGTAAATGCCTCACCACACACATTCTACACTTTTCTCAGACTGGAGTTGGGCTTTTCTCGCATTTCTCTCTCGTTTGAACACTCGAACTTTCATAGATTTTACATGGAATGTGTTGATAGTGAAGCGTGGGGGAGACACGGCTCAATATAGCGCCGAACACGCAAGGGGAGCGGAGGGACACAGGATTACTATCAACAACACATCATCAGTATGGTAAAACTCACCTGTCTCACGACGGTCTAAACCCCGCTCACGTTCCCTATTAGTGAGTGAACAATCCAACGCTTGGTGAATTCTGCTTCACAATGATAGGAAGAGCCGACATCGAAGGATCAAAAAGCAACGTCGCTATGAACGCTTGGCCGCCACAAGTCAGTTATCCCTGGAGAGGTGCGCGAAACAGTGCGAGACCGCGCGTACACCCCGGCTGCGGCGCCCGGGCCGCGCCTCCCCCTCGGGGAGTCCACGTGGGCCGAGCACGCGCGGGCGAGCGCAGGAGCCACACGAGGTGATTTAATCCTGGTTTGGTCCCGGTTTGGTCCGGGTCTGGACCTGGTCCGGTCCTGGTTTAGTCCAGGTCCAGTCCAGGTTTAGACCTGGTTTAGTTCTGGTCTAAACCTGGTTTATTCCACTTTTAGTCCTGGGTCTACAGTCTCTTAGCCAATCAGGACGCAGAACACAATGTTACACTATAAAAAAAATGTTACACTATTAAAAAAAAAACTTGGAACGGAAAGAACGGAGCCTCGGAACGAATCAGGCCTTTTCCATTGAAATAGCTACTCAACTTACGAAAAATTCACGTTACGAAACCACTTCTGGAACGAATTAATTTCGTAAGGTGAGGTACCACTGTATAAGACAATACAAAAACTATGACAAAATCTAAAAGCAGTGCAAAGAATAAATAAATGCCTATTTACAGATGTCCAAAATGTGCAGAGTGCATCAAAATGTGCCATGGAGCAGTGAAATGTGCAATAGAATGTGCATTGAAAATAAAGATAAAAATAAAAATGTCATTCATAAAGCTATTTCTCCAAAATTTTGTTCAGTTCAGTTGATGGTTTATGATCTTTGAACTGGCTCTGTTTTTCACATTTTTAAGACAGTAAAAATCTTTTAGAGTTTTGATTCTTGGCCCATGTCCTCTGGTCTGGTCAGGTCAGGTCAGGTCCAGGTCCAGGTCCAGGGTACGAGCCTCTGTTCACGTGTTTTCCTCCACTATAGCTCACGCTGTCTCCGGATGATTGACAGCTCCCCCGGTGTGCGGAGCTGAACGCAGCCCCAGCAGTGTTCTTATTTTCCTCTCAAGAAAAGATGTCTAGCTTCCGAGAAAATAAAGTGGTCAAATATGAGACATGTGGGGAGAAGGCACGTGAATCAAAATGCGTGGCTGATACGCAAAAAGGTAAGAAGAGGACTGGAGGAGAAGACGCAGATGCCCTGAAAGAGGAAAAGAAGCAAGGCAGAGGGGAGTGAAATGATCTATTTATATTATAGTTCAATATTAAAGGTCTTGTGAGGTTTTAGCCATGTTATAATGCTGTTACCTTCTCATTCACACTTTCGAGATACCATTTAATCTTACTCTGTCTACATCTCCAAAGCTCAATATGATCCATTCCACCTTGCGATGTCATGTAGTGGTAGTTTTACGTTCAGTAGACATTAGCAATTCCAGGGCTGAAATCATCCAAATGATTCTCGTGAAGGCGTATGGAGTTTAAAAACCCAGTGGAGTACATGACATCAGAACATGGAACAAAAAGTTTGAGAAAAGAACAAAATCTGCAGGTTTGTGTGTTCAACATGTGTAAATGAAAACAAAACAAAAGTCCAGTTCTGTTTTTGATGAGGAAACAACTTAATATATAAACAACAGCCATTATAGAGAGCATCCAACGCAGTATTTGTTCAATTTAAGTGTTGAAAATGGGTGATATTGTTGAATTAAGTATCCTCAAAATCATGTATAAACCAAAGTGCAGAGTGTTTCCTGTAAATATTCAAAGACTGTTTGAGATGAGCACAAAACACTACAATAAAAAAAAAAAAAATCCAGATTCAGAATCGAGGTTATGGAGCAAAGCAATGCTGTGAAAGGAGTTCATTTTTGGAATAATCCTGACAAAGAAATCAAAGAATCAAGCAAAATAATGACATTTTAAAAATCTAGTGTAATGTGCATGTATGAAAAACAGCATGTGTCCTGACTTGGACCAGAGGGCAGGACCACCACATTACACCAGTCTTAAAATCTCTGCATTGGCTCCCTGTGAGTTTCAGAATAGATTTTAAAGTTATTTTACTGGTTTTTAAATGTCTTTATGGTCTTGGGCCTTCTTATCTTTCAGAACTGCTTTTTCCTTACGAACCTTCACGGGCCCTGCGCTCCTCCGGCAGCTCCTGGTCATTCCCAAAGTCAGGACACACACTCACGGAGAGGCGACTTTTCAGTACTACGGCCCTCGTCTATGGAACTGCCTGCCGGAGGACCTCAGGGCTGCAGAGAACGTTCATGTTTTTAAGAGTGGGCTCAAGACTCACCTGTTTAGCTTGGCCTTTGATTGACTTTGGGTGTCTGTTTGTCTGTTTGCGTGTTCGTTTGTTTTGTTTTTCCTTCTCTGTTGCCAGCACGGTGGCTGAGTGGCTAGCACTCATGCTTCACAGCAAGAAGGTTCAGGTCACCCGTGTGTGGAGATTGCATGTTCTCCCCGTGTCTGGGTGGGTTTCCTCCGGACACTCTGGTTTCCCCCACCAACCCAAAACATGCTCCAGGTAAAATCGTCCAGCTTGGGTCCTGACCAAACCTAAACAACAAAATCATGGGGATGGTCCCCGGCTCAGATGTAGAAACAATTTCTCCTGTGTGAGATCAATGAAAGTCAATCTTCTTGCATTTTTGCACTGTACGAAAATCGCTTTATAAATATTGTTTGATTGATTGATTGATTGAAAACTACGTTGTTGCGCATAAAAATGAAGCTTTCTGTTTGCAATTGATTAATAATTGTGACTGAAATGGAATGTATTAATGAAATGTTTTGTATAGTCATTATCGGTGTTATTGTCTAGAAAAGGGAAGAGGAGCAGATAACATAAGATTACTCTTCTTTTTGCTCTTTCATTCAATTATTGTATTGTTATCACACTCTTGATGTATTTTTATACTTTATAAATGAAACAAACAAAAAATAATAATAATATGGGCGTAATATGGGCCCGTTAACATCTACATGGACTCAAGCAGGTGGCGGACCCTCTACCGGAAAAGTTACCCTGTGTACCTTCAATACTTTCATAGCTAATAGTAACTGCATGTCCATCTCCTTTACTGACTGCATTGTTCACTGATTAGACAAAACAGTGAGTAAAGCAGGTGGTTCATTGTGTGATCTGTGTTCTTTGTGGGATAATATCTGGACTATCATTAGTTTGAGATCAGGTTGTCTCTAAATATAGAGCCCGGAGTAGAAAAGGAGATGTGATCAGTCTGTATTCACATTACAAGCTCTGAATCATGTAATAAAAGCTTGGGTGGGTGTAGTCTTTTCATAGTAAGTGGACTAGACTATCAAAGTGAGTCATTGTATGAAGGCTTGAGACAGAAGATACGAGATTATTGGCTCGATTACCAGTATGAGTAACTGCGACGAGGTGTATTTTTATTTGATTTATTTTTTAATTGACCTAGTTACAGGCCCACGTATGTACCACGTATCCTACGCAAAATGCGTGTTACCCCAGTACAGATAGAAAGAAGAAGCAGCTCTGAGATCAAAATTATTCAAATTATTTAATTATTTGAATGAGGACAATGCATATTAATCAACATGACAACAAACAGTATCAATGTAAATATGCAGGAATTAGCACAATAGTTACTTTACATCCGTTGTCCTAAGGCAGGTCAGAACAGAAGAACATTTAGAGGAACCCACAGAAGAAACAGAAGTGCACATAGACAAGACGGCAAGTTCATCACGACAGACCATTCTCTGAGTTTAAGAGGCCCCGAGAAGAAGAAAATCTACCTGTGAGAGCAAGTTTGATTATTTTTCAACCAATGTTTCAGAGTGTTCTTGAAGGTTGAAGGACCCACAGTTCCTGACAGGAGCAGGTAATGTGTTCCATGACTGTGATCCTCTGATAGACGTCACCATTTGGCCAAATTTGGTCCTTCATCTCTATATGTTCCAGTCTCCTCTGGTCAATGCTCTCGTGTTAACTCAGTTAGTGGTTTTTTACTTATAAAATCCATTAATGGTGGAGGAGCAAGTTCATTTAAAACGTTAAAAACAAGGCAAGCATCCATAAATGCCTTTAACTTTCAAGATCCAAAATATTATAGTTACTTACACTATTACAGTAGTGATACTGTAGAGCAGGGGTGCCCAACCAGTCGACCTCGGTCGATTGTGGGCCAAGTGTCAGTCGATCGCCAGGGCTTAATGCTCAATTCCGATTTTTTTTGTGAAATCAGATTTTTTGCGCATGCGCCCCGGAGAACACGATGAGGTCATGTGCAGTGAGCGTGCTCAATGTTTACAGAAGTAGCCTAGAGTTGCTGACCTACCGGAGCCAGAACATGTACAGCTTATTTGTTTTAAGGAGGAGACGGAGAAAGAGAAGGAGAAGGTTTTTGGCCATGGTGTTTTGTGGGGAAGTCCGTAGAAATGAACGTGTTGGTGCGGAGTCGCAGACAAAAGTGGTGGGATTGCTACGTGCTTCGCCGCTTCACTGCAGGCATGAAAATCCGTCATCTTTTGGCGAAATTCGCCGATACGTTTGGGTGAGTCATATTATCGTATTATTTCTGCATCAAAGGGACAGATTAGCTGACAGCAGGGGCCCGGGACTAAACCAGGATCCAAACCAGAACTAAACCAGGTCTAAACCAGGTCTAAACCAAGACTAGACCTCGGCACACCATCAACCTCAAAAGTAGATCCCGGTTAAAAAAAAGGTTGAGCACCCCTGCTGTAGAGGCTTTTTGTCAAGTGTTTTCAGTGTTTTTTTGAAGAGAGACTTTAGGGGCTTCAGGATGGCCTCAGATGCGACCATGTGGCTGAAGATCATGGCATGCATAAAAAGAGCTTCACTGTCAGATAATCAGGGCGCACACAGTTAGCATGCTAGTTGTTAGCGTCACAGTCCTGGCAAAACCCTGCGCTCGTGTCAGAGCTCTGAAATGGGCTTATAAACTAAAAAAACAACAACACACATATCAGATAAAATAATCACGATGTTCGAAATGCCTAAGGTAAGTGAGGAATAACTTTGGAGCACTGTATTTTTTTATATTTGTATTTTTTTTTCTTCCATATTTTTAAGACAGTGTAAGTTGTCCTGAGGTTGGCTGCTTTCCAGAAAAGTCGCGCAATGCACCTTTAATTAATAGCTTATTTTTTTAACCTATTTTCATAAGGCTTTATAGTCCGTTTCTCTCTGAAGATCTGGTGACACTGACTCCCTTACTTCTGTACTCGGAGGTAGATTTATATATAAACCTGGAGCAGCTGACCATAGCGATTTCTAAAGTTTTTATTTATTTAGTCCTGGTGGTTTTAACTCTACAAGCTGTTAAAGAATCTAGACTTCTTTGTTTTGTGTTGAGTCCTCCAAAAGGACAGCTGGGATTTTTTTTTAAAATTTGATCTTTATTTTTGTCTTATTAAATTGCTTTTTAAATAAATTCCCTGAACATAAACAATGTGGAGTTAAAATGGCAAAATTAAAGGTCCTATATTACACAAAATTGACTCTTGTGAGCTTTGTGTACACTGTAACTTTTTGTTTGGGAGTCCGTCACCTGCCTGTTTCTATGGATATATCATTCCTCTATCTGGAATGTTCCAAAGTATGACATTAAACAGCTCTACCTTGCATTCAATCAATTACAAGTGGGTTTTATAGCTCAAAAACACCTAGAAAATCAAGCATTCTGACTGTGAGCGGGCGCCTCTCCACAGATCTGACCTGTAACTTGGTCTGGTTTGGTCTCCATGAAGATAGAAAGGTTTAATGCCATACTGTGAAACGTTCCAGACAAAGCAATGGAGAAAAGCATTGGACGGACACAATGCGCCTTTCATTTTGGTTACAAATTGGGTAATTTTTCATATTTTTGGGCATTTTTTGAGTGTTTTCCATCACTCCGCTACTCAAATGACTGGAATTGTACCATTACATTAGTCATTATTATATTTATTATTGTTGGACTTCCTGTTTGCCCCCCAGCTTGTTTTTGCTGTCGTAGGTAAACGGTTGTAAGGTCACTGCAGTAGGAAGGGAGTGGAGCTTCCCGACAGTAACTCCACTCTTGTGCAATGTAGAAACCAAATGTTCCCTTGTTGTGTCCTTGGGCAAGACACTTCATCCACCTTGCCTGTGTTTGGAAGTGTGAGTGAATGATTGTTTGACTCTTCTATTCACTACACACTACGCTAAAAAACAAAACAAAAAACAATGAAATAAAACAAATTGCCTTATTAAGTCTGCATGAATATAAAGGAAAGTAAAAAATACACTGTAACTTTTCTGGTGAATGGTTTTGTCATAGTGGAGACAGGTCAGATCTATGGAGAAGCAAGCCTGCATATGGTAAGGATTTTTTGTTATGTATTTTTGGGCTATAAAACACCTGTAACTGAACAAATACAGGGGAAATATGAAAAATATTTAATGCCTATGGAGACAAGCTTGTACGGGAGACTCCACCTTAGAAGTGACACAATGCGCCTTTAAGTAAGTTAGGATTTTTAGATAAAATATATACCTTATGAAAAAGCTTTCCGCTCTGTTGATGACATGATGGCTGAGTGGCTAGTGCGGACACTTCACAGAAATAAAGTTCCAGATTAGATCCCCAGGTTGCCCAAACATGCACCATATGTGAAATCCTCCAGCCAAGCAACAAGATCATGGAGATGTCCCCAAGCCCACTCCTGATGAGGTGTCCCATGCACTGAAGGATGGGTCAAATGCAGAAGGCACATTTCCCTATGCGGACAATAAAGTGTACCTTAACCCTTAACCTTAACCTCATCATTATATATAAGTTTACTGTACTTTTGCTACGGGTTTTTTAACCAGGTTTAACCGCGACTGCGCAACTAGCCCGGTTTTAGTCCTGGTTTAGTCCCAGGTTTTGCCCTGGTTTAGTCCTTGTTTAGTCCTGCTTTAGTGCTGCTTTAGTCCTGGTTTAGTCCTGCTTTAGTGCTGCTTTAGTCCTGGTTTAGTCCTGGTTTAGTGCTGCTTTAGTCCTGGTTTAGTCCTTCTTTAGTCCTGCTTTAGTCCTGGTTTAGTCCTGCTTTAGTGCTGCTTTAGTCCTAGTTTAGTCCTTCTTTAGTCCTGCTTTAGTCCTGGTTTAGTCCTGTACACACACTAAGGTTGACACAAGCCTCTGCTTTCACCTAATATCTCCATTTGATGCAGAAATAATATGATAATAATATGACTCACCCCGTGCTGTCGGACGTCTATCGTGTATATCCACAGTCTTTTCGGAGCTAAATCGCACTCTGTACACGAGCTCCGGAGAAACAGACCTGTCCCGAACCTGTCCCGAAGGTCTCCTGAACGTGTCATGTGTCCAAGTAGAAGTTAAAGTCCATTTTCATGTTCTTACTGTCTTGCAGTGCCACGTACATATTCATGAGCTCCTCACAGCTGATAGGTGAACAGGGGGAAACCACTTTGGCGCTTCTCGCAACGGAATTGGCAGGCGCACGAGGGTGGGAAATATGTAGATTTATACACGCCCCGTTTCTTTCCGAAAAACAAGCCAATTTGATATTGAAAATGTATGTTTTTAACGTTACTAATGCTGTTATCTGAAACATGGAGTGGTTTCTTCGTGATCTCAACTTGCACATTCTGAAAAAAAAAAAAAAAAAGAAAATCACAAATTTTGAAAAAACAACAACAAATAAAAACTCGTTTATCTCGGATTCCCTAATGGCGAGTTGTGGACTGAATTGCCGTGGTGGGACACATATGTGATGTTTTAGTCATGGTGTTTATTGTCTTGTTTATCAGATGTTTTATGTTCACTGTGGGCCTAGGGGGCGGTGCAATTTCAAATCCTGTGTGTGCAACCTGTACACCACCAACCCAAAACATGCACAATAGGTACCTCCAGCTTAGGTCCTGACCAAGCCGAAGCAAGAAGATCATGGAGTTGGTCCCCGGGCGCCCTAATGTGTGCTGCCCACTGCTCCTAATATATATATATATATATATATATATATATATATATATATATATATAGGATGGGTTAAAATGCAGAGAAGAATTTCTCCCGTGTGAGATCAATAAAGTCACTTCTTCTTCTTCTTCATATGGTTTTTGACAATAAAGCTGACTTTGAACTTTGAACTTTGAACTTGATCATCACATCTTGTATGAAGGAAACATGTCCTCAATAGACCTGGCCTCAGACAGTCTGCTGCTGCCAAATCATCCTCAAACAGTTGTGATTCTTCAGTAACACAATGTCACGTCTGGCAGCAGTGTTCAGGGGCAGGCAGTTGAACAGGGCACGTCAGTTTAGTTTCAGGATTGCGGTTCACAAAGAACAAAATGTAAACACTTGAGTTACCTGAAAAATAAACTCAATAAATCTCTCTCTCTCTTCTTTAATGTCCTTCAGCTCCAGAGGAATGGTATCTTCGGGTGTGACGAGCCATAGCTGTGAGCCTGGAGGCCACCGACCAAACTTCCACTCACCTATTCTAACTCTAATACTCAGCCAGCCCAACCCTTGATGTCACTGCTGACATCGAGCTGTATGAAAAGCTGAAGGTGATGGGTAATCATTTAATATTAAATAATTACACAGCAAGAGGCACCCATTTAAACTGTATGCAAATATTGGAACTTTTCTAGATATATTTGCAGAATTTTCACTGTTAAATGCTTCAAATCATAAAACCGATTTCAACCAAAGAGGACACACAACACACAACATAATGCAGTTTCTGAATGACTCCATAAACACATGAGGTAAACATGTTCTTAAAGGTCCCATGACATGAAATTTTCACTTTCTGAGGTTTTTGAACGTTAATGTGAGCTCCCCTACCCTGTTTAGGGCCCCCCCATGGCTAAAAGTTGCGAAATGTGTAAACTGAGCATTTGCGGTCCTTTTCTGCGTTTGAAAAAAACACAGCTCAAACGGGCGATTCTGAACAAGGAAACTTTCTGACGTCACACGGAAAATGCAGTTCCACCCCCCGTCTGGATGTCTACACACCGTCTCTGTAAATCACACCCAGAGAGTTTGGACCGCGAATGAGCTACGCAATGCGAAATGCGTTTTTTTATTTGCCTGGAGGCACGTGTGAGTGTTTCCAGGCTCGGAAGTCCTTTATCTGAGCCTCTGGACCTCTGAAACAGCAGTGGTTTAATTTTATTTTCTGTGAAAATGTGTTTTTTTTTTCATTGAAACGGCTCTCCTTTCTTCCTCCGCTCTTAAAACACGGAAGTGGGGCCAGCACACAGCGCACCGCTAAAACAAGGAACCAGCGGTGCATTTGGCTGCACTGACCTATCTCTGTCATTTGCATTCAAGCAACAACGCCCAGAATGAGTTGTTCAGAGAGAGATTTTTTTGACCATGTCTGTGTACAGGGGTCTTTCTCATGCACTGAGTGTTGATTTTGAAGAAGGATTCATTTACAATATTAGGGAACCATTAAGGCACCATATAAAAGCATCAAGAAGTACCATGTCATGGGATCTTTAATCTCCATAAATACATAAGGATTCTAATGCTGATGTGTTCTGAACTACAAAAAACTGTGGACATTATGGACAAGACAATTAACTCTGACTTCAATTAACCCTTTTTTCCATTCATAAAGTGGAAGAGATGTAGTACTTTTGGAAGCAAGCAGAAGTAGTAAGAGTGACGAGAGGTTTATGTCCCATACAGCTTCTGCTACTGCTGCTGCTGCTGCTACTACTACTACTACTACTACTACTACTACTACTACTACTACTACTACTGCTACTACTGCTACTACTACTACTACTACTACTACTACTACTACTACTACTACTACCATTGTGGAAGAAGGATTTGATTTACTTTGAGTTACTCAAATAAAATTACAATTACTGGAGAAAAAAATTCTCAAGGAAAAGTATCACATGAAAAAAATCCACTTAAGTATTAAAGTACCTGTAAAAACTACTACTTTTACTTTGTTACATTCTACCTCTGACTTCTAATACTACTACTACTACTACTACTGAATTGAGTGGAATTGGGCTATAAAATGAGTCATTATTATTGTTGAGCTTCCTATTTGGCCCAAAGCGTGTTTTTGTTGTTAAAGCTGTAAGGTCCGAGCTTTTCGAGGAAGTGGCGCGTTCCGACACTAACCCCACTCTGTTTATTTGTTTTTGGTTCTGTTTGAAGGTTTTCATCACAGTGAGTCAGAAGCGGAAGAGCTCATTTTCAAGCTAAAGTTAAATGGATTAAAACATTTGACAAACGGGAAGAGCTGCTGGGAAACTCTCGTCCTTCGACCAAAATGAAATGGAATTCATGAGGTCAATAGGACACCAGTTCCAGTACATCAAATGAATGTGTTTTCAGGTACATATTTTTTAAACATTTTTTACAAACCAGTACATTTCTGAAAATTGGTTGAGGAGAAACTTTCAGGCCTTGTTTGGTTCTACTATTTCACTGTTAACTTTTTTGCAGGATCTGTCTGTAGCCTGTATGCCCACAGTTTGAAAAAGGTATAATCACAGCTGAAGTTGGACTGCCCGTGGCTTAATCTGCAGATAGAGGACATACACGTTTTTCTCATTGAGACGCTGACTAGCTGCAGGTGCTGATAGTGAGGATTCCGATCAGAGAGATCTGAACTACATTTATTTCTGTTTACTTTACTTTTAGATCAGTCTTGTTCACATACATCATTCACCCCAAACATGCACCATGAGCTACATGAAAGGCCATCACCTGAACGTCAAACTTATTTCGACTTATAACAACACGCTTCAAGCATGCAGAGCCCCATGAATATGCAAATAGTACCCACTGGCGATGGTGCCCAGTGGCGCTATGCACTGTGGTCTTTACTTTCACCTGAGGATAAATACACTGTGAAGGCGGCTCTCCTGTGCAGACAGACCCAGGAGGAAACATGTCTCACTAATTATCCAAATTGTCAGACATTTATAGGCTCTGCAGGCCTATAAATAGGTCTAATTGATACATGTGTCATAATTTGGGGAGAATTGTACAAATCGGCCCGACATGCATAGGCCACGAATATTGAAAGAACAAGTAACAGACCAAAAAACAAAACATGTTAAAAAGAGTTTCTAAATGAAGGGAATACCTCACCAGAGGTCACATCAGTGTTTATAAAGGTAGGTATTTTTGTCCTAATGCTAATGTTAATTTTGAGGCATAGTAAATGTCACAAGCTGACATTTTAATATTTGTCCAGTTGACAAATTGAATTTCTCCTTTTATCGTCACAAACTGAAGTTATCTGCATATAGAAACAGGTATTATTTTATTGGCTGCTTTTTTTTTTTGTCATGGTGATTAGGCATTCTCTGTTCAGGCACTTTTTCTTTAGAATTCTCTGCCCACAAACCTGATTTGATGTTTTCAAATACTCTTTTTTTCTGCAGACACACTGTGGAGAATGGTCACCATGAGCACAGCCCAGTCGTGCAGCTGCCTCAGGATTAAAGGCTGCACCTGTTGTTTCTGTTGACTGGCCAAGTCCTATAGCTAATAATACAATGTACAGAATCACTTCACAACTTCCAAGTAATTTAACTTCCCCATAAATACTGTACATTGCTCAAAGTTCATGAAGATAGCAAAGAACATAACTAACGTCAGCGTGGAATAATTTGGAAGTCTGTATGTCTAAGGGGCAACAAACAGCTCAGCTGAGATGGAGAGGAAACGATGGAACAAGGTCCTGCAGAGATTAGTAGCAATAATTCCATCCTTATCAGAGACAAACCATAGACTCTATAAACAAGTGAACTAAGGGAGTGTGTCATCACCCATAGTGTACATCTCAGTCAAATGAAGCTCATGGATGCTAGCAGTTATGGGGCAAATGTGGAGCCGATTTGGAATTCCAACCACAAGCGTCATAGCAACCGAACTATACATTTTAAGATCAAAATGGTGAGGTTCACAGCAGCATTTACAAGGAGAGGGGCGTTTTTTATTATTATTTATTTTATTTATTTATTTATTTATTTATTTGACAGGGACAATGCAATCGGACATAGTTACAGAACAGAGCTTGCGGCTGATGTGATGCATACAGAGTTTAGTTTAATTTTCAACCCCCGGCCCTGGTTGAGCTTTTCTACACTGACATAAAATCTAAAGTATATATAAAAAATACAGTTTCATCTATATAAAATACAGCAGTGCAAAGACAGGCAACACTCACTCATTCACTCACTTCTAACTCTAAGTGAGTGAATGAGTGATTCATTCACTCATTCTAACACTATTTACACATGGGTACAGCTTTGGTTTATCTTGAGCCAAGATGTAAGTTTAACGGTGAACAGTTTCAACTCGCAGATGGACTGGATTTCTGTGGGCAGGGAGTTCCACACTTTACAGGTCTTATAAGAGAAGGCCGACTGTCCAAATGACGTCCTGCACTGGTGGATTTTACAGTTATAGTTTTTTTTTTTATCTTTTATTATTTAAGTTACATATTTTCAAACCACAATAACATTCGCAAAGTACTCAGACAACACATTGGGGGATGTGGGCACGGGAATAAACACCACTGGGTTAAAGCTAAGGGACTTGAAGGCACTTGGGGGAAATACAAGGGGGGGTCGAGAAAGTGAAACAGGGGGAGTGGAGAGGTCCAAAGGGATTAAGGTGCCCCTTGTCGTCCTGCTCCTGTTTAGTCTTTGTATAAATGTACTGAGCGCTTCTGGAGCCAGATTATGGAAAGATTTTAAAATAATTTGAGAAAACATAAATTGCTGAAACTGTCAAAACTTAATAAATTATAAGTACTTATAAATATTATCAGTACTGTTTGGGCCCAGACATACACAGAATTCTCTGGTGACCATGGCTGCTCTCCACAGTCTACAGTAGATGCTCAGGACAATGGTGGAGCGTGCCATTGAAGTGCCGATGACGTTGCCTCTGTTCCAAATCATCTTGGCCTGTGGAGTGCTACATAATGTGGCCATACGCCAGGACGTAGCCCTGCCTCTCACTTGGTGATACCACAGCCTGAACTCCGTTATCCTCTGCCCACACAGCTAAATGAAGGCATTCTACAACATTTGTGGTGAAATGTCATGAGGTCTTTATGAATAAAGCCAAGTATGTTCATAAGAATCCATAGGGCCACAGTACTAACAAAGGCAAAATCACACACAAGACATTTCAAAACAAACTTTATACTGGAACTTTGGAAAGTTATTTGAGGGTGTCAGATTGACCCTAAAACTCTCTCCTAGTTAAATAAGTAGTGTGTGTTCTTAATAATAATAATAATGCATTTTATTTAAAAGCGCCTTTCAGAACACCCAAGCACACTGCACAAGGTTAAGGTTCTTGATACAGTACTAAGTTACTAATGGTTATTCCATGGGCTATAGGTTTTCATTTCAAATACTATTATTTAATAGGCGTGGACTGAAATGGGATTCATTCATCTGTATAGGAACTACAGATGAATGAATCCCATTTCAGTGATTGCCGAACATTCTTGGAACAAAACATGGCCTCCATTCAAGGCCAAGTCAGACAGTGGCAGGTGCTTGGCCCTCGCTCTGGAGCTGGTTAAGAAATCAATGAGAAATAAAAATATGAAACAATGATGACACAGAATGCTCTCTAACTAATTACATAATTAAATGGTGGTTTTGTACATTTTGACTCATTTCACTCTACTCTCTCAAAGGTTCTAATTCTTTATTCACTTTCAAAGCAAGATTTCAATCTGTGAAGTGTCTTTGCCCAACGACATTATGATAAGTTTGTACTGGGTTTGAACCTTCATACTTTTAAGTTGGTGAGCGAACACTGAAACCACTATGCCACAAAAGACTGAAAGATGTCATCGTTTTGAATTGTATCATTGAATGGTTTTGTCTTTGTGTTGCATCATTTGGTCTGTATAATCTACGCTATTAGTTGTAATGCAAATGCTAAATTTGGTTAATACATTTGATGAGAACTAAAAATATGACTCTCCCATGACAGAGAAAGCTGACTCAGTAATTCAATACATAAATGGAGGTTTTCTATCTTTTGACCCATTTCACTTCACAGGACAAAAGACTGTACACGTCTGATTACTCTATTTCTGAGCTGTATTTCAATCCGAACAAAAAATCACCCAAGGCTACATTTGGATCTTAATTAGATGTAATTATGCAACAGAAAAATTGATTATGAAAAATATTCTGACTCAAACCTCATACCCCAAGGCTATTAACTGTGTAATTTGTCTTAATGGATTCCACTTTTTTCGGAACTAGGTTTTTTTTGGGAAATTCTTATGTGGCTGACGTAAATAACTGTAAGAAAAATATATAATTTTTTTGGCCTTTTCGTTTTCAAGACGATTATCTGAGCTAAAAGCAGAATGAGCCTTACGTGACTCATTTGGGTCGCCTGTTTCAATGCCTGTGGTGAAAGTACTCAGTTTTGTTACTTAAATAAAAGTATAGATACCTGGGTAAACGTACTCAAGTAAAAGTCTCACATGAAAAAGACTGCATCCCATTTCTGTCTTACCCCTTTGTCTTACCCCTACCCCTTGGTTTTGTGCGGTCATGTGAGGGCAACAGATTCTAATTTTGATCAAGGGCTCGGGCCACGACCTCGGGCTACATACCCTTTGAAACGAAGTAAGCTCTCGACCAGACTTGAAACGAAGGGGTACACCTACAAGCTCAGGCAGGTTTTGGAATCAGGATGGCAGTGTCACATCGACCAGCCAAGGAGTCTCATAAATGTATTTTCAGCAGCTGTAATTATCGATTAACAGTTTAGCAGGTTTACAATTATGACGCTTATGTTACTTTTACTTTTACGTTACTTTTACTGAACTGTTCTTGCGGTTTAATTGTTTGATGTCTGTTTAGCCGATGTTATCGTTTTCATTGAACTTTCATGCATAAACAAGCTAGTTTTTTGTCGAGCTGAGGTACCCGATAATCCTTGACATTTGTTTACGTTTGTTTGTATCAGTAGTTGTCGCCTCTGTAGACGTAGCAGCCAGGTAGAGGCAAGGGATGATGATGCAAATGGTAATCGAGTGGTTTATTATTACTTACTTACTTTATTCCATTTTTGCCTGCATGCACTTTTTCTTTCTTGTTTGAAACTGTCCCTGCCTGGAGCTACTGTGGCAAGTAAATTTCTCCTGTGTGAGATCAATAAAGTCTTATCTTATCTTCTTAGGGGAACATTCGTACCTCGAGCCCTCTCAGGCCCTTTCCCCACGACAACGGGGAAGTTTGTGTTCGTTTGGGCCTGTCATCCACACGGCGCCGGCGTTTTTGGGGGGTGAAAATGGTGTTTTTCAAAAAAACGGGTTCCAGAGTGGAGAAGTCGGAGAACGCCGGGGGTCGCGTTTTCGTGTGGGCAGCGAAAAACGCGACTGTTGGGAAAATGATGACGTTGCGCTGCCGTAATCATCACGTGACCGGTGACCAGAAGGTAACCCTGCGCCTTCCGCAGGTAACGACCAGATAACAACAACCATGGCGGACAATGGACTTGAGTATGTAAACTTGTAAACTTCGGCGTAGACATCCGCTGAAGGTGAACAGGCTGATAGAGTTAACATGGGCGTAGTGATACGAGTGGAGAGAGACAATACGCAAATGCGAAATACGCTGCTGGATGTTTCGTGGACAACTGTTTCGGACGCAAATATATATCGCCTTTCTAACAAATGTTTTGTTTTGAGAAGAAAAACAAGCTTTATTTCATGTTCCAGGGAAGTTACTGGACCTACTTACGTGGGCTCCAGAAAGCGAGCCAAACCGGGATCAGCTGAGAGTGTCAGAGGTGCCGGTGTCAACACACGTAACTTTTAGAAGGAAACCCATACAGATTAACATTAAAAAAAAAACGCACTATCCCTTTAACTAAACATAAAATGCTTAACTTTGATAATACAGTTAAACTGGCCAATCTAAGGTTATTATTCAAGATTATCAATAATGGGGCACCACCATTGAAAAAGTTTATCCATTTAACATCTGATCAGATGGTCAGAACAACCAGGTCATCGGTCAATGGCCAATGTGCACTACCAAAACGGAAAACATCATTAGGACAATCTGCATTTTCAGTTAAAACAATCTCAGAATGGAACAAACTTCCAACTGAGCTAAAATTATACAAATGCTTAAAAAAATTTAGCCTGGAAATTAAACAACAATTTCTAAGAGTGCAGACGTGTCAGAATTAAAGACTAGACATGAGAAGGGGGAACAGGTATCGGGAAAAGAGTTTCAATTATTTTTTACTAATTGATTAAATGTATCACCACCACTGTAAATATTATGAATTGTTTTTATGCTTTATGTTCACTTGTAATGTTGTTTGTCTCAGGGACTCCAGATGGAAATTAGCTCCAAGACCTAAAGTCTGGTATAAAGCATCTTTTCATTTTTGGTGATTAATGCTCCTGTACATTGTCCCTGTCAAATAAATCAAATAAACTAAACTGGCACTGGCCACCACACACTGGTAGAAGATCTCAGTGACTTGCTGCACACACTACGTAGGCTATATATTAAATTTAATTGACAGAACGATCTATTTGGCATAACTACTACACAATTTACAGTAATTCCAAAAATCTGAATCATTTATAAACTCCTGTTGTATAAACTTGATGTATTGACTCGGTGTGTTATTCATTAGCGTTGGCCTTTTCTGCAGCTTTACTGGAGCTTTATTTAGCGCTGTAGCTTAATCAATCCTCGCCGAGTCGCTCATTATTCTAATAATGAGCACGCTTTTATGAACCAGACACGAGGACCACCACCACGAGGTAATAACATGTAATGACTCTAATATAATGAATTCTAATCAGGCAACTTTTTCAGTAGGTCTGCTTTAGAAAATGGGATGCAAATCAACTTTTCAGGTAGAGGGGCAGACACCTGCTTGTCTCCATGGAGATTTTATATATATAAACGCAATTAATTATGAGTAGCAATTCAATGCGGCATTTTAAATTTGGCATGTGGCGAGCAAATTGCTGCTTGGGCCTTTGAACAGGGAGTTTATTTATAAAAAGAACGAAGACGGGATGATCAACAAGAATGCAGTGATTGGTAGCTTTTGTCAAAAAGAATTTTCCAATCACCGAAGCTGCTCCAGCCTGACGGATCATTTGAACGATAAAAACGTCCGGACAAGTTCCATCGTTACCGGTGATAGAGTGAGCGTGAGCGCACTTCACCAAACCACTAAACCAACAAACCACCAAACCACGCTTGCAGAATTTGGGAAAGGAATGAGCAAAGCGACCGCTTGAAAACTGAAAAACTCAATCGCAAAGTGGGTTCGTTCTTTCGCTCGCTCACTCACTCACTCACAATCTCTCTCTCACACACACTCTTAAAATGCGATTAATTAGATTAATTATACAAATTCTGTAATTAATTAGATTATTTTTTTAAATCGCATGTCAGCACTAATATATAAATCTGATTTGTACATATATATTTATTATTATTTTTATGTATATAATTATGTCTCACCTGACACTGGTCTTTTGCTATTCCATCTAGTTTTTCCATTTCCATCTACTTTTTCTTCCTTTTTTCCCCCTTTTTTCCCCTCTTTATATATTATATTTGATGAATGAGCTACCATACCCAAAACAATTTCCCTTGTGGATCAATAAAGTTTGTCTAAGTTTAAGATGTTATTGCTTTATCTGGAATGTGCCACGGTATGACATTAAACATATCCATCTAGTATTTATTCATTATAGCTGTTTCTGTTGCTCAAAAATACGACAATTCCTTTTGTGAATAGAGGCAACACTCCACAGATCTGACCTGTAGCATAGTCCTGAACAAGAAATGTTATGCTGTGCACCTTTAAGGCACTTACAATTTTAAAACATAGAAAACAGAACTAGAACTCCTTACTCCCTGCACATTATGCCCATCACAATTATTCACCATGATGAGTTTACAAGCGTTTTTCATGACTTGCAGAGGTCAGAGTGACGTTTTACCATCGTGATAATCGTGTAAGAACAGTGTGTTTGGTCTAACAGGTCTCCACACTTCTAACTCCAGCCCTGCAGGGTTTGTAATTAGAAATACATGGCTGTAATCAGAACAGTCTTTTGTGATGTCATATAGGACTTGAAATTGCTGAAGCCACTGACCAGAAAGCAACAAATAAACCTAGTGTGCACTAAAGTTGCCAAAAATAGATCATGCTTTAAAAAAAAGGTTGATTCAGTGTTTAATTCCACTTGAATGAGGTAGGCTAAATTACAACCCTCTGCTCCGGATTGTGGATCAGAGACTAAATCTGACCAAATGTGTGATCGAGTTAAGAAATGCTTTAGATGGGATGTCACCCATCTGAAGGCAGCAAGAACCAACCTGTCCCGTGGCATCAGGAAAGCCAAACACAAATACACACAGAAAATAACAGGACACTTTAGAGACAGCAGGGACACACGGAGTCTGTGGCAGGGCATCCAGATCTACAGATCACGGACTACAAACCCTCGCCACAGACCTGTGACAACAACATCACCCTGCTAAATGACCTCAACAGCTTCTTTGCACGGTTTGAGGCAGGAAATCACACCCGGCCCCCAAAAACTCCACCACCTCCCCATGACCAGCCCCTGTGTGTGTCTGCAGCCAGCGTGAAGAGGACACTCTCCAGGATCAACACCCGCAAGGATGCAGGCCCGGACAACATCCCTGGTCGTGTGTTGAAAGACTGTGCAGAGGAGCTCAAGGATGTCTTCACAGACATCTTTAATGCTTCTCTGAGCCAGGCTGTCGTTCCCTCCTGCTTCAAAACCACTACCATCGTTCCCGTGCCAAAGAAGCCCACTCCGGCCACTTTTAATGACTATCGCCCTGTTGCACTGACCCCCATCATCATGAAGTGCTTTGAACGGCTAGTCATGGCACATATCAAATCCACTCTGTAATTGGCTGCTGGACTTCCTCAGTGAGAGGCCACAGGCAGTGCGGGTCGGCAGAAACACCTCAAGCTGCATTAGACTGAGCACAGGAGCCCCCCAGGGCTGTGTCCAGTCAGTCCGATGCTCTTCACTCTGCTGACCCACGACTGCTCACCAGCGTTCAGCACCAATCACATAGTGAAGTTTGCGGACGATACGACTGTGGTGGGTCTCATCTCTAATAACGATGAGACAAACTACTTCCGGAGAGGCCCCACCCAGCACCCCCCACTGTCCATCAACGGTGCTGCTGTAGAGAGGGTGAGCAGCACCAAATTCCTGGGGGTGCACATCAGTGAGGACCTCTCCTGGACAGTGAATACTGCATCACTGGCAAAGAGGGCTCAGAAGCGCCTCTATTTCCTCCGCAAACTGAGGAGAGCTGGAGCCCTCCACCCATCATGACCACCTTCTACCGAGGCACCATTGAGAGCGTCCTGACCAGCTGCATCACTGTGTGGTACGGGAGCTGCACTGAACAGAACAGGAAAGCTCTGCAGCGCATAGTGAATGCAGCTGGGAGGATCGCTGGTGTCTCTCTCCCCTCCCTCCTAGACATTTTTAACACATTTTTTACTGTTGTTTACTCTTGTTATTGCACTAGAATTACTACTGTTGCACATTTATTTTATCTTAACTCCAATGCACATTCTATTGCACATTACCATTTCACTGCTGTATCTTCCATTGCACATTTTTGATGCACACTGCACACTTTGGACATCTGTATATAGGTATTTATTTATTACGTTGCACTGCTTTAAGGATTTTAGATCTTAGACTTTAGTTTAACCTTAGATCTCTGTCTTAGATAGTTTGCGTTGTGTTTTGTCTTTTATATTGTATTTTGTACACTGTCTTTTTTGCACTACTTGGCCAGAGAGAAACGAAATTTTGATTCACTGTATGTTGAACACATATGGCAGAATTGACAATAAAGCTGACTTTGATCTTTTGATCTTTGAGAACTGTGCATTAAATTATTAACTGAGATCTGTTGAATACTTTTCTTCTCCTTTCAGATGTGCTCTCCATCTGCTGTTTCCACCACTTGGGCTCGCTCACATAAACCTGATGCTTTCCCATTAGCTTCAGAGCACGGTTCAGATTGGTGTGACCCAACATAATTATTACAAACAGTGTGTTCCTGTCCTGTTATAACTGTGTTGGATACATGGTGTATGTGAACACACATTAACAGCAACTCAACCTCAAGTTTTTACGACACAGGAAACAGCGGAACCCATCCACAAATGCACAAAGCACTTCCCTGTTCATGATTTACAATACAATTTCACATTTCTGTTAAAATATGCGTAGGTACTAGTGCTGTCAGGCTATTAAAAAAAATTAATTACAGGATTTTGTAATTAATCTAATTAATCACATTTTAATCAAGAGAGAGAGAGAGAGAGGGGCATCCCACTTTGCAATTGAGTTTGTCAGTTTTTCTGTGGTCGCTTTGTTCATTCATTTCCCAAATTCTGCGAGCGTGGTTTCAGATTTCAGATTTCAGAATATTTATTGTCATTGTCACAAGTACAACGAAATTGCGTTTGGAGCATCCTTACAAACAAATTCAGATACTGTTGGGGGACGGAGGGTGAGGAAGGGTGACAGGGGAGTAGTGGATAGTAACATTCTGCAACAATGCAACCCGGTACAGAGATATTACTTGGTGGGGTATGGATGTCATTATTGTCCGTTAGAGAGGGGGGGTAGGGGGGAATATGGGTTAATATGGGTTAGTGTCCATAAGAGGGCGGCAGAAAGAGGGGAGGAGCAGAGTTCAGTAACCTCACAGCCTGTGGATACAGACTTTTAGCCAGTCTTGATGTTCTGGCCCGTATGGACCTGTACCTTCTCCCTGAGGGCAGCAGGTGGAAAAGCTGGTGTGCGGGATGGTGCTGGTCCCGCAGAATGTTGCGCACTCTTCCCAGGCAGCGAGTGGAGAAGATGGTGCTAATATCCGGGAGAGTCACTCAAATGATTCTCCCTGCAGCTTTCACCACTCGCTGGAGAACCTGCTGGTCCGACTTTGTGCAGCTGGAGAACCACACTAGGAGCCCATACGTCAGAACGCTGCTGATGGCACAGTTGTAAAAGTTTACCATCAGGTGTCTGGAGATGTGAGTGCTCCTCAGCTTCCTCAGGAAATAGAGGCGTTGTTGTGCCTTGCCCACCACCGAGGTGATGTGGTCTCCCCAGGACAGGTCCTCAGTCACTGTCACCCCCAAGAATTTAAAACTCCTCACCCTCTCCACCACCTCGTTGCCTATGGAGAGAGGTAGATGGGTGGTGTTTCCCCTCTTGCGGAAATCCACGACCAGCTCCTTGGTCTTTTTGGTGTTCAGAGCAAGGTTATTACTCTGACACCATGACTCCAGATGTTTCACCTCTCTCCTGTAGTCTGCCTCTTCATCGTTGTTGATGAGACCGAGCACTGTGGTGTCGTCGGCAAACTTGACGATGAGGTTGGACACAGAAGAGGCAGAGCAGTCGTGTGTGTGTACAGGGTGTAGAGCAGAGGGCTTAGAACACACCCTTGAGGGGCCCCGGTGTTAATGACAAGGGTGGGGGAGGTGTTCTTGCCCACTCTAACACTCTGTAGTCGGTTTGTCAAAAAGTCCACGATCCAATTACACAGTGTGGCATCGAGTCCCAGTTGGTGGAGTTTGGACCGGAGTTTGTACGGCCGAATGGTGTTGAAGGCCGAGCTATAGTCCACAAAGAGGAGCTGTGCATCGGTGTTTTTATGCTCCAGGTGCTCCAGAAGTGTGTGCAGCACCATGGCAATGGCGTCCTCAGTTGAACGGTTCTCCCTGTAGGCAAATTGGTGTGGGTCCAGTGTTGGCGGTAAGGCGGATTTGATGCGTTTGGTGACCAATCTCTCCAGGCATTTGGCAGGGATGGAGGTGAGAGCCACGGGTCTGTAGTCATTCAGACATGTCACGTTGGGCTGTTTTGGAAGAGGGACGATTGTGGCTGCTTTAAAGCAGGCAGGGACCATAGAGCAGGACAGTGAGATGTTGTAAATGGAGGTGAAAACGTCCACCAGCTCCGCCGCACAGTCTTTCAGCACTCGGCCCGGCACTCCATCTGGACAGGCCGTCTTTCTGGTGTTAATGAGGCGGAAGGCACACCTCACCTCATGCTCGCTGAGGACTGGAGCGGGATCAGTCGAGGGGAGGGGGGGCAGGGCAGGGTAGGGTAGGGTCGGTGTTCTCCCTGTCAAAGCGGGCATAAAAGAGGTTTAGATCCTCAGCCAGAGTGGGACTATCAGCTGAGGGTGGTGGTGATTTCCTCCCGTAGTCCGTGATGGCCCTGATGCCCTCCCAAATCTGTCTCGGGTTTGTGCTGTTTTCAAACCTGGCCTCAATACGCCTCCGATATTGGTATTTAGCAGTTTTAATGCCCCTCCTGAGGTTAACCCGAGCAGCATTGTAAGCCTCCCGATCACCAGACTTGAATGCGCTGTCCATCGCTCGGATGAGATTTTTCACGCTGTGTGTCATCCATGGTGGTGTATTTGGGAATACACGGAACTGTCTCCAGCATGTAACATTGTCCACACAGAAGTTGATGTAATCCAAAACAGTGGAGGTGTAGTTATCCAATGTGACACGATTGTCAGTGTCCTGTTCTTTGAATACATCCCAATCTGTGTGGTGGAAACAGTCCTGGAGCATGGGAACAGCGTCCTCCGGCCATGTTCTCACTGTTTTCTCTGAAAAACCGGCGATCTTGATCTTAGGTGTATACCTTGGGTGTAACAGAAGAGAGAGATGGTTTGGTGGTGTGTTGGTTTGGTGGTTTGGTGGTTTGGTGGTTTGTTGTTTGTTGGTTTGTTGTTTGTTGTTTGTTGGTGTGTTGGTTTGTTGGTTTGTTGAAGTGCGCTCACGCTCGCTCCATCACCGGTAACGATGAAACTTGTCCGGACGTGTTTGTCGTTCAATTGATCCATCAGGCTGGAGCAGCTTCGGTGATCGGAAAATAATTTTTGACAAAAGCTACAAATCACCGCGTTCTTTTCGAAGGTCCCGTCTTCATTCTTTTTATAAATAAACTTCCCGTTCAAAGGCCCTGGCAGCGATTTACTCGCCGCACGCCAAATTTAAAATGTGCTCATTGAATTGCCACTCATAATTAATTCCGTTAATTTTTATAATGCGTTAATTTGCAGTGTAATTAATTAAACTAATTAACACGTTAAACTGACAGCCCTAGTAGGTACATGTCTGCGAACTCACGCTCTGAAAGGGAGGGTCTGGAGCCGCCTGAACCACGATGAAGGGGACAGGATCTTTGTATATTTTGCCTGTGTGTTCTTTTCAAACAAAGTGTAGCACGAGCAGCGTTAAAGGATGCAGAGGGCAATGCTTAAGGCGAATTTCCCTACACAGACATTTTAGTTGAACTCTCAGGTTTCGTTTGGAGTTATTGCTTTTCAACTGAGAGGAACGATATGGTGTGTAGTCTGTAAAAGTAGATTAAAAATGCTATTCTTCAAGGCTCAGCACAACTCAAACAGCAAGATCACATGTTGTGTTCAGGTCTGGTTTTTCTATGGTCGCTTTGTTCATTCATTTCCCAAATTCTGCAAGCGTGGTTTGTTGGTGTGTTTGTTTGGTGGGTTGTTGGTTTGGTGGTTTTGGTGGTTTGGTGGTTTGTTGGTTTGGTGGTTTGGTGGTTTGTTGGTGTGTTTGTGTGGTGGTTTGTTGGTTTGGTGGGTTGTTGGTTTGGTGGGTTGGTGGTTTGGTGGATTGTTGGTGTGTTGGTGTGTTGGTGTGTTGGTGTGTTGGTTTGGTGGTTTGGTGGTTTGGTGGTTTGTTGGTGTGTTGGTTTGTTGGTGTGTTGGTGTGTTGGTTTGGTGGTTTGGTGGTTTGGTGGTTTGGTGGTTTGTTGGTGTGGTGGTTTGGTGGTTTGGTGGTTTGTTGGTTTGTTGGTTTGTTGGTGTGTTGGTTTGGTGGTTTGTTGGTTTGTTGGTTTGTTGGTTTGGTGTTGTGTTGGTTTGATGGTATGTTGGTTTGGTGGTTTGTTGGTTTGGTGGTATGCTGGTTTGTTGGTGTGTTGGTTTGGTGGTTTGTTGTTTGTTGGTGTGTTGGTTTGGTGGTTTGTTGTTTGTTGGTGTGTTGGTTTGGTGGTTTGTTGAAGTGCGCTCACGCTCGCTCTATCACCGGTAATGATGGAACTTGTCCGGATGTGTTTGTCGTTCAATTGATCCATCAGGCTGGAGCAGCTTCGGTGATCGGAAAATTATTTTTCACAAAAGCTACAAATCACCACTTTCTTTTCGATGGTCCCGTCTTCGTTCTTTTTATAAATAAACTTCCCGTTCAAAGTCCCTGGCAGCGATTTACTCGCCGCATGCCAAATTTAAAATGTGCGCATTGAATTGCCACTCATAATTAATTGCGTTAATTTTTATAACGCTAGCACGAGCAGCGTTAAAGGATGCAGAGGGCAATGCGTAAGGCGAATTTCCCTACACGTCTGTGTAGTTGAACTCTCAGGTTTCGTTTGGAGTTATTGCTTTTCAACTGATAGGAACAATATGGTGTGTAGTCTGTAAAAGTAGATTAAAAAGGCTATTCTTCAAGGCTCAGCACAACTCAAACAGCAAGATCACATGTTGTGTTCAGGTCTGGTGACGCGTGATGACAGCAGTGCCTCGGGACCCTCATCTGTCGGGACATCCCACGGGTGCTCTTGCCCTCCTGTCACACCTCCACCCCCATTTCTACCTCGCGCACACACCTCATCTCTACATCGTCTCCCCCTGTTCTTTGCATCATCCTTGTCACGATCCTCCAGTCTCTCCCTTTTCCCCTTCCTTCGCCTTGGGAGGAGTCACCTTCCACCAGCTGCAGCCTCCTGGTGATCATCACACCTGAGATCCATCCCCAATCTACTCCTGCCCATATCAGGCCGGTTCTCCCTCCACTCCCCACATCTTTGGATCTTGTTTTTGAAACTGTTTTATGTAATTTTTGTGGTTTCTGCTCCCAGTGCTCCCTGGATCTCCTCTCTCGACTCCCCTGTTCTTCCCATGGCTCGTGCCCCCCCCATCTTGTGCGCACCTGCCTCCACCGGACCCTTTTGCCCATTTCCATTTCCATCTGTACAATAAACCTGTTAACCTCACCTGAGTTCTGGTCTGCTTTTGGGTCCTACAGTCCTCCCCTGTCCTCTCTCCTTCACCTCCACCATCCTTTCTCCCTCCCCTATCTCTAAACCCCTCTTTGTTTTTCTCTCTCTCACCCCTCCTCTTCTCTCCCCATTCCTTCTCCCTCCGGGTCGAGTCCAGCTGTGCACAGATGTTTCACGGCGCCCATAGTGCAGTGAACGAGTGCAACGTGGTCTGTTCGCTTCTCTTGTGTCACATGTCAAACCCTAGAGACACCATCCGATTTGTACAAATGTTAATTAATTAATTACATAAGACTGTTTTACATAAGACCATAAGGCCGTGTCTCAATTCTCAGTGTGCACGGTTTGGAGTGTGGTTTTAACGACGCATATGTCACTTCCGGTGCGACAACTCCCGTCCCATTTATTTTTTGTCCCATGCACACTTAAAATGCACCCTGAAAACCGCAGTCGTTTCCATGGAAATCGGGACGTGAACCAACTGTATCGATGCACCCTTCGCGCACTCATATATCCCAGCATGCACCACGCGCTACTTCTTCTACTGGAGAAAATGGAGTCGGCGGCTGCTTCTGGTAGTTGCGCGACCTGTCCCAGTTCACCAACGCCCATGCGGTCCGCGGAGTACACTTAAAACCACACTCCGAACTGTGCACACTGTGAATTGAGACACGGCTACTTTGAGGTTTAAACCAGACATGTCCAAACTATGGCCCATGTGCAAAATGTGGCCCTCAGACAAATTTTTCATGGCCCTCAGGCTTCCAGGTGAATTGGCACAAATTACCTTGAGCAGAACTTTTGACTGCAATTTTGAAAATCTACCTTGATAAAACAATGTTTAATATTTATTGTGTCGTTTTGAGGATCTTAGCATGAATAGGGGACTGATAGCTCATTCTAATGTGTTAAACATGCATATATTATTTCAATTACTGACTATACTGAGCACCAGTCTCTGGCCCTCGATCGGTCCTCTGCTTCGTCTGTGTTTACATATGTGGCCCTTGATGAAAAAATTTTGGACACCAACTGGATACCAGCATTGAAACTGGCAACCCAACAATCGTCTTGAGAACCAAAATGCCAAATTATAACACTACAATCAGTAAAAAGTAAAAGCTACCAATAAAAATCTGTCAAATCAGTAAAAGCTATATTTGATTTGAACTCATGTACTGCTAAATGTACAATGATCAATGCTAGTCATGTTCATCTCCATAGCAACCGTGTGTCATCTCCATAGTAATAATAACAGTACATGTGCAATAGTATTTAAAGTCACTTTACCTGCTACTTATTTATTTAACCACCACTGTCCATCACTGCACTGTACACAATCATCTGAGTCACTTTATTGTAGGGATATTATATATTACTGAACTGGAGTCACTTTAACTGCTGTTTGTTCACTGCTCAGAATCAAAGACATTTATTGTGCAGCGTTCCTGTGCCTTTTAACCTTACAGTGTTGTGTTTTTTTAGTTGAGTGTACATACTTATTATTATTATTATTAATCTTAATTTTGATGCATGCTCTTTTTCCAGCTGTTTCTTAAACTTGTGTTGTGACACTGCAATTTCCCCATTGTGGGACAAATAAAGGATTATCTTATCTTATCTTAAAGTATACAAATAAATGACCCAAAATTGTGAGGTCAAATGTTCATTTTGTCTCTTTGTTATGGACCCAAACATGTGTCTTGTCTAGTCTTTAATTTAAAGTACAATATTTTTTAAATCAATAGTTTACATAATGCATTTTAAAAAACAAGAACATTATGATAAATACATTAAACACACACAAACATAAACACTAGTGCAGATAAAGGTGCATTGTGTAACTTTTCTAGTGGAGCATCCGTGAAATACTCTTTCTCCATGGAGATGTTATTGCTTCATTATTACTGAAATGTTTCACAGTATGGCATTAAACCTTTCTGGGCCCAAACCAGACCAAGTTACAGGTCAGATCTGTGGAGAGGCGACCTCGCTCACAGTCAGAATGCCGGTTTTTGTAGGTATTTTTGAGCTTTGAAACCACTTGTTAATTTAAAAAACATAAAGTAGAGCTGTTTAATGTCATATTGTGGAACATTCCAGGCAGAGCAATGACATAACCATAGAAACAAGCAGGTGATGGACTCCCAAGCAAAAAGTTACACAGTCCACCTTTTAAAACGACAGTAGTTCTATGCACAGCTTGTCAGGCTTGGAAAATAAGGGAACAATATATGAAAATAGAGAGAAATACAGAGGCAGAGAAAGAGGGGGAAAAAAGGGGGAATGAGGGCGGAGAAAAAGGACTGTTTTAAACTCTTTGATGGAGTATTTTTAGTCGCTCATGTTTCCGCTGTGTTCCTCTGTGCACCTCGGGGCTCCATTACACAACACAAGACTCGCGCACAGTCAGATACAGAGAGGAGATGATTATACTTTTAGAACGGATAAATATGGAAAAGGAGAAGAAGGATTTTAGAAGGATTTTAAAAATAGCTGAACTGAAGTAAGAATGTGCAAATAAATCCACGTGAGGCTGAGAGGAACCATACAGTATGTGAAAGTCAGTGTTGGAACGTAACAATATGTAAAATAATGTACTTAAGTATTCATTTTAGGTATCTGTACTTTACTTAAGATACTTTTTACTTTTATTTCACTACGTTTGAGTGCAGGTATTTGTACTGTCTAATCCAGTGCAGTGAGTAAACCAAATATACAAATGAAAGAAAAATAGAAAAATAGAAAAAGACAACACATCACAAATCTCAAAATCCATATATTTGAAGCCTTACAAGGACGTTTAAACAGGTATTTTAATACTTTTACAAAATGTAGTACTTCTTCCACCACTGCCTATTGTGCAAAATCGACATTTTGGAGTTTTTAAAGATATTATAGTTGATTCCTCCCCCCATTTACTCACGCAAAGTTGTATCTGGAGTGATTTGCACGTGTTTGAGCAACTTAATGCGGAAGTCGGCAGAATTTTTTTTAATTAAATTGTTTTTAGATTAATATTCTGATTTAAAATGTCAAAATGATATACAGCTCTGGAAAAAAAATAAGAGACCACTGCAAAATTATCATTTTTTTTTCTGATTTTACTACTTCTAGGTATGTGTTTGGGCAAAAGGAACATTTTTGTTTTGGGTCTATAAACTACTCACATTTCCCCCAAATTCCAAATAAAAATATTATGTTTAGAGCATTTAATTATAGAAAATGACAAATGGTCAAAATAACAAAAGATACATGTTTTCAGACCTCAAATAATACAAAGGAACAAGATCAAATTCATTTTAAAACAACATAATACTAATGTTTACACTTAAGAAGAGTTCAGAAATCAATATTTGGTGCAATAACCCTTATAACCCACAATCTGACCAGAACGTAGGGACTTAGCTGGACCAAAAAGAGGTGAGATGACACATATAAACACATATAAAAGCGTTTTTGTCTGATAATGTGTGCATTTCGTCATCATGGTAGCCAGCAAGGTATCCATTTTTAGTCAATAAAAACAGCAATTTTGTAAGATAGATAATGTTTAATTTACTGTGGATCATTCCAGGCCATTTCACAATGAGTTAGCTTTGTGCATAAAGCATAAAATAACACCAAATTGGGAAGAAAGTGACCCGCTGTGTATGAACACTGTGAATCTTGGCACAGAACGCTCTCATTTATGTAATATCATTGCTGCTAGGATACATGCGGGGACAGACGAGGACATTAGATTTCTCTGTATCCAAAAAGTCTGTTCGGAGACGTCCTGTTACACGCTTAGGTGAGGACCGGTTTATGAAAATACTAGCAGTGGCGGTTCTACATTGAATTACTCCCTGGGTGAGACCCCCTCCGAGCGCCGCCCCCCCAGGAATGAAAAAAAACAACAAAAAACAACACAAGCCCACACAAGCCCCCCCCCAAGGAATGAAAAAAAAACAGAACATTTACCACAAGCAGCCATGTTTAATCATCACTATAGAGTTATCATTATCACAACTTTCAAAAAAATATGTTATCATAACTTAAATAGCATAAATAAAAAATATATACATATATATAAATAGAACAAGTATGCAGTGTTGGGAAAGTTCATTTTCTACATGAACTAGTTCAAAGTTCAGTTCACACATTTCAAAATGAACTAGTTCGTTCATAGTTCATAATTGTTTATAGTTTGTAGTTCGTTCATAGTTCCAAAAAATGAACTAGTTCATAGTTCTTTTTTTTCCAATACATTGCTGCGAGCTATTATTTTTCAATATCATTGCCAAAGCCCATATAGAACCATAGACAGCAATTATTATATCAGTTTTAACAATCAAACCATGTGTTATTCATGTGTTATCTCCATCTTCATATCCAATTTCACATCCTTATCCAACTACAAATAACAGTCCCCATAATGATAAAACACCTGCAATTCAACATAATAAAGAAAATACTTAAATAACCCCCATATGGTATGACTTAATTAACTAAGAGACTTAGACTTAAACAAAATAAACCCGCAAATTAACATTAGTGATTCCCCCTTTAATGTAGCCCCCTTTAGCGCACCACACTGCGCTGTTTCTCGCAAGACCAGGAAGTGCCGCAGTTTGGCCCTTGAACCAGAGAGCAGCGCGGAGGAGAAGGTCGGGAGAGCATGAGGGGAACAGAGTCCAGAGAGGAGGAAACAGTTTGTAAGCACTCCTGCAGGAACAGCGAAAAGTTTGAGGCAAACCAGGCGGAGCGAGAGGGAGAGAGGGAGAGAGGTTTTGTTTCAAGTGCTCGGCACGGCGCCCCTCACAAAGTTGCGCCCTGGGCAATTGCCCCACTCGCCCCCCCCAAGAACCGCTACTGAATACAAGAGTGAAAAATACAGGACTGTTCGGAGCTATGAATAAAATCCGCCAACTCTGCTTCCTGCTGCTTCGCCTACTGCTGTCAGGAGGGACGAGGAGGCCCAGTCTGTACTGATGCTTTTCCTGGTGGATGGATTAAGAATGGAAATGGGACCAGGGATTGACACCTGGTCAGAACTGCAAAATAATCAGAGGTGATACCAGTGATTTTTGTTATGCTATGGAATGGCATAGCTCAGGGCTGCAGAGAACGTTCATGTTTTTAACAGTGGGCTCAAAACTCACCTGTTTAGCTTGGCATTTGATTGGTTCGTGTTTGTTCATTTGTATTTTTTGTATTATTATTGTTGGTGGCACGGTGGCTGAGTGGCTAGGTTCAGGTCACCCGGGCTTTTCTGTGTGGAGTTTGCATGTTCTCCCCGTGTCTGGGTGGGTTTCCTCCGGGCACTCCGGTTTCCCCCATCAACCCAAAACATGCACCATAGGTAAAATCCTCCAGCTTGGATCCTGACCAAGCCTAAATAACAAAATCATGGGGATGGTCCCCGGGTCAAATGCAGAAAACGATTTCTCTTGTGTGAGATCAATAAAAGTCAATCTTCTAATCCTTAATCACTTTGGCGCTTTGTGTTACAATTTTGTATGAAAATCCCTTTATAAATAATGTTTGATTGATTGACTGAATGTGTTGTAAAAAATGGTCATGGTAAATGATGTTTATACAGCACTTTTCCTTCAAAGGCACTCAAAGCGCTTTACATCACAGAATCACTGACCCATTCACACACATTCACACACCAGTGTACGCAGACACTGGGGGCGAGGTGGGTTAAGTGTCTTGCCAAAGGACACAACGAGAGCATTCTTCTGTGGGAGATGGAATGGCACAACCAACCTGTGGGTCGCTCAACCAACGATGTTTATGTTGAGAAATTCGAAATGCCAACCTTCTAGAATAGAATGCTTTTTATTGTCACTATTCATATGTACAATTTACATCATACATACTCACAATGAGACTGAAAGCGTCTCACTTTAGTGCAGACATTTAAGTACGATATTTACAACACAGTAGGATATTTACAACACAGTATAGGAGGAATTTTTTTTTTTTAATAATGCAAAAAACAAATAAGTGCAAAAAAAAAAAACAGTCAAGATGGCGGTGCGCACAGGCTTATGGCTCCTGCTTCCAGTGCTTGTTTTTGTTGTTTTGGTACGTCTTTCTTGTTTGTTCGTGCACTATCTGTCCTACGAACGCAAACAACACCCGCCAGGAACTCAAAGACATTGGATGCTAGCTCCAATTATCGGTTTCGAGCGACTATCATCGCGCGCACAACATCCCAGACGACATAGCGCGACCGGCGGGATCTACATGGTTTGTTTTGGCGAGGCTGCAGAGCTGGCGTTTTGCAGAGCCTAAGAAAACAACCACACAAGCCGATCAGTGGACAAATACTTTGGCCACCTGAGCGACTGTTGCTCACAATCTGCATCTGACACCAGTGCGTTTGTATTAAAATGGAACACAGAAGCTCCATCCCATTGAGATATTTGTGCAGACAGGCCAAAATCTGACCAAAACAAGGTATTAAAAAAAAAACATTTTCAAGTATTGATATTTTTGCATGAGAATCGACTCATCGATCACTACTGCAGAACAGGTTATGTGCTGCTAACACTACCTCTTCATTGTGCCATTTCAGCTTTGTTTACTGTTGAAATTGGGGGTATGTGAACAGTGAAATGTTCTCACTGCTCAAATTCATGACATACTAACCTTGTGCCACCGGTTGGACTGTTGTGAGGTTTGAGTTTTCAAACTGTGTTTTCTGACAGAAGATATGACGTTCTGACAACAAGATATGACGTTTTAGAAATGGCAGATATAATGTTAGACTTTCACTTAACCAAAAGCTACGGAAGTTGACAGAGGCCATATTCATAAGCAATATTTTTTCTTCCTTGTTATCCCGAGATAACAAGATAATTAATTTGAGATCTCGAGAAAACTAAACAGTTATTCCGTGATCTCGAGAAAACAACTGAAACGTCTACCGCCACGTTGTGACAGGCTGGGGCTATTTCTCATTCTGAATAGATGATAAAAGGGACTCTTCACGCATTCTGAATAGATGTTTTTGGTCATTAGAATGTCTGGAATAATAATCGATCAGCTGATCATGGAATAACTCTTTGTTTTCTCGAGATCTCGAAATAACAGTTTTGTTTTCTCGAGATCACAAATTAATTGTCGTTTTCTCGAGATCTCGAGTTAATTTTCTCGTTATTAATGTGGAAAATAATCATTACGAACATGACCTCTGTCGGCTTCCATAAAAAGCAAAACAAATATAAACAATATAAATATCATTCAGATTGATGATGTGTAGCACTCTGTTCAGAGTGCTACACATCGGTCTAGAGTTAGCCAAGTTAGGATAAACATGAACCAATTACCCACTCAAAACTCTGCAGGGACTTTGGGCTAGTGTGAGCACACCCAAATTGGACCAATATTATCGTTTAGAGCATTTTCTTTACAGAAAATGACAAATGGTCAAAATAACAAAAAAGATACATGTTTTCAGACCTCAAACAATGCAAAGAAACAAGCTCAAATTCATTTTAAAACAACATAATACTTATGTTTACACTTAAGAAGAGTTCAGAAATCAATATTTCAATATAACCTTTATAACCCACAATCTGACCAGAATGTACGGACTTAGCTGGACCTAAAAGAGGTGAGATGACACATATAAACGTGAACAATAATCTCATCTCAGTAAAAGTACTATAAAATAATCTCATTCCTCTGCTCCTGTTTTTTCTTTTTGCAAAGATACAACAGAAATCAACACACACCACCAAGGCCCAGTTGGAGGAGCAGCTCACCTGGATCTCCCTCTGAATTGAGTTCGACACATCGATCTGGAACGGCTCTTGCTGAAATCATTCAGAATCAATGATTCTAATGTTCAAACAAATACTTCACACTGATCAGTGAAAGCCTCACATTAGCAGAACAAGCCAAAAAGTCAAAGTTTTGTTAAATCCAACTGAGAGGAAAACACAGGCGTCTAATACGTCCACAGGTGTTTAAAGCATTTCCCTTTGAGTGTTTTTCAAAAACAAAATACAGACGTAAATACACACGTATTTACAGTAAAATACGTTAAAGTATGTCTATTGGCGTCACCATGTTTTCGTTTGTTTGGTGCTGGCGTATGCCCAAACCCTAGTGCTGCGCTGCTTCCCCTGAGCAAGATCACAAGAGTCTGTGAACTCACCAAAACCGTGAGAATTCATCTTACTGGCAAGGGTAATGGAAAACCAGGTTAACATTAGCTTTGAAGTATACATTTCTGTCTCCCTTTTCTTGTTATTTACTAGTGGCCCATGTGAAGCTTCTTGCCCCGGGCCCTAAATATCTTGTAGACTGTTTTCCTGTAACTATACTATTCCATCAAAGAGACACGATCTGTTCTTTCATTCTGAAAATAGCCTCGGCTTAAGAGCGCTCTCATTACGTTCAGTGGGCCCTGTGTTTTCAGTACAACAGCCGATATGTGACTGGTAGCTCATGCATAAGGATGAGAAGATGCTCGCTGCTGCCACACAGATCATAACAAACAAACACAAGTCAATAGGAGATTATCCGCAGCCAATCAGCACGCGGCTCATTTGAAAAGGAGAAAGGAACCGTCCAATCGCAGACAAGCAAAACAATTAGCGTGGTTACAGTAAAAGGGTACACAGTATTCTGTTTTCTGCGGGTTAGATTGGTCTTTTAAGAGAAGAGCGGAGAAGAGGGGAGGTAAATGAGAGAACATAGAGTGAAAGGTTCTTAGAAGGACAGACGAGTGGAATAATATAGAAATGATTGCTTTGTATTGTGTCTATTTCAGTGTTTGTAACAAAAACAAGACCAGTGCACGTTTTAATGGCATTTTGTGATGTTTTCTTGCCAGTTATGTCTGCATTTTAAGCTACATAATAATTCAGTATAACAATGAGAAAATTGTGTGCAGAGCTAAGAATTGTAAGTGAATCGAGTTCTTCACTTGTGGTTCAAAATCAGCAGTGGTAGTAGTAGCAGTTCATTTATTTTTAAATTTTTATTTTATTTTTTACTTGATTTATTGACATTTCCAATTTAAAACAAATATTCTGCATCAGAAAAAAAAAGAACAAGAACTGTACAAAGGACTAGCTTATGGTTGGTGCCAAAAAAAACAAATATATACAAATAATACAAATAATACAACAACAACAACAACAACAACAACAACAACAACAACAACAAAAAATAATAAATACAGCTCTGGAAAAAAAATGAAATCAGCATCTTTACATGTATTACAGCCATTCCATTCCAGCGTCTGTTGAATTCCAACACAAACACAAAGCTGAGCTACTTCAGTTCTTGCACCAGGAGTGGAATAAAGTCACCCAAGAACAATGTGAAAGACTTATGGAGAGCACAAACCTGGGACTAAACCAGGTCTGAACCAAGACTAAAGCAGGTGTAAACTAGGACTAAACCAGGTTAAAAAGGGGACTAAACTAGGATTAAATCAGGACTAAACTGGGCCTGAACCAGGTCTAACTTAGGACTAAACCAGATCTGAACCAGGACTAAACCAGGTTAAAAATGGGACTAAACCAGGACTAAACCCGGTCTGAACCAAGACTAAACCAGGTCTAAACTAGGACCCAAGAACAATGTGAAAGACTTGTGGAGAGCATGCCAAGACGCATGAAAGCTGTGATTAAAAATAAGGGTTATTGCACCAAATATTGATTTCTGAACTTTTAAGTGTAAACATTAGTATTATGTTGTTTTAAAATGAATTTGATCTTGTTTCTTTGCATTGTTTGAGGTCTGAAAACATGTATCTTTTTTGTTATTTTGACCATTTGTCATTTTCTGCAAATAAATGCTCTAAACAATAATATTTTTATTTGGTATTTGGGGGAAATGTAGTTTATAGACCCAAACAAAAATGTTTCTTTTGCCCAAACACATATCTGTAAGTAGTGAAATCAGAAAAACTGATAATTTTGCAGTGGTCTCTTATTTTTTTCCAGAGCTGTAGATCAGAAAACAGCATAATATGGGCCATTTAATATGTCACAGTACAGACATAAGAATTTACTGAGACAGATGATTTCCTGGCCTACATTCCCAGTGTTATGTCTATGGCAGGGGTCAACACCCCGCGGCTCCGGAGGGCTCTTTGATCCCTCTGATGCGGCTCAGTACAGCGGTCCCTCGTTTATCACGGGGGTTACGTTCTAAAAATAACCCACGACAAGCGAAATCTGCAAAGTCGTCAGCTTTATATTTTACAATTATTCTACATGTTTTAAGGCTGTAAACACCTCACCACACACATTCTACTCTTTTCTCAGACTGGAATTAACGTTTTCCTCACATTTCTCTCTTGTTTAAAGATTAAAATGTTTGTTGATGTTCAACAAAAAAGCACAGTGTTATAGAACGAAACCAAAGTGTATTTCGTGTGTATTTCACAGTTCTTATGACCGCTTCACTGTGGCGGGTTTTGTCACGGAGAAAACTTGCAAACACACAGCACTTCAGAGTCACACTGCGATCGAACATTTATATAAATCTGACAAACTGAACACATTCTGTACAGGAGACACGGAGGAGAGTGACTGACAAATCAACAAAGGTCTACACTCCCTTAGCCAATCAGGACGCAGAAATGCACGTTGATACACTATTAAAAAAAAATTGGAATAAAAATCTGTGAAACAGCGAGGCCACGAAAAGTGAACCACGATATAGTGAGGGACCACTGTATTTAATTAAAATGTATTTTATTTTAGTTCATTCATTTTCAAAATGTAATTCTATGGCACAAAGGCAAAAAAGCCGTTATATGCAGTGTTATTTCATTTTAAATTTCAAAAGAGTTTTGTGGCTCCCAGTGTTTTGTTTACTGTGTGAAACGGCTCTTTGAGTGGTAAAGGTTGCCGACCCCTGGTCTATGGTAATGATCCACGTTGCATCCACGAGTCATACAGTGGCTAATGGACAGAGCCTGGCCCAGATCGTAGCACTACTTTACGTTTACCCCAGTTACACACAAATACTTGACCACTTTGTTATTTTAGCTCCTGTGATCTCAACGCCGGAGTTTATAAAAAGACTGAAGCTATTTGGGAGCTCGCCGTGAGTCATTGTGATGGATAGTTGCGCAGTGTAAAGTTTGTGGAAATAAAAAGACCTACTTTTAAGGTAACTTTGGCTAGAAGAATAAGATGAGAATCACTGTGTGCGTAGATGTTTCCTCCCAAACACATACCTATAAGTAGTAAAATCAGAAAAACTGATAATTTTGCAGTGGTCTCTTGTTTTTCCCAGAACTGTAAATATGAATAAATAAAATAAATTCTTTGCTTACCTTATGTATTGAGAGCATCCTAATTATTCACCACAATATGTTTATAAGCTTTTCTCACAATGAAAGTTTTGCCATGACAGTAATGCTAATGCTAACACGCACTTCCTGATTATTGGACAATAAAATACTTTGTAATTACATGCAGACAGTATTTTTGACTTGATGAGCTGCTTATACGATGTATCTGTACTTGGGCAAGACTGATTTTGCTCATGCCAATTTGAGTACAGAGCCTTTAAATTTGATCAGTCAAATATAGCTTTTACTGGTAACAACTGTAATACTGACATATTATGCTGATTTAATAATAATAATTCATTGCATTTATATCATGACACCCAAAGTGCTTTACAGTTCATTGTTCATTCACCCTACACTTGGTGGTGGTAAGCTACTTTTTTAGCCACAGCTGCCCTGGGGCAGACTGACTGATGGAAGCGAGGCTGCCAATCTGCAACATCGGCCCCTCCAACCACCACCAACACTCACGCACACTCCACTTTCCATTTATTCTTAATTTCACGTTTCACATGACGGTTAAGTTGTTTACTATAACTGTGCCGGTGTCTATTAGGCTACTGAACAAAAAAGTTCTTAAAAATCCATTTGGTAAAAACCTAAAACATACCACAACATACATCATTAGGGAATATTTATTGCACATTAAAAGGATAGTGCGTTTTTTTTATTTTTTTTTTTTATGTTAATCTGTATGGGTTTCCTTTAAAAAGTGTCGTGCAGTAACACTATCTTACCGCTGACAGTCTCGTCTCAGCCCGGTTCTGAAACTCACGTACGTAGGTCCGGTAAGTTCGCAGGAACAGGAAATAAAGCTTGTTTTTCTTCCAAAACAACATTTGTCCAAAAAGTGATATATATTTCCATCACAGTTGTCCGAAAAAAATCCAGCTGCCTAATTCGCATTTACATATTTTCTCTAGGTTCGTATCACTCCGCCCACGTTAGCTCTATTGCCTGTTCACTTGTAAGCGGATGTATACAAGTGAACAGGCTAGGCTCGGCTACGAAGAGAAAATAGGCAGCTGGATTTTTTCGGACAACTGTTTGTGACGGAAATATCCATCACTTTTTGGACGAATGCTGTTTTGCGAAGAAAAACAAGCTTTATTTCCTGTCCCCGCGAACTTACCGGACCTACTTACGTGAGCTCCAGAACCAGAGCAGAACCGGGCAGAGACGAGACTGTCAGCGGTAAGACAGTGTTAATGCACGACACTTTTAGAAGGAAACCCATACAGATTAAAGGTCCCATGGCATGAAATTTTCACTTTCTGAGGTTTTTGAACGTTAATGTGAGCTCCCCTACCCTGTTTAGCCCCCCCCCCCCATGGTTAAAAGTTGCGAAATGTCTAAACTGAGCATTTGCGATCCTTTTCTGCGTTACAAAAAATCGGAGCTCAAACGGGCGATTTTGAACAAGACACCTTATTGACGTCAGATCGAAAAAAGAAATGCAAATGCAGTTCCACCCCCGTCTGTCTGTACTCAGCGTCTCTGTAAATCACGCCCAGAGAGTTTGGACTGCGAATGCGCTAGGCAATGCGAAATGCGTTTTTTATTTGCCTGGAGGCACGTCCGAGTGTTTCTAGGCTCGGAAGTCCTTTATCTGAGCCTCTGGACCTTTCAACAGCAGTGGTTTAATTTTATTTTCTGTGGAAATGTGTTTATTTTTCAATGGAACGCTTCAAACCCCCCCCCCCGTGCAAAAACAAGGAAATGGATCAGAGAGCGCACAGAGCGAGAGCGGAGCGTTTGGCCACGCCCCCACCCTCTACTATTGGCCAGCTCTTTTCTCCTCATTTGCATTCAAGCAACAACGCCCATTATAGAGTGTTCAGAGTGAGAAAAATTACTCTTTCTCATCTTATCTCTGTTTCTCATGCACTGAGTGTTGATTTTGAAGAAGGATTCATTTACAGTATTAGGGAACCATTAAGGAGCCATATAAAAGCATCAAGAAGTACCATGTCATGGGATCTTTAACACACACACACACACACAAAAACACACACACACTATCCCTTTAAGACACTGGCAACACAGGTCCAGTTGTTTTTAGAGCACCTTTTTGAAAACAGTAATAACACACATACATACGGTCCCTTCAAGACCATAATAGTTGTGTTGATGCCTGAGTTCTATGAGCACATCCGATAACATTTAGAGAGTCAGCAGATGTAATGTATTTGTCAACACGCTTGTTTGGCACAGGCTTCTAATTGTGGAAAAAGGTCAGATGTCACAAACACGCGTCCATCAGGTGAGCTGTGAAAAACAAGCTCCATAAACACACTCACATTACACACTCCATTTCACCTCGTGCACAGTGTGTGGGCCCATGCTGCTCTACGCCGGGGCCCTACGGAAAACAGCATTATGTCATTGAAACACATGTGGCAATAAGAAGCGTCTGGTAATGTTGGCATACAAATCCATTGGGTGTTGTTGTGTAATTATCTGTTTAGGGTGAGTTCACGTGACCTTATAATTTAAAACAGAGCTGGAGGACGGGTCAAGATGGTGGAATTTACTGTTTAATTGTCTCGTTGCAGATTCGTTGGCCCGGTTTATGATTAAATCTGTGTAATAATGTTGTTTCCTCATTACAAAACATACCAGGAGTTGTGTTTTGTTTCATTCACACGTTTAACACACAACGCTGAGTTCTCTCAAGCAGAAAAACACACTGTACCACCTTGTGATCTCATGTGGTAATACCTGAAGTGTTCCGTGTTTTTAAACTCCATACACCTTCACTAGAATCATTTGAATTATTTATTTTTTATTTATTTATCTATTCTAGGGACAGTGCATATTGATGAACATCTACAACATTGCAGTGTAAATACGCCAGATTATAGCAAAAATGCTCATTTCCATCTGTAGTCCCTGGGCAGGTGACACCACAGCAAAAATAACAAAAACAACGACAAGTGACAATAACAACAGTTAAACATTAAAAGTGTCCACAAGTCTGGTTTTCCTTTAGCCGCTGTTTCAAGTGTGATCTAAAGTGTCCAGTGTTGGAGTCTCTCTTATTGATAATGGGAGAGAGTTCCAGAACTTTGTGCGCCTGACCGAGAGACACTTTGCCTGAATGTAGAGCATCTGTGGTGGACCTCACAGTTCCCCCGTCTCTATATGAGACAGAATCATGGAATGTAATAACATTTGTGCCGCATATAGAATCATAAAAGATCTTGCCTGTCTAAAATTCAGTTAAAAAGTAAAAGTTTTCAGTTTTTGTGAGGCGCTTAATGTGTTTCTTAAGCCCTATTCGGACGGGATTGGTTTTATGGGGTGACATGGGGTGAAGTAATAATTACCAGGGAATTTAGTCCTGTCTGAACGCGCCATGTCCGTAAACATAACGGAGTATATCTGTGAAATTTCACCTTCTGTAAAACAATCTGGAGGAATTACCATAGGTAATATTAATCCCGTGCGAATGCGACCCTCGGTAAAGATGTATGTAATATTTCGTCACATCCGTTTAAAGAAATAATTTAGCGCAATTTTCAAACACGGAGGAGCTTGAAGCGCTTTGTTTTATCGGCAAGCGAAATTATCTACCGGTACTCTCAAACGCACACATCGACCAATGAAAAAGCCCAAGAGGTATAAATCAGTTGTCAGAGGCATGAAACTTCTGCTTGTTTTAGGTAATGTTCGCGCTATTACTCCTGATTATGGGCAATAATTTGCATAGTTCGCTAATATTTCACATAGGCTAATCATGACTTCTTCAGATGATGCTTTTACGGCGACGAATACGTGATGGCAGAGCGTAAACAAACTCCTCCCATGTCAAATAAATATTACGGACATTTCTTGTCCTGTGTGAATGGGGTCATTAATATTACAGAGGTCCTGTGATAAACCAACATTACTCTACATCCCCCTGTAAAACTAATCCCGTCCGAATAGGGCTTTAAAAGGTCCAGTGTGTAGAATTCGTGGCGCATAGGTGGATGGTGGCTATTGCATTTCCTGTTTTAGCTACGGCAGACCACGAGGGTCACCCGGGCGCGCCGTATCGCGGACAGCTCGCGTACCCGCGCACGAACCGCGCGCACCCGGCGCTGTGCGAGCCCGTGCCGACAACTACTGTATAAATAAAACGCGGTCCCGTTCACTGTTTTTTTTTTTCTTTCCGCATGAGAGCACACATTCCCGATCGTGTACCATGATAATCTAGACATCAAATGAAACCTTACGGTCTCATCTTTTTGACTATGCAATTCATTTCCCGGCACAACAATCACTCCCCGTGCACATGGGGCTTTTATACGGAAAAGCACAAAACGAGGTTTGTTACTTTGCTTACCTTGGAAGGCTCTGGACAGGTCAAACTCAGTATTTCACCATAAGCTTGGCCTCAATCTGTCCGTAAGGATCCAGCGAATAAAATCCAGTAAAACAATTTAGTCCAAAACACGTGTTAGATCCATTACGACGTGTGATCCGGCAACATGCTTGTCGTTGTTTATCCAAACGCGTACGATCTCGTTGTGTGAAAACCACGAGCCTTGCCGAAGGCGAAGGCGGAGCCCAAATGTCCTTCTGCGGCTCTCGTAATCAAAATGGCTGCCTCTATATTGGGAAGATCCCCCTTTTATGCAGGTATATCTAAGTCCAACAGAATACAGGGGGTCCTCGGGTTACGACGGTCTCGGGTTACGACGTTTCGTGGTTACGAACGCGCCTCCATTAAAAAAAATATGTATATATTACGCGTCATTCCGTCTTACGCGGTTTAGCGTGGTAAGAGATGTAAACAAACACGAACGGCGCGCGGCGCAAGAATACGCTCTGTTGTGGTTGTAGGGAGAAGAAGACAGCCTCGTGTGCGTGTCCAATGTGGGCGGAAGTACCTGATGTGGGCTCTGATCTGCTCCTATGAAAGCGGCAGTGATAACCAAGCAGCGTAGTGGTCTAATTATTGAGATGGAAAGGTTATTGGTGCTTTGGTTGGAAGATCAAAGGCAAAATCCGGTTTACGACGAAATTCGGGTTACGACGCGTCTTAAGAACGGATCTACGTCGTAACCCGAGGACTCCCTGTACTTTGATTTCATGATGGAAGTGAAAAGGCTTGGAAAACACTGTATTTTTGAATGGGTATCTTCAATTTCTGTAATTAACGGGTAAAAATCTTACACACTGTCCCTTTAAATGTTAATGTTGGATTTCAGATCTAGAACCTTGTGAGATTTAAATTGTGTTAAAATGTTGTTACCTCCACAAAAACAAACTTGGATTTGTGTTTTGTTTCATTCACACATGTTTGAGTAATCCTGCATTACACTGTGTACAAAGCTCAAAATGCTCTATTCCACTTTGTGATATCATGAAGTGGTAGTTTAACAGCAACAGTTAGCAGATGCCTTTTACCTTTAGTTCAGTAGAGATTGGCAGTTCTAATCCTAAAATTATCCAAATGATACTAGCCCTAAATATACAAGGACTGCGCGTTAAACATGTGTGAATGAAACAAACCACAACTCCAGGTATATTTTTGAAACACTGAACATAGAAACATCAGAAAATAGCATAATACGGGCCTTTATAAACACATGTATATCTTGAAAAACCTAGACAATCTTACTGTAAATCCACAGACCTTACTTATTTGCTTGTAAATATGTAAATATGGATGAACTGGCTGGTCTTGGTCATATTTTGCCTCTAATTCAAATGTAAATCGATAACAGCTGGGGATCATTTGGATTTAAATGTGGGTGTCATTATTCGGAGGGTGCCCAGGTTTGTCCGAGTCAATAGTTTAATGTGAGGGTGGGCGAGGCTCCACAGGAAATCCATTAGACCAGACCAGACGTACTGTGTGCTTGCATACACTCAGCCTGTTACACTCAGCCGATGAACGTGATTGATTCTGTGGGATTTCCCCTTTGCCCAAGCTAATGCCCTGATCACTGAACCAAGCAACATCCTGTGCACGACCAACAACTACATGCACTCATGTCATTATTATCAAAAAAAAAAAAAGTGTTTGTTATCCAGATGGTTATCCAGTCGGAAAGCTGAATGAGCCTCAAATACGTCTCACTGTGGTTGCATTTTTCATTGCTGAAATCTCCAGCTAAGGCAGAGGTGGGCAATTATTTTTCGCCAGGGGCCATATGAGAGGCAGAAAATATTGTGGAGGACCGGGCCAAAAGTTTGAAGTCTACTCTGGTTATTAATTTTATTTCTACGTTGAAATCCGCAAATATCATTGTTTACAGAAGCTGGTAAGTTCTGTTATTATGGTTTTACAAAAACTGAATTTATTCAGTAAAATAATTCAAAACAATGGTAAATGTGATACATTTGTAACTCTTTTTCAGTCACATCAACCCCACAATGCTTTCCGAGATTAATTTTCTTAATGTTGTATTAAGACACCACAATGTCTTTGTTTGCCAAATAATATAATACAAGATATGTCACAACATTTTTGTCCAACTGCCAAACTGTGTATAAAAAAGTCAAAGTTAGCATGTTTTAGTGTTTTTTTCTTGATCAGTGAGAGAAATCTCGCCTCTGTTGAGCTTTAACAAGTGCATCAAAGTCAGGTTCATGTTTGAGGTGGAGATGTGAAGCACGGCCGACAGATGATCATCAGTACAAATGCATTATGTACAATTTTGAAAGTAGGTTTTACTTTAATTCCAAGCAACCTTTCGCGGGCTGGTCAGAGTCGGCTCGTGGGCCGTATTTGGCCCCCGGGCCTTGAAATGCCCGGGTCTGAGCTAAGGTAATGGTAATGCCAAATCTTAAAATGTTTATGATTCTCTAATTTCTACTTAAATTGCTGGGCTAATACATGGTGTAAATATAAATTATAATTTTACACCAGTCAAGAAATTAATTGTGAAGAAACGGTTGAAAAAAAGTTAATTTTTTTTTTTTTAAACTTTAGACAGTTTTCACTAGAAACACATTTTTCTGACACTAAACATTATTTCAGCAAAATAAAGATGTATTTTTATTTGTCAGATATTAATTTCTGGCATACTCTACAGGATCGTTGCAAGGTAACACTGATGTGATGATTTCCAACCAAGAAGTGAAATTCTAAACCAGGACTAAACCAGGGTCTAAACCAGGAATAAATCTAAACCAGGAACGTTCCTCTGGACCGTACCCCTCCCAGTCAACCAGATATTGGAATCCCCTCCCACGGCACAGAACATCCAGAATCCAGCTCACGGTGCAGGCAGGGTAACCCTCGATGATACGGGTGGGAGGAGGGGGATCGGCTGGAGGGCTCAGAGGACAGGAAGACACTGGCTTAAGGAGAGACACGTGAAAAGATGGGTGAATGTTCAGGGAAGAAGGTAACTTGAGGCGTACGACAGCCAGATTGATAACTTTTTCAATGGCATATGGGCCAATAAACTTAGGTGCCAGTTTTTTAGAGTCCACTTGAAGGGGGAGGTCACGGGTTGACAACCAAACCTTTTATCCAGGCTGATATGGAGGAGATTGCTTCCGATGTCCATTAGCAAAGGTCTGGTTGAGAGTTGCTGTGCAGCACGAGGAGCCCTCCACACCAGACGACAGCGCCTTAGATGAGCCTGGACCGACGGAACCGCCACATCCCCCTCTTGATCTGGGAAGAGAGGGGGTTGAAATCCTAAAGAAACCATGAATGGAGTCATACCTGTAGCAGAGGATACTAGGGAGTTGTGGGCATATTTGATCTAGGGCAGGAAAGTACTCCATGTGGAAGGGTTACGGGCTGTGTCACAGCGCAGAGCAGTCTCTAGGTCCCGATTTGCCCGCTCAGTTTGACCATTGGATTGGGGGTGGTAACCGGAAGAGAGACTGACAGATGTTCCCAGGGCTTGACAAAATGCTTTCCATACTTGAGACGTGAACTAAGGTCCTCTGTCTGAAACGATATCAATGGGGATTCCGTGGAGTCTGTATACATGAAGCATCAACAGATTAGCAGTTTCAGTGGACGTGGGTAATTTGGGAAGAGGTACAAAATGCACAGCCTTAGAGAAACGGTCCACAAACGTAAGTATGACTGAGTTACCCTCCGAGTTCGGGAGACCAGTGACAAAATCAATCCGATGGGTCCATATTGGCCAGATTGTTCTGTTACGCCGCAGTAGTGGACGGACCCCAAAAAAATGGACAGCAGACCAAAAATGCAAAAATCAAGAAAGTCGATTTATTACACAAAATAGGATGCAGGCAGAAACAAGGCGAGAGCTGGAGTGGTCCAGGGCTGGAGACGGGAAGCAGCAGGCTGGGAGCAACAGGGAACAATGGAGGCAGAAAAACGGGTTGGTTACAAAAACATCCAAAACAAGGTAAGTAGCAAACGTAATTTGAAGCAGCCAAGAAGTTCACCGTGTGAAGCTGTACAACAATCTGGCAGAGTCTCTCTGGTCGGCTGGAGTTAAATGCAGGTGGATGTTGATTACCAGCAGGTGTAGGGAATCAGTGCCAGGAGACTCCGCCCAATGACACACAGGGAAAGAAAGGAGGGAGGGGAGCACGGACCACAACAGCTTCTCTCCTGTGTGAACTCTCATATGTGTTACTATAGAGCATGACACTCTAAATGTCTTCCCGCACTGGTTACAGTCATATGGCTTCTCTCCTGTGTGGATTCTCATATGAGCTACTAGGTTGCAGGACTTTGAAAACATCTTCCCACACTGGTTACAGTCATATGGCTTCTTTCCTGTATGGATTCTCATATGTCGACGGAAGGAACCAGACTGTCTAAATTCCTTCCCACACTGGTCACACATGTATGGTTTTTATCCTGTGTAAGTTCTGTAGTGTACGTTCAGTGTAGAAGCTGTTGGCCACACCTTTCCACACTGATCACAAATGAATACCACACTGTTGGTAGATCTTGAAGCTCTGCATTAGAAAAAAGGAAAGGAAGTGTCAAGTAAAATAACTTTAAGAACTCAAAGCCCCCTTGACCCGAACAAACGTGAATGTTGAAAGACTGGATTAGTCACTTTAAACATGGACAAGGTTATCACTCTCTTACTACTCATCAATAAAGTTTGTCTAAGTCTAATTTCATAAGAAAGAGGTCACAAGTAATAAAAATGTCTAAAAGCTGACAAACAATTGCTGCTAAACCAGGTCTAAACCAGGACTAAACCAGGTCTAAACCAGGACTAAACCAGGTCTAAACCAGGACTAATGCAGGTCTAAACCAGGTCTAAACCAGGACTAATGCAGGTCTAAGCCAGGTCTGTTGAGAACCTGGTGGAAATCGTCACATACAGTGGTACCTCACCTTACGAAATTAATTCGTTCCAGAAGTGGTTTCGTAACGTGAATTTTTCGTAAGTTGAGTAGCTATTTCAATGGAAAAAGCCTGATTCGTTCCAAGGCCCCGATCCAAGTTTTTTTTTTATAGTGTAACTTTTTTTATAGTGTAACATTGTGTTCTGCGTAGAGACTGTAGACCCAGGACTAAACTTGGACTATACCAGGTCTAGACCAAGGTCTAAACCTGGACTAAACCAGGACTAAACCAGGACTAGACCAGGTGGATTAAAGTGCCGCGCGCGGATCTATTTCCTGGTTTCGTTTCGAGTCACGGCTGAGGCGAGCAGCGAGGGGGACCGCACGCAGTCTGAGCGCATGAACGAGACCCGTGCTCTAGAGTTGGGCGGTATCCAAATTTTGATACCGTTAAACCGTCTCCACATTTTCCCGGGGTATACGGTATTACCGTTGCTAAGGCTAAAAAAAAACCAAAACCTCGTAGCACTACGGTGGAGTCGCCTCGCCGAATGGCAGCTTGCACCGTTCAAGCTTCCGTTCAGAAACAGAATAGCAAGCATTACATAGGCCTAATGATACTGAAAACATAACAAAACATGTACAAAATTAGTAACTTTTATTAACAAATGTTTAAAGTGCAAATACAGCAGCCAACTGACGGAACAAAATAACAAATTGTCTACAACAAACACGTCACGCCACACTACACGTCATGCTAATGAATTGGACTAAATAAAATACTTGATCTTATCAAATAAGAACAACAAATGAACAATAAATAACAAGACATAACCGAAAATGTGCATATATAACCCTGAGAACGCGGTGCAAAATACTGCTCGTTTTGTATATTTTTAAAATCTATTAACAAATCAAATAAATTAACAACTATATAACATCCCGAACTATTTTCGTCAAGCTACTCCTTATTGAAAATAAAATTATTAAGCTATTGAATGTTTTTCGCCAGAAAAACCAGCATGTTCACTTTTTCTGGCTTGAGTAAGGCACGTTGTGGATTCACAACTTTACCCGCGGTGCTGAAGACCCGCTCCGATGGAGAGCTTGTGGCACAAACACACAGGTATTTTCGGGCAACCCTTGACATCAGAGGAAAGCGCCTGACTCCAGTGGATTTCCACCAAAGAAGGGGGTCTTCATCTCCCAGAATAACAGCCTCGCGGCAATATGCAGTTGTCTCCGCTTCTGCTCGATCCTCCACAGTGCCGAGCGGACCTGCCACCGCAGCGGCTTTTCTTTGAAGGAGGCTGCCCAGCGTCATCTTTTTTTTGGGTGGTTCGGGTTGCGCTTCTCCTTCTTCCACTCTGGTGACTGCTGCTGCTTGGCCCTCCAGTATCACAATCTCTGCCTCTAACTCAGTCTTTGTCTCAGCCAAAGCAGTGGCATCAGTCTCATATCCTCCGCGGTACCGAGGATCAAGAAAGGTGCATTTCCGCATCAACTTGCGCACTGAATCGCTCTGATATTTCACCTCCAGCTTGTCAAGAATTCCAGTTTTTATGAATTTCGTTAACTGGACGTCCTCATCTGACACCGTCAACACATCGTCCCTGCAGAGCTGGAGCATGGGCAGGACAGAGGAGCTGGTTACATACAGTAGTTCTCTCCAGACAAAATGTCAGTGAAGTCACTGACTGGTTTCAGTGCCTTCTGAACAGCCTGCAAGACATCCGTGTCCTGCCAGGTGAGTGACAGGTTGCTCCTTCTATCGTCAGACAGGACGTGTCTGATTGCTTGAGCCTGCTCGAGGATGCGCTCTACCATGGCAAGTTTAGAGCCCCAGCGAGTTGCGCAGTCCTGTTGATGAAAATAATAACATAGGCTATATTATTTAAATTCTATTCTATGTTTTTCTATTCTCCACCATTGCCTATTATGATCATCACAGCGCTAATAGGATGCGTTTATAACAAATTGATATCAGCTTACCGTTATGAGGCTATGTTCTGGGAGTCCCAGCTCCACTTGCTTCTTGTGAAGTTCTCTTTTTCGGTGCCAACTGTGCGAAAAGGCCCCAACGATACTACGACATAGTCCAAGGGTGCGCTCAGTTGTTTGCCTTTGGTCCTGTACTGCATTTGTAACAGCCAAGTTGAGATTGTGACCGAAACAGTTGAGCCACGGCCAATGCAGGGACCTGATTGCAGCAGCGATGTTGGCAGCGTTGTCCGTGGTTATGGCTGAAAGTTTCTCCTCGTCAAGTTGCCAGTCCTGAAGCGCGTCTCTGAGCGCAGCAGCAAGATTGTCCGCTGTGTGGCTTTCAGGAAAATATGTCGACTGGAGACATCTGGATTCCAGTTTCCACTCAGGTGTAATGATGTGGACAGTCAGCGACATATATGGCGTCATGTTGACGGACGACCACATATCAGTCGTAAGTGAATAACTATCACTCCCTGACAACAGCACTTGAACCTCGTTTCTAACTTTGTTATATAATTCTGGAATGGTTGTTTTGGAAAAATATTTACGTCCAGGCAGCTCGTACTGTGCATCTAGTGCCTTTATCATGTCCCTAAACGGCTTCTTTTCCACCGTATGAAAAGACACCATTTCTTTTGCCAAGTACTTGGTCACTGCATCGGTACAGGTTTTCCAACGGATACTGTCCTTTTGGTATTTTTTCATTTTCCCGAATGCACCCATTATCGTTGTTTGTGTGTAAGTGGTGGTTGGCCTGGTTGTTGTTGCTTCGACATCAGAATCAGCAGGAGGGGTTGACACCGTTGCACTTGTTGAACTCTGCGGCAAACTCATCCTAGCAGCAGTGAGTGGGTGATTGATCCTGAGATGGGCCCTGAGATTTGAAGTGTTTCCATCTCTTGCCGCCACAGTCTTCATGCACATTTTGCACACAGCCTCGTTGACATTAGCCGGCTCTCCTTTGTCATTTGGCCGAAATCCAAAATGCTGCCAAATTGCAGAAGTTGTGTTTTTTTTTGGGACCTGTCATCTTGTCTTGTTTTTCTCCTTCTCCTTCTGAGCGGTAATGTCACGTGACGACGCAACATCCAGGAACTTCATCGAATGTCATCTCTCCGATCAACAGTTAAGAGCAAGATAAAAGGAGAAGTTCAATTTGTCAACTGGACAAAGTATGTTTGGTTGAAAACGTTTCGCCGCTCATCCGAGAGGCTTCGTCAGCTCTGACAAATTGAACTTCTCCTTTTATCATGGATTCTACCTGGACGACTGAGGGACTTTTCACGCAGTTAAGAGCAACATTATACTATAACATAGTAATATTAGTTTTAAACTGTAATAGTATTAAATTAACAAACACAACCACACATACATAGGTGCTGGACAAACACTCTTTATTTAGGCATTAAATTAATTATCGCTCACATGCCACACATGGTATTTCTCACGCTGAAATTTTGTTATGCAATTCAAAACTCTAGCCACTGGTCACAGCGCTTCTGTGCCCAGAAAATCGGTTAGTTATGCAGCCAGGCACCGCGCCGTTTTCAGCGGAAAAAAAACGCACTCGCAGACTTAAATTCAGTCTGAGAAAAGCGTATAATGTGTGTGGCTGAGTGCGCATTATTTGAATTTTTGAGATTTCGCGTTTCGTAACTTGAATTTTCTTTCGTATCTAGAGACCAAAATTTAACGTGAAGGCGTTTCGTAACTTGAAATTTTCGTTTGTTGGTTCTTTCGTAAGGTGAGGTACCACTGTATTTCGTTTCACCCAGAATTCCAACAGGAGCAGACAGACAGAGGGGCTGAAACCAGGACTAAATCAGGACTAAACCAGGTCTAAACCAGGTCTAAAACTGGACTGAACCAGGACTAAACCAGGTCTAAACCAGGTCTAAAACTGGACTGAACCAGGACTAAACCAGGTCTAAACCAGGACTAAACCAGGACTAAACCTGGTCTAAACCAGGTCTAAACCAGAACTAAACCAGGGCTAAACCAGGTCTAAGCCAGGTCTAAACCAGGACTAAACCAGGACTAAACCAGGTCTAAGCCAGGTCTAAACCAGGGTGAACAGACAGCAATTATCAAAGGAAAGGAGATTGTGGATCACCAGTCTCAAACAGAACTTGGATGGGAGAAATTACGACAACATTCACATATGCTCAGCTCATTTCGCAGCCGGTAGCGTATCTTAGCTGTATCTTAGCCGTATCTGAGCCGGTAGCCGTATCTTTGCAAAATGTGAATAATAAAAAGCAATATGCTAGTACTTACTTAACACGTTACACATGTGGGTCTACTAGACATAAGTATGCCGACCTTTGCCATCACAATACACTTGTCTCCAGTTTTCCGAACTTTACGCTCTCTTACCAGCCACAAACAAACTGATTGTTGCCTCCAGACCTTTAGAGCTCTGAAGGTCTTGTGCTGTATCAGGGCTTGGGGAGAAGACCAGGTAGTTCACAATATCGGGATCGCTTACAGCAACAGAATCAACAAATCGCCACTATCACTGAACAAACTTGAATCCATCTCATACGGATCTTCTTGCCCAATTAATTCGAGTTTTTTCATACAACTCGTCTTTTCTTTGACATCCAACTTATTCCTATACAGCTGGTCAACTGTGTCAGAAATTTTGAATCCAATGTGGAAGGTTTCTCGCGAAATTTAGATTTTTTTCTGCATGGTTGCTATATAAACACATGTAATTTTGAGCGCGTAATGCATCCATACATATGGGTAAACGTCCTGTTTTTCCAGGTTCGTGAAAACGCTCGATACCGTAGCAGGCTCCTGTGTGTGTGTGTGTGCATACACTCAGCCTCTTACTCTCAGCCTATGAACGGACTGAATGCCAAAGCTAATGCCCTGATCGCTGTGAGAGCCAAGCAACATCCAGTGCACGACCAACAACTACATGTACTCTTGTTAAAAAAAAACCTTAAGACAAACTGAAATAAATAATTGAATAATTGTTCAAATAAATCTATTAAGAATAAATAAAAGTCAAAATTAATATTATATTATATTTTAAAAAAGCATATTTTAGCTTTTTAATCCCAAGAATGTATGCATTGATATGTAAAGGCATTTATTTACATATTTTTAATCACCATTATATTTAATACTTTCCAATTCCAATGTATACTTGTATTTATTTTTTCTGTGTGTGTCATTTTTGCTCCTCCATAAACGCGTTACTCTGAACTATACATGCAATGCAACTATACATGCTTCATTTTCAGCTTTACCGCAGTGCGTGTTTGTCTCCTGTGTGAAACCTGATCTGCAGCAGTGCATTGTGGGTATTCTGTTTACCTCTGGGACGAGAAACTCCATGTACCATCGTACCGGGGAGAACGGACAAAGACTACAGTCAATATGTTTTTAGTCCAAACACAGAAAAAGCAGTAAAAGCTCAAAACAATATCTTGATGTAACGTCCAAAAAGACATTTGACAATACATAAACAGAATGTTGTCAGGTCTTCTGAGTAGGAAGCAGAGACTGAGGACTCGTAGGTACACTCGTTCATCACCAAGGTTGAAGGTACTGAGGTGACTGGCGAGCTCCTCAGTGGCAGGGCTCCAGGGGTGTGTGAGATCTGTCCTGAGTGTCTTAAATCTCTGGATGTTGTGGGGCTGTCTTGGTTGACATGATTCTGCAACATCACGTGGGGACAATAAGTCTGACTTTTGTTTAGGAAGATAAGGGTCAGTTGTCTGGTTTTGGGCCACAGGATCTCATCACAGCTGATCCAGTTGCAACATGCACTAGGGCGGTTTGCAGCTGAGTGTGAAGCTGCTGGGATGAAGATCGACTCATCTCACTCTGAGGCCATGGTTCTTCGGCAGACAAAAGGTCACTTGCCCTCTGCACGTGGAGGAGAGTTCCTGCCTTAAAGATCCCATGACATGGTACTTCTTGATGCTTTTATATGGCTCCTTAATGGTTCCCTAATACTGTAAATGAATCCTTCTTCAAAATCAACACCCAGTGCATGAGAAACAGAGATAAGATGAGAAAGAGTCATAAATATCTCTCTCAAACTCTTTATTCTGGGCGTTGTTGCTTGAATGCAAATGAGGAGAAAAAAGATGGCCAATAGTAGAGGGTGGGGGAGTGGCCAAACTCTCCGCTCAGAGCTCAGAGCTGACAGCTGATCCATTTCCTTGTTTTTGCACGGGGGAGAGATTTGAAGCGTTCCATTGAAAAATAAACACATTTCCACATAAAATAAAATTAAACCACTGCTGTTCAAAGGTCCAGAGGCTCAGATAAAGGACTTCCGAGCCTAGAAACACTCGGACGTGCCTCCAGGCAAATAAAAAAACGCATTTCGCATTGCCTAGCGCATTCGCAGTCCAAACTCTCTGGGCGTGATTTACAGAGACGCTGAGTACAGACAGACGGGGGTGGAGCTGCATTTGCATTTCTTTTTTCGATCTGACGTCAATAAGGTGCCTGGTTCAAAATCGCCCGTTTGAGCTCCGATTTTTTGTAACGCAGAAAAGGATCGCAAATGCTCAGTTTAGACATTTCACAACTTTTAACCATGGTGGGGGGGGGGGGGGGGGGGGGCTAAACAGGGTAGGGGAGCTCACATTAACGTTCAAAAACCTCAGAAAGTGAAAATTTCATGCCATGGGACCTTTAAGGGGTAAAGTTCAAGTATCTGAGTGAGGGAAGGATGGAGCGTGAGATTGACAGGGGACTCCAGTGATGAGGTCGCTGTATTGAATTGTTGTGGTGAAGAAGGAGCTGAGTCCAAAGGCAAAGTTCTCCATCAAGTTCTGCTCCTACTTTGACCTATGGTGCTTGGTTTGGTCCAGATTTAGTCCTGGTTTAGAGCTTTGTTCTTACTCAGGAGTAATGGCCAAAAGGACAATTTTTTTCCATTTAAAAATGCAAGTTTTCCATGGACTCGCTTCTCCTCCTGAGCAAAAAAACGTGAGTGGGACGGCACTAGGGCCATAGCTCGAGTGGACTCTGAGATTGCACGCAGATGCCCCAACATTTGGACAGACTGCAAATGTTGGGGACTTATTATTGGAACATCCTTCCTCTGTTAATAAAAGAAAATCCTTCTCTGTACACTTATAAACTGCACCTTAAGCTATGGATGAAGGCAACCAAGTCTGAGAAGACTTTTAATCTGGCCTTTTACTATTCTGTGTTGTGTCTTTTTTTGTAAGATTTTGCAGTTGTCGTCTGTGTCACCTGCCTTGGGACAACAGTCATATTTACACTGTAATTACCAATGTTCGTGTAATCTCTCAATCGTCCAGGTAGGATCCATTGCAAAGGAAATGAATCCAATCCAATCGCAATTGAATTTCTCCTTTCTGATGTAATTACAGATGTTCAATAAAGTAAAATAATCTATTAAAGAAAATAAATTCTTGTGAGCTTTTAGCCATGTTATAATTTTACCTCATCAGAACATACCTGGAGTTGTGTTTTGTTTCAGTCGCACGTCTGATTATTAGTCTGCTATAGTCAGTCCCCAAAACTCAAAATGCTCTGTTCCACCTTGTGATGTCACGTAATGGTACTTTTCAAGTTAACAGCTACCTTTTATCTTTTGTTCAGTAGAAATGGGCAATTCCAGGGCTGAAATGATCCAAGTGATTTTAGTGAAGGTATATGGACAAAACATAGTGGAGCTCTTCCTGTGTTTTCAGTGTCACAGCCTAAATATGCAGGGTTTGAGTGTTCAAAATGAATGAAACAAAACAAAACTCCAGGTATGTTTGTGATGACAAAACAACATTATAATATACAGCTCTGGAAAACAATAAGAGACCACTGCATTTTTTCCCCCTGAAATCAGCATCTCTACATGTATTACAGCCATTCCATTCCAGCGTCTGTTGAATTCCAACAAAAACACAAAGCTGAGCTACTTCAGTTCTTGCACCAGGAGTGGAATAAAGTCACCCAAGAACAATGTGAAAGACTTGTGGAGAGCATGCCAAGACGCATGAAAGCTGTGATTAAAAAATAAGGGCTATTGCACCAAATATTGATTTCTGATTCTCTTCTTAAAGATCCCATGACATGGTACTTCTTGATGCTTTTATATGGCTCCTTAATTGTTCCCTAATACTGTAAATGAATCCTTCTTCAAAATCAACACTTAGTGCATGGGAAAGACACATGTACAGAGTCAGAGTCAAAAAATAACGCTCTGAACACCTCATTCTGCGCCTTGTTGCTTGAATGCAAATGAGAAGAACACAGATTGGTAAGAGGAAGGGGGCAAATGCGCCGCTGGTTCCTTGTGTTAGCGCTGCGCTGTGTGCTGGCCCCACTTCCGCGTGTGTAAGCGCGAAGGAGGAGAGGAGAGCCTTTTCAATGTAAAAAAACACATTTGTACAGAAAATAAAATTAAACCACTGCTGTTTCAGAGGTCCAGATGGTTGGGTAAAGGACTTCCAAGCCTAGAAACACTCGCACGTGCCTCCAGGCAAATAAAAAAAAGCATTTCGCATTGCGTAGCTCCTCCGCGGTCCAAACTCTCTGGGTGTGATTTCCAGAGACAGGGGGTGGAGATCCAGACGATGGTGGAACTGCATTTGCATTTCTTTTTTCGATCTGACGTCAATAAGGTGCCTTGTCCAGAATCGCCCATTTGAGCTGCGTTTTTTTCAAACGCAGAAAAGGATCGCAAATGCTCAGTTTAGACATTTCGCAACTTTTAGCCATTGGGGAAGGGGGCTAAACAGGGTAGGGAAGCTCACATTAACGTTCAAAAACCTCAGAAAGTGAAAATTTCATGCCATGGGACCTTTAACTGTAAACATTAGAATTATGTTCTTTTTAATTCAATTTTCAATTCAATTTCTCTTTATTGTCACATGTGCATATACATACAAGAATATATAGCCCAGATGAAATTGCTGTCCTCTCCCACCTCAGTGCAAACATTCAAGTAAAACATTCAAGTTAAAAAAAACAAAAAAAAATGTAAAGACATACTGGACTAGACAAAAAAATAAAATAAAAAATAGACAAATGTGCAAACAAGACAAAAATGTGCAAACACTCAGGTAAACATAGACAAAAAAAAAACACAATAGACAAAACAGAGATTACAGATGAAAAGTGAGGTAGTGCCAAAATATATGAAGTAAAATGAATTTGAGCTTGTTTCTTTGCATTGTTTGAGGTCTGAAAACATGTATCTTTTTTGTTATTTTTGACCATTTGTCATTTTCTGCAAATAAATGCTCTAAACGATAATATTTTTATTTGGATTTGGGGAAAATGCTGTCAGTAGTTTATAGACTCAAACAAAAATGTTCCTTTTGCCCAAACACAAACCTATAAGTAGTAAAATCAGAAAAAGTGGTTCCAAACAGCGTAATATGTGCCATTTGCGCCAAACCTTCTTATAGCTTTCAAAATGATACAGACTTAGCACTCCCCTGCGCAATACGCAATGTTTTCCCCTCATGATACAGACATTACAATAATTTACTGAGACAGATGACCTCCTGGCCTACATTCCCAGTGTTATGTCTATCGTAATGATCCACGTTGCATCCACGAGTCATACAGGGGGCTAATGGACAGAGCCTGGCCCAGATCGTAGTACTACTTTACGTTTACCCCAGTTACACACAAATACTTGACCACTTTGTTATTTTAGCTCCTGTGATCTCAACGCCGGAGTTTATAAAAAGACTGAAGCTATTTGGGAGCTCGCCGTGAGTCATTGTGGTGGATAGATGCGCAGTGTAAAGTTTGTGGAAATAAAAAGACCTACTTTTAAGGTAACTTTGGCTAGAAGAATAAGATGAGAATCGCTGTGTGGGTAGATGTTTCCTCCCCTTCATGATTTGGGGACTTTTAAACAGTAGTGGACGCTAAGAAAATAAAAGTACTGTACAATTTGAAGTAGTTCATTTTTACTTTTTTTTTACTTTTTTTTTTTTTTTACTACAACTGAGGTACTTGTGCATTTTTGAACAGGACAAATAAAGTATTGTTTATTATTGTGTGAGACCTGCTGAGCAGATATTTTCATGTAATTTTTTTTTTTTTTTTTTTTTTTTTACTGTACTTTTACGTAACAAAATCAAATACTTCCTCCCCTGCTTTTACTACTTCTATGGGGTATTAACTGCTAACGCATAACATTTAGATCACTGTGTTACTTTTTATTATTTTAAAAATGCTATATTCACCACAAAGAACATATTAACACGTTGTTTCTCTTTAATTTTAGACTATCTCAACTATAACTCACTCCCCCTGCAGAGCACTATCGCAATCTCACTAATGGAACTATTGCACATCACTTCAAGTTTCCATGCACAGTTTTGTATCAAATTTTTGTATATTTATGGAGAATTGTCAGAATTGTACAGAATCTTACAGCTAAAGGTATGATAAGCATAATGCATAATACCCCTCTTTAAAGACGGGGCGGGGTATTTATTGACACATATTCAATTCAGTTTCAATTCATCTTTATTCCGGACTCATGGTCCATTTTTTAAAACAGTGACCATACAAAACAATAAATATGTTTTTAAAAGAGCCATACCAGTGTCTCCACGTATTGGATTGACATTGTATTGCACTCAGTCTCAAGTTTGTAAGTCACATTATTATTCCATTGTCTGATTTAATCAGTTTGCAGATAAAACTGTACATTAGTACAGCTTGCAGAGCGTTCACTCGTGCAGTAACAAACATGTCAGTCGCACTCGTCCATCGTGGCCTCCTCAAAAGCACTGCAAAGCGTCACTGTAAGCACCTGCAGTCTTTGCAAACTGACTTTTTTGTAATTAATCCAGAGGTGGGCTGTGTACAGTGGTGAACAATACGATTTAAACAATAACAACTTTACATCATTTGTACAAGAGACAAACTTACGCATCAGAGTATTTGCCTGAGCATAGAGCGTCCTACATTGTCTATACCACTATACCAGGGCAAGGGGGGGGGCTAGTGAACAATTTTTCCTGAGGAGGGGGGGGTAGGAGGTGGGGGGGGTGCGAATGAACAATTTTTCCCGAGGAGCGGCTGAAAACGCGCATTATCTAACCGATTTTCTGGGCACAGAAGCGCTGTGTGTGAGAAATACCATGTGTGAGCGTGTGAACACGTCAAATTGCGTGTGTCACACTCTCAATGCGTGAGACTTGAGAGCCCTGGTCTATACACATCATCATCTTCTGCCATGTCCATGGTGATGCCCAAGATATTTAATTTTTGTTGTAATCGTCAACACAACATTCGACAGGCAAAAGTCAGGATATCTCATGTGCTTCTCTGGTCCTACAGATCATGACCATACTCTTGGTTGCATTAGACATAGATCACCGTGTAACCTTTTACTGTTTTAAAAAATGCTATATTTGACAAAAAGAATGTATAAAATTATCAGTTTCAGTTTTGTTTTTGTTATGTTCTTCCAATATAAAAAGCAGCCACACTCACAACCTGGCAACCACAAAGTGCATTTCTCAAGTTAACTTTTGCTATATCTTATGAGATTGTGTTGACCTTCAAATGTGTTTTTAGTTCATTTTGACGAAAATCTTCTAAAAATAAAATATTATTGCTTTGATTTTTTGTTTTATTTGAAAGTGTATTTTATAAAGAAGTGAACTAAGTGAGTGTGAAGCCACTCATAGTGTTCAGGTTCAGTCAAGCGGTTACAGGGGCGAATTTGGAGCCAGATTCTATATCAGGAATAGGTATTTTTTCTAACGGCCAAACTAGTGAAATAAAAACACCAAGATCATGTACAGCGGGTTAATACGAACATTTTAAGACTAAAATGGCTCACAGCAAGGCTCACAGCAATAGTTACAGAGGGGCCACAATATTCCAATGTAAGTCAGGGTCAGGAGGAGCCTGAAGTGCTGCATGCGAACTTCCCATTTAGAATGCGCCGGCTAGTGTGTTAGCTATGCCCACTTATATATCCCTTTCTTGCATTGTGACCACATATGCTGCCTAAGTTTAAGTGGGTCAGCTGGAGGGAAAACAGAGATTTTCACCCCTAAAAGCATGCTGGCCACATACATGCAGCCCTGTAGTTGCATTCTATTGCTGCTAGATGGCCCTGTGATATCCTGTTGCAGAATCAAGATGGCAGCCCCCAGTGGAAGCAGGTGAATTTGACTTTCCCACTTGACTTTCCCAAATGAAGGGAAAATCTATATCAGTTTAGTAAAATATTTTTTAGAACATGTAGAAGTAGTATTTGGTGATTTTCAAAGAAAAAGAAACAAACCAGGAGGTATTTTATCGACTGGCCCCATATGTGGCCAGTATGCATGTAAGTTTTTGTGTATAGTATTAAAGTAATGATATAGTAATAATCTTTCACACCACACAACAAACACTGCTGAAAGTTGACAAAATTGTTGGTAAAGTTCACAGAATGTCAATGTTACTTCAGGGAACAATAAATATTTTGCATTTTTTTTGACATCTCCTTTTGTCTTCATGTCCTTCCATTTGTGCATTAGCTGCATGGTGGCAACATATGTGACAACCCTAAAACCCCCAATTTAGAAACTTTATTTGAAAATGCAGTATGGGGTATGTCTAATAATGTAAAAATACATGTCTGATTGGAATTTGGCAGCTCTGGTAAAAAAAACAACAACAACAACAACAACAACAACTTTGTTCTATGCAAGAAAGGAATATACAGTCTATGTCTTTATCCCTTTTTTGACCTGATCTGACTTTCGTGGCGATTCGTAGGTCATATTTAAACAATTGATTTATTATGTGTGTAGAATCCCTCAGTCGTCCAGGTAGAATCCATAGCAAAAGGTTAAATTAAATTTGTCACCTGGACAAAAGTTTATTTGGTCGAATACATTTCACAGCTCATCCAAGCTGCTTCTTCAGTTCTGGTCAAACGCTGGTAAGACACTCCCCCTCTGTCCTGTGTGAGATTGACTAGTGGTCGCTCCAGGTTCTGTAGCTCCTGGATGCTTGGGCCCAGAAAGAATTCATAGAACACAATGCACTTTTTTGTTAATTCAAATTGCCAGTGTTCTGACAGGGCCTTCGCAGCTTTTAGAAATGATCAAATCATCAAAACACCTAAAAGTTAGTTTGGTCTGATTGGTCATGTGCACGTTTCTGGTGTCACATGTTGGGCGGGGCTAGACCAGTATTCAGAAAGTAATGAGCAAGAAAACTTTTTGGCATTTCGTGCCAGTGAGTGCAGGCCATTGCAAACACCCAACGCCATCTTGGGTTCATCTTCGAGATCTTGTTATACTTCCATGCTTTAAACCTAAGAACCACTACACTGCTGGAGACTCCTGGATGTTTGAGACCCAGACCACAAAACAGCTGTGACACACGATTTGTCAAACATTTTAAATAAACTGTTCAAGTTGCTAAAATGTACAGCCTTTCCCAACATAGAAGCATATGTTTTTGATTGACATTACAATGATCTTACAGTCTTCTCCACTGCTTTCATAACCATGTTGCCTGCAGCTATTTTTCTTCTCTAATAGCATCAGACTACTTTTCTATTTCCTGAAAGCAGAGTTAGTTTTCACAAATCTCGTCATTTCTAAGAAAAACAATAAGCGCTGTATTATTTCCTGTGTTGGCCTTTCTAATTCACATAATCTGCTATTATGTGACGTCCAATTATTCCTGGCAGTAGTTGTTGGGGCTAGAGATTTTCCTGGACAGTGCACTCATGTGGTCACAGTGTTTTTATTTATTAAATAGGGAGTATTATATTTCTATAATGTATTAACTAACACACAACATATGAATCACCATGTTACCTTTCACTGTTTTAGTAAAGGGAGAAATTCAATTTGTCAACTGGACAAAGTTTATTTGGTCAAAGATGTTTCGCAGCTCATCCAAGCTACTTCGTCAGTTCTGGCTAGAGTGCTGGTGGACACTGCGTATATCTGCCTGAATGGAGGAGCTAACTACAATGAAATTACTATGAAAACTATCCCACCTCTTTGTTTTCAGAACAAAGTAACTTGGATGAGCTGCGAAACGTCTTCGAGCAAATAAACTTTGTCCAGTTGACACATTGAATTTCTCCCTTTACCATGGATTCTACCTGGACGACTGAGGGATTCTACACACTTTCATTGTTTTGTATTGTACTGTACTTGTAGAACACAACGTACTAACATATAACATAACATATTGAAAAAGTTTCACATTCGTTTTGGACACTCTAAGCCTTTGCTCTCCGCATTAAATCGCTCCCCCTTCTGAGCGCTATCACAATACAATTGGTGTGCATCCTGATAATGAAACTAAATTACACAACGCATCAGATTTGTGAAGCTTTTGGAAAATTGTCATGTGGGAGCATGGGTGACGTAGGCTTGTGGGCGGACTACTATGTAACTTTTTGGTTGAGTATGACGTTAAACAGCTCTACCTTACATTTATTCAATTACAGGTCATTTTATAGCCAAAAAATACCTAGAAAACAGGCATTCTGGCTGTGAGTGGGGTCGCCTCTCCACAGATCTGACCTTTAAAATGGTCTGGTTTGGTCTCCATGAAGAAAGGTTTAATACCATACTGTGAAACATTCCAGACAGGAATGGAATAACATCTCCATGGAGAAAAGCATTTGACAAACCCTCCACCAGAAAAGTTACACAGTTCTCAAACTTTTTGAGGCCATAGACCACTTATCATTATGAAAATACTTGAAGGACCCACTATATGTCCCCACAATGGCATTTCAATAAATCCAGAAGTTCGAACCATGTCTCTACAATTGGGATTGCATATCATAAGAAATAGTATTTAAGTCATGTTGAAGGTTATCACAATTTTTGGGGGAACCCTTTGAGAACCACTGATCTCGATGCATTTTAAACATTGCAAAACATTTATTTTAGTGAAATTTTTTTAACAACATTTAAAATTATGACAACAATAACATTTCTCAATGGGTTCCTGAATGATTGGGTCAGTGATATTGGGGGTCCCGGCCTGAAAAGTTTGGGAAGCCCTGATCTAGACGATGCAAAATATTATCAATAGATTATTTTTTTCTATATATTGTACATCCATAGCCTTTTTTTTTCTTCTTTTAATTCATTTTTGACACACTGACACGTGCCCCATTGTCCAACATATTCTCTTCACTGCTGGTTATAACTTGTGTAAAACAGGATTTGAGGTCAATCCTTTCGGTATAAAGCGTGTATAAAACGTGGCTAAAGCACTTTCAAATCTGTAATGGCTCAAAGTGAAAATAAATAGAACACGCACAAAAAGAGGTGCAAGATGCTTTTAATCACAAAATAGAATACTACAGGGAAAATTCCACCAGTGCTTTGCAATAAGAGAGGACTCATAGACAGAAGAAGGACAGTGGGTGTTTCATATAACAAACTGTGGTAAGAGTTCCGTTGATCGTACATTTGATTCTTAAAGTAGTATTTTGTCATTTAAAGTACGGCTTAACAATTTGGGAAACAAAAATGTCTAATTGCAATTCTTATGACATGATAAAAGATAAAAGACTTCTTCAGTTCAGTCCAGAACTGAAGAAGTCTCTCGGATGAGCGGCGAAACGTCGTCAACCAAACAAACTTTGTCCAGTTGACAAATTGAACTTCTCATTTTATCATGGATTCTACCTGGACGACTGAGGGACTCACGACTTCACGAATTCTTATGACAATACAATTACCGTTAGATTTGCAATTTTAGGTCCAGAATAATTGACAAAAATACTGAAATGTGAACCAACGATCACATTTCAGAACATGCTCATACAGATCTAAACTACAGAGTTAGCGGTTAGCAAACAGGACATTTTGTTGTTTGTGGAAGAAATTATGGTATTTTAAAAATTGCAGCCTTTGTGATTTGCTAATTGATTTGTTCTGGCTAAGTCCAAGTTTATTCATGGTTTATTCCTGTTTACCAAGTTTAGTCCATGCTATCCAAACCGGGATTTGATATAAATTTACTTATTAGTACTTTCATTGCTAATGGGCTGTATTCACGCTTACGTCACAAAACCGGAAGACGTTTGAAAACATCCTTTGGGCTCTGTTGGCGATAGTGAAGCTGAGAAAAACTGAGAAAATGTCCCAGTTTTCTTCATCTAGATGTTATTGTATTCTTTTTTTTTCTCCATTTATAAATTGCCTATTCATTTCTGTATTATAATTTGTCTAACTTAATAAAAATATGTAATTGTAGTGTTCTGGTATGTTCGTCAGATCAACAGTTACGACAGCTGCCTGTAGGTGACATCGATACGATAAGAGTCCCGTCCTCCATGGAAAGCTTTGGCAGGTTGTGAAGAAGCTGCTGCTAAATCCATGGTTTTATCACATGCCCAGTGTCCGTAACTACACCGGAAATCGTCATCATGTTTCCAAACGTCCTCCTGTAAGCGTGAATAGAGCCTATATCTTTCTAAAATTGTCCTCAAACTATTTTACACTATATGATTCTATTCAGTTACTTTCCACCATTGCTAACCGTCAATATAGTCCTGTCTCTCGTCCGTCTATGAGTGGGCTACACATGCATTAAAGGAACATTGATCCCAACTCTACCGACTATTATATAAACAAGTGCAAATGCCATAGGAGCACGTGGTCACAGCAGGATATAGAGGAATACATAGTCCACATTATTTCATTGTCGATTTTTCCATGCTGTAAATGCCTTTACTTTGAAATTTCACTGAGTAGTGCATCATGCTTCAGTAAAGTCAAGGATTATTGCACAACACATTGACTCAGGGTAGGGCTGCTGGGTTTGGTTAAGGTTTTCGATTTACCGACAAAAATTGTAAAGGTAAAGCTCAGAAAAACAATGGAAAATTAATATAAATAGTACATATTATTTCCACGTTGGCTCAGTGGGTTCAGGGTTTGCCCGTACACTAGTTTGTGATAGGTTCAAATTACCGCCGTGCTGTTGTTTCAATTCAATAGTTGGCAGTATCTAGCAGAGGTACTTGAACCCTGGTTTACTTCTGATTTAGACCTGGTTTAGTCCTGGTTTAGTCCCGTTCTAAACCTCTGGCCCCTGACTGCGCCTAGAAATTCTGTCCATAAAAATCATGAACAGAACAGGTGACAAAAGGCAGACCTGGGGTACTCCAACATTGCAATGGGACCAGGTCTGACACAGCTCCTGCTCCATTCGTACTAGTGATGTAACGATATCTAGCACTCTCGATACAATATTTTCACAATACACATCTTACCATACGATATTTATTGCAGTATTTTGTGCAGGCTAACAAAAGTGTGAATATGCTTCTTTTTGTTATAATGCAAATCATTAAGATGTAAAACTATTTAATACAAGTTATTTCATCATGTATTTTGGACTAAAACAGCGTAAAGGATCATGGCCTATGTAGTGTTCTCTCATTTTTAGCTGTTGCTGCACCATAACAATGAATTTAAACAGAGAAACCAGGGGTTGGCGGTTCGAATCCCACTCTCGACAATGGGTTGGCGGTGTGGGATCCCAGCTCCCAAGCTCCCACAGATGAGTGCTGCCATTGTGTCCTTGGGCAAGACACTTAACCCCACCTCACCCCCAGTGTTTGCGTACACTGGAAGAGCCCCCAGGACACAAAATACATCAAGGCCGGTTGCATCAAGCGACGTGGGGGCGTTCTCCCGTGGACCCACCACCCACAGGGGGACCCATGGGGGCTGGTGCACTGTGATCTGGTCAGTGGACCTTGCCGCTGCAACCCGAAAACACGGAGAAAGCGGAAGAAAATGGAAAAAAATTGAATGGAACTTCTACTTCGATATATTGTGATGGCCCACGATATTATTATGAGACTTTGAATGATACGGGATCACAATATTTCAGTTATTGTTACATCCCTAATTCAAACTGGTGTAACGTGTAACAAAAGTGGTTCAAGGATGATACAGTTGTTAACCCAGGTCTCTGCCAGAAATATTCTTGACCCTATAAGAAGAGTCTTTAGTAAACTGAAAGCCAAGCCATACCCATCAGCTCTTTTTACAGTACTTCACAGGTAAGTTACACACTGAACCTGTATACGTGTTACAACACACAAGGTTATGTAACAATAGATTAATAAGTGCAGTATCATTTGGCACAGTTTCAGATAAATAGTAGTCACTTGTTCATTGTAAACACACAATTGGGTGCTGGGTGATAAAAGTATGTGAAAGGTATTGACATAAAATAGTAGAAAAACTAAACTTGAAGTATGTTTAATGTACAGTGGGCGAAGACTGAGACGTTTGAAGTGTGTGGCGTGTATAATGTCAGATTACCTTTTGACATGATATGATTGTATTAATTAATAACCATTCTAATAGCGAAATGGGTTTATTTGTAGGGATGGGACAAGATCTCGCAAGACAAAATTGCCACAAGATTGTGCACGCAAGAGGAAAATGATCTTGTGATATTGTTTTTCCATGTTTTTACATTTGGATTGGATAAAAACTGGGGTTAAGTATTGTTGAGTTACATTTTTTGCATAGTTGTAGTCCCAAAATACACTGCTACAACAGCAAAAATATTAAATAAAGTAAATAAAAATGGTAAGGCCAAAATTGGGAAATAAATCGCACAATTTATTTATTATAAATCACGTCAAAATCTCATCTCGTCTCGTAGTTACAATCTCGTGTCTCATCTCGTATTGTGGAAATTGTATCTCGCCCCATCCCTAGTAACTTGACTTAGGATGTGAGAATGAAAATAAAGTAGTTAAAAATGCTGTAGTCTATACAGGAAAAATCTGAATTTAATAAATTGATAACCCCCAAAAAAACCCAAACAAATAAATATCTGGGTTAAAGTACAAAATGAATGAAATCCATAAAGAGTTTAAAATGTATTGGGAAACACACTCCACTACAGTTGTGACATGCCAGAAGTATTTCAGAGGCAATACAAGCAGATGCTCCGAACATGAAAATGTTCTTGAAGACGTGAACACCCGTGGCTTATCGACAGGTGCGGCCTATATATGTACAAAAATAAAATTCTCTGAAAATTTAGTTGATGCGGCTTATATTCAGGTAACTTTCATAAAAAACACAATATGGAAATGACAAAAATATTCACTTAACACTGCAAAAATTGAATACCTAGCCTGGTTAAAAGGCTGGAATTCAGTAAAAATTTCCAAAAAATATGAACTGAGTGTATGCACTTAAAGATGAATATCGGTAATTCCGGCTTTAACTCATCCAGATATTCGTTTCTGCAGTGTAAGTTCACCCAGTACACCGAGGTAACACATTAGCTTATAGCAGGTTGTCTTCAGTCTTCAGAGGGTGGATGTCATGCACAAGGGTGGGGATTGGCTGGGCACGACACAGGGGGCGTGGCCAGTTCACAGTATTCACAGGCGCTCTGTATACACTGAAAAATAGGACTGCGGTTTCCTTTCAGTTTGAAGGTATTTGGCAACTCCTGGGCATTTAGATGTATTGACTTATTTTAAGATGAATAATGTTTTATGTCGTAAAATTACAATGGGCTCTATTCACGTTTACGACACAAAACTGGAAGACGTTTGGAAACATGCGGCTGAAGAATTCCTTTGGGCTCTGTTGGCGATAGTAACTCTGACAAAATCTGGGAAAACTGAGAAAATGGCCTGATTTTCTTCATCTAGATGTCAGTCACTGCATGCACATTCGATTGCAAACGGATTGGGATCGTATCGAATTCATGTGCACAGGCTAAGGATAATATAGGGATTGGTTTCCTGAATCCGATTGGAACCCCTGGCTTAGGCCGATAGTAATCCGCTTGGTGCCGCCTTGTGCACGATATCGGATCGGATTGGCGTACTGCACATGCGCGGGAATTTTCGCCAGGGATTTCACCCGGAAGTGGCAGGAGGTGCCGACGCCGTTATAAGTAGCGATTGTTGCCGGAAAAGTCAGACAAAATCATGGCTGCGAAGAAAGAATGCACAACACGTACACCAATGCTGCTCCATCAAACTCCTCGAGCGCCATCTTTGTATACCGCCACATAGTTTGTTGTGTTTTTATTGAGTAGCCATCACCCGGAAGTAGTTGGACTACAGCGCCACATAGCGTAGCGGAGCCGGCCAGGTCGCTGACCATTATCCGATTACACAAGCTTCATGTGCACTTGGATTTTAGGATAGACCACCCACCGAGTAACGGGATTGGATTTGGAGAAATCCAATCCAATCCTACCATGTGCACGCAGTGATTGTATTCTTTTTTTTTTCTTGGATAAATTACCTATTAATTTGTGTATAATTTGTCTAAATTGATGTCAATGTAGCGTTCCGTTATGTTCGGCAGATCGACAGTTACAACCAGCTGCCTGTAGGTGACATTGATGCGATGAGAGTCACGTCCCCATGGAAAACTTTGGCAGGTTAGACTTAGACTTAGACAAACTTTATTGATCCACAAGGGAAATTACGGTCCACGGTTTTATCACATGCCCAGTGTCGGCAACTACATCGGAAGTCGTCATTCGCTTGTTTCCAAATGTCTTCCGGTAAGCATGAATAGAGGCTATTGCAGTAAAATAGTCTTAATACTCTCAACTAATGTTGCAGATAATTTGGCTGAAAAAATAAAACAAAAACAAAGAATGAAAAAAAAAGGTCCATACGTGAATCATACCAACCCATTTGAGAGGAAGTAATAGCTCTGACTGACCGCTTCAGCTAAGGTGTGGCTAACAACGCAGCGAGATGATTGGATAAGAGAGAACGCAGACTGCGAAAAGCAATATAGGCCGCGTCTCCTTTCTCTTTCCTTGCTTCCTTCTCCTTGATTCCTCTCCTCGATTCTGCAGGAAATGGGTGAGGAAGGATATAAACTCCTCACTGAGAACAATAAAGTTTGATTCTTTTGTCTTCCTTCTCTGGTTTTCTTCGGGACACCACTAAATATGACACATTTGACAACAGGGGAATCAAGGAGAAGGAAGCGAGGAAAAAGAAATGAGATGCAGCCCATAAATTAAAATAATTTCTCACCAAACTTGACCTGATTTGGTCTTAAACCGCTGTATTTTCAGTGCAGGCAACTTATATATTGAGCTTATATTGTTACCAAAACAAAGCTAGCACACATTAGCAACAACGATTTCCTGTTTATCGATGTACAGCACTCAAAATTATGATTCCAGTGCATAATTCATTCATTAAAAGATGTAATTAAGCAGATTTAATTAATTAAAAGATGTTAAAACACGACGCAGAGGTGCAGATAAGTGAAATAAATGCAATCTAAAGTAGTTTTATCTTTACTTTTGTTTTAGCCACATCACGCAGCACAGCAAACTGGAATTACTAAATGCCTTTTTTGTGAATTGCCTTGATTTAAAAGTATAAGTTAAAGGTGCACTGTGTAACTTTTCTGGCGGAGGGTCTGCTCACTACTTGTCTCCATGGAGATGTTATTTCATTGCCTGGAATGTGCCACAATATGGTATTAGACTTGGCCATTTCTATAATAACAAACATGTGACGCCACTAAGCAAAGTTACAGGCCAGATCTATGGAGAGGCGACCCCACTCATGTATTTCAAGGTGTTTTTGAGCAGCTTTAATTGAATGAATATAAGATGGATACATGGAATATTCCAGACTAAGCAAGATCGTCATCAAAGAGACAAGCAAGTGATGGATCCTCCCCCCGGAAAGTTACGCGATGCACCTTTAAGATACGATGAATAATTAACTCCGCCCTTTTTTCCTCGCCATTTCCGCCCATAGCCCTCCCTTTGATTTCAGTGCAGTGGTATAGTCCGTGCTATGGGGGTATCTGGCGTTAGACCGATCTCCTCTGGCCCTGTACATGCGCTCGGTTCACGATGTCCTGGTACATCTTGGAGCGGAGGAAGCGTGGGTATGAGTCCTTCTCCATCAGGCTGTAGACTTTGGACTGCACCTCGTTCAAGCAGGTCGGGGTGGGCTCCATCAGGAGGGTCTGCTTGGTCCGCTCCCTGGTGCGGTAGTCAATGTTGATCTGGAAAAACATAAGGGGAAAAATATATACAGTTGAGGCATATTCCTGCAGGATAAATGAAGTATTTATTAGGGATGCACCTATACTGGTATGTCATATCGGCACCATGATATTGGTCCAGCTAATAACCTGGTTGGGCCTTTAAGTGGATGTAAAACGACTATTTTACAGACTGTCTCAGAATGTTTGAATTTTTATTCATACAAAAATATATACAGTAGTTACTTATAAATAACAGTTACATAATATTTGTGTAGAATCCCTCAATCGTCCAGGTAGAATGGCAAAAGGAAAAATTAAATTTGTCAACTGGACAAAAGTTTATTTGGTCGAATATGTTTCGCAGCTCATCCAAGCTGCTTCTTCAGGTCTGGCCAGGACTGAGCTGCGAAAGACCAAATAAACTTTTGTCCAGTTGACAAACTGAATTTCTCCTTTTGCCACAGTTACATAATATGGATACATTTTGTAATAACTTAATGCATTTTTGGGGGGAAGACATTTTCAATCCCTACTTTGGTATCTGTTAGAATCAGGTATCAGCAGATATTTAAAGCCACAGTATTGCTATTGAAAACTGAAAAAGCTGGATCCGTCCATCCATCCATCCATCCACTTTTTGGAGCTTTGGATGTTATAATGTGGTTCCCTGATCAAAACTACAAGTACATCTCAAAAAATCTGAAACATACATAACTTTTTGGGTGATATTCTAATTGTTTGAGATATACCTGTATGCCTGAAGTGGTTTTAGTTATCATCCATGCATATTTTTGTCTATTCGAACCCTTCTGGATACAAAAAAAACAACAACACTGCAACTTCTTAAACCTGATGACATTCAGTAGTTTCATAGCGGAATGCACGCTGATTGTAATTGACAGCGCTCTGAAGGGGGACTCAATGTCAAAAATGAAACTGAATCAAATATCAATATCTTATCAAACATTTTAATAGCTGTTTTCGGTGAATATATCATTTTCATGGTGATCTGTATTTGATTCATAAAAAGGATAGCTAAAGGTGATAGCTAAAGAATGCCATTAAACCTATCTATTAAATTACATAAGTTTCCATGAGCTCATAAATCTGTGGAACATTCCAGCCAAGCTAATGGCACTTCTGTGGAGACAAGCATATGGCGAACCAGAAAAAAGTTGCTTAAAGGTACACTGTGTAAGATTTTTACCTGTTAATTACCGAAATTGAAGATACCCATTCAAAAATACAGTGTTTTCCAAGCCTTTTCACTTCCATCATGAAATCAAAGTATTCTGTTGGACTTAGATATAGTCGATTTCACCTGCAGAAAAGGGGGATCTTCCCCATGTAGCGGCATCCATTTTAACTACGAGAGCCGCAGAAGGACATACTGTATTTTGGGCTCCGCCTTCGCCGTTTTCTTTATAGCTGTCGGAACTGGATTTCACACACTTGGATTTCACACACTTTCACTTTCAGATTCAGATTAATGGCGGGTTACGCGTTGCTTGTGCATACCGCCACCTGCTGGTTCCTGGGAGATTACTGTTGTTTCTGACCCTCAAAGTCTGCCGTAGCTAGAACCGGAATTGCAATACCCACCATCCACCAATGCGCCACCATCCTACACAGTGTACCTTTAATGCACCTTTAAGACCACCAGCTGATACAGATACTGGTTTCACTGATTGGGTGAGCACAAAAACCAACTCAAAACCAACAGCACAACCGTAGTAGTAGCAATTACACCATACCCCTTTGATTGAAAAACAAAACAAATAAACTAGAGCGTACCTCTCTTGGCGCCTGCACGTCAATGAACTCTTTGTAGATCTTGTTGGCTTTGGAGGCCAGTTTGGTGGAGTTCTTGACCTTCTTGTAGTCCTCACAGGCCATCCAGAACTCGATGTTCTCGTCACTGAACTCCGACTTGAGGAATGTCCGGAACACCACCAGCCCGTCTGCAGACACACACAACAGGGACAAGAACATGGGTGTGAAGAACTGGTGTTGCATTTGAGGTTCATTCAGGACTATGGAATAATGCTAGTAATTCTTGTTAATAATTTTGAGCATAGTACACCAAAGACTTAATGTTTATAGAATTGCTGTTGGGTTTAAATCATAAATGTTCATAACAAAACTATATTAAAGCAACAAAATAATTTACATTGCAATAAGTTAAGTTGAATAAAATAGATAGATAGATAGATAGATAGATAGATGGATAGATAAATAAATAAAATTAGTAGTACTTGAAGGAATGTCAAATCAATAAAGCTTTTCAGGTGCACAGACGCTCACATAAACACCAAAGGCACATGTTTATTAAATTACTTAATCATATAAACAGTTGTTTGTATATCACTTATATTACTTAACATTTATATGAACACTGAAAATCACAAATGGATTGTAATAATTGAAGTCAGGAGATGGGGGGGTCTGTGGAATGTGTGACAGGAAGGATCTGGTTCCGGTCAGAGAGTGCTCTGTGGAGGAGGGGGAGACTGGAGGAAAGGAAGATTGCACGGATGCAGCAGAAGAATGTGGGCCGGAGCAGAAGGCGGATCCTGAATCAACATATTATTTGCATATTGTATTTTATCTGTGTGTGAGGGAAGAGCAAGTGGTCAGTTTGCAGCTCCTGGTGTAAGACTTGCTACTGTAAGCTCTAGGGTAGGCTGGCACAGAGCTCTGTTTTAGACTTTTTGTTAAGGAAATAAACGTTTGGTTAATTTTTGAATCTTGGTCGTCTTTAGATAAGAACACGCTCTACACCTAACATAGTGTAGACAAGGTTAGAATTGACAGAAATTGTACTTGTTCCAGTCATCCGCCACCTGCTTGTCTATTGTTTTACTTGGAATGTTCCACAGTATGACACACCTCTGGGTATGTTTTGATGAAATAACTACAATCTAACATTGCTTAAATCTCACAAGAGTCAATTTTGCATAATATGGGACCTTTAAAGGGATAGTGTGTTTTTTTTTTTTTTTATGTGAATCTGTATGGCTTCCACAGTGTCGTGAGATTAACACTGACTTACCCATGACAGTGTCATCTGGGCCCAGTTCTGCTCTGGTTCCGTAGCTCGTGAACGTAGTTCCGGTAAGTTAGCCAGGACAGTTAATAAAGCTTGTTTTTCTTCTCAAAACAACATTTGTCCAAAAAGTGATATATTTGCGTTGCAAACAGTTATCCGCTAAAAATTCAGCAGCCTAATTCTCATGGTGCTATTTTCTCTCGAGTCATATCACTGCACGCAGATTAGCCGTACCGTATCCGTGGTAAACATCCGCTTACAAGTGATGTAAGCTAAGTGATAATAATAAGCTAATCTGCGCGCAGTGATACGACTCGAGAGAAAATAACCCCAATGCAAATTAGGCTGCTGAATTTTTAGCGGACAACTGTTTGTGAGGCAAATATATCACTTTTTGGACAAATGTTGTTTTGAGAAGAAAAACAAGCTTTAATAACTGTCCTGGCTAATTTACCGGAACTACGTTCGCGAGCTAAGGAACCGGAGCAGAACTGGGCCCAGACGACACTGTCATCGGTAAGTCAGGGTTAATGGACGTCACTGTTGAAGGGGAAGCCATACAGATTCACATAAAAAAAAAACCCGCACTATCCCTTTAATGTGTAATGATTTCCAATGGGAAGAACATTCAGGATGAAAACATCATGAACTGACTGCATTTCAGCATTACTTGTATCTTACCACATCCCTACATAATAACACTGTGCAGAGTAGCTTCACATGCTATGAAAGCACATCTCAGGACATATAATTGATTTTCCTGCACATTGGCGTGTTCTTGAAAGCTTCCTGAGAGCCTTGTTATTTCATCTAATATAAAGTGATTATGGGTCTGATGTTCCGTTTTGTTCCCAGAAGCGAAGGCGTCACAGAGCTTCACCAGTGTGTGTGTGTGTGTGTGTGGGTGTGTGTGTGTGTTTTTTTCTTTGCTCTGATAAAGGTCTCATTAATGGCCTCTCTCGCTTGCATCCATAAACAAGAGGAGGTGGGTTACGGTCTAAAAGGGACCGGTCGCAATGACATGTTAACTCAACCTTTATTTTGTCTGCCGTATAAACAATAAAAGCCTATACAGGCATGAGAGGTGGTGGTGGCTGAGTGGTTTTCTCATCTCAAACCCAATTTAGATAGTAAGGAATAGACTCGATACTCAATACCAATTCTGATACCACGATGATAATTAAAACCACTCTTTATTTCGACTACAGAATGTGATTTTCTACATGAAAAGGCCAATATTTCACTATTTTCTGATCTGTTATAATGCCATTTCCTCATCAGAAGCATACCTGGAGTTGTGTTGTGTTTCATTCACGCATGTTTAATGCACAAACCCCGGATAGTTAGGCTGAGTTCTTCTCACAAACTGATAAGACCCCGTGGAATCGTTCATAACTAAACTTAACCTTAACTAGACATAGAGACTGTGGACAGTTTCAAGTACCTGGGTGTTCACCTCAACAATAAACTGGATTGATCCCACAACACCGACGTCCTGTACAAGAAGGGCCAAAGTCGCCTCCACCTCCTGAGGACACTGAAGTCCTTTGGAGTGTGCAGGCCTCTGCTCAAGACTTTTTATGACTCTGTGTTGGCCACTGCTCTCCTCTACGCTGTCGTCTGCTGGGCCCCGAGCAGCACAGAACAGGACAGGAAGAGACTTAATAAGCTGGTCAGGAGGGTCAGCTCTGTCCTGGGCTGTCCTCTGGACTCTGTAGAGGAGGTGGCTTAGAGGAGGGTGCTGGCTATATTCACGTCCATCATGGACGACACCTCTCACCCTCTGCACCGGACTGTAGAGGAGCTGAGCAGCTCCTTCAGCAGCCGACTGAGGCACCCCCAGTGCAAGAAGAAGCGCTACTGCAGATCCTTCATCCCCACCGCCATCAGACTGTTCAACTCCACTGTATAGTCCAAACGTCCATACTCTCCTAGTTACTGTTTTTTTTTAAATTATTATCACTTATTTAATTTTATTCTTGCCTGCATGTACTTTCTTTCTTGTTCAAACTATCTCTGCCTGGAGCAACTGTGGCAAGTAAATTTCTCCTATGTGAGATCAATAAAGTCTTATCTTATCTTATCTAACCTATTTGCATTATATACAAGTTTACTGTACTTTTGCTACAGGCATATGTGATGTTTTAGTCACTGTGTTTATTGTCTTGTTTATCAGATGTTTTATGTTCACTGTGGGCCTAGGGGGCGCTGCAATTTCAAATCCTGTGTGTGCAACCTGTACATATGGTTTTTGATAATAAAGCTGACTTTGAACTTTTGAACTTAAGACCCTTTTGCACTAAATGGGCTGTCTTGTTCTTCTACTGTAATTAACTGTCTTCTGTATTGCACTGTATTCTTTACTGTTCTAATAATGCACCTGGAAAGCACCTTGTATTGCTAACAAACACAAAAGGTGCTTGATAAATGATTAAATCAGAGTACTTTCTTTTATATATTATATATGGGCTTGTATCTGTGTACCCTCAGTGGTCCAGGTAGGTTCCATCATGGTCCATGGGCGTGTACTAGTCTTTCTGCTCTTATACTTGTTCTGATACAGCTCAAGATCATTCTAAAGCTGTTCAGAAAAGGTTCATTTCCATCTGGTTTCGATTCAAATTCTAGTATTGATTAGCATCAGATTTTCACTACTTTTCACAATCCTACATGGTACACGTTCTACGTTCAAAACCAGAAATTGTGCTGAAGAAAAAGAATGTGAACTGGAAATAAGGAGGTTGTTTGAAATGAGGACATAGTGACTTTGCCCCCACCAACCTAAACATGCGCCATAGGTAAAATCCTCCAGCTTAGGGCCTGACCAAAGCATAAATAACAAAACAAAATCATGGGGATGGTCCCCGGGTCAAATATAGAAACAACTTCTCCTGTGCGAGATCAATAAAGGTCAATCTTCTAATCCTTGACCACTGTAAGGCGCTTTGTGCTACAATTTTGTATGAAAAGCGCCTTATAAATGTTTGATTGATTGATTGATTGATTTGCTTTAGTGTTTGTTTGTCTAAGTGTATATCCCATAATGCTTGGCGATGTTAAGATTTCCCATCCACAAATGCACAAAGCGCCTCACTCTGCATGCGCTCTGTAGGACATTATAGTCTGTATTTCTGCTACAATAGGCAGAAGGACGTCCATGATCTGCATCTCCATGTTTGTTTGGGTTTGTTTGGACGTTTCACCTTTGACTTCTGTCCAAACCACCGCATGTGACGGTGATCAAGCAGCCCAAACGCAGACATAATAGTGCTACAGGACGGATTCTTGTGAGTCTGTGAACTTAAATGGGATTTCATATTGCTGTGAAACCTTTATAGTAAAAAAAAAATAAAGAAAATGCAGTAATTTATAAATGTCATATTCTGAATTAAATCATTTCATGGAAGGAAAGGCATTTAACTTTTCTACGGTAGTGTGTTTATAATACAGAGGGACTATACTGAGAAAAGATCAAAAATATAATTAAAACAATGATTCTGTGAAGATGTGTCTTCTGTTTATGTCATGTGTGTTTTCTCCATTGTTCACTCATTAAATCTGTCATTTACAAAGGTAAAGTAATTAAGCTTAACTCTGAAAACTGCATGAAAAATATATATTTTATCGAGGAAACTCTGCAGAACATACAGCTCGCCATGGGTGATACCACAATGTTTACTACCAGTACAATATCAAGTACTTTGGGGGAACTCACTTTTTCGATATGGATACTCGTCTAATCTTAAGGGTTTTAAAGGGACATTTGGCAGCGTAAGGCCAGTGTCGAAGAAGTAATACGGAAGTCTTTTTTGGTGCCATCTTGGATTCATCTTCCAGATCTTATTATACAGCTCTGGAAAAAAATAAGAGACCACTACAAAATTATCACTTTTTCTGATTTTACTACTTATAGGTATGTGTTTGGGCAAAAGTCTATAAACTACTGACAACATTTCCCCCAAATTCCAAATAAAAATATTATCATTTAGAGCATTTATTTGCAGAAATGGTCAAAATAACAAAAAAGATACATGAAAAAAGATCAAATTCATTTTAAAAACAACATAATACTAATGTTTACACTTAAGAAGAGTTCGGAAATCAATATTTGGTGCAATAACCCTTATTTTTAATCACAGCTTTCATGCGTCTTGGCATGCTCTCCACGTCTTTCATTGTTCTTGGGTCCTAGTTTAGACCTGGTTTAGTCCTAGTTTAGACCTGGTTTAATCTTGGTTCAGACCGGGTTTAGTCCTGGTTTAGTCCTTGTTTTAACCTGGTTTAGTCCTGGTTCAGGTCTGGTCTGGTTTAGTCCTAGTTTAATCCTGGTTTAGTCCTGGTTTAGACCTGTTTTAGTCTTGATTCCAACCTGGTTTAGTCCTAGTTTAGACCTGTTTTTTTCTTGGTTCAGACCTGGTTTAGTCCTAGTCTCTCACATTGTTCTTGAGTGACTTTATTCCACTCCTGGTGCAAGAACTGAAGTAACTCAGCTTTGTGTTTGTGTTGGAATTCAACAGACGCTGGAATGGAATGGCTGTAATACATGTAGAGATGCTGAGTTCAGAAAAAATAATAAAAAAAATAATGCAGTGGTCTCTTATTTTTTTTCCAGAGCTGTACTTCCATGGTATGGAGTTTAAAAACACAGTGGAGCACTTCTTGTATTACCACTTGACAAAAAAAAGCATGGTAATTCAGGCATGTCTCTATATTTTGAATAGGAGTTGCTTTGTTTGTTTTCTCAACTGACCTACTTCACTTGACTACTTGACTACTTCACATCGCATCCTTTCTTAATTTGTTATTGTACATTTCAAACCTTCAGAAGCACATGCACCACTACGCTTCCAATTACAGGAGGAAACCTGAGATCCAAATAAACGTGCACCATAAATCAACTATTTCACCTAAATTAGCCCCGAAATGCCTTTTTCTCTTCCTGAACCATGCCATTTAGTCCAGACCAGTCTCTATTTCACTAATGGGTACAATGTGGTCCACCATACGGTCAAGACCCCGAACCACAACATTAACAAGAGCATGAAATCCCTCTTTTACAATGGGCCAGAATCACACAATGTTCTAGTAATAATCTGATTTGTGCATGTGACCATAAGGTTAACACTGACAGGGTTCGCTGGGAGTGATTTGATTAGGGGGTGAATGTGGACACGTGGTACAGTCTGTACACATAGCAGCAAAAAAGGAGGGATGGGTTCTGGGTAATGTGACATGGAAGGGGAAAGCAACATACTGTAAGTATAATTAAAAAGACTAAAGATTCATCATAATTTTACATCACTTAGGCTACGTTCAGACTGCAGCCTGAAGTGACCCAGATTTTTTCACCCGTATGTGACCTGTATCTAATCTTCTAATGACAGTCTGAACGACACAGATCCGATTTTTTCAAATGCGACCCAGGCCACTTGGATATGTGGTCCTAAAACCGATACATATCCGATCTTTTGGCATGCGACTTCAGCCTGAACGCCCAGGTCGCATTTATCCAACCTGAGCGTGTTTCCTCCAGCGAGAGTGGTACAAGTAGGCGCTCACAAATGTACACAAACGTTCTTCTCATCATGCGAAAATAGTATATGAACTCTGTATCAGTGAAGCGGCGAAGCACATAGCAATCCCACCACGCTTGTCTGCGACTCCGCACCAACACGTTCATTTCTACGGATGTTGCTGCCACTGCCCCACACTGTCCTTCTCTTTTTTTCCGTCTCCTCCTTAAAACAAATAAGCTGTACATGTTCTGGATCTGGTACGACAGCAACTCTAGGCTACTTTTGTAAACACTGAGCACGATGGCTGAGTGTGACCTCGTCGTGTCCTCCAATGCGCATGCGGGACACTTTTGGGGCGTTTAAAGTTTACACTGGAGCCCACATTGAAGTCGCATTTAACTGGAAATGTGAACGACCTCGCAAAAAAGTCAGATTTCACAAAAAAATCGGAACTGAGCTTTAAGCCCTGCAGTCTGAACGTAGCCTTAAAGGTGCGATGACTTTTCTGGTAGACGGTCCGCCACCTGCTTGACTCCATGTTGTTGGTTTTTTTTTTTCTTGAAATGTTTTACAGTATGGCATTTCATTTTATAATCTCCATGGAGACATTCAGGTCACATCACCAGGCCAAATTACAGGTTAGAGGTTACAGGTTGTGGAAAAGTGGTGGAAAAGTTGCAGAAATAAAAACTCTTGTAACTGAATAAATACTAGATTTTTCCTCAATTTGTCCATTTTCCTCCACCAGAAAATGTACTCACACTCACACTAAATGTTCACCTTTAACTGGCAGTTTGTAAAGGGGAGTCTCCTTGCTGGGTTATATTTATCTTAAGTACACTTTTTCTATCAACATTTTTACATTTTTTTCTCTGCTGTATACTGCTGGTTCTGTACATGCTTTATTATGGCAAAAATATCTTAGATTTTGACTTTCTGCATGAAAATATTCAATTCCAAGTAAGCAAAAATGTCTGACTGCACAGAAGCTAACACACCCTGTCTGTTACAAATTAAGCCGATAGAACTGCCATAACTGTCATATTTTGCATAATCGTTCATGGTTCTAATGCTTCATCTTTCTCCCTTTGACATAGCAACCTTGGCACCACCATTTAAGTTTGGTGAAGGTTTTTCAGTTTGACAAGGAGATGAATGACATCCTTAAATACAGTTTTTATTTCAACCTACCACCTTTTATCCAGACCCAAATGTTTTTTTTTTTATCTTTTAGCACATTAAAGATAAAAAAAACACATTTTATCCAGACCCAAATGATTTTTATCTTTTAGCGATTTGGAGCGGACGATCCGTGCTTTTATGTCTACACATCTTAAACACTGTAATGCACTGTACACTGAGCCAAGTTAACTGTCGTGCTTAGTTAGTCCAAAATAATGCTGCATGTCCTTTGAAGGTGCATTGTATAACTTTTCTGCTAGAGGGTCCATCAAATGCTTCTTCTTAGAGACGTTATTGCTTTGTCTGAAATGTTTCACAGTACTGTATAAGATCTACACGGACTAGAAAGCTGTTTTAATGCCTCCCAGAGAATTGTTTATTTATTTATTTTATTTATTCATTTATCTGAAAAGGGACAATGCACATTAATCAACATCAAAACCAATGCAAATGTGCCCGAGTTAGCTGATAAGAGCTAATTTGCATCGGTAGTCCCTTTGCCAGATGTCAAAAAGGCATCCTAAAAGAAAATACACTTAAAAACTTACACATTAAAAATTACACAAATGTACAATAACATTACAGAAATACAATAAAAGTTTTACAGTTCACACATTTGCGTTTCTAAAAGCCACTTTTTTAGCATTCTTTTTAAAAGCAGAGAATGAGGGAGATGTTCTGATGGCTTCAGGCACAGAGTTCCACTGATGGGACATTCTGACGGAGAAAACAGATTGACCAAATACAGTTTTTCTGTGAGGAATAATGCAGTCTTCCCTCACTGCTCCTCTGGTCACTCTGTCCTCACTAAATCTAAAATTAACAAAGTCATTCAATTGTTGCAGTGTGACTTGTTTGGTGAGAAATAATTTGTATTACTTTACATTGCTGTTTGCAGAGGATATTCTATTAGCTAATCACTTGGATAACTGGATAAGCTGGTGAGGAAGGCAGGATCTGTAGGGGTGCAGAGCTTGACTCAATCACATCTGTGGCTGAGAAGAGGGCCCTGAACAACCTCCTGTCCATCCTGGACAACCCCCACCGGGTCACCGGACAGGAGAGCAACTTTGGTGTTGTCCCTGTTCTGCTCCACACACACACTCTATTGTTAGTTCCACGCGCCGTACGACTGTACAACGCTTCATTATAAATTAGGGCTGTCAGTTTAACGCATTAATTAGATTAATTAATTACACTGCAAATTAACGCATTATAAAAATGTACACAATTATGAGCGGCAATTCAATGTGCGCGAATTCTAAATTTGTCCCATTGAAGGACCTGTAGGTGACTTGGCAGTGGCACGTTACTTCCACCTGGTTTTAAGGGTACTCAGATTGCACTCAGGGCTGAGCAAGTATGCACAGCCCTGAGTGCAGTCCGCGGATCGCACGGGCGTTGCAACTACCAGATGCAGCCACCGACTCCATTTTCTCCCGTAGAAGAAGTAGCGTGCAGTGCATGCTGGGATATATGACTGTGCGAAGTGTGCATTTTCACGCAGTTGGTCCACGCCCCGATTTCCATGGAAACGACTGCATGGGACAAAAACAAAATAGGACAGCAGTTGTCGCGCCGGAAGTGACGTACATGCCCTTAAAACCACGCTCCGAACTGTGTACACTTACAATTGAGACACGGCTAAAGCCTGGTGGAAACTGACATGGACTTGACTCAGGGTGCGAGGCGAGCAAATCGCTGTCAGGGCCTTTGAACGGCAAGTTTATTTATAAAAAGAACAAAGACAGGACGATCAACAAGAACGCGGTGATTTGTAGCGTTTGTCAAAAAGAATTTTCTGATCACCAAAGCTGCTCCAGCCTGACGGATCATTTGAGCGATACACACGTCCGGACAAGTTCCATCGTTACCGGTGATAGAGCGAGCATGAGCGCACTTCACTTATTCAGTTGATTTGTCAAGCATTACAATTTTGTAATGTCCTAGAATTCAAATTCTTTATTTGGGGACCTTTAGCAGATATGAGATTAAAATGTGATTAATTAGATTAATTTATTGCAAATCCTGTAATTAGTTCGATTATTTTTTTTAATTGCCTGACAGTACTACTATAAATTGATACATTTATATAAATTTAATTGTTATTATTATGCATTGTTGTTGCCTGAAAAACAGAATTCCTTCAAGATAATAAAGTATCCTATCTATGTGAGTAGAATCCCTCAGTCGTCCAGGTAGAATCCATGGCAAAAGGAGAAATTCAATTTGTCAACTGGACAAAAGTTTATTTGGTCGAAAAAGGTTTCACCATTATACTGTCTATCAGTCTTTCCAGTGCACCAGCTGAAATTAAGACTCTGATTGCGACAAAGAACAGCAACCCTAGTATAAGCTGCATATTTAGTTTTCGTGCAGCTTCCTGTTATTGACTTGTACGGAGCAACCTATACTATATCTGTATATCTGCACTCTCCTGCTCCATTTCATTACCCTGTGCACATACATCTAATGCTCTTGGCACCTTGTTTGTGTTGGGAACATCATGTGGCTCACCTCTGTAATGCTCGGTCAATTGAATCAGGAAGTCCAGGTGTTTACTGTCTGCACAACGGGGCCAGCTCTCCTCTCCCTTTACTTCCAATGCCAATGTGAAATGTCTTCACCATGGGGGGTCACTGAAGCAGACTTGTGCCCTGTCTGGTTTATGTAATTGGCGTGGTAATTTGTGAAAACGGTGCAGCCTAGTTTTGTAACCGAACTTCCAGGAAAGATTAGAGGATATAAATGTGGTTTTCGTTGTAGAGTAATGATGTGTTACGTTTTTTATAGATGGTCTATAACTGGAAATCAAAATGAGAAAAGGGACATATGTAATTATTCATGTTATAATGGTGTAATGGAGCTTGAAAATGCCTGTTTTCACCTACCCCCTATCCCCACCCACTTATCTGTACTTGCTTATTCAAAAAGTCACACATGTAGGGTTAAAAAATGTCACATCACGTTTTTTTCAACCATATTAAAAGAGAAGCAAATACATTTCATAACTGAAACAGTTTAATTAGCATGTTACAATGAAGATCCTATAAAGAATTTTTATTTACCAATTTTGATTACTCTTTTAGCGCTGTACTTTCGACTTAAAAAAGACCTATTGTGCTTGTGGCTGCTGTATATTGCTATGTAAATCATTATGTTATAAATGGCACATTTTAAATCACAGTTCCACGTTGGAAAACTGCAGTGAGAGCTGACTATGCGACTATACTGCTGAATCCTACCTGTATCACCGGTCAAGGCGATAAAATTTGAACAAGGCAAATACAAAGCAGTAGGTGTTACTGTTGGTGGTGAAAATAAGTGATCAAAGATTGCTCAGACATGCATGAAATTCTCTAAACACAACTCTGCAAGTGTAAATGGTTAGGGGAAATAATAACATGGTAAAAAGCTCTGAAAAATTTGATTTACCAAAACAGGTCTGCTTTAAAGATCCCATGACATGGTATTTCTTGACGCTTTTATATGGCTCCTTAATGGTTCCCTAATACTGTAAATGAATCCTTCTTCAAAATCAACACTCAGTGCATGAGAAACAGAGATAAGATGAGAAAGAGTAATTTTTCTCTGTCTGAATAGGCCATAATGGGCGTTGTTGCTTGAATGCAAATGAGGAGAAAAGAGCTGGCCTATAGTAGAGGGTGGGGGCGTGGCCAAACGCTCCGCTCTTGCTCTGAGCCCTCAGCTGATCCATTTCCTTGTTTTTGCACGGGGGGAGAGATTTGAAGCGTTCCATTGAAAAATAAACACATTTCCACATAAAATAAAATGAAACCACTGCTGTTCAAAGGTCCAGAGGCTCAGATAAAGGACTTCCGAGCCTAGAAACACTCGGACGTGCCTCCAGGCAAATAAAAAAACGCATTTTGCATTGCATAGCGCATTCGCAGTCCAAACTCTCTGGGTGTGATTTACAGAGACGCTGAGTTCAGAAAGACGGGGGGGGGGGTGGAACTGCATTTGCATTTCTTTTTTCGATCTGACGTCAATCAGGTGCCTTGTTCAAAATCGCCTGTTTGAGCTCGGATTTTTTGTAACGCAGAAAAGGACCGCAAATGCTCAGTTTAGACATTTTGCAACTTTTAACCATGGAGGGGGGGCTAAACAGGGTAGGGGAGCTCACATTAACGTTCAAAAACCTCAGAAAGTGAAAATTTCATGCCATGGGACCTTTAAGATCTTCATCCTTTACCTTGTGGTGTAAATGTTGCAACACATTTGTTTTTATTTACTTTGTCATATTTAATTACTAAAAAGCTGCATTGGAAAAGCAGAGTGTTAAGAGGGACTTCTGGGGTATTTTCCATCATCTGCATTTGTCAGATTATCGTAATCTGACAAATACAGGGAACCCAGTGTTAGAGCTGTTTTAATTTAGGTGAATGTGATTAATATGGAAAGTGGTTATGGCACTGATACTGGAGGGAGTGCTGGCACCACAGAAGCTTAGTCCAGTAGAGAAATCATGCCAACAATTCAGAGTTTATGAAAACCTATGAAACTTCTGTAGTTTAATAAAGGGCCTAAACCTTAGCCTGGGATCCACTTCTCCAATACTTTACACCAGTAGTCACCAGTGCATCTCCCCAACTTCATACTGATGATTAGTTTAGTCAGTCAAGAACGTGTACGGTCCATCCAACCTGAACTTGAGATGCTTGTAGTGTTCAGTCTCACGTCGCAGAAAGCCCTTTTGACTTTATGGCTGTGGCTGTGTTTATGGTTTACGTTCTAAGATCTGGCAACACAAACAAAAAGATCATTCTGCATTCTGATTGGATAATACAGTTGAGAACCTAAAACCTTACACTTATAAAATATACAGCTCTGGAAAAAAATAAGAGACAGACAGCTTCTACTACTTGTAATACTACTGTTGCTACTACTAGTACTTGGTGGCATGGTGGCTGAGTGGCTAGCTCCTGCTTCACAGCATGAAGGTTCCGGGTTTGATCCCCGTGTGGCACATTGGTATGGCCGTAAGATTCGGGTCGCCCGAGCCTTTCTGTGTGGAGTTTGCATGTTCTCCCCGTGTCTGGGTGGGTTTCCTCCGGACACTCCGGTTTCCCCCATCAACCCAAAACATGCACCATAGGTAAAATACTCCAGCTGAGGTCCTGACCAAACCGAAGCAATAAGATCATGGAGATGGTCCCCGGGCACAGTAATGTGCTGCCCACTGCTCCTAATAACAGGATGGGTCAAATGCAGAGAAGAATTTCTCCTGTGTGAGATCAATAGTCACTTCTTCTTCTTCTTCTTCTTCTAATACTAAAGCACTACTACTGCAACTACTACTTCTAATACTGCTGTTGCTGCTAGTATTAGTACTTCTTATACTAAATCACCAGTACTGATGCTACTGCAACTACTACTGTACTTCTACTGCTGCTGTTGCCACTACTACAGTCATACCTCACCTTAAAAGGCCTGATTCGTTCCTAGCCAATGGGAGGCCAGTGGGGTGTTGGGAGAGTGTATTTACAAGTGTATTTACGTTTCGGGGGATTCAGGCGGCTGCGAAGCCGAGCGCGCATTATTTGAATTTTTGAGATTTCGCGTTTTGTAACTTAAATTTTCTTTCGTATTCAGAGACGAAAATGTTACGTAAAGGCATTTCGTAACTTGGATTATTCGTTAGTTGGGTCTTTCATAAGATGAGGTATGACTGTACTACTAATATTCCTAATACTAGGGCAATAAAACCACCAGTGATTGATTAAATTGAAGGTACGTCTATTTAATGTCATACTGTGGAACATTCCAAGCAGAGCAAAGGCATTTCCATAGAAAGAAGAAGAGGATGGACCTCCAGCCGAAAAGTTACACAGCGCACCTTTGAACTAACTGGACTTCAGCATCGACTGGCAAACCAAATGAGAGAGTCATGTGAGGCTCATACTGCTGCCTGATTGGATAACCAAATCTTGAGAACCAAAACACCAAATTACAACAAATAACGTACTTCTTATTTCTGAAGTTACACTGAATCTGACTCTTATATTATGTTGACTTGATCCATTGATAAACCGCGTTACTAGACAGTTACAAAAAAAAAATATTTTTTACATTTGCCATTTTGTCTCTCTAACTCTGCCGTTACATCAGCCCTGCCTGCAGCGTATTCCACAGGAAGTGCGTGGAGTTCAGTATGCCCGTCGTCGTCATTAGTGTTCATCCATTAAACCCGCTGACGCCTCGTCCCTGCGTTTGCGGATGTCACAGATGCTACGTCACCCTTTCTACCTCGTTAGTTTTAGCATCCGTGCGTCGCTCGTTAGCCGTTAGCGTACAGGGGTCGCCGAGAAGGTCGCCGGTGATGAATGTGAATCATTATTTATCATACGGCGTCTTCAGTCTTATGTAAGTGCAGCTCAGGGAGAGTGCAGGGAGATGCTGGTGACGGCGTGGGGGAAAAATAGAATAGAAAAAAAGGTGCATTTGTTGGTCGTTACGGGTTTTATTTATAGTTGAGTTCCTATAGTGTTTTATATACTTTTTTAAGTGGTAAAAATACTATTAATACTTCTAATACTTAACCACTACTACTGAGGCCGCTGCTACAGCTACTACTACTTGTAATACTGCTGTTGCTACTACTACTACTACTAATACTTCTAATACTAAAGCACTACTACTACCACTACTAGTTCTAATACTGCTGTTGCTACTACTACTACTAATACTTCTTATACTAAATCACTAGTACTGATGCTACTGCAACTACTACTTCTAATGCTGATGCTTCTAATACTGCTGTTGTCGCAACTGCAACTAGTACTACTATTAATACTGTACTTCTATTACTAAACCACTACTACTGCTGCTACTATTGCCACTAGTACTACTTTTCATTGATAAACTTCTAATACTCCTGTTGCAGCTCCTACTACTACTACTACTACTACTACTACTACTACTACTACTACTACTACTACTACTACTATTTCTAATACTAAACCACTGCTACTGCTACTATTGCCAATACTACTACTTCTGCTGTTACTTATAATACTGCTTTTGCTGCTGCTGCTACTACTACTACTACTACTACTACTACTACTACTACTACTAGTGCCACTAATACTAATACTTCTAATACTAAATCACTACTACTTTTGCTACTAGTACTGGTACTATTGTTAATACTACTACTAATACTTTTAGTACTGCTGTTGCCGCTACTACCACTACTACTTCTATTACTAAACCACTAGTACTGCTGCTACTACTGCAACTATTTACACTACTACTATTGCCACTACTACTACTATTACTACTTTTAAAACTAATACAAGAGTAGCTGCGCTCACAGCCTCGTACTGTATGTACAATTCTATTCCTATTTCTATTATTCATTTTAATAGGACAGCAAAATAAATAAAAGATCATACATTTTGTCTTTTGTAAACAGCGTACATTCTGTAAGTATATCTCAGAGGGAGTACAGGGAGATCCTGGCGTTGCCGGCGCAGATGAAAAATAAACTAAATTGAGAAACAGGCAGATTTAATATACTGTAGGAGTATTTCCAGGGTCTTATTTGCTGTTGTTGAATTCATTTAGTCTTATATTATTTTAGTCCAGTGGTAAAAATTGTTTCTGAGTGGAAAAAGTGGAACAAAAGCTTGTTCAAAATGAGAGAGAGAACTCATAACTTAAGAGTGGATGGAAATTTCAAATTGCCAAATGTTCGAACTACCCGTAAACTTTTCTGTGTGTCGACATGTGGGGTAAAACAAAATATCCATCAATTCAACTGTCTTCTGTAGAGCTGGTTTATGTTTGTTGTTTCCGCACCTTTGTTGGTTGTTCTGTTCATCACATTACTTGTATCTACATCTGTTTCCATTGTTGGTTTCCTTTTGTAAATAGTTCAAGTCTAATGTAAAATGTCCGACGAATGCTAAAGAAAGCTCATTATGCTAAATTAGAAGAGGGGGTGGGATTAAGTTTTCTTCTTCCCACTCCTTTTTTTTCTGTTTATTGTTATTTCTGTTATTGCACTTTTAAAAGTATGTTAGTTGCTTACTTGTCCAAAATAAATACAGAAATCGTAATGGTAAAACCTAATGTACCAGCTCTATTTATATAACTACTATTACTGCTGTTGTTTCTACTACAACTACTACTAGGACTACTACAGCATTGGGCGTATTTCTATCGAGATGTCTACAGGCAATCGTCTGTAAAAGAATGTTCAGAATTTGGAGAAATTTTACTCTTTATGTCAGTTGATCGTGTATGGCTACATTCAGACTGCAGGGCTTAATTCTCAATTCAGATTTTTTTGTGAAATATGATTTTTTTGCGAGGCCGTGCACATTTCCAATTAAATGCGACTTGTATGTGATCTCCAGTGTGAACTTTAAACGCCCCAAAAGTGTCCCGCATGCGCCTTGGAGGACACGACGAGGTCACGTGCAGCGAGCGTGCTAAATGTTTACGGAAGTAGCCAAAAGTTGCTGTCGTACTGGAGTCAAAACATGTACAGCTTATTTGTTTCAAGGAGAAGGAGAAGGACAAGGTTTTTGGCCACGGCGTTTTGCGGGGCAGTGGCAGCAAAGTCCGTAGAAATGAACGTGTTGGTGCGGAGTCACAGACAAGAGTGGTGGGATTGCTACGTGGTTCGCCGCTTCACTGATACGGAGTTTATATACTATTTTCGCATGACGAGAAGAACGTTCGTGTACATTTGTGAGCGCCTACTTGTACCACTCGCTGGAGGAAACACGCCCAGGTCAGATGAATGCGACCTGGCCGTTCAGATTGAAGTCGCATGTCAAAAGATCGGATACGTAGCGGTTTTAGGACCACATATCTTGGGCTACGTTCACACTGCAGCCTGAAGTGACCCAAATCCGATTTTTTCGCCAAAAGCCCATATTTGCCGCACACCATTTCAGCACACCATCAACCTCAAAAGTAGATCTCGGTTAAAAAAAAAATAAAGGGCTGAGCACCCCTGCTTTATGGTGTTCAATGGTACAGATTAAAAGTCTGTATTGGTTATGTACAGAAAATTCACTTTTGGGGTAAAAAGTGAATCATCATTTGTCATTTTTTAAAGTCCAGATAAAAGTAGGTGTTTGGTGTCAGATGTAATGCTAACTTTTATTAAAAATGGAAGATCTTCATTTACAACTTCCTGTTCTCTGAGTGATTCGTCAGTATTTAGCCATTTTCGCATAAAAACCCAGTGGAAATGGAGGATTGGCATGCATCATTAGCAAGTTATTTATTAACCAAAAACACACACACTACCAGTCAAAAGTCTTTATTTCCATGATCATTTACACTATAGATTCTCACTGAAGGCATCAAAACTATGAATGGACAAAGAGACGAAAAACACTTAACGAAAGGTTGTGTCCAAACTTTTGACTGACAGTGTGTTTTTATAGAGCAAAACTTAACCAAAATAAGTGAACTCACATTTGTGCGAGATGAGTTCATTGAAAGACTCGGACCACCGCACCACCTCGTCTGTGGACAACCTGCAGAGAGACACGGAGGGGACAAAGATAAACCGGGCTGTAGCTTTAATGTCATGTACATCTTTAACCACAAACAAGTGCATTCTTGTGTCAACATTTGGGGGCATGTATCTTTTATTATCTGAGCTGAGGTCTGCATGTTTATGTTTTGTGAAATACTGAAACCTCACGTAAGCTTTTGTACAGCTCTGGAAAAAAAAAAAAATCAGCATCTCTACATGTATTACAGCCATTCCATTCCAGCGCCTGTTGAATTCCAACACAAACACAAAGCTGAGCTACTTCAGTTCTTGCACCAGGAGTGGAATAAAGTCACCCAAGAACAATGTGAAAGACTTGTGGAGAGCATACCAAGACGGATGAAAACTGTAATTAAAAATAAGGGTTATCACACCAAATATTGATTTCTGAACTCTTCTTAAGTGTAAACATTAGTATTATGTTTACATTGTTCGAGGTCTGAAAACATGTATCTTTTTTGTCATTTTGACCATTTGTCATTTTCTGCAAATAAATGCTCTAAACCAGGGGTGTCAAACATGCGGCTTGGGGGCCAGATCCGGCCCTCCAAGACCTTTAATCTGGCCCTTGGCTGATTTGGTATTAAAATATTTTAATTATACTTTAATTTTCTATTAAAATATTGGTAACTTTCTGTGCCTCTTTTCTGCGCAGTTAAGCATAGTAGCGTCTCCAGCGCCTCTGTGTGTGGCCCCTCCCACCAGAACAGCACAAATGAAGACTCGCCTCTTTCCAAACGCTCTTAAAGGACCATCGTTTTGACTGTTGACCGTGACACCCTCATCAGCAAAATGTCAAAAATTAGAAAAGTGGATGAGTGTAGGATTTTCCAAGAAAAATTGACTAATTCCTATTTGTTCACGGAGGTGTTGGGAAACCTGTATGTTTGTGTTGAAATAGCATTTTTCTTAAAGTTTTGTAAAAGAAAGAGTTCATCAAATAAAAAAAGACTTCTGTAATAGATGTGTGTTTCTCTGGACAAATATTTGGACTTTTTGCTATTTTTGGGGTATATATATGCCATGAGTTTTCTGATCCGGCCCCTTTGGGATTGAAGTTGGTTGGATACGGCCCCCGGACCAAAATGAGTTTGACACCACTGATCTAAACGATAATGTTTTTATTTGGAATTTGGGGGAAATGTTGTCTGTAGTTTATAGACTCAAACAAAAATGTTCCTTTTGCCCAAACATAAACTATAAGTAGTAAAATCAGAAAAACTGATAATTTTGCAGTGGTCTCTTATTTTTTTCCAGAGCTGTATATTTGAAAATTGCTGTCTTGGAGCATGGATGATGTAGACTTGTGGGCTGAGTCTAGTACACACTGCTAACTGTAAGGAAGGTTTGAATAGGGCTCGAAGAGATTGCCAAATTACTCAAAAATGCATGGATGACATCTCAAACCCCTTCAGGCTGTTTTCGATGTTATAACATGGTAATGAGCTCCAAAATAAGGTGATGTAGTGTAATAACAACTCTTTAAAAGCCTTTCTTTGTGTAGTGGTGCCTCGTCCACACTCACTTCTGACATCGCGCTGTGGTCTCGTGAGCCGGAGGAAGGAACTCACTGAAGTCGCTGTAGGAGTCCGACTTGTGGGACAGGCAGCCCAGTCTGGTCTTCATCCTGGGAATCCTACAACACACAGGGATGGTCATGTACTGTTATAGACTGTAATAAATGTATGTTAATTTTGTTCAGAAGGATCTATGGCAGGGAGGAGCAAGTGGGAACAAGTTACCAAGTTGTGCATAGAGGAACATCAGAGCTCTAAAATGAGATTTAGGAACTTAGGTAATTAATTTGTGAAATCCCTCACTCATTCAGGTAGGATCCATAGCAAAGGAGAAATTAAATTCTGTCAAATGGACAAACGTTTTTGACCAATACGTTTCACAGTTCAACAAAGCTGCTTCTTCTAACTACCTGGAAACTACTCTGAAACTAAGACTACGTTCACACTGCAGGGCTTAATGCTCAATTCCGATTTTTTTTGTGAAATCCGATTTTTTTTGCGAGGCTGTTCACATTTCCAATTAAATGCGATTTGTATGTGATCTCCAGTGTGAATGTTAAACGCTCCAAAAGTGTCCCGCAAGCGCCTTGGAGGACACGATGACGTCACACGCAGCGAACGTGATCAATGTTTACGGAAGTAGCCTAAAGATAGCTGGAGCCAGAACATGTACAGCTTATTTTTTTTAAAGAGGAGACGTAGAAAGAGAAGGACAAGGACTTTTTTGGCCTTAGCGTTTTGTGGGGCAGTGGCAGCAAAGTCCATAGAAATGAACGTGTTGTTGCGGAGTCGCAGACAAGAGTGGTGGGATTGCCATGTGCTTCGCTGCATCACTGATACGGAGTTTATATACTTTTGCATGACGAGAAGAATGTTTGTGTACATTTGTGAGCGCCTACTTGTACCACTCTTGCTGGAGGAAACACGCCCGGGTCGGATGAATGTGACCTGGCCGTTCAGACTGAAGTCGCATGCCAAAAGATCGGATATGTATCGGATTTAGAACCACATATCCAAGTGGCCTGGATCGCATTTGAAAAAATCGGATTTGTGTCGTTCAGACTGTCATTAGAAGATCAGATACAGGTTGCCTAGAGGCAAAAAAATCGGATTTGGGTCATCTCCAGTGGTGAAAGTAGTTTTCATTTCTTACAGGTGCTATAATGTCCAGTGCATCACTACCGTTAAAAAAACAAAACAAAAAAAAAACACTGAGCCACCCGGGGATCGAACCCAGAACCTTCTTGCTATAAAACTACTGCACTAGCCACTCAGCCACCGTATCATCTAGGCTATTTCCCTGGCTACAGTCAAATAAGTTTAACAATCCTTGTGTAACAGACTGCGGATATCTTTGCACGAGAGTTTCGGCCCGAAACTCGGGCAGCTTTCAGTTCTCAATTCTTTTCAGTTTCAATTCTTTTAGCGGTGCTACGCACCGGCTGTGAATGTTATACCGGTGCGCCGTTCCGGTGCGCACCGGCTTACTTTCACCACTGGTCATCTCACGTAGTCTAACACACCTGTTTACAGCTTCTGTTTGTTAGATGGGTGCTTTCACACCTCTGACACCATAGGCTATCCCGATCGTTTTCTTAGTTTTGATTTAGGTCTGAGGATGGAGTTTTAAATAAGAGAGAGATAATGTCTGAGCTCTCAATTTCTCTTCAAAGATGGAGTGTCTTTCCAAAAAAAAGTAAAGCAATAGTTTTTTTAGCTGTGACGCTTTTGTCCAGTTGACAGAATTTCTCATTTGCTATGACTTGTAATTGGGCAAAAATTACAGAATTCCTATTAAATAGCCGATATTACGTTATTTTCTGATCTATGTTATAATGTTCTTTCCCCATCAAAACTTTACCCATGATGTCATGTGGTAATACAGGAAGTGCTCTACTGTGTTTTTAAACTCCACACACCTTCTCTCATCTCTCCTGCCCATCTCTACTAGGTAGAAGGAAAGAAGGTAAAAATAACATGTTGACATGAAGACTATTGCTTCATGACATCACAAGGTGGAACAACATTTTGAGCTTGGAGATTTAAACAGACTAATAATAAAGGATTACTGAAACACGTGTGAATGAAATGAAACACACTCCACGTCTGTTTTTCAGGAGGTAACAACATTATAGCATGCCTTAAAGCTCACAAGAGTCAATTTTACATAATACAAAATGTTTAAATTCCTTTTACATTTTGTATATTGAGTTTGGGTTACAAACTAGTCCTGATTCTTCTCAGGAGTCTTGTTGCACAATATGTCTTGATCTGATAAGAGATGGGACTGAAACTTACATTGCAAGATAACAGATGTAAAATAGTCACCAGTATTTATATATATACAGTCCCTGACAAAAGTCTTGTCGTTAGGGTACAAGTTGACCTTAAGTGCCCTCCAAATATATATCTAATAATTTATTTTTTACAAGAAATGTCTCATTTCAATCCCAGCAGATTTTGAAATACTGTTTTGGTGCCAAATGAAACTGCTGAAAAGCATTCTAATGTTCACAGCTTGGTAAAGCCCACTGAGTCAGTTTTTGCAAAGACAAAAGTCTTGTCGCCTTGCACCCAATCCTAGATTACAGCCTCACCTGTGATCAATAATTTGTCAATCAATTAGTGGGTGTGTACAAAAAGAACCCCAACACACCAGACCTTCACATCAACTGCAACTTGACCTCTGACAACATGCCTAAAATTCACCCTGAGACCAAAGCATTGATTATCAAGAGGTTGAAGACCAAATCCACTGCTGAAGTGGCTGACACCTTCAATGTGTCTCAGCGTCAAGTACAGAAGAATAAGAAAAAGATTTGAAGAGACTGGAGATGTTTTTGACAAGTCCAGGTCCGGTAAACCCCGCAAGACAACTGCTCAGGAGGACCGTTTGTTGGCTCGAAAATCCAAGGCCAGCCCCTTTTCCACTGCAGAAGAGCTCCACCAGGCCTGGTCACCTCAAGTCCCCGTGTCAACCAGAACAGTTTGTAGAATTCTGGCTCGAAATGCCCTCCATGGTCGAATCAGTGCCCAGAAACCAGCACTAAACAAAAGGCAATAAAAAAAACGTGTGGCATTTGCTAAGGCCCACAGCCTGCTAAAAGGATGGAAGCTGGAAAAGTGGCAAAATGTGGATTTCTCAGATGAATCTTCAGTTGAATTACATCACAGCCGCCGCAAATATTGCAGGAGACCTACTGGAGCCCGCATGGATCCGAGGTTCACCCAGAAAACCGTTAAGTTTGGTGCTGGAAAAATCATGGTCTGGGGTTACATACAGTATGGCGGTGTGCGAGAGATTTGCAGGGTGGAAGGCAATATCAATAGCCTAAAATATCAAGAAGTATTAGCTAAATCTTACATTCCCAGCTATAAAAGGGGTCAAATTTTGCAGCAGGATGGTGCTCCATCGCATACTTCCATCTCTACATCAAAGTTCCTCAAGGCAAAGAAGATCAAGGTTCTCCAGGACTGGCCAGCGCAGTCACCAGACATGAACATCATTGAACATGTCTGGGGTAGAATGAAAGAGGAAGCATGGAAGACAAAACCAAAGAATCTTGATGAACTCTGGGAGGGATGTAAGACTGCTTTCTTTGCTATTCCTGATGACTTCATCAATAAACTGTATGAATCACTGCCAAACTGCATGGATGCAGTCCTTCAAGCTCATGGAAGTCATACAAGATATTAAATATGGATCTCACAGCACCACTATTTAATTCACTGATGTTATGCAACATATTTTTGTATTTGAAGTAAATTATTTGTTCAATTTTCACATTACCCTCTGTAGGCGACAAAACTTTTGTCTTGCCAAAATCTGACCTTTCTGTGTTCATTAAATGATCAATCTTTCTTGAGTGAAGCAAATCTATTTTAGTATATTAAACATAATTTGGGAGAGTTTTAGCTTTCATATGAGCCATTTCTAAAACCAATGGATTAATTAAAAGTCAGGTTATAAGATGTTCTTTTTACCAAATGGAGAAGTGACAAGACTTTTGTCAGGGACTGTATATATATATATTACTACACAGTTTTTCTCCTTTCCCAAACTGCAAAACCACCAAAGTACTGTATAGCTCATGTCTTGGATGTTGTAGATAAACGAAGTGAATAAAGAGAGTGGACAGTGGACAGTGGATGCATAGACATGAGCTGGACAGGACTGGACTGGTTTAACAGGTGGAGCTTCATATGCACAAGGCTCTCTGCTGTTCAGTCTAATCTAATAGGAATTTAATCTGATCGTTCTACTAAAAGTCACTACATTTGACATCTGCTGTCAGTTTGATGGTGAAGATTAGTTAGCAAAGTGCCTGGGAGAAGTTTTCAGTTTTTGTTTTCAAATAATTCTTTTAGATGGTGGGATACTGCCCAAATAAGTTTTACTAAGTTGCTGCTCCAAAATGTTTTTTTTTTTCTCTTTCTAATTAATGGACTTAGAAATTGTGCAGGACTTCTATTTGTGATGCAACAATCCTGGAAAAATTCAAACCGAGCATTTTATGACAGCTTAGAAGATTCATAAAACAAATGTGTGAATCCAAAAAGACACATTGTCTCTGTGCTTGTATATAGTTATTATCTACGACACTTGTGGATGTTATAATTTGGACATTTTCAATCACAATATTGATCATAACATATCAATAACAACATTATTAAAGAAAAAAGTCTGCTGAATTCCATGTTAGAAAACTGCGGTGCCCAGTGGGAGCTGACGTTGCAGTAAACGTCATCACAACAAAGCGCTGTGCAGCTTTCAGTACCTCCAATGGACAACTGCAGATCACACTAGCGTTTTTTTCATTAGTACCAAAATCAGGGATTGCAGGTGGAAACCAACTATTTAGCTATAATCTGGTACATAACATCTCTGTTTTTATTAGCTTAATGTCTGTGTACATTGTCCCTTCACATAAAGAGTAAACTAAACTAAAATGACTAGGCGACACTGCCGAATCCTATGCATATCATGATTAAGAAAATACAATTGGAGAGCGTAGTAAGCAGCGGACGTATATCGATGGCAGTTAAAGCGGAGGTAGATCGGAGCAATGACTTCTTGAATATAGGAAAATAAAGATTACTCAAACATGTACAAATCACTACAACTTCAAGAGTGTAAATGAGAAGGAGAAACAACTACACCATGGTAAAAAGCTAGTCTAGTCAATTTTGATAGGTCTGCTTTAAGCTAAATACAACTCCAGGTATATTTTTGTTGAGGGAACAATGGTAAAAAAACTCAAAATAGTCAATTTTGCAACGACACATCCACAGAAACAAGCAGGTTATGGACCCCCAACCAAAAAGCTACAGAGTACACCCTTATTGTCAACAGTAGGTAATTTTCTAGTACATGTTTCTCTTATGTTATAAAACTATAATTAGAGTTCTATTTTGAGCTTCCCAAAATGATCCTCGAGTCCTTTTGAAGATACAATGGATGAATGCATGTGTCCGTGATCAGACAGTATAATGTGGGGCTCTTATGAAGGAGCATTTATTTACGTCTTTGTGTTTATTATTACGCAATGATGCAGATCTGGGGACAAGAGCTCATCAAAAAGACAGTGAACACTGAGGAATAAATACTAAATGTGACAGAAGATATTGAGAGGGATATGTCATAAAAGTATGACATTGGACGGTTTGTAATCCAACACATTTGTTCACTGTCACAGAAGTTGAGATCAGTTAAGGTGGACTTCATTGTATCTGTGCCTTTAATATTAATAAACCCATTTTCTCAAATAACATTACATAACCACCCCAGATCCAGCATCAGAGACTATACTAGTACATGTGACTGACATAGACCGTGTGTGGCCATAGCACCAGGGTTTGGACTGATCCCAATGATCATAGAGTCTCTTTGTCCTCTGTGTCCTGCGCTCTAGACCGGCCATGCCCATCAGTGACATTATAAGGGCCCTGGCCCACTCAACCAACACGAACTTTACATACAGTGGAGGAAATAAGTATTCCATCCCTTGCTGATGTTGTAGGTTTGCACACTGACAAAGAAATAAACAGTCTATAAGTTTAATTATTTTAACATTGAGAGATAGAATATCAAAAAGAAAATCCAGAAAATCACATTATAGAAAACATGAATTAATTGATTTGCATTTTCATTGTGTGAAATAAGTATTTTTTTCCTCCTATGGACTCACCACCCGTGGGAGGATTCATGGGGGCTTGTACATTGTGTTCTGGGCAGCAGATCTGTTTGGACTGCTGCCCCTGCGACCCAGAAATGGAAAAGCGGAAGAAGATGGATGGATGGAAATAAGTATTTGATGCCCTACCAACCATTAAGAGTTCTGGCTCCCACAAACCATTTAGACACTCCTAATCAACTCCTCACCTCAATTAGACACCTGTTTTGGATCGTCACTTGTATAAAAGACATCTGTCCACAGAATCAGTCAATCAGACTCCAAACTCTCCAACATGGGAAAGACCAAAGAGCTGTCAAAGAATGTCAGGGACAAGACTGTAGACCAGCCACATAACCTTAATGATTTAGAGATGATCTGCAAAGAAGAGTGGACCAAAAGTCCTGATATGTGCACAAAAAACAAAACAAAACAAAAAACCCCCGGGTCATCACCTACAAGAAACAAGGGTTTTACCACCAAGTACTACATCTTTTGGGCTAAAGGGTTAAAATACTTATTTCATTCATTCATCTTCTTCCGCTTTTCCATTTTCCGGGTCGCGGGGGCAGCAGTCCAAGCAGATCTGCTGCCCAGAACACAATGCACCAGCCCCCATGAATCCTCCCACGGGTGGTGGGTCCACAGGAAGATGGCTCACGTCACAACAGGCCTTGATCTATCTTCTGCCATGGGGGCTACCAGTGTCCACAGACACTGGGGGCGAGGTGGGGTTAAGTGTCTTGCTCAAGGACACAATGACAGCACTCATCTGTGGGAGCTGGGATCACACACGGTCAACCCGGGACTCGAACCGCCAACCCCTGGATCACCAAACAAACGCTCTACCAATACTTATTTTACTTAATGATAAACAAATCAGTTTATATATTTTCTTTAAAGTTATTTTCTGTATTTTTGTTTTGATATTCTATCTCTCATTGTTAAAATAAACCTACCATAAAAATTACACGGTTCATTTCTTTGTCTTTGTAGGTTTGTCAACCTACAAAATCAGCAAGGGATCAAATACTAATTCCCTCCATTGTATGCGTACACACACTTAGATTCAAGACTGTTGGTCTTAAAATGTATTATGTATTAACCCGCTCTACATGATCCTGCTTTTTTTGGGGTTTTTTTTGTTACTATTTTGGCCATCAAAAAATCCTATTCATAATATCACGCCTGGCTCCAAATTCGCTTCATTTGAGTGGCACTGAACGCTGTGGGTGACGTCACACTTACTTCGTCCACGTCTTTATACAGTCTATGGGTAGATGTTACCAAATAAATACAGAATTGGACACAAAACATATAATAATAAGTATATATATATATATATATATATATATATATATATATAATCCCAGCTGCACATTTCTTTATCCCATTTGCTAACCCAGATATGGTGTTTATAACGATGGCCATGGCGATCCAGAGGCTGCCCTAGATACCCCGTGTGAACTGTCAGATGTGTGTACAGCCCGAGCACCGGCGTGATAGAACCTCTGCCAGTGAATCATCCACAGAAAAGGTACACGCTATTTTCAACGCCGCAGCTATTTTTATATAGAAGAAGAAAAGCAGCATTTAATCAGAGAGCCTAAGTATAGCGCGCTGAAGAATGCGTTGGTTAGATAGTCTTTGTGTTGGTGAGTCACATGGTCAAAGGGGCTAAAAACATACCGAGGTGGAGATGGAAAATTTCAATGAACTGAATGTGAACGCAGGTAAAGAGCAGGGGAATGTAGCTGGAAAGGGTATTTTTTGTATTTTTTATCAGCAGAAAATCAAAATGCAGTATTACTTCGTGGGGTAACAGATTTGGCACTGGTTTTGAAGGAAAGTACTTGCCCTGAATAGCATGGTGATATGGAATTTTCATTAATATTTTCATTTAAAAAGTCCTGAGTTTGGTCAAAGATTGAGACCAGGTAAAGAGAATGACATGAAGACTATGAAATTACCAAAGTTTTTGACCCACCACCTCATTCTTTTTTGTCTTAAAGGTGTCCTCTACCAAAAAAGTGACATTGTGCACCTTTAAGACATCAAATATATGACACAAGATATATAGTAGGGGTGTCCAAGCCTTTTCATCAAGGACCACATCTCAAAACATGGACGAAGCAGAGGACCGATGGAGGGCCATAGATTGGTGCTTTACTCAAGCTTAGCTCTTCAACGGCACACACTATTTAATATTATAAAGGCAGATAGGTAGAAAACTTAAAGAACTGCTTAAAGATCCCATGACATGGTACTTCTTGATGCTTTTATATGGCTCCTTAATGGTTCCCTAATACTGTAAATGAATCCTTCTTCAAAATCAACACTTAGTGCATGAGAAAGACACATGTACAGAGTCAGAGTCATAATCTCTCTGTCTGAACAACTCATTCTGGGCCTTGTTGCTTGAATGCAAATGAGAAGGACACAGATTGGTTAGAGGAGTGGGTGGGGTGGGTGGGGTGGGGGGGGGCAAATGCGCCGCTGGTTCCTTGTTTTAGCGGTGCGCTGTGCCTGGCCCCACTTCCGCGTGAGTAAGCGCAAAGGAGGAAAGGACAGCCTTTTCAATGAAAAAAAACACATTTTTACAGAAAATAAAATTAAACCACTGCTGTTTCAGAGGTCCAGAGGGTTGGGTAAAGGACTTCTGAGCCTAGAAACACTCGCACGTGCCTCCAGGCAAATAAAAAAACGCATTTCGCATTGCGTAGCTCCTCCGCAGTCCAAACTCTCTGGGCGTGATTTCCAGAGACAGGAGGTGGAGATCCAGACGGTGGTGGAACTGAATTTGCATTTCTTTTTTTGATCTGACGTCAATAAGGTGCCTTGTCCAGAATCGCCCATTTGAGCTGTGTTTTTTTCAAACGCAGAAAAGGATCGCAAATGCTCAGTTTAGACATTACGCAACTTTTAGCCATTGGGGGGCCCTAAACAGGGTAGGGGAGCTCACATTAACGTTCAAAAACCTCAGAAAGTGAAAATTTCATGCCATGGGACCTTTAAGACCTGGAAGCCTGAGGGCCAAGAAAAATTGGTCTGTGGGCCACAACTACAGGTAAAGTGACTTTAAATAATGCACATGTAATTATTACTATGGAGATGACACATGGTTGCTATGGAGATGAACATGACTAGCATTGATCATTGTACAGTCTGACAGCAGCAGGAAGGAAAGACCTGCGAAATCTCTCTTTAACACAGCGAGGGTGAATCAGCATATTTCTTCTCTAACACTGACATCTGATTTGTTTTCAGTGTGTTCCTTTTCAGTTTTTGGAGCAGTCATATTTTTCCTATGGGCAGAAATATGTGCCACCAGAAACTGAATTTGAAAATGTATTTTTTAATTTGAATCATTGCGTTGAAAAATTTGATCTGAATAGCATCATTTGAAATTGAATTTATTAGTTTGTAACAGGAATCTAACAAAATTTGAAAATTCAACTCTTTTTATATGCTCATGTTCAGTTCTCGCAATTCAAATTCAGTTCTCAAAATTCAATTTCAATTTACTGTGACAAACATCCAAGTAGTATAAGGATGAAGATATACCAGTCTCCTCTTTGGCCAATCAGCACCTAGGCCTTTACCTGGTTTACACCTGACCATATCACAAGTGATATATGGTCTGGGAGCCACTTACTGAATATCTCGTAGCGGAGGTGTGGTTTACGATCGCCAACGGCCGTTTATTGGGCGTTACGAATGCCTATCATTTGGCGTATACGTAGCCCATAGCCAATCATGTCAGTTGTCAGTTCAAACTACAAGTTTCCGTTTGCCGCGTAGTAAGCGTCACCGTCTTTCCACCCCTCCCCGCTCACTGATTGGCTCCCCAAATCAGGAGAGCTCGCTTAGCCTAGTTGCCAGGCTGTCTTTCAGATCGGAACGAACGAAAGCAGCCTAGGATTTCCCAGGTTTCCTAGGCCTATGTCCTCAAGCACGAGTAGGCGCCTCAAGACGATGGACTGTCTAGGAAGAAAAAACAGATTGGCTCGACCATGGCTTCAGCAGAGACTAATACGGTAATGGTAATTTAACATAATTAAATTTAAAACTATTTAACACACAGCGTATAATCTTTAATATAGTTTGTTGTTATTTCTTTGTTCGAAAGTACGGGTATATGTGATGTTTTAATCATTATGTTTATTGTCTTGTTTATCAGATGTTTTATGTTCACTGTGGGCCTAGGGGGCGCTGCAATTTCAAATCCTGTGTGTGCAACCTGTACATATGGTTTTTGACAATAAAGTTGACTTTGAACTATACACGGTTGACAAATTGTTTTAGACAGAGGCTGATTGCAGTGGGACTGAGAGACACTGACATAATGTCCATTACACGGTGTCTATACATCCATGTGTCTGGTCTGGAGGAGGAAGCGGAGATCGCCCACGCCTGTTCTGAATCACACATGCTAATCAAACATGTATCGCAATAAAGTAGCATTTCAAAACATGCCTGTAGACTTGTCCTCCAGCTTCCTTCTACTTTAAGATCATGATTACAGGGTTACATGGGTTTTTAGTAAGGCTGTCAAAGTATCAAAAATCAGATACAGTCATCCCTCACCTTACGAAAGACCCAACTAACGAATAATCCAAGTTACGAAACGCCTTTACCTAAAATTTTCGTCTCTGAATACGAAAGAAAATTTAAGTTACGAAACGCAAAATCTCAAAAATTCAAATAATATGCGCTCGGCTTCGCAGCCGCCCGAATCCCCGAAACGTAAATACACTTGTAAATACACACTCCCAACACCCCGCTGGCCTCCCAATGGCTAGGAACGAATTAGGCCTTTTACACTGCGACTCTACTTACGAAAAAATCACGTTACGAAACCACTTCTGGAACGAATTAATTTTGTAAGGTGAGGTATGACTGTACTAGCTAAAACTAGTTTCAAAACTAATATCGAAACTTTGTGAATGTTGAGTTTCTGACATATTTCTTGGCTGTATCCAAATAAGACTAATAGTAGTTGCTGGTGAAGTCTGTTCTATTTTTTATTTTTATTTTTTTAAGCAATAACAATGCTCGAGGCTTAAAGGTACAGTGTGTAGGATTCGTGGCGCATAGGTGGTGTAGGTACCATGCACTTCCTCTTTTGGCTACGGCAGACCTCGAGGGTCACCCGGGACCGCCCTAGCTCGCGTGCCCGCGCACGAATCGCGCGCCGCTGTATACATAAAACGCGGTTCCCCGTTCACTTTTTTTTTTTTCTTTTCGCATGAAAACACACAATCCCGATCATGATTCATGACAATCTACACATCAAATGAAACCTTACAGTCTCCTCTTTTTGACTATGCAATTCATTTCCCTGCACAACAATCACTCCCCGAGCACATGGGGCTTTTATACAGAAAAGCACAAAACGAGGTTTGTTACTTACCTTTGAAGGCTCTGCACAGGTCAAACTCTGTATTTCACCATAAACTTGGCCTCAATCTGTCCATAAGGATCCAGCGAATAAAATCCAGTAAAACAATTTAGTTCAAAATACGTCTTAGATCCATTACGAGTGTGATACAGCAGCATGCTTGTTTACACGAGGCTCCCCCCTTCCCCCCTCCCCTTCCCCTTCTCTCCTTCGCTCCTTCTCTCCGACATGCAGCGCGGCTGAGCAGCTGTTAGCAGGAGCCTCGGCGAAGGATGAGCCCAAATGTCCTTCTGCGGCTCTCGTATTCAAAATGGCTGCCTCTATATGGGGAAGATCCCCCTTTTATGTGACTATATCTAAGTCCAAAAGAATACTTTGATTTCATGATGGAAGTGAAAAGGCTTGGAAAACAATGTATTTTTGAATGGGTATCTTCAATTTCAGTAATTAACAGGTAAAAATCTTACACACTGTCCCTTTAAGAATACATATTCATATGGCTCGGCATGTGCACTTCCTGCATTATACAAATATATAGAAATTATCAATATATTTACAATTTATATTTCAAATTCCCTACAAAGTGCTTTTGTTTTCATGGCTTTGGGATTTGTGCAATACTTTAGAGAGTTTACATAGGAGGACAAGAGGGACTGAAAATACCACAAATTTGGGTTTCTGGCTAGCAAATTTACAGCAATGGATATGAAAATTTGATAGGATAAGGAGCAAATTCAACACATTTTTTTTTTTTTTTTTTTGCAGGAATATCTTTCTCAAAGACACCAAAAAGTGTATGTTTTACGTTCAATTGTTGGTTTGTATCAAGCTTTCTATTCACAAACAGAAATATGTCATTCCAAAAGATTTGAGCGTACGAGCGTTCCGAAATCACATGGGTTATTGTTTCTTCTGTGACAGAATGAACAGAGATGATCTATATTTAAGTGAAATTTTGAAATTACAGCATTAACAGGGTAATATCTATGTAGGATTGTCAGGCTTATTAGTTACAAAATACTGTAATGATACTACTCATACTTTGCAGTGACATCACACTGGGGGCGTTCTATATGTATGTGTATGGACGGAATGTTCATCAGTTACCATGGAGACACAAGGCACACATTAGCAAACACTGCCAAAAAATGTAAAAACACAGAAGTGTAGTATCTTAGTTGAAAGTTCAGAACAGGTGCTCCTCAAGGAATATAGGCTCAGAAGCTAACAGACAGTGAACATGACCATGCTTTTAGTAGAAAAACATACTATGATCAGTGGCGGCTGGTCCATAGGGGGCGCTTGGGCGCCGTCCTTCCCAAAGAGGAGAGGAAAAATATAAAATGTATAATACTAAAAATATGTTTGTTTGTTTTTTATCAATGTCAGTTTTAATTATTTGTGTGTTTCTACATGTAATCTGAATTATTCAAACAACATTTCCACCAAATGATTCTTATTCAACAGTGAATTTCCACCGACATAGTCGTATGGGGCTCGCGTCCAAAGCGCCCTCGAAGTGTAGCGAAATAGCCAATCGTGTGTGGTTGCTAGGGGAAAATTTTAAAAATATGATTCCTATCAGCCTATCAGCATCGCCGAATAAAATGGTTTTGGGGCGCCCGTGTGCGTCGCACCTGCTACAGAAAGTTTGGATCGCTATTCGCCCTGTCCCAGACTGATCACGTGATAGGCGTATCCATGTATTAATTCGCAGGGAATATGCGGATGAATTATTGTGAAACGACGTCTGAATTATTGTTTTTTATTTATTTATTTTCTGTGCCATCTGTGAAAAGATGATCACGAGCAAGTTGAAAGGTCAGTCAGGAAGTAATGCAGGGGATGAGCGCGGGTCTTATTCGGGAGATGCATTTTGGAAGAAGTCACGTTTTCAGCTTGTCCCAAGTCTTAGTAATTAAACTGATTCACGGAAGGTGAATCTGATGCTTTATTGCCAGATAAGTTAAGTTTTCGGGCTGAAGTGGCTTGTTAATGGACTTTGCGAGTAAGCTAGCGACCTGCCAGCTACACCGGAGAGGACCGTTCGAGAGACCGCGATGAGTAACGTTGCCCGAGGGAGAGCGGAACGACGCTTACTGGATTTCACTGCCGCTGCCTACGATTTCTCAATGTGCGAGTGGCGGAGGTACAGTACCTTTTTCCTGTTTGTTTGCCATTGCGGTGAAGGAGCCAGTTCCGTATCCAAGCTACGAACCAGGCCTGCAACGGTAGAACTTGGAGTTGGAGAATTATATTTGAGAGTTTTGCCGGCTATAGGATAAATTGTTTATTTGGGCCCATTAGAATATTGTGACTGTTAAAACATTTTGTGTGTGTTGAGGTTTACCCTTGAGATGTTCATCTAAATGTTTCAAAGCACTTTTTCATTAGATGTAATATAGTTCATATTTACTTATAACTTTGTTGTGGTCATTGAGTGTCATGTTTGTTTGAGGTTAACCCTTTAAACACAAGTACAAAAGTAGTTCATTTGAGAGTTTACTCACATTATACTAATAAGAATGATTTCATGTGTACTGTGCATTTTAATAGCCATAATACTGTACTAAAAGGTGTAACCACACTAGTATAAATGTGTAATAAGAACTCAGGTTAGTCTCTCTCACATAACAAACACAATAATAGGCAGGGAAATCTATTGGCACATCAGCCCCACCAAGATTTTTTTTCACCAGCCGCCACTGACTATGATAGAGTAAAATGTGGTTAAAAAAAAAAAAACCTGAGAAACTATAATAAAAGTTTGTTTAATAATGGAAAAAGAAACAGCCAAAAAAGTTTCCAGTCTGAAATCATCTGAACTCGAGAAAACAGGAGCCTGTCCTGTTTAGGTGTTTCATTTTCACTAAAAAAAGGTAAGAGTAACTGAAAAACTGTTGGCTAACGTTAGCTAGCTAATGACTGTAATGTTAGTTGAGAAAGACTTATTTAACAATCCAAAATCAGCTCACCTGTTGTAGTTCCAGGTTAGTCAGTTCTTTCTGGTCAGATTGTGTTAAAATGAAGCTCAAACTAACACAATTTCTAACAAAGCTTTAGGCAGAGCATTGCGTAGAGTTAGCATCACACTCCAAATGAATGTTGAAGACATCCGCTGCAAAGTATGAGTTGTAATTTTGATACTACCTTACGAATCCACTGGTCCGAACCCTCTCTGCCTTTGCGTTATCGTGCAGAGTGCAAACCCGGGCTGATGCGAAGCTATTTTTGCACTCTTTGACAAACGTGTGGAGACAGGAGGAAGTAATGCGTGTACTACATTTAGATACACAACCAGGCCAGGTCCAGAGAAAACTGCCACACAAAAATAATGAAAAATGTAAACAAAACATACAGGCATATCATAGGTGGACACACAGAAATGCTTGATTTTAAAATTTTACAACAAAATGGATACGTCGACTGCTAGAGTAAGGTACCAGTGGTGGATGAAGTACTTTTGTTGCTTAAATAAAAGTACAAAGGTACGGAAGCCGACAGAGGCCATGTTCGTAATGATTATTTTCCACCTTAATAACGAGAAAATTAACTCGAGATCTCGAGAAAACGAAAAATTATTCCATGATCTCGAAAAAACAAGACTGTTATCTCGAGATCTCGAGAAAACAGCTGAGATGTAGACCTAGCTACTGCTACACCCCCTTGTAGGCCAGACAACGAAGGCGGGAGACGACACGATCTCCCCCTGTGTCAACCCCTGATAAAAATATTGCCTTATCAGCTGATCGATTATTATTCCCGACATTCTCATGACCAAAAACACGTCTATTCAGAATGAGAAATAGCCCCAGAACGTGACGATAGACGTTCCAGATCACGGAATAACTGTTTGTTTTCTCAAGAGCTCGAATTAATTATCTCGTTATCTCGGGATAACAAGGAAGAAAAATATTGCTTATGAATATGGCCTCTGTCGACTTCTGTACAAAGGACAAGAAGTTACTCAAATTAAAGTAAAATCAACATAGGTTAAGTGAAAGTATTAAAGTGCCTGTTTAAAAATGTACTTAAAGAGTAAAATTAATAATGTTTTGCAGAGATTTTTAAAACAGTGAAAGGCTGAAATGCAGTGATTTTGATAAAGAATTTAGTTGATTTAAAATTTTTCAATTGACTCTAGGCATTTTTGTGTTTTTGTGAATTTGGTTTGGACAAAGTTGGGACGGAAACTCAAATTAAATGTACTAAAAAAAATTCAGTCTTTGCCATTGCAGCAGGTCTTACACCATAAAGAAAAGTACTTTTTACTTTTCAGTCCAGATCTAAAATGTACTGAAGTAAAAGTACAGGTACCTAAAATTTGTAGTTACACATTGTACTTTTACTTTTGTACTCTGTGACCTTTCACCACTGGTCAGTACTCTTTTGGCTAGGCCTGGTTTAGTCCTGGTTAAGACCTACTATAGTCCTTGTTTAGACATGGTTTAGTCTAACTTGAAAACGTAATAAGTTAAAGTGCGTCCGCCACAAGCTTGTTCCCATGGAGATATTACTACTTTGCCTGAAAGGTTTCACTGTATGGCATTAAACTCATCTATGTTGTATTTATTCAATTACAGGTGTTTTACTGCTCAAACATGCTATGAAAAACATGCATTCCACAGTGGGTGAGCTCACCAATTCGCAGATCTGACCTGGACCCTGGCCTGGAGGCATTGCGGGTTTGTCTCCATGGAAATACAGAAGGTTAATGCCATACTGTGGGACATTCTAGACAAAGCAATAACAGTTCCATGCAGACAATCGAGTGGAGGACCCTCTACCAGAAAGTTACACAATTCACTTTTAACTTCGATTGTTTTGTTTAAGTTTAGCCCGGGACATGTTTTAGCTGTTTAGTCCCGGTGAAGACCATCTGTAGTCCTTGTTTAGACAGGCTCAAAACTGGATTGTCTTAGGATTTCCTCAGAGAACACTTTGTAAATGTATGTTTTCTGTGATGTCATAAGTGCAAATTAAAAATGTAAATTAAAAAAAACAAAAAACTCTTTTCAAAAACTCAGAATTTGGATATAAAAAAATCTCCAGCAATCGAGGAGGTTTATTGTTATTTTAGTCAATTAAAGCTCAAATTATCTGTTATCAAGATATACAATTTTAAAATATATATATTATAATGGACGGTTTTCCCAAAAGTTCATCCAATTGTTTTTTATTTATTTATTTATTTATTTTTTATTCATGGAAACTTGAATTGGAGCCAAGGTCATTCAGTACCCCAAAATCGAAATTCCTGAATTCCTTCTCTAAACCAGTGTTTCCCAACCTTTTTTGTCTTGTGTACCCCCTGAGCTTTTGTGTCATACCTCGAGTACCCCCTCACTCATACGTGTTGATAATTTTCCAAAAGTAGAATGTGACACAACGGATTATTTAAATGAAAATCATTTTATTTCATCTCCTTAATTTGACATTTTAATTCTCAGGCATTTTCTCTATTTTCTTTAACTCAAATTTACACAAATTAGAATTAAAAAATTCAAAAAAATCTCCCCCTGCTCCTGGCAGCGACACTGCTGAGTACCCCCTGGAGTGCGCTCGCGTACCCCTAGGGGTCCTTGTACCTCTGGTTGGGAAACACTGCTCTAAACCACAAATCATTTCAGTCAAAGGATTTTCCAACAACTTAAAAGCCCCAAACTGATCATCGCTATCTCCTACAATTTCATCACAATTCGATTCAAATGTGATTACCCAACCATCCTAATCAAGACATACTTTTTTTTTTTTAGTCCATCCAGCTGCTTCATCAAGCCTTAAAATCTTCTGAACATCTGGTAGCATCCTCTCAGAACTTCCTCTGGGCTGCTTACCTTCATGTAAGCGTGTTAGCATGTTCCCCACTGTGTTACCTAACCTGGTGCATTGCAGAGTTCCACTCACACATACCCCCCACGTTCGCTCGCATTTCAAGCCCACGCAACGGTTTCCCACGTAGAGGCAGATCGAGGGATTATGAAACTGAATTTGATCCCAAAATGAAAATCCAAAAGTGAATTGTAATCGTTACATTTGTCCCCTGTAGAAAATAATATTGATTACTGCAGTGCTCTGATGAGTCATGTGAATTTACTATGGCCCATTGTCGTGTGAGTCACTAAAGAGACACTGAAGCGGAAAACGTAACATACCTTTGGAAATGATAGACGTCTACTGGACAAGTCACTTCATAATCAAGGTCCAATTAAAAATATCTTCATATTTTGGGTTCCGCACGTATGTCTATGGAGGAATGTTCGTCAGTTACCATGGTGACACAAAGCACACATTGTAAGTACTACAGACTGTATAAAGAAGTGGGCTAAGCGAGTGTGACGTCACCCATAGCGTTCGGCTCCATTCAAATGAAGCTCACGATGCTAACTGTTACAAGAGGATTTTTTTTAAACGAAAAAAAATAAATAAAAATAAAATCACCAGGATCAGGTAGAGCAGGTTAATTCGAACATTTTAAGACCAAAATGACGAGGCTCACAGCAACAGTTACAAAGCGAGGGGAGACAATTTATCAATGTAAAGTTAATTGGACCAGAGTCGATGGAGCCGGAAGCGCTCCCATCCTCACTTTCTATTTTGAATGCAATGGCTAGTGGGTTAGCTATGTCCATGTATATATGTATAGTCAAATCAAATCAAATCAAACAATATTTATAAAGCGCTTTTCATACAAAATTGTAGCACAAAGCGCCTTACAGTGGTCAAGGATTAGAAGATTGACCTTTATTGATCTTGCACAGGAGAAGTTGTTTCTATATTTGACCCGGGGACCATCCCCATAATTTTGTTTTGTTATTTAGGCTTGGTCAGGCCCTAAGATGGAGGATTTTACCTATGGCGCATGTTTGGGTTGGTGGGGGAAACCGGAGTGTCCGGAGGAAACCCACCCAGACATGGGGAGAACATGCAGTCTCCACACAGAAAGGCCCGGGCGACCCTTCTTGCTGTGAAGCATGAGTGCTAGCCACTCAGCCACCGTGCTGCCAGAGTCTATGGTATAGTCTGCACAAAATCAACTCGCCAGTTGTAGTAGCTAACCCTGTTCTTTCTGGTGAGTTAAAACAACGCTGAGATTAAAGTCTAATTTGAGTAACAGATTCAGATAGAGCAGTGCCTCTAGTTAGCTTTGCCCTCCATGGGAATGTTGCAAAGTATATGAAGTAAATATGCTTACTTTGTCTTTTGTACAAGTTTTTATTGTAGTAAGGGTAAAAATAGTAAATAGTAAAATTAAAATTAAAAAAGATCTGTTTATCTAAAGCAACGCTGTGTAAATTTCTGGAGGTGGAAACCATAACTTTGACCGAACAACACTCCATTCCATGGAAATAAGCAACACATTCCACAGGCCACAATTGACAATCTGATAAACTCTAATAATAATAATAAATAATACATTTTATTTATAAAGCGCTTTTCAAGACACTCAAAGACGCTGTACAAGAGGTAAAATCAGTAATAAAACAAGTAACAAAACAATAAACAATCAGAAAAACATTAAACATTAAGAAACATTAAAAGCAGTTTTAAAAAGGTGAGTCTTGAGCAATTTTTTAAAGGTGGGGAGGTCAGAAGAGTCACGGATTGGTTGTGGGAGTGAGTTCCAGAGGGTGGGGGCAGCAATGGAGAAGGCTCTGTCACCCCAGGTTCGGAGCTTGGTCCTGTACAGGAGGTTGGTGTCGGAGGAACGGAGGGAGCAGGATGGGGTGTGGCGGTGCAGGAGGTCAGAGAGGTATGATGGGGCCAGGTTATGGAGGGCTTTGTAGGTCATGAGGAGGACTTTGAATTGGATACGCTGAGGGATAGGGAGCCAGTGGAGGTTTTGGAGGACAGGAGTGATGTGGTCTCGGGAGCGGGTGTGGGTGAGGAGGCGGGCAGCAGAGTTTTGAATGTATTGGAGTTTGTTGAGAGTTTTGGAGGGTAGACCATAGAAAAGGCTATTCCAGTAGTCGATTCGAGAGGTGATGAATGCATGGATGAGTGTTTCGGCAGCAGAGAAAGAAAGGGATGGGCGGAGTCGTGCAATGTTTTTGAGATGAAAGAAAGCAGTCCGGGTTATGTAGTAACACTCTATGCGAAGATGTGTTGCACTGCATGAGGCAAATGGTGGTCACACCAGATACTGACTGCTTCTGAGTCCCCAGACCCCCAATAAAGCAAAAAAAATGCACATTTCGGGGTGGCCTTTTATTGTGGGCAGTCTGGGGCGCACCTGTGCACTGGTCATGATGTCGGATCGGCATCTTGATGTGGCGCACCTGTGAGGTGGGGTGGATTGTCTCGGCGGGGCAGAGGTGCTCGCTGTCACACATTTGGACAGATTTGTGAACAATGTTTGAGAGAAATGGTAGTGTTGTGTATCTGGAGTGAATTTTGGATCTTTGGGTCCATCTCAGGAAAAATGGGAGCAAAAACAAAAGTGTTGCGTTTATATTTTTGTTGAGTATATATATATATATATATATATATATATATATATATATATATATATATATATATATATATATATATATATATATATATATATACACACACACACACACACACAGCAAAAAAGTTGCATATTGTGGCTTTATTGTTGTTGAAAATGCTATATTCATTGAAAACAATGCAGTAGTGAAATATTAGATGGATACATTTAATACCATACTGTGGGACATGGAGACATGTCTCCCTCTCCCTCCATGAAAAAAGTCACAAAGTGTATCTTAAAACCCAAAAGCTTTCCATGTGCTTGTTTGATACTGATTGTTTCTCTTTTATTTAATTCCAGTCAAATTCAGTCTATCTTTAATTATTCAGTTATTATTAGCCCAAAACACGCTGAATGCCAAAAGTATATTACCAATTTGAACTGTTAAATTGCATTTTAGTGTGAAATTAGAACTTCTTACTTCTTACTTCGTCTTTGGTTTCTATTTTGGTCCCATTCCCCCTTCTTTGCCCCCTTCATGCTCCAACTTGGATGCAGTTTGCTGATTTGCCCAGATGCCTCGTCTCGCTGTGACGTGGGGGATAAAAATGGAAGAGAGAAGTGTGACGACCCTTCACTAAAGTTTGAAATGCGTAACGACTCCTGGTCAGTGCTCCTGTCTGCTCGGCTCGCTCGGAGGTAAAAATAGCTCTGTCTACTTGGCCTATATACAGACTCAACACTCATGATGGAGGCTGAGTTAATAAAGTGCCAATCCACCGCATTTATAGCCAGTGAGATAAAATAGTATTGCATGGATATTATGGGCCAGAACTTCTGATGATTCAGCTGGGTAAATACATGCACAAAAACAAGCAATTTTGCAACGCGTCTTGCCCAAAAACTGTATAAAGGAGTGGACTAAGGGATCATCTTCATTCAAATGATGCTCACAATGCTAGCAGTTATGGGGCGAATTTGGAGCCAGGTCCCTCATTAGGAAAAGGAATTTGTTTTTCAGAGAAAATAGTGAAATAAAAACACCAGGATCATTTTGTGGCCATACCAGCTCGTTAAAGTCTGATGTCAGGCGCTAAGAAGGGCTGGGCCTGGTTAGTACTTGGATGGGAGTCCGCTGGGAGTTCCAGGTGCTACAGTGGGGCTGTGTCCTTAGGCAAGACACTTCACCCACATTGCCTAGTATGAATGTGGTTTGTGAGTGTTGGCAGTGGTATATACAGTCTATGGTCTTGCCCCAGTTCAGATACAGTACAGTGGCATGAAAAAGTATCTGAAGCTATTGGAATTTCTCACATTTCTGCATAAAATCACCATCAAATGTGATCTGATCTTTTTCAAAATCACACAGCTGAAAAAACAGTGTCTGCTTTAACTAAAAACACCCAGATATTTATAGGTTTTCATATTTTTAATGAGGATAACGTGCAAACAATGACAGAAGGGGGAAGAATAAGTAACTGAACCTTCTGCCTAAGGAGACTTTGAGAGCAATTAATACCTTTTTTTTTTTTTTTTTTTTTTTTAATAATTTAAGTCAGGGGTGTGTCCAGTCACTGAGGAGTGACTTAAAGCTGCCCTGCCTACTATAAAACACACATCTGGTAAGAACTGTGCCTTGATGAGAAGCATTGTCGCTCAAAAGAGTTCTCTGAAGACCTGCGATCAAGAATTGTTGATTTGTATAAAGCTGGGAAAAGGTTGCAAAACCATCTCTAAAAGTCTAGATCAGTGTTTCCCAACCAAGGGTACATATACCCCTAGGGGTACGCGAGCACACTGCGGCAGTGTCGCTGCCAGGCGCAGGTGCGTTCTGGGTCAGAGGCCAAACCGGGGCACTTCCTGGTCGTCCAATAAATAGCGCATAGTGGCACTAGTCAATGAAATCGTACCATATGGGGGGTTATTTAAGTAATTTTGTTTTTATGCTGACTTACAGATATTTTATTATAATGGGTACAGTTTGGCATTGGTTTCAACCTTAAAACCCCACTGTGTTAACTGGTTAGCCCAAGTTAACCCGCAAACTTATATACTTTTGGAGAATTATCAACACGTATGAGTGAGGGGGTACTCGAGGTATGACAAAAAGGCTCAGGGGGTACACAAGACAAAAAGGGTTGGGAAACACTGGTCTAGATGTTCATCAATCCACAGTTAGAGAAATAGTCTACAAATGGAGAGAGTTTGGCACTGTTGCTTCTCTCCCAAGGAGTGGCCGTCCACCAAAAATTATGCCAAGAGTTCAGCACAGAATACTTAGAGAGGTAAAAAAGAACCCTAGAGTGCCTGCTAAAGACTTCAGATACTTTTTCATGCCACTGTGTATTGAATAATAAGCTCTTCAGGTCAAAGTAAGTCTGCTGCCTACTGTCTGCATCTAATTAGAGAGCACTTGATCACTTATCATGCTAGGTGTAGCTTTATGAGGCAATAACAATGTTTTTGCTTTGCCTGGAATGTTCCACAGTGTTGCATTATACATATTTATCCAACGTTTATTCAATTGCATGTGTTTTTATTGCTCAAACATACCTTGAAAACCATGCAATTCATACTGTGAGTGGACTTGCATCTCCACAGATCTGACTTGTACCTTGGTGAACATTAAAGGCAAAGAAATAACATCTTGGTGAAAACAAGAAGGTAGGACAAGTTTAGAAGACATTGCAAATGTCCTTGGTAAACGTTCTAAAATTCATTCACAATCATTTCAAAAGCTTTCTTACAAGGCAGCCACAAAGTAACCCATGGCAACAGTACGCAAACGCAACACAAAGCTTCTGTTTATAGCTTTAGATGAGCAGAACTGGAACAAAACATGTAGCAGTGCCAGATTTACCCTGACCAGACCTGGACTTGCACCATACAGTCTGCTGGGGCTAAAGGAGGCTGCAGATGAGCCGCCATGTTAGCTGTGGGCAGTAGGTCTTCCTCTTTTAGCGCAGTGAACATACGCCCCGCAGTTCTCGCTGACGCAAGACTCAAATCTGGCAAGTTCAACTTCCAAAATAATGTGGTACTGAAGAAGAGGAGACAATTCAAAATGGACAGTCTCACAGTTTGTGTTTGATTCTGAGCAGACAACAATAGGGACTTCTCTGGCTTGTTTCCATGTTAATATTGTTTCTTTGGCTATAATGTTCCACAGTACAGTAGTTGGCTGTTAACTTCAGCTCTATTTGGATGGGATTAGTTTTACAGGGGGATGTAGAGTAATGTCGGTTTATCACAGGACCTCTGTAATAATTCACACAGGACAAGAAATGTCCTGTAATATTTATTTGACATGGGAGGAGTTTGTTTACGCTCTGCCGTCACGTATTCGTCGCCGTGGACGTCACTTCCTTTGCGTACTACAGGGCAGGGCATAAAGCATCAGCTGAAGATAGAGAAGTCCTGATTAGCCTATGTGAAATATTAGCAAACTATGCAAATTATTGCCCATAATCAGGACTAATAGAGCATACATTACCTAAAACAAGCAGAAGTTTCATGCCTCTGACGACTGATTTATACCTCTTGGGCTTTTTCATTGGTCGACGTGTGCGTTTGTTTGAGAGTACCGGTAGATAATTTTGCTTGCGGGAAAAACAAAGCGCTTTAAGCTCCTCCATGTTTGAAAATTGCAGTAAATTATTTCTTTAAACGGATGTGACGACATATTACATACATCTTTACCGAGGGTCGCATTCGCACGGGGTTAATATTACCTATGGTAATTCCTCCAGACCGTTTTACAGAAGGTGAAACTCACTGTAAATTTCACAGATATACTCCATTATGTTTACGGACATGGCGCGTTCAGACAGGACTAAATTCCCTGGTAATTATTACTTCACCCCATGTCACCCCATAAAACTAATCTCGTCCGAATAGGGCTTTAAACTACCTCTTCATGACATCACAAGGTGGAAGAGAACTTCTTGAGCTATGTAGCAATATACATTTTGAGCTAATAATAAAGGATTACTCAAACATGTGTGAATGAAACAAAACACAATGCTAGGTATGTTTTTGAGGAGGTAACATTACAATGTTGCTTAAAGCACAAAAGAGTCTAATTTGCATAAAACAGTTCATAGTTCATAGTTTATAAATGCAGAGAAGAATTTCTCCTGTGTGAGATCAATAAAGTTGCTTCTTATTGTCGAAAAACCATCGAAATTTCGTTTCCCCCTGATCAAGCAGAGACAGTGAGATGGCCAGCGGAGGACTTGGGGATAACAGAGTAGAAAAGATGCAGTACAATCAATAACAATATTCACAAACATGTACATGACAGGTAAACACGTAGCATCTTTTTCTTTTGACAGACGGGAGGGTGGGGAAAGGGAGCAGACCTGAAAATTGATTAAATTGATTGAAAACTGAAGTAGAGGTGAACATTTCTAAATAGACAGGGCAACATGAGGACCTGTAGTAACGCAATAGTAGTTCTGGAAATTAAAAAAAAAAAAAAAGATAAGGTTTACATAAAAAACTATAAAACAACTCCAAATAGAACATGCTTGTATTGCAGCCTTTCAAAAGATGGTCTAAAGTGATTTTTCTGCAATGGTATTTTTGTGTAATACCTCAAGCAAGACATTTTAAAACGTGTTTCAGCACATTTCTGGATCATAGATAAATAAATGTTTATCAAGACATTAATTTAGTCATTCTCACTCTGCATGAAAGAAACAAAAATATGTTACATTTTTTCAGTGACTAATACAAATCCCTTCAAATATCTTTTCTTGGATGGTAGGTCTGTAGTACTTTCGTTTTTAAAAACACAGTCACAATGTCAAATTGACATTTCAGGATTTTGAAGCAGATAATACCAAGATTTGAAACTCTGAGATGGGTCTGAGGCTCACAGACAATAAATGAGCGACTCTAATAGGTCAGGTTTACCAGTTTTCTACTCCTCATTTCACATGGAGAATTTTTGAAATATCCAAACTGAAAATCCACAAGTGTTACCTTATTTTGGCTTTTAATTGTTGACACGTAACATATTTATATCAACATGTTACATTTTATTGCAGAAATAAAAGTTTTTTGGTGCCCTCCCTCCTTTTACTCCCTGTGCGAAGTCACTCCACCTTCAGACTGCTATCACAAAATTCCGCTAATGAAACTACCGCACATCGCATCAGGTTTGTGAAGATATAGTGCATAGTTTTGTATCCTGTTTTTGTATATTAATGAAAAATTATCGCATGGAAGCATGGGTTATGAAGCTTTTGGGCTGAGCCTTTGACAGCTAGCATGCTAACCGTTAGGAGGATTGGGACAGTGCCCGGGAGTAGGGTGACCATTCGTCCGGATTTCGGCCGGACAGTCCGGTTTCAGGACTTCTGTTATGCGTCCTCATTTTTGACCCTCGGCGGCCACCGTTGCATGCTGCATCACCACAAATCCCCGCCCATATTGAACCTGCGATGTTGCGATAGTAATGTTTGAAACTGTCTGCTGCTGAACAAAAGCAAACGCCAAAAAGGAAGACACCCTTCAAACATGCTTGGTGCTCAGAGCATCGTTTTGCCAGCAAGAGCACCAAAGCAGAACACAATGCCTTCTGTAAACTCTGCCGTATTGACATTGATGCGAGTAGCCGAGGTAAAGGTGCGTTAGAGCAACACGCAGACACAGAACGCCATAAGGAGAATGCTAGCAGTGCTGCGCCTATGTGTGCGATACAGAATCATCCTGCTTGTCTTGAAACTGACAAATAATGATATGTGTGAAAATGATCATCATAATACCTATACAATAATAATAATGTGTGAAGAATCCCTCAGTCGTCCAGGTAGAATCCATGGCAAAAGGAGAAATTCAATTTGTCAAGTGTACAAAGTTTATTTGGTCGAATACGTTTCGCAGCTCAGCGTTATAGATGGGAGACAAATTATGTCTGATGATGGAGGTCTCAGGCATCATTTGTCTCCCATCTATAACTCTATCCTCAAACCTAAATCAAAACAAACTAAGAAAACAATAGGGCAGCAGGTCAGACCCCACACTCCCACTACATATATTTAATAGGCTCACCTAACTAACAGAAACTGAAAACCATTAGGTGTGATCATTTCATAGGAATTTCATTATACAGTCATACCTCACCTTACGAAATTAATTCGTTCCAGAAGTGGTTTCGTAACGTGATTTTTTCGTAAGTAGAGTCGCAGTGTAAAAGGCCTGATTCGTACCTAGCCAATGGGAGGCCAGCGGGGTGTTGGGAGAGTGTATTTACAAGTGTATTTACGTTTCAGGGGATTCGGGCGGCTGCGAAGCCGAGCGCGCATTATTTGAATTTTTGAGATTTTGTGTTTCGTAACTTAAATTTTCTTTCGTATTCAGAGACGAAAATTTTAGGTAAAGTAACTTGGATTATTCGTTAGTTGGGTCTTTCGTAAGGTGAGGTATGACTGTAGTTAGCTCCTCCCTTCAGGCAGATAAGCAGTGTCCACCAGCGTCTGACCAGGACTGAAAAAGCAGCTTGGATGAGCTGCAAAACGTATTTGACCAAATAAACTTTGTCCACTTGACAAATTGAATTTCTCCTTTTGTCATATAATAATAATGATAATGATAATAGTGATAATAATGATAATAGTGATAAGCGATTGTATAGGGCTGTTTTTAGCCATTTTTATTTTTATTATTTTTTTTTCTGTGGTTGCCTCTGTTGGGCCTTTGTCCTCACTTTTGGCCCTAAGTGTCCTAATTTTCAGAGTCATGCCGGTGGTCAGCCTACCAGGGAAAGATCAGAAGATTACTCAAACATTCATGGATGACACACAAAACCACTTCAGGCATGAGGGAACAATGTTGTAACATGATAGAAATCTCCAGAAAAACAAACTTGCATAATACAAAATACAAAGCTATTTCAAATCTGGATCACTGTCTGGTCACTGGGTCTTCCTAGTTTAGTTCGCAGAACAGCCCCCCGCAGTTCAGCCTTTCTCTGTCCCAGTGACTCAAGACCCTTCTGTCATCTGTCTTCGGAGGACACTCTTGAACTCGCCAAATGCTGCTTTCCTCTTGGCCCCATAATTGACTCACGCCGAATCCTAATGAGTCCGAGCTGGCTAAAAGCGGAGCTGGATAGCTAGCAACACAAAGCACAAACACGGCAGAGACGCAATGTCCTACATGCGCCGGTGGATGTTGTGTGTCCAGACCAACTGTCCCACTGCGTACAGGAAGTGGACATACGAAAGGACTGACTGGTGCGATGAGGTCAGGCGAACGCGCACTTATGTAACGCTGTAGGCAGTTAGCAGCACATGTGATTAGACCTAGTTAGGAAGCCAGGCGATTTAAATAGAATCGACTTCATCCATGTTTCATAATATGCATAATTAGATTTTAGTTTTTTTTTTATTTAGTTTTTTTCCAATTACATTTGAAAATTTTCTTTTCATAGAGAATTTGTTTTTGCTCGGTCCTGGTGCTGACGAAAGTAGTTCTGGTAAGTTAGCCGGGACATTTAATAAAGCTTGTTTTTCTTCTCAAACCAATATTGTCCAAAAAGTGATATATTTGTGTCACAGTTATCCACGAAAAAGTCAGCAGTTAGCCTGTTCACTTGTAAACATCCATTTACAGGTGAACAGGCTAATGATGCTAATAGACGTGCAGTGATACGAATCGACAGAAAATAGTACCAAGCGATTCCAAACTGTTGTTGACGCAAATATATCACTTTTTGGACAAATATTGTTTTGAGAAGAAAAACAAGCTTTATTAAAGGTCCCCGCTAACTTACCGGAACTACTTTCGTACTTTAATGCTTACACTGATCATCAGCTTCTGAAAATGTGTAAAATTAAATTAATTATGTCATTTTTTTTTAGTTTTCAGACCATTTAAAACACTTATTCGGCTGTGTTTGCTAACGCGTGCATCATATCACCATGGTAACTGATTAACTTTCCGCCGTAGAAACTCACGCGTCACACCGCTAGCGTGACATCACTACAAACCATCAACCTGAGTCCTTTTAGGTGTTTCCCCTACTACCTAACGTAAATAAAGTGCGGTTTTCCTGTGTCAGTACTGCAAACCAAACTCACTGTACTGCGTTGATGTAACTCAATATCTCCCATTAAACACAAAACTATTTATTTTGAGTTATTTGAACACGTCGTAAATGTGTTTCCCCCAAATACAGTGTGTAAATAGTCTGTGTGATTCTGGTCGTATCGCTGTAAACTATTGTCTGAAGGTTTGACGTAGCACAATTCACTTGACTCTTAGCTAAACAAATATAATTATTGCTCGACAAAGGATCTGTGTCATACTGCAGTGGGTTTTCCCGCTGTTTGTTTTACACAACTGGCCTACATTAGCGTAACAAAGATAACAGAGCAGCCTGACCACGCGGAAGACAAGGAGTGTAAGTTAGAATAGATGAGTGCGTGCAAGTTAGAATATGTAGTTTTTTTAGTTTTAGTTTTTTTTGTTTTTTCTTGGCCATAGCTTGATTTCATTTGATGTTTGTGATTTTTCTTCCTAGTTGGACACAGGGAGCAGATATGGCATACATACATAGAGGTAGTTAGGGATTAGACTAATAAAAATAGAGGATAACGCCTTTACTTTGTTAAATCAATATTTTAAGATGCCAGAAAAATGCCTTCCGATGCGTATATATTGTCCCTGTTTTGAATGACATTTTTTGTGTTGATAAGATAGGTCAAGGTATTCTGTTCACCCCCTCTACTACTACTACTACTACTATTACTACTACTACTAGGGATGTAACAATATCTAATTCTCTCGATATGATATTTTCACAATATGTATCTCACAGTATGATATTTATTGCAATATTTTGTGGAGGCCAGCAAAACTGTGAATATGCTGCTTTTTTCGCGTCATAATCCAAATAATTGAGATTTAAAGTGCTTAATAACAATTGTTACATCATGTATAGTGGACTAAAACAGAGCAAAGGATCATGGTATATGTAGTTCTCTGTTGCTGCACCATCGTCAATGAATTTAAGCAAAGAAACTTGTAATTCAATATATTGCGATGGCCCCCCGGTGTTGTTGTGTGATTTTTGGCGATACGATATCACGATATTTCAGCTAGTGTTCTGCCCCCAGGTAGCATGTTTAATGTCTGAGCTGTTATAGCGCCCCCCCAGGTAAAAATGTGGCATTGAAGAGAAAAAAAGCAGGAAGTAGCAGCACATGTTTTCAAGTGATCTCAGCAGATCATCATGCTGTCTTCTCATCTGTGGCAATCCTTTTGATTTGAGCCATAGTAAGCATCGTCTGTAAGTAATATTTATTATTTGCAAGGATATCTTTTAGTTTTGATGATTATTGATGGGACATTTTGTTAGTAGATTAATATCTAGGTATCAGTTGATAGCATGGCATAAAACATGTTGATTTTATCATACATCCATATAAGATATGTACCTTATTTTGAATGTAATGTGTGTAATTTTGGCTTCATATGTTGTGTTTTAGTAAACATAATCTGTGTACATTCACTGTTTGTATAAGTTATTCATTCAACAGCATTTCTGTTTCAGTTTTACACCTTGTTATATCAACATAGATAGATAGACCTTTATTGCTCAACAAGAGTCTACATTAAACCTGAAGCGAGAAAGCTAAATTCTGACTTCATTCAGGGAGTTTGGCTGAATGAATTGGGACTTTTGGTTAGAGACACCATTAGGAGGACAGTACAGTTATTGTTAGATCCCTAACAACAACAACTATTACTACATTTCTTCTCAACTTATTTCCACAAACTGCCACTTTAAAAAGGGCCTGTACCACATTTGTGTTCCTTGTATTTGAGAAAAAAAAGTTTCTGAAACTTTATAATCTGCGAACTCATTAAAATATTTTGCATAATCTTGTGTTTTAAAAGGATGGTGCGTTTTTTTGTTTTTTTTTATGTTAATCTGTATGGGTTTCCTTCTAAAAGTTACGTGTGTTGACACCGGCTTACCTCTGACAGTCTCAGCTGATCCCGGTTCCGCTCGCTTTCTGGAGCCCAGGTAGAGAGGTCCGGTAGCTTCTCTGGAACATGAAATAAAGCTTGTTTTTCTTCTCAAAACAAAACATTTGTCCAAAAGGTGATATATTTGCGCCCCAAACAGTTGTCAACGAAACATACAGCAGCGAACTTGGCGTATTGTGTCTGCCGACTCATATCACTGTGCTCACGTTAGCGTATTAGCCTGTTCACCTTTAGCAGAAGTGCATGGCAGATGCGGTCCGCCGCAAGCGGACGTTTACAAGTGAACAGGCTAATACGCTAACGTGGACGCAGTGATATGAGTCGGCAGACACAATACGCGATTGCTAAGTTCGCTGCTGGATGTTTTGTTGACAACTGTTTGGGACGCAAATATATCACCTTTCGGACAAATGTTTTGTTTTGAGAAGAAAAACAAGCTATATTTAATGTTCCAGAGAAGCTACCGGATCTCTCTACCTGGGCTCCAGAAAGCGAGCAGAACCGGGATCAGCTGAGAGTGTCAGAGGTAAGCCGGTGTCAACACACGTAACTTTTAGAAGGAAACACATACAGATTAACATAAAAAAACGCACTATCCCTTTAAATTGCCCCTTCTGGATATTTTGTCCTTGAACTCCTAAAGTCTATGGGAAAAATGAATGGAAAATGTACTTGCTCGGAAGGCTCGGACTCGGGTGCAGCGCTTTTCGCTGATTTAAAACCGTGATTCATGTTTACCACAGATGCCATTCCACCAAATCAAGTCATAATTAGAAAAACATGAAAACTTGTCCTCTGCACTTTCAGCCTCTGCACTTGGCTCGGTGGGCGACTTCGGATCCAAAAATGCCACTTCACATTTGGAGCTGGCGAGGGTTAGCTCATTGCTCTGACAGCTACAGCATCAGGAATCCAATCCAAATCCAAAAATAACTTCACATTTCAATGACAGCTTTTAAAATAATCTCATCTTGCTGTGTCAGGTCATTGCGATGTCTCATTTGAGGGAACTAAGTATAGGTTATGGTATATATGGGTTTCAGCTTGTTATATAGTGCCATTTTGAGGATGTTTTTTTTTTTAAAGTATATAATATTTAGATTTGAATTCTTAATAGCTTTTGGTTAATAACTTTTCAACACTCATAGATACGATCTCTCAAAGGTCATACATTACACAAAATTGATTCTTGTGAGCTTTTCGCCATGTTGTGTTTTATTTCATTCCCATGTTTTTAGTAACTCTTTATAATTAGTTTGTCTACATCTCCAAAGCTCAAAATGCTCTGTTCCACCTTGTGATGTCGTGTAGTGGTAGTTTTCAAGTTAACAGCTACATTTTACCTTATGTTTAGTAGAGACTGGAAATTCCAAGGCTGAAATCACACAAATGTTTATAGTGAAGGTGTATGGAATTCAAAAACTGATTTATATATATATACACATTTTTTTTCCAACTATACAATGTAATATACAATGGTATAAACAATAACAATGCTAGAGACTTAAGAATTCATATTCACAGGGCTCAGCATGTGCAATCTCTGCATTATACAAATACAGACAAATTATCAATACATTCACATTTTATATTTCAAATTTCATACAAAGTCCTTTTGTTTTCATGGCTTTGGGATTTGTGCAGTAATTTAGGGAGTTTATATACGAGGAGAAGAGGGACTGAAATACAACAGATTTGGGTTTCTGACTAGAAAATTTACAGCAAATGGATATGAAATTTAGTATGAGTCTGAGCATTCCATAAACACATGGGGTGAATTTAAGAACAGAATGGAGCACTTCCTGTATTACCACATGACATCACAAGGTGATGAGTGTTTTCAGTTTGAGAGCAGAACTCAGCCTAAATATACAGGGTTTGTGTGTTAAACATGTGAATGAAACAGAACACCACTCCAGACCTGTTTGTGATGAAGAAACAACATCAGAACGGATCAAAAAATAGCGTAATACGGGTCCTTTAAAGCTGACCTGTATTGCAAAATCAACATTTCAGAGTTTTAAAACCATGTTATAAATGTTTCTCCTTCTCATTTCCTTTCCCCAATTTGTATTTGGAGTGATTTGTGCATGTTTGAGCAATCTTTTAATTGCTTATTTTCAAGCCACCATATTGCAGATCAAGCCTGGTTTTCACCACCGCCAGTACATGCCCGCTGCTCTGTAAATACTCATTTTATTTTCTTTGTGATTTGGCAGCGTTGCGTAATCATTTTGGAACAAATGAAAAAGCTATCCATAGGAGCACTTTCTTTGCTGTAATGACTTTCACAGCGATGTATACTCCTGATACTGATACTGATTTACAGGTATATGTGACGTTTTAATCATTGTGTTTATTGTCTTGTTTATCAAATGTTTTATGTTCACTGTGGGCCTAGGGGGCGCTGCAATTTCAAATCCTGCAACCTGTATATATATCTTTTGACAATAAAGCTGACTTTGAACATTGAACTTTGAATCTACAGGTGTCATAGATTATAACTATAGAGCAGGCTCATTATGCTCAAGCACAATGGGTCCTGCACCCAATGCTCCTGACAGGTTGCCCCAGCACCACTTAAGATGGGTCAAATGCAGTTTGATGGAAGATAATGAAAAAAGGTTGTGTTGGCTAAAACGATCTAAAGAAGAAAACTGGTGTGAAGTGCAGATAATAGAATTTTTTGGAGAACAGAGTAGCTGATATCCAAAATAACCAAGGCTACATCCATTCGACAACGCTCCTGGATTATTATTTTTTTATCGGGGTTGAAAAGAATTTGCATGCACCTACATGTCGGATCAGTAAATATTCACGTCCAGACGAAAACGGAGCGCTAAGTGAAAACAATGTAATACATATGCCACACTGATATGTGGTGCTGTAAACAGGAAACAGCCAGAGCCACTGGAAACGCAATACTACAAAGATCGCATGCGCTTAAAGTCCTTTCTCTTCCACAAACAAGTATCGCGACGTCATCGTTTTCCAGAAGCTGTGTTTTGCTCGTCCACACGACAACACGACCCCGGTGTTCTCAGATTTCTGCACTATGGAACCTGTTTTTTTTTTTTTTAAAACACAATTTTTGCTCCCCCAAAACGCCGGCACCGTGTGGACGAAAGGCCAAAATGAATAAAAACTTCTCAGTTTCCACCAAAAAAACGTTGTCGTGTGGACGAGCCCTAACTTATTTATAAGGGACTTGTTGGGCTGCTCCCTCAATACCTCAGTGTGTATCTTCAGCGGAGGCCTGACGGACCCCAGAATTTACGTTCTCAGGATGTTTTTACATTGTTGGTTCCTACTGTGAGAACAGAGAAAGGAAAACTATGTTTTCAGTATCGTGCTCCAGCAGACTGGAATTCTTTGCAGAGAGTTTTAAAACTTCAAACACTCGTACCTATGGCTTCTTTTAATACTCTTTTACAGGACCTGGAAACGCAATCAATGATATGCCAATGTTTTTAAACTGTTTTTCATCATTTTATTTGTGTTGATTTTGTATTTATTTGCTGGTGAGTCGTATTGTGTTTCTAATTGTTTTTAACATTTTATCTGTGTTGACCTTATATTTAATTGTCGTCTTGTGAGTTGTATTGTGTGGGCCTCTTGGCCAGGACTCCCTTGAAAAAGAGATCTTTGAATCTCAATGGGACTTTTTTTCCTGGTTAAATAAAGGTAAATAAATAAATAAATAAGGCATACAAAGAATAATAAAGCTAAAGTAAGGCTAAGCATTAAATGAAACTGTTGATGGGTTCTTGTCTATTTGCATTCCATGAAATTATAAGATGTACTTTACCAGTGATTTTCTATTTTTGCCTAAATCCATAAAACAAGCAGGCAAAGCAGGGAATGAATCACTGTTCTTAACATTGCCTCGTAGTACAGAATACTAATTGTGTACCAGATTTGTACTGTTTTAAAAACCTGAAAAACAGCAGTCCAAACAGTTTCTTATTTTTCAAAATTATTCTGAGAATCCTAATTTTTCACCCCAATGAGTTCATAAGCTCGTTTCATAACATTCAGAGACGAGCAGAGTTTTGCCTTGATAATGCTAACAACATGCTAACAACAGCTAACATGCTACCCACACACTTACTGATTCTTGGACAGTAAAACTTTATTTAGATGCAGACTTTTTTTTACACTATCTCTTTTGTAATATATCACTGGGGTAAAAAAAAAAAAAAAGGCCAAAAACACTTGAAGATCTGATTACTGGACAGTTGCTCATTTTAGTCAATTATTCCATCAAAGTACAATGCAAATTCTGTAATAAGATTTTTAAATGCAATTATGAGAAGACGCTCTTACATGCATCTGATTATCTGGAAATATTCTTACCCCACTGCACAGACCCGGCGCTGGATATTCAAAGGCGTAACAAACACCATACTGAAGTTACGTAAGGTTTCTGAATCATTCAAAGAGACGCGCTCCCAATCATTTCCATTCCTATTAAGCACACTCCCCGCCCTGCTCAGCAGATTGGACATTATGTAACTCCAAATCACACCTGATGCATATTACAAAATACACCATATTTTTAGATCAAATACGAGAGAGAAATAAGAGACGTAATAGTCATGGATAAGGAATGTTGTGGGGTAGTTTTGGAGGATTCTTTGGCCACAATGTGCGGCTCTCCAGCAGTGATTTATGGAGATGTTCAGGACTCTGGGACCATCCTTCTGATCATGTGGGAGGAGAAAGTGTAAAGAAGACTTATTGTGCTCGTTTTTGCTGTTTAGTTGTAATCTAAGGCTATGTTCAGACTGCAGCCTGAAGTGAGCCAAATCCGATTTTTTTCGCCCCTGTGCGACCTGTATCTGATCTTTTAATGACAGTCTGAACGACACCGATTTTTTCAAATGCGATCCAGGCCACTTGGATATGTGGTCCTAAAACCAATACCTATCTGATCATTTGACGTGACTTCAGTCTGAACGGCCAGGTCGCATTCATCCGACCTGCAGGTGCCCACATGTTCCTTTCTACGGACGTTGCTGCCAATGCTCCGAAAGCCTTGTCCTTCTCCTTCTCAAACTCCTCCTTAAAATAAATAAGTTGTATATGTTCTGGGTCTGGTACGACAGCAACTTTAAAATCGCCATGCTAGTGTCGATGTTTAGGCATGACGTCGTCGTGTCCTCCAATGCTCATGCCCCTTTTGGGCCTTTAAAGTTCACACTGGAGATCACATACAAGTCGCATTTAATTGGAAATGTGAATGACCTTGCAAAAAAATCGGATTTCACAAAAAAATGTGAATTGAGCATGAAGCCCTGCAGTCTGAACGAAGCCTAAGACACATCTAAAACAACTTAATAAAAGAAATAATGGGAGTTGGCATCACTGTAAACGTCATCACAACAAAGAGCCGTGCAGCCATCGGCGCCTCCTGTGGATAGCTGAGTAGCAGATTTTTTTTTTCATTGACTGTGCAGCGCTGCAGAATCGTGTGTGCATGTGTCATCGATTTAAAAAAATTAATTTGGAAAACGAAGTGCAGCGCAGTGGGTGTGTACCAGTGGAGCTGAAAACGGTGGTTGAGCGGCAATATGGCGTCTTGAAATTGAGCGATTACAGGGCCTTTATTACAGTATTTTTTTTTAATTTATGTTGTAATGCTAGTTCCTCATAAAAAACAAAAAAAAAACAAAAAAAAAAACATACCTGGATTTGTGTTTTGTTTCAGTCACACTTGGTTAATACACAAACCCTGCATAATTAGAGTGACTTCCTCTCTCAAACAGAAAACACACTGTTCCACCTTGTGATGTCATTTGGTAATACAGGAAATGCACCAATGTGTTTTTAAAACTCCATACACCTTCACGAGAACTGTTCATGTCAGTCCTGGAATTGCCACTCTTTATTGAACAAAAGCTAAAATGGAGCCGTTAACTGAAAAATACCACTACATGACATCACAACGTGGAACAGAGCATTTTGAGCTTTGGAGATGTAGACAGACTAATAAAGAATTACTCAATCATGTGTAAATGAAACAAAACACAACTCCAGCTATGTTTTTGAGGAGGTAACAGCATTAGAACAGGACCTAAAGCTCACAAGAGTCAAGTTTGTGCAGTATAATAAATACCATAGTGTTTTTACTACTGTTTTCTTCAACAGCTCTGGAAAAAAAATTAGACCACTGCATTTTTTTCTGAAATCAGCATCTCTACATGTATTACAGCCATTCCATTCCAGCGTCTGTTGAATTCTGTTGAATGGTAGTAGTAGCAGTTCATTTATTTTTAATTTTTATTTTATTTTTTACTTGATTTATCGATATTTCCAATTCAAAACAAATATTCTGCATCAGAAAAAAAAAGAACTGTACAAAGGACTAGCTTATGGTTGGTGCCAAATACTCATGAAAATCACATACAATGGAAAAAATAATAATAATTATTATTATTATTAAAAAATAATAAAATAATAATACAAATACTAATACTAATAATAATAATAATAATCATAATAATAATAAAATGAAATCAGCATCTACATGTATTACAGCGTCTGTTGAATTCCAACACAAACACAAAGCTGAGCTACTTCAGTTCTTGCACCAGGATTTATCCGTAATTTACAGCTTTGCGTTTCATGTTTGGGTCCCGGGAGCTGAGAGTGAAATAAACTGTGACTCCGCACATGCGCACTGGCGTCCTCATCTACTCGAAACTATGGATAAATCTCTGATTACAGGCCACTTTTGACTCAAACGAAATCATAGACTAAGACATCGAGCTTCTATGATTTGAACAGTGCTAAAGTTTGTGTTATTTGGAGACCGCTCGGGGCATATATTACATGCTCGAGGCATATATTATAGCTACGGCTATCGCTAATCTAAAACATCTCCAGAAGTGCTCCATATGACACCAAAGTGCTATGGGTGAGTAAAACAACTTGTTTTATTACCAAAATAAGGCTCAGATTGTAAAAAACATTAGTATTATGTTGTTTTAAAATGAATTTGATCTTGTTTCTTTGCATTGTTTGAGGTCTGAAAACATGTATCTTTTTTGTTATTTTGAACATTTGTCATTTTCTGCAAATAAATGCTCTAAATGATAATATTTTTATTTGGAATTTGGGGGAAATGTTGTCAGTAGTTTATAGACAAACAAAAATGTTCCTTTTGCCCAAACACAAACCTATAAGTAGTAAAATCAGAAAAAAATGAATTTTGCAGTGGTCTCTTATTTTTTTCCAGAGCTGTATGTCTAGTGCTTCCCGAAATACCGTCAGACCTACTCCGCAGCCTGTTTTTCCTTGTACATTTCATATTACATTTTAAATTATATGTTCAGTAGCCCATCATAAAAAGCTATGGCCTTGTCCTTAAGAACACTTCAACAAACGCCTACAACATTTTCCCTATAATGTATGTACATATATTTACCTTCTCAACCATGAATCATACGTTCCCATTCCCCATAGGTCACAAAAGGAAACACGGATCAGGGCTAACACGCTAACTCTATTTCTATATACTCCATACTGCGCTATACCGTCATGCTATCTTATGTAAACATTATTATCGTGCTAGCGTTTTGAGCACACCTCATTTGCTTCCAGTCGAATAGCTCTGTTGGTTCATTTTCAGTACAATGCGGTCATTTTCAAATCTTTCGGCGTCTTGGTGGGGTTTTATTATGAGTTTTTGACAGTTGGGATCATATGTCAGCATGGTTCTGCAGACAAGCACCAATGGCTTTTCAGGTGAACAAAATTAGAGCAGTGTTACGGTGTTATTAAGGTTAGCTGATAATAGAATTTGAAGTTATGCAAGCTGGGAAACAAAAACGGTTGGGGATGAAGGTAGCTCTTGGATGGGAACAAATGTATAATTACATATCCTCCTGAGACCCGGCCTGTTCATTTGTGTCCTTTATAGTGGACATTGAGTTAACCAGTCTGTCTTTTAAGTGTTTTTGAGGCATACCCGGGTTTTACACATACCCAGGTATGCTGAGAAACATTTGTCTCTCCATTTTCCAAAATAAGGCCACATTTACATGTATACTGGTATTTTTAAGACGTTTCGTTTTGTTTGTATCCATCTTTTACACGCAAACGGTGAATTCGCCTCTGAAAACGAAGAACGCTCTGCAAGCCAATCAGAATCACACTTTTGGTGCGTCAGCTGCCTAAAACTCCATTTTCCTCAGTTTACATGCAAACGCGAAACCGGAGTTTTCCAAAATCTCCATTTTTAGCGGAGTTTTTAGAAAGAATCGTTTTCAGAGGAAAAATCTCTGTTTGTGTGTAAACAAAAGGCACAAATGAAGGGAAAAGTCTGTTTTTACAGATACCCGGGTATGTGTAAACAGGCCCTTAATGGGGTTCCTAGGTTCCTCTGCTTAAATACAGTTGGGGGATTATAGGGTACTATCATGTCCAGGATAAAAAATAAAAAAAATGAAGTCAATAGGAGTTAGTTTGTGGCTGCGCTATGATTAATAAATAAGAAATTAAAAGGGAGTCTAAAAACTATTATATCTAGAGGTAATTAAATTATTGGCTGGCCGGGGTAGGGGTGGGAGGGACATACGGGTTTTAGAAAAAGAAAAAAAAAATATATATATATATATATATATATATATATATATATATATATATATATATATATATATATATATATATATATATATATATATATATATATATACACATATACACTGAAATAGGCATTGAGACTGTTTTTTGTAATAAATTTTGATTTGAATATGGGAAATGAAGAAATTTTGGTTTGACACTAAAACGGAATAATGAAATGATAGATTGTTTATCCATTTTATTTCTTTTTGTTGTCAATTGAGATGCAAAAGAACGAACGGCACAAGGACCGATGTAATTGCATTAAATTTGTTTCTGTAAATTTTCTGTAAATCTAATTTATTTAATCTTTCTGTTCTGACACATAATGCACCTTTAATGAGGCAACTGTAGAAGCTTGTCAGAGATGTTGGTCATCAAAAAAAAAAAATGTTTTTGTTAGGTTGTTAACTTCACATGGATTTAACGCCATTGCAGGTCATTACAGAGGACATGTTACAACATTATGAATAAAAATAAAATTAACAAAATGTAAAAAAAAAAAAAAAAAGGAAATACACTTTTTTTCTTAGGGTTCCAGGATGTATAAAATAAAATAAATAAAGAATATGTTATATAATCCCTGTTTGTTAATATTCATACAGTTTTGTTATTCCCAGTTCAAATCTTATGGAGCGTAAACTGTCCCAAAACATAAAACGTAACTTTTATTTATTATTATTTTTATTTATGTTTTATTTACGTCTTGTAGTGACTCACATCCGTCCCTCAGGATAATGCACTAACCATTCCCTGTGGTTAATGCAGCATTAGCCGTGTGCTTGTCATAAACAATACATCAGCTCCAGATTAGCCTGTTCTTTTTATATCATGCTGTTCGCCGTTAGCATGTTTAGGATTCCAGACAACAAGGTTAGTGAGTCATTTACAGTGACGGATGATGCTATTGTGAATCTTCTGACTTTCAAATACTCAACAGGTATTCACAAGATCACTTCATAAAATCTTTCAACCTCACCATCACCAAGGTCCCTGTTGTTTCGCAGAAAGCACTGCATGTTTTTTTCCCCCTTCTAGCTGTTTCTCTCATCTCGTCATTTTTCTCCTGTTGGAACAGATTTTCAAATCCTAAATCATGAATTTGATAAAGCTGGTCCCTACGCAATTGGTATATTTTTTTCACGGAGGAGAGCCAGTCCGGAGATCCAGAGAGTCCCGAGGGAACGTGCTGCCTGATACACGAGGGACGCGTTGTGCACCTGGCACCGCTGTTACTGGAGGATGCAGAATGAATACTATTGGAATTTTGATGGCAGGACATCTGGACTGGCCTAGGGGATGTTTTCTGACCCATCACTAATTGGGACTGAGCAGATAAAAGAGCCCCGATCCGCCGGACAGTCATTTTACGGGGAACTGCGAACTCGGGAGGGCAACATCAGAAGGAGAAAACACAGATGAACTGTTCCATCTAATCTGTGGAAACCCCCCCTGGCGCTGGATAACCACGGAAAATGGATATGGAACTGTGGGGACAGCGGCGCAGTCCGTATTCATTATCATACGTGCGGGGGGAGGATTGCGAGTCTCACAGACCTGCAGGAAGTTGGGGCCTGGCAGAAATCAGGGTTCTGGCAAATTGTCTGTTCGCCTGGGTTCTAAAATGTATCGATTACATGTGATCCAACTGGACTTTGTTTTGACTGCATCTTCTGCACAAAGACATCCAAGGTTGACAGCTGCGGCTTATCTCACAGCACTCTACAAAACAAAGCACTCCACATTTGGCTCACACTGATATGTTTTATTTAATACTGCCTTGTCTATTTTTAGGATGCCTCTACTTCAGTTTTCAATCAATTTAATTGTTTTCTGATCTGCTCCCTTGCCCCACCCTTCCCTTTGTCGCCAAAGAAAAAAACACAATATGTTACCTGTCCAATTGTTTTTCTGTCATTACATGTTGTGAATAATTGTTATTGATTGTAATTGCGTCTTTTCCACTCTGTATCTCCAAGTCGGCGGTGTGCACATGTGCGTGGCCCCTCCCCTAGCCGCTCTATCACTGTCCTGCCTGGCTAGCATTGAAACGAAATTTTGAATATGTACATGTACATATGTTTTTTCGACAATAAAGCAAACTATGACTATGACTATGTTTTTCAATAATTTTTGTCTTCAGCTTTGTTTTTTCCTGACTATACAGTATATACTTTTCTGATATAGGGTCTTCAACCTTTTTGTAGCGGTTAAAAGCATTTATTCACAGGCTATTCGAAGAAACAAGCAGAGTTACTAGTCGGATCCGCAGACAGGCAAGTCTGCTCACCGTAAGATTGCATGTTTTTCAAAGGATTTACTGTATAAGCAATTAAAGTTGGACTCCTGAGCTTTAAAACGTGTTAGAATGTTACTTCATCAAAAAACATACCTAGAGTTGTGTTTTGTTTCATTTTCCCATGCTTGAGTAACCTTTTATTATTATTGTGTTACATTTCCAAAGCTCACAATGCTCTGTTCCACCTTGTGATGTCATGAAGCAGTAGTTTTCAAGTGAACAGCTACATTTTACCCCTTTTACTTCTATTTTTTATTGCAGTGTTGAAATCATCCACATGATTCTATTGACGTTGAATGGAGTTCAGAACACAGTGAAGGATGACATCACAAGGTGAAACTGAGTGTTTTTGGTTTAAGAGAAGAACGTGAGAGCCTAAATATGCAGGGTTTGTGTGTTAAACATGCGTGAAAGAAACAAAACGCAACTCCAGGTCTGTTTGTGATGAGGAAACAACATTATAACATAGATCAGAAAATAAAATAATACGGCCTCGGTGGATAAGCAATAGCGTCTCCATAGAAACTATATCGACGGACCTCCCACCAGAAAGGTGCAATGAAAAAACGCAATATTTTCAGTTCATTTGCCAAAACAAATATCTCAATTTTTCAGTATTTCAGAGTGAATTCATTTGATAAAGGATTCGGCTTTTGCAAAACAAACAAAAACGAGTAAATCGCAAGCTTTAGATTGGACTTTTTCTCGATACACAATCCCTGGACATACATGAACAAAAAACAAACAAACAAAAAACTACAATTTGCAAAATAAACAGTGCACATTCCCTTTTATTAGACAGTGTATTTACTATGTTATTATCTTGACATGTTACACTGTCCTAATGCAAAAAAAATACATTCACTTTCACTGCTGATTTGATCCTTGTACCTAATTATATGTCACCCCCAGGCCTCTGTAGATGTGCCGAGGTCTCCCAGCAGGTGTCCCTTGGGTGCTGGGGCTCCTGCAGCTGCTGTTCTTGTGCGGTAAATCCTCCTTAGGGACATGACATAACTGCAGACTGATGTTAAATTAGGTGAAGAGAGAGGGCTAACCCGGGCTGACTCTGGGACAATGAGGTGGTAATAAAACTGAAATTATGCCAAATAAAGTCTGACTAAAGACAAAATACCAGTGCTGTCAAGCAATAAAAAAAAAAAAACATCGAATTAATTACAGGATTTTTAATTAATTAATCTAATCAATCACATTTTAATCTCATGAGACAGAGATTGAGAAAGAGAGAGGGAGAGAGAGGCATCCCACTTTGCGATTGAGTTTGTCAGTTTTTCTGTGGTCGCTTTGCTCATTCGTTTCCCAAATTCTGGTGGTTTGGTATCACCAGTAACAATGGAACTTGTCCGGACGTTTTTATCGTTCAAATGATCCGTCAGGCTGGAGCAGCTTTGGTGCTTTTTTTTTTTTTTTACCGTGTTCTTGTTGATCGTCCTGTCTTCGTTCTTTTTATGAATAAACTTGCCGTTCAAAGGCCCGAGCAGCGATTTGCTCGTTGCACACCAAATGTAAAATGCACACACATTGAATTGCCACTCATAATTAACTGCGTTAATTTTTATAATGCATTAATTTGCAGTGTAATTAATTAATCTAATTAACGTTATTTAAGCGTTAAACTGACAGCCCTACAAAATACAGTGCTAAACGCCAGCGCCTTCCTGTATGATGTTCTGTTATTGTTTTGAATGTTGGACCTTGATGTTAACTTGTTACAGGTCCCATGGCATGAAATTTTCACTTTCTGAGGTTTTTGAACATTAATGTGAGCTCCCCTACCCTGTTTAGGGCCCCCCATGGCTAAAAGTTGCAAAAAGTGTAAACTGAGCATTTGCGATCCTTTTCCGCGTTTGAAAAAAAGACAGCCCAAAAAGACAGCGATTCTGAACAAGGGAACTTTCTGACGTCACACTCGGGGAAAGGTTTCCACCCCCCGTCTGGATGTCCACCCACTGTCTGTGGAAATCACACCCAGAGAATCTGGACCGCTAACGAGCTACGGAATGCGAGATGCGTGAGAGTGTTTCCAGGCTCGGATGTCCTTTATCCGAGCCTCCGAACCTCTGAAACAGCAGTGGTTTAATTTTATTTTCTGTGGAAATGTGTTTTTATTTTTATTTTTATGGAAAGCGTCTCATATCTTCCTCCGCGCTTAAAACACGGAAGTGGGTGACAGCGCACATCGCACCGCTAATCCAGGAAACAGCAGCATATTTGGCCACACCCCCACCCGCTGCATTGGCCTCTCTCTGTCCTCCTCATTTGCATTCAAGCAACAACGCCCAGAATAAAGTGTTTCAGAGACATATTTATGACTCTGACTGTATCTGACTCTCTTCATGAGGCTCTCTCATGCACCAAGTCTTGATTTTGAAGAAGGATTCATTTACAGTATTAGGGAACCATTAAGATGCCATATAAAAGCATCAAGAAGTACCATGTCATGGGATCTTTAAAACAACAAAAAGCCGGGATCTGTTAAAGGTGTACTGTGTAACTTTTCTGGTGGAGGGTCCATCAAATGCTTTTCTCTATGGAGATGTTATTGCTTTGTCTGGAATGTTTCACAGTGTGGCATTACTTAGAATCAGACTTAGACAAACTTTATTGATCCATAAGGGAAATTATTTGAAAACCTTCCTACTTCCATGGAGACCAAATCAGACCAAGTTACAGGTCAGATCTGTGCAGAGGTGACCCCGCTCACAGTCAGAATTTTCTAGCCATTTGAGCTTTAAAACCACCTGTAGTTGAATAAATGTAAAGTAGAGCTGTTTAATGTCATATTGTGGAACATTCCAGGCGGAGCACCAACATATCCATAGAAACAAGCTGATAAGGGACCTCCAACCAAAAAGTTACCTAAACAGACACTCAAAGCGCATTAAAGGAACCACTCGTCCATTCACACAGAGTACATAGACACTGGGGACAGGTGGGTTAAGTGTCTCGCCCAAGGACACAACCACAACATTCATCTGTGGGAGCCAACTTGTGGGGTAATGGATCTGGCCATTCTACCAATGATGTTTATGTCGAGATTGGGATTCGAACCACCAACCTTCTGATTAGAGGACAAACACTGTACCAACTGAGCTCCTGTCACGTTTTCTGAATCGCCGCAGAATCACTTTAAGCCTCCTCTGCGTCTGTCTGCAGAATGCACCATCTCTTGCCCTCAGCCGTTTACATAATGGTTTCGTAGAGGGATTATTTTGGATTGGGGGCTCAGATCAAGCGCCTCTGCAGATTAGGATTTCATTTGAATCAAGAGAAAAACCCGCCACAGAACAGAGTGTAGTTAAAGTGCATTCCAACACACAGCGAAATCCAAAAATACACCATGTTTGTAGATGCGTGAAAAGTCCCTCAGTCGTCCAGGTAGAATCCATGATAAAAGGAGAAGTTCAATTTGTCAACTGGACAAAGTTTGTTTGGTTGAAAACGTTTCGCCGCTCATCCGAGAGGATTGAACTTCTCCTTTTATCATGTTTGTAGAGTTAACACTTTGCAGTATTGGCAGAACAGTTAGTATAAGGGGTCACCATGAAAAACAATAAAATAATACAGGTAGAGGGTCTGGTGGAGGGTCTGCCACCTTCTTGTTTCCATGGAGATTGTATGGTTTGCCTGGAATGTTCCACAGTATGTCATTAATCTTGTCTATCTCAATGAAAAGCAAGTTACCAGACCAAGTTACAACAGACTGCGCTGAGTGTACTGTAATGTCTATTGTAATGTATCTGTGTTGTTGCTGTCTGTTTGTGTATACAGCTCTGGAAAAAAAAATAAGAGAGCACTGCATTATTTTCTGAAATCAGCATCTTTACATGTATTACAGCCATTCCATTCCAGCGTCTGTTGAATTCCAACACAAACACAAAGCTGAGCTAAAGTCACCCAAGAACAATGTGGAAGACTTGTGGAGAGCATGCCAAGACGCATGAAAGCTGTGATTAAAAATAAGTATTACTGCACCAAATATTGATTTCTGAACTCTTCTTAAGTGTAAACATTAGTATTATGTTCTTTTAAAATGAATTTGATTTCTTTGTTTCTTTGCATTGTTTGAGGTCTGAAAACATGCATCTTTTTTGTTATTTTGACCATTTGTCATTTTCTGCAAATAAATGCTCTAAACCAGGGGTCTCGAACTCATTTTGGTGCGGGGGTCGTATCCAACCTACTTTGATCCCAAAGGGGCCGGATCAGAAAACTCATGGCAAATATACCCCAAAAATAGCAAGAAGTCCAAATATTTGTGCAGAGAAACGCAAATCTATTACAGAAGTCTTTTTTATTTGATTAACTCTTTCTTTTACTAAATATTATAATATTATGAACAACCTGAAACTTTAAGAAAAATGCAATTTCAACACAAACATACAGGTTTCCCATTCACCTCCATGAACAAATAGGAATTAATCAGTTTTTCTTGGAAAATCCTGCAGTGTCCACTTTTCTAATTTTTCACATTTTGCTGATGAGGGTGTCATGGGCAACAGTCAAAACGATGGTCCTTTAAGAGCGTTTGGAAAGAGGGGAGTCTTCATTTGTGCTGCTCTAGTGGGAGGGGCCACGCACAGAGGCGCTGGAGACGCTGCTATGCAAAGCTGCGCCGAAAAGCGGCAGAAAATTACCAATATTTTAATAGAAAATTTAAATATTTTAATAGAAAATCAGCCAAGGTCCAGTCTTGGAGGGCCGGATCTGGCCCCCGGGCCGCATGTTTGACACCCCTGCTCTAAACGATAATGTATTTATTTGGAATTTTGGGGAAATGTCAGTAATTTATAGACTCAAATAAAAATGTTCCTTTTCCCCAAACACATACCTATAAGTAGTAAAATCAGAAAAACTGATTATTTTGCAGTGGTCTCTTATTTTTTTCCAGAGCTGTATGTCAAATGAGCTCTGTGTTCGCCAAAAAGAATTTCCCCTTGGGGACAAACATGTCTAAAGTCTAAAAATCTACAGGTCAACAATAAAGCAGTAAAACATGAGTAGATAAATCCACACTGGACTGATTTAATGCCATGCTGTGGAAGATTCAAGGCAAAGAAACATCTCCATGGAGACCAGGAAGTTGCACACCTTCCACCAGAAAAGTTCCAGAGTTGAAACCAAAAACGGCACTGAAATTTGACACTAAAAGTTTTAGACTTGGAGTTAGACTAACTTTATTGATCCACAAGGGAAACGGTAGCTCACTCATCAAATATAATGCATAATATATAATATCATATTATAAAGTCATATTTTAAGATGTTTCTATTAGCAGCTGCAAGCTTTTAAAGATCAGCAGAACAATCAGTTATTTTTTTCTGAGTTTACATCATGTTAATGAAACAAGTTGAGCCTTATTTTTTGGAATGTAGGCCTATGAGAGGAAAAGTAGTACAGATTTATTGTATAAGGCATCTGCTGTGTGCTGTCTCCATCTAATTATAAGTGTTATTAAGTGTTTTTCATGGGTTGAGAATCAGGAAGTGCCTTGTTCGCATGTTGTTGTGGTAAAACTCTGCTCTGGCTTCTGAAAATTCTGAAAAAAACGCTTATAAACTCATCCTAAACTGTGAATAATTACGGTCGGAATGCATAAGGTAAGTGAGGAAAAACTATGGACAACTGCAAACTGTTTAAAATGAACTTGTTCTGTTTTTCACATTTTTAAAAACTGTCAGAAAATCATAATCCATCAGGAAACGTATTAAAAAAGGGAGGAAGTTTCGTTGTCAAACCCCCGATATAATGCGTCGCCGACTGTATCTATGAAGTGTTTTGCTCAAGGACACAACAGCATAATTCACTCAGATCATGTTTGAACAGGGAACCATCTTGTTACCGGGCAAACGCTTACTTTTACAGCCCAGACACCCATATTTTTGTCATAAAATCTAATAAATTGAGTGTAATTTCATAACCAAAGGATGAGCAACGGTCCCGGAATAGTTCAATTATTTTTTTTTTTAGAGCTTAAAGAGACAGTGTGTAAGATTTTTACCCGTTAATTACTGAAATTGAAGATACCCATTCAAAAATACATTGTTTTCCAAGCCTTTTCACTTCCATCATGAAATCAAAGTATTCTGTTGGACTTAGATATAGTCACATAAAAGGGGGATCTTCCCCATGCAGAGGCAGCCATTTTGAATACGAGAGCCACAGAAGGACATTTGGGCTCCGCCTTCGCCTTCGGCAAGGCTCGTGGTTTTGGGTAAACAACACAAGCATGCTGCCGGATCAGACGTCGTAATGGATCTAACACGTGTTTTGGACTAAATTGTTTTACTGGATTTAATTCGCTGGATCCTTACGGACAAATTGAGAGCAAGTTTATGGTGAAATACAGAGTTTGACCTGTGGAAAGCATTCTAAGGTAAGCTAACCTCGTTTTGTGCTTTTCTGTATAAAAGCCCCATGTGCTCAGGGAGTGATTGTTCTGCAGGGAAATGAATTGCATAGTCAAAAAGAGGAGACTGTAAGGTTTCATTTGATGTGTAGAGTGTCATGGTACATGATCGGGAATGTGTGTTTTCATGAGAAAAAAACAAAAAACAAAAACGGGACCGCGTTTTATTTATACAGTAGCGGCGCGTGACTCGTGCGCGCGCCCGGGTGACCCTCGAGGTCTGCCGTAGCTAAAACAAAAAGTGCAATAGCACCATCCACCTATGCGCCACGAATCCTACACACTGGGGCTTTAATTTAGAGCCACATTCAGCATCATGTTACGACGCAATATTAATAAAAATAGTGTATTGAATAAATGTTCCCAGAAATAGGCTTCAGTGAAATATAGAAGCCACGCTATTCCCCTGACAAAGGACAGGGTTTAGTGCAGACTATTAATATCCCTGTGAAGTGCAGTGAGCGCTGTGGTCAGTGAATGGTCAGTGAGAGAGGAGAGAGGGATAGAGAGAGGGAAAGAAAGATTAGTGAGAGAGAAAATGAGAGAGCGTAGGATAGATGGAGCAAGAGGGGAGATTTATTAAATGTGAATCATGTGGTCATAACGGCAGGTCTGTGTAAAGGTTGCAGTGCAGGAGTGGACTTCAAAATCACCTCCACTTCTGATACAAGGACCCTCACATCCAACCCACTCAGCACAGCACCAGCCCTGTCAGCAGGGGGCAGCGCTACAGGCGACGGGCACTGAGGTATTCCACACAGAAAATAAGAGACCACTGCAAAATTATCAGTTTTTCTGATTTTTATTACTAATAGGTAGGGATGGGAATTGATAAGATTTTTACGATTCCATTTCCATTATCGATACTGCTTAACGATTTGATTCTTTAATTCTTCTTTAATTTGGGGGAAAAAGGAGAACAAACTGTTTGATTAGCATCAAGATTAGCACTAGTCCTGGTCTAGTCCTGGTCTAGTCCTGGTTTAGTCCTGGTCTAAGCCTATTTCTGGGAACATTTATTCAATACACTATTTTTATTAATATTGCGTTGTAACATGATGCTGAACGTGGCTCTAAATTAAGCTCCAAAAATAAAAATAATTGAACTATTCCAGGACCGTTGCTCATGTGTATTATGTATTGCTCATCCTTTGGTTATGAAATTACACTCAATTTATTAGATTTTATGACAAAAATATGGGTGTCTGGGCTGTAAAGGTAAACGTTTGCCCAGTAACAAGATGGTTCCCTGTTCAAATGTGATCTGAGTGAATTATGCTGTTGTGTCCTTGAGCAAAACACTTCATAAACAGCGTCTGGGATAGATACAGTCGGCGAGGCATTATATCGGGGGTTTGACAACGCAATTTCCTCCCTTTTTTTAATGTTTCCTGGTGGATTATGATTTTATGACCGTTTTAAAAATATAAAAAACAGAACAAGTTCATTTTAAACAGTTTGCAGTTGTCCATAGTTTTTCCTCACTTACCTTATGCATTCCGACTGTAATTATTCACAGTTTAGGATGAGTTTATAAGCGTTTTTCACAATTTTCAGAAGCCAGAGCAGAGTTTTGCCACAACAACATGCAAACAAGGCACTTCCTGATTCTCAACCCATGAAAAACACTTAATAACACTTATAATTAGATGTAGACAGCACACAGCAGATGCCTTATACAATAAATCTGTACTACTTTTCCTCCAATAGGCCTACATTCCAAAAAATAAGGCTCAATTTATTTCATTAACATGATGTAAACTCTGCTGATCTTTAAAAGCTTGCAGCTGCTACTAGAAACAGCTTGAAATATGACTTTATAATATGATATTATATATTATTATATATTATGCATTATATTTGATCAGTGAGCTACCGCACCCAAAACAGTTTCCCTTGTGAATCAATAAAGTTTGTCTAAGTCTAAGTCTAAGACTTTTAGTGTCAAATTTCAGTGCCGTTTTTGGTTTCAACTCTGGAACTTTTCTGGTGGAAGGTGTGCAACTTCCTGGTCTCCATGGAGATGTTTCTTTGCCTGGAATCTTCCACAGCATGGCATTAAATCAGTCCAGTGTGGATTTATCTACTCATGTTTTACTGCTTTATTGTTGACCTGTAGATTTTTAGACTTGCTCTGAAAACGATCCCCCCTAATCAGATTAGGGGGGATCGTTTTCAGAGCTTTGTCATTGTAGGACGTGCCTCCCGGCAGCTAGATATAAGCAGGGTCTAACCAGTACAATAACCAGAGCTGACGAAGCCTCTCGGATGAGCGGTGAAACGTTTTCAACCAAACAAACTTTGCCCAGTTGACAAATTGAACTTCTCCTTTGATCATGGATTCTACCTGGACGACTGAGGGACTTTTCACGCAAAAATATTATTGTTTAGAATATTTATTTGCAGAAAATGAAATAACAAAGATACATGTTTTCAGACCTCAAATAAGACCTCCTGTCTTGTTTGAGGTCCTCCTCCTCAAACAAGACCTCAGAACTCCTGGTTCCTTGTTTTAGCGGTGCGCTGTGCCTGGCCCCACTTCCGCGTGTGTAAGCGCGAAGGAGGAAAGGGAAAGAAGAAGAGCCTTTTCAATGAAAAAAAAAACCACATTTTCACAGAAAATAAAATTAAACCACTGCTGTTTCAGAGGTCCAGAGGACTTCCGAGTCTAGAAACACTCGCATGTGCAAATAAAAAAATGCATTTCGCATTGCGTAGCTCCTCCGCAGTCCAAACTCTCTGGACGTGATTTCCAGAGACAGGGGGTGGAGATCCAGACGATGGTGGAACTGCATTTGCATTTCTTTTTTCGATCTGACGTCAATAAGGTGCCTTGTCCAGAATCGCCCATTTGAGCTGTGTTTTTTTCAAACGCAGAAAAGGATCGCAAATGCTCAGTTTAGACATTTCGCAACTTTTAGCCATTGGGGGGGGGGGCTAAACAGGGTAGGGGAGCTCACATTAACGTTCAAAAACCTCAGAAAGTGAAAATTTCATGCCATGGGACCTTTAAAGGGACAGTGTGTAAGTTAATTACCGAAATTGAAGATATCCATTCAAAAATACAGTGTTTTCCAAGCATTTTCACTTCCATCATGAAATCAAAGTATTCTTTTGGACTTAGATATAGTCACATAAAAGGGGGATCTTCCCCATATAGAGGCAGCCATTTTGATCACGAGAGCCGCAGAAGGACATTTGGGCTCCGCCTTCGGCAAGGCTCGTGGTTTTCACACAACGAGACAGTACGCGTTTGGATAAACAACGACAAACATGTTGCCGGATCACACGTCGTAATGGATCTAACACGTGTTTTGGACTAAATTGTTTTACTGGATTTTATTCGCTGGATCCTTACGGACAGATTGAGACCAAGTTTATGGTTAAATACTGAAGTTTGACCTGTCCAGAGCCTTCAAAGGTAAGCTAAGTAACAAACCTTGTTTTGTGCTTTTCCGTATAAAAGCCCCAGGAGTGATGGTTGTGCTGGGAAATGAATTGCATAGTCAAAAAGAGGTAAGGTTTCATTTGATGTGTAGATTGTCATGGTACACGATCGGGAATGTGTGCTCTCATGCGAAAAGGAGAAAAAAAACAGTGAACGGGACCGCGTTTTATTTATATAGTAGCGGCGCGCGGTTCGTACGCGGGTACGCGGGCTGTCTGCGTTATGGCGCGCCCGGGTGACCCTCGAGGTCTGCCGTAGCTAAAACAGGAAGCGCAATAGCCACTATCCACCTATGCGCCACGAATCCTACACACTGGACCTTTAAGAAGAGTTCAGAAATTAATATTTGGTGCAATAATCCTTATTTTTAATCACAGCTTTCATGTGTCTTGGCATGCTCTCCACAAGTCTTTCACATTGTTCTTGGGTGACTTTATTCCACTCCTGGTGCAAGAACTGAAGTAGCTCAGCTTTGTGTTTGTGTTGGAATTCAACAGACGCTGGAATGGAATGGCTGTAATACATGTAGAGATGCTGATTTCAGAAAAAAATGCAGTGGTCTCTTCTTTTTTTCCTGTACTGTATAATCAACTCAAAACCAAGACTGGACCAGAAAGAAGAAAACAGCTTTATCCAGGGCCATGACACAAAGGCAGCAGGACTCAGGCTTCCCTCTCCACACACTCTTCCTCTACCTCAGCTCTTCTGGAGAAATCCTAAGGTGTTCCCAGGCCCACCTTAGAGACACAGTCCCTCCCCAGGGAACCGTTCCAAACAGATGCTCGAGCCACCTCAGCTGCTCCTCTCTACTCCGAGCTCCTCCTGTGAGACTGAGCTCCTAACCTTATCTCTAAAGCCACACTACACTCTTGTCCTTTCAGTCATTACCCAAAGCTCATGACCACAGGTGAGGGTAGGAACATAGACTGACCCATAAATCCAGCCCTTTGAGTTTGGATTCATTGTCTCAGCTGATGCAGACGCTGCACACCTTCACACTCGGCTCAAACCTCAGTCCATGTTGCAGCCATCAGGACAACGTCATCTGCAAATTAGGGCTGTCATTTTAACGCGCTAATTAGATTAATTAATTACCCTGCAAATTGACGCATTATAAAAATGAACGCAATTAATTATGAGTGGCAATTCATTGCGCATTTTAAATTTGGCGTGCAGCGAGCAAATCGCTGCCAGGGCCTTTGAACGGCAAGTTTATTTATAAAAAGAACGAAAACGGAATGATCATCAAGAACACGGTGATTTGGAGCTTTTGTCAAAAAGAATTTTTCGATCACCAAAACTACTCCAGCCTGACAGATCATTTGAACGATAAACACGTCTGGACAAGTTCCATCGTTACCGGTGATAGAGCGAGCGTGAGCGCACTTCAACAAACCACCAAACCACCAAACTACGCTCGCAGAATTTGGGAAACGAATGAGCAAAACGACCACATGAAAACTGACAAACTCAATCACAAAGTGGGTTCGTTCGTTTGTTCGTTTGTTCACTCGTTCCCTCAATCGCTCACTCACAATCTCTCTCTATCTCTCCCTCTCTCTCTCACACACTCTTAAAACTCTTAAAATGCAATTAATTAGATTAATTAATTACAAATCCTGTAATTAATTAGATTATTGTTTTTAATCGCCTGACAGCACTACTGCAAACAGCAGACATGAAATCCTGTGGTCCCCAAACCAGACCCCCCTCTGGCTACTGGCTACGCCTAGAAATTCTGGTCGAGTCCAAAAAAACAAACTGGAAACAGGTTTGACAGGTTAGACCGACTAATACTAAAAAAAATCACTTTTAAACATTATGGGGGCTGGTGGGGTCATACAAGTTTAACAGGTCACTTCTGCACTTCTGCTAACTTTCTTAAAAGGTTACATAAAGCAATTTGCATGCATTTTTAATTACTTCCCTCTAGTAATTTATTTATACAGCCAGAGTACATGTTAGCCTAGCATACAAGTGTCTCCTCTCAGTCCACTGATGTGCAGAATGTGTGAAAACATGAAGAACGTGTGTTGGTCTGACGAGTCCAATGAATTCTAAACATCTCAGTGTTGTTATCAGTAAAATGATAATGCAGAGCGAATTATGTTTGTCAAGTTGTTCCTGTCAGTAAAGATTGTCTTTTTGCTCAAAGCTGTTCAGTGTATTTGATGTATTTTGCTGTATTTGCTGATGTATTTTGATTTTTACTGTCTTAAAAATGTGAAAAACAGAATAAAACAGTCCGTACTAAACCGTTTGCAGTGGTCCAAAGTTGTTCCTCACTTACTTTATGCATTCTGAGCATCCTAATTATGCACCACAACGAGTTTATAAGTGCTTTTCACAACTGTCAGAAACCATGGAACCATTCTGGTGAAGGGTCTGCCATCGGTTTGTCTCCAGGAATGTCATTGTTTTGTCTGGAATGTTCCGCAGTGTAAAATGTATCCTTATCTCCATGGAGTTTAAGGTCCTATATTACGCAAAAGTGATTCTTGTGAGCTTAAATTCATGTTTCAGTGTGGCTAGTTCATCAAAAACACACCTGGAGTTGTGTTTTGTTTCATTCGCACATTTTTCGCGTAACCCATTATAGCTCGAAATGCTCTGTTCCACCTTGTGATGTCATGTAGTGGTAGTTTTCAAGCTCTAACTTTGACCTTGTTCAGCGGAGACTGCAAATTCCTGAGCTGAAATCTTCCAAATTATTCTAGTGAAGCTGTATGCAGTTTAAAAACGCAGTGGAGCACTTCTTGTATTACACAAGGTAGAGCGTAGTGTTTTCCGTTTGAGAGAAGAAATCGAGATTTGCATGTTAAACGAAACAAAACACAACTCCGGGTATGTTTGTGATGAGGAAACAACATAACGGATCAGAAAACAGCACAATATGGACCCTTTAATGTTGCATTATTAAAAAAAATACACTTTAAAATACACAAAATACACAAAAATTTCGCATTTACACCGGACTTGCAAAGCTTGGAACACCTCCTTAGCCTGATATGATCTCTCCATCCAAAAATAGCAAACATCAATCCAATTACAATGTGTTAACTATCCGCACCTCATTATCAAGGCACCACGTTATTCATAATTAATTTTTCCAATCTGCAGCAATCCCCACCTCCCAGCAAACCGTAAAACCCCGAGAATCCGTGCAATTACGTAACAGCCATCCCCGATAATGAATATCTATATACCTGGCGTTGGATGAGGCTACCCCTTCTCCAGCTTGGGATCCGGGCTGATCTGCGGCCGGTGCGGAGGTGATGGTTGGGAGATTTAAGGGGGGGAGGAAAAAAAAAAAAAACTACTACAAAAACAAACGAGAGTAGCGGTTAACAGGACGCGGTTGTGTTGCCGTGTTGACGATGATGATGGTGAAGATGGAGAGCGAGGGAGAAGGAGGCATGCTCGTCGGTGTGTGGACGAGAGAGGGAGGGGTGGAGGAAGAGGAGAGGAGAGGAGAGGAGGATGGAAAGAGAGGGGGAGGATGAGGCTTTGTTTGCCGGGGGAAATCTCCAAGGACGACCGCTGCACATCTGCGGAGCGGTGGAACTAAATGAAACGAGAGTGAATACAGGCAACAAGCGAGAGAAAAAGCAAGAGAAAAAGAGGATTCTGGAAAAATGATGTACTGTAAAATTGTCAGTGTCAGATCAGTAACAATGTGGATTTGCTATAAAACTATAACCAATGGAGAAATATTGGCATTTTAACAGGTATTTTACCTCTAAGGGGTATTAATGGTCCTATATTATGCAAAATTGAGTCTTGTGAGCCACGTTTTAACGTTGTTACCTCATCGAAAAGATATCTGGTGTTGTGTTTTGTTTTGTTTCATTCACACATGTTTGAGTAATCTTTTATTATTACTCTGTCTACATCTCCAAATGCTGTTCTACCTTATGATGTCATGTATTGGTAGTTGTCAAGTTAAAGGAATATTAACGTTATTTACAATCTGAACCTTATTTCGGTAATAAAACAAGTTGTTTTACTCACCCATAGCACTTTGGTGTCATTTGGAGCAGTTTCGTAGATGTTGTAGTTTAGCGATATCCGTTAACGTGAGAGTTTGGGGCAGGCGATTGCAGTCACCAAATAACACAAACTTTATTACTTTTCAAATTACAGAAGATCAATGTCTTAGTCTACACTTTCGTTTGAGTCAAAAGTGGCCTCTAATCCGAGATTTAGCCATAGTTTCGAGAAGAAGAGGAGGACAGTGCGCATGTGCTCATTCACAGCTGATTTCGCTCTCAGCTCTCAGGACCCAAACATGAAAGGCAAAGCTGTAAGACGTTTGGACCATCGTGTGTGCAGTACCCACTTCAGTCAGGACGATTTTTTACTTTTGACTCAAACGAACGTGTAGATGAAGACATTGATCTTCTGTAATTTGAAAAGTGATAAAGTTTGTGTTATTTGGTGACTGCAATCGCCTTCCCCAAGCACTCACGTTAATGGATATCGCTAATCTACAACATCTACGAAACTGCTCCAAATGACACCAAAGTACTATGGGTGAGTAAAACAACTTGTTTTATTACAGAAATAAGGTTCAGATTGTAAAAAAAACGTTAATCTTCCTTTAACAGCTCCTTTTACCATGAATTCATTTGAATTTGGCTTTGCCCACATGATTCTAGTGAAGGCGTGGATCTATTAATTTAGGAGTTGTTCTGGATCCAATTTTTAGTTTTAAAAAGGATGTTAAAAAAGTTTCTAATACTTTAAAATATAGTCTGCCTGTGTTTAGACATATTCGAAACAAATTTAGCAATGACGCTGCAAAGGTGTGTCTGGATGCAATGATTATCTCACATATTGATTATTGTATATCTTGTTGGTCTCAAGCATGTGAGACAACAACAAAACCTTTAAAGTCCTTATATAATCAGGCTGTTAACATACTGGACAAAAAGCCACTGCGATATCATCCAATATTTGCACAACAGAAACTTTGACAATTTAATCACCTATTCAAATGTGCGATTAGTCTTTAAAATCTTAAATAACACAGCGCCTCCTCCAATGAAAACATTTGTACAGCTCTGAACAAACAGGCAGGACCTCCAGGTGACTGCAGACTACCTAAACGGAGCTCGGCCTTCGCACAGACAGATTTTTCTTTCAAAGCCATCAAAGAATGGAATAAACTACCACAAAGTCTGAAACTTTCCTCTGACATGAAAAACTTTTCATTTAATGTTAAGAAATTATTATTAGAGAATCAGCAGAGTCAGCATTAAGAATTTTAATTGGTATAATCTTAGTGACATTTTATTGTAAAATTTTATTGTGTAATAATTGGTAATTTGTAAGGTGTGAGTGTGCATTGATTGATTATTGATTATATTGCTTACATTTTATATTGTATTTCTCACCTGCTCAGGGACTACAGGTGGAAACGAGCTTCAGCTATAATCTGGTGTAAAGCATCTTTAATGTTTTTGCACATTCTCCCTGTCAAAGAAACTAATAAAAGAAAAGAAAGAAATTAAAATACCTGGATAGGGTATTCAATCAATCAATCGATCAAAATGGCTGGTTAGCTCAACTGGTAAGTCACTTGACTTTCACCCGGGGGACCTGGGTTTGAATCCCCCCTGGTCAATGAACAGCCAGTGTGGGTCCTTGGGCAAGACCCTTTACGGTACTGCACCCTGGGCGCCTGAAAGTTGAGCTGCCCCACTGCTCCTGAAAAAAAAGGATGGGTCAAATGCAGAGAAATAATTTCCCTACAGGGATAAAGAAAGGATGTCTTCTTCTTATAAAGCACTTTTCCAAAAAAATTTAACACAAAGTGCTTTACAGTGATTAAAAACAAACACACACACGCACATACTAACATCCTAAATACATAAAACTACACATAGTTAAAAAAAAAAGAAAGAAGAAGAGAAGAAAGTATACATTTTCACTCAAAGGCCAAGCTAAACAGGTGAGTCTTGAGCCCACTCTTATGAACTTTTTTTGATCGTTGGCTCCGTTTCGGCTTTGCTCCGCTCTAGCTCCTCTCACTCTGATTGGTCAAAGTAGTCACGTGATATGCAATACCACACTCTTTGTGCGCGTTCGTGTGCATTTTCGTGTACCTGCAGGAGAAAAGTGTACCACTGCTCATGTTCAATGGGCAGGGAGACAACGGAAGTACCTCGTCGGGCTGGGCTAATGCGGAGACATGCGCCATTGAGCTCGGCCCATTTATTGTATTTATTTGACCTCCATTAGCTCGGCTTCCACACAGTTATTCTTCTTGGAGTCAATCACTGCGGTCACATGGTAGGATCGGATTGGATTTCTCCAAATCCGATCCCGTTACTCAGCGGGTGGTCTGTCCTAAAATCCAAGTGCACATGAAACTCGTGTAATCGGATAACGGTCAGCGACCTGGCCGGCTCCGCTACGCTATGTGGCGCTGTGGTCCAACTACTTCCAGGTGATGGCTACTCAATAAAAACACAACAAACTATGTGGCGGTATACAAAGATGGCGCTCGAGGAGTTTGACGGAGCAGCATTGGTGTACGTGTTGTGCATTCTTTCTTCTTAGCCATGATTTCGTCTGACGTTTCCGTCAACAATCGCTTATGACGGTGTCGGCGCCTCCTGCCACTTGAGGGTGAAATCCCTGGCGAAAATTCCCGCGCATGCGCAGTACGCCAATCCGATCCCATATTGTGCACAAGGCGGCACCAAGGTGATTACTATCGGCCTAAGCCAAGGGTTCCAATCGGATTCACGAAACCAATCCCTATACGATCCTTAGCCTGTGCAAATGAATTCGATACGATCCCTGTCCGTTTGCAATCAGATTACACTCGTCCCTGTGCACGCAGTGATTGACCTGTAGTGCATGTTTTTTAGGTTAATGGAGGAAACTGGAGGAAACCCACCCAGACACAGAGAGAACATGCAAACTCCACACAAAAAAGCCTGGGCAACCCAGGGATCGAATCTGGAATCTTCTTGCTGTGAAGCATGAAAAGAACCGACTCGTGCGCGAACATCACACCACTGGAACTCACCTTTTTGTGTATGATGTCAGGAGTGAATAACACAATATGCTCCTAATATTGATCTCCTTCTCCCCATATGGCTTCAGTATTGAGCAGAGGCCCGTGTGCTGTTGGAGCTTATATAATGTTTACATGAGTCATCAGGCATCAACCGTGCACATATGTGGACATGTGATTTACAGATATACGAGGCGTGTTTGTTTCTCTTGTGGCCTTTAGCCTTTTGTAATAAACATGCCCAAGACCCTCCTCAGCTCATGTTCTTTCACTAAGTAACTGGCAGTTGTGGAGCATAAAGTACTACTGTACTGTATGAAAGGATGAGAAATACCCAATTACAATTTATCTGACAAGAACTGTGATTGAATTTGTGAGTTTGTTGCTGACGACAGCGGCCGTCATGAAATATGATCGCCACACGAAAGATTAATTAGTATTTAAACATGCCCTAAAGTCTGTAGTGTCAAAGTTTAGATCAAGGGTGTCAAACTCATTTTGGTCCGGGGGCTGTATCCAACCTACTTTGATCCCAAAGGGGCCGGATCAAAAAACTCATGGCATATATACCCCAAAAATAGCAATAAGTCCAAATATTTGTCCAGAGAAATGCAAATCTATTACAAAATCTAGTACAGATCTCTTTCTTTTACAAAATATTATATTATGAACAACCTAAAACTTGATGCTATTTCAACACAAGCATACAAGTTTCCAAGTAGGTTAACAAATAGGAATTAGTCAATTTTTCTTGGAAAATTCTGCACTCCTGCACCACTTTTTTCATTTTTGACATTTTGCTGATGACAGTGTCACGTCAACAGTCAAAACGATGGTCCTTTAAGTCTTCATTTGTGCTGCTCTGGTGGGAGGGGCCATGTACAGAGGCGCTGGAGACGCTGCTATGCTAAACTGCACAGAAAAGTTACTAATATTTTAATTTAAAAAAATTTATATTTTAATAGAAAATCAGCCGAGGGCCATATTAAAGGTCTTAGAGGGCCGGATCTGGCCCCCGGGCCGCATGTTTGACATCCCTGGTTTAGAGGCACTTTACTCACCCAAGAAAAAGTATCTGCTTGCGTTCTGTTCGGAGAAACTGACGTGTCCCGAAGACAAACGTGGAGAGAGTTCCTTCTTATGCAGCATTTACAGTCAAAGTTACAGATTTTCTTCTTTTTCACTGTCCTTATCCCCTTGAAATGCAGATAAATATTCACAAGCTGCTCACAGCTGATGGGCGGAAAAAGAAAACAAAACAGTGCTACTCGTCATGTGAATGGTAGTTTATACACGCCCCGTTTCTTTCCCAAAAACAAGCAAATTTCAAAGACAAAATGTATGCTTTTAAAACAACAAATGCTGTTATCTGAGACATTGAGTGGCTTCTTCATGATCTCAACTAGCACATTCTGCAAAAAAAAACAAAAAACGAAAATCACAAATTTTGAAAAAAAAAACAAAAAAAAAAAAACTGCTTTAAACGCGATTTTCTCATTTTCACAAATGCCGACATGTGGCGGGTTTGGCGGTGGCGGGTCACAGGTGTCATTGCTCTGCCTGGAATGTTCCACAGTATGACATTAAGCAGCTCTACCTTACATTTGTTTAATTACATGTGGTTTTATACCTCAAAAATACCTTGAACAGGCATTTCTACTGTCGAGGTCGCCTCTCCACAGACCTGAACTGTGACTTGGTCTGGTTTGGTCTCCATGGAGATAGAAAGGTTTAACACCACACTGAAACATTCCAGACAATAACATGTAAAAAAACAAAAACAAACTTAAGTCATTTTAAATTTGATACTTTTAACTTTTACTTCACTACATTTGAGAGCAGATCAGTACTTTCTACTCTACTGCATTTTTCAAGAGGACTGAAAAGTAAAAGTATTTTTTATTATATTGTGAAACCTGCTTAAAACCCTGAGGAGTTTATTTTTTTATTTTCAACACATTCATTATTTGAGCAAACAAAAATATACGAAAAAACAAAAAACAAAAAACAGTTAGGAATAAAAGTAGCTACTCAGTTTCTTTTGAACTAAATTCAGGACAAATTATGTAACAAAGTCAAAACATTTTCAGCTTTATTCATTCTCAAAATCTGTGCAAAATGTTTTTTTTATTTTATTTTACCGGGTACTTTTCCTTAAAGCTGCACTCTTTAACTTTTCTTTTAGTGGGTTTGGCACCAGCTTCTCGCTATGGAGATGTTGCCTGGAATGTTCCACAGTATGGCATTACATATTTATCTCTACGGAGAAACAGCAGGTGACACCACGGGGCCAAGTTGCATGTCAAATCTGTGGAGAGGCGAGCCTACTCACAGTAAGAATGCAAGTTTTTAAGTCAATAAAAAACGTGTTATTGAATAAATGCAAGATGGATACATTTAATGTCATACCAATAATAACATCTCCATGGAGACAAGCAGATGACAGGCCTTCCACCAGAAAAGTTACACAGTGCAACTTTAAGCAGATTTTTTTCATGTGATTTTTACTTGTATTGATTTGTTCCAGCATCTGTACTTTTATTTAACCGTTATATTGTGTCTGGGTCAAAATTGACCCATTTTCAAGTTTAGGCATATAAAGGGTACCATTTGCTTTTTTGTACTGGAACGAGGCTTCATCTAATCCTCAGACACAACTATTTTAAAGCATTAAAATTCATTTTCAACATTTTAGTAAATTCTAAACATCTCAAAAAAAAAGTGACCTTTGTGGTGTTACGGTGGTGACCCGGCAGAGAATACTGACTGTTGTGTGCATCTCTTAAAAGCTGTGGGTTGCTCTGTGGATCAAATATGGTTTAATGTGTCCCACAACACACACAGGCCCCCTTCACCACACTTCCCCCACCTTAGTAAGTTAGTTATGAGGTGAAAAACAATAATGGATGATAACTAGTGTTATTAAGTAAATCACGGGTCAAATCTGACCCGCTAACACCATAGATGTGGGCAGCTTTCTAACACATTACAAGGGTTAAGGAACAAAATTGAGCACTTCTTCCTCCACGGCGTGATTTACAGATATAAATGTTTGTTTCTCTTCCATGTTTTCTTGTGCCCTTTAGCCTTTTGTAACATACGTGCCACAGATCCTCCTCAGCTCATGTTCTTCCACTGTGGAACTGCCAATATTGAATAATAATGAGTCAAAGGGTCAATTGTGAAACATACAAACTACAGCGAATACAAATGTTCTATACTTATAGTCTGGTGCTTTTGGTATTACAACTTTTTTTTAAAAGTCCTTTTTTACACAAACTTGACTCTTGTGAGCATTAAGCCATTGCAAAAGGAGAAATTCAGTTTGTCAACTGGACAAAAGTTTATTTGGTGGAATACGTTTCGGAGCTCATCCAAGCTGCTTCTTCAGTTCTGGTTAGAGTGCTGGTGGACACTGCTTATAACTAGCTGCAGGGAGGAGCTAACTACAATGAAATTACTCTGAAACTATCACACCTATTTGTTTTCAGTTTCTGTCTGGTGTCTTGTTTGTTGTTTTTTAATAAGGTTTTTAAACGTTTATGTCTTATCTGTGTAAATATGTAACTGTTTTGTGTTTGCTGCTGCCTCTTGGCCAGGTCTCCCTTAATCTCAATGGGATATTTCCTGGTTAAATAAAGGTCAATAAATAAATGAATAAATTGTTTAGACCTGACCTGCTGCCCTGCTGTTTTGTTTGTTTTGATTTAGGTTTGAGGATAGAGTTATAGATGGGGGACAAATTGTGTCTGACCCCTCCATTTCTGTTCAAGGAAGGATTCTCTTTCTTGACAAAAATAGCCTCTTTAACTCCCCTCTCAAACCAGTTCCCATCTATAACTCTATCCTCAAACCTAAATCAAAACAAAGAAAATAATAGGGCAGCAGGTCAGGTCCAGAGGTGTGAAAACACTCATTATGGCTCTGAAAGACTATACTAACAAGGCCTCACATAGAAACTGAAAACAAATAGCTGTGATAGTTTCAGAGTAATTTCACTGTAGTTAGCTCCTCCCTGAAGCTAGTTATAAGCAGTGTCCCCCAGTGTCTGACCAGAACTGAAGAAGCAGCTTGGATGAGCTGCGAGACATATTCAACCAAATGAACTTTTGTCCAGTTGACAAATTGAATTTCTCCTTTTGCCGTGGATTCTACCTGGACGAGTGAAGGATTCTTCACACAGCGTTAAGCCATGTTCGAATGTTGTTACCTCAACAAAAACATACAGGGAGTTGTGTTTTGTTTCATTCACACATGTTTGAGTAATCCTTTAATGCTCTGTTCCACCTTGTGATGTCATGAAGTGGTAGTTTTCAAGTTAACAGCTCCTTTTACCTTTAGCTCAGTAGAGATTGGCAATTCCAGGGCTGAAATCATCCAAATGACTCCAGTGAAGGTCTATGGAGTTTGAAAACACAGTGGAGCACTTCCTATAGTACCACATGACATCACAAAGTGTTTTCAGTTTGAGAGAAGAACTCAGCCTAAACGTGCAGTTTGTGTGTTAAACATTTGAATGAAACAAAAACACAACTCCAGGTGTGTTTGTAATGAGGAAACATTAGAACATAATCTTAAAGGTCCCATGGCATGAAATTTTCACTTTCTGAGGTTTTTGAACGTTAATGTGAGCTCCCCTACCCTGTTTAGCCCCCCCCCCCCATGGTTAAAAGTTGCGAAATGTCTAAACTGAGCATTTGCGATCCTTTTCTGCGTTACAAAAAATTGGAGCTCAAACGGGCGATTTTGAACAAGGCACCTTATTGACGTCAGATCGAAAAAAGAAATGCAAATGCAGTTCCACCCCCGTCTGTCTGTACTCAGCGTCTCTGTAAATCACGCCCATAGAGTTTGGACTGCGAATGCGCTAGGCAATGCGAAATGCGTTTTTTTATTTGCCTGGAGGCACGTCCGAGTGTTTCTAGGCTCAGAAGTCCTTTATCTGAGCCTCTGGACCTTTGAACAGCAGTGGTTTGATTTTATTTTCTGTGGAAATGTGTTTATTTTTCAATGGAACGCTTCAAATCTCTCCCCCCGTGCAAAAACAAGGAAATGGATCAGCTGAGGGCTCAGAGCCGAGAGCGGAGAGTTTGGCCACGCCCCCACCCTCTACTATAGGCCAGCTCTTTTCTCCTCATTTGCATTCAAGCAACAACGCCCAGAATAAAGTGTTTGAGAGAGACATTTATGACTCTTTCTCATCTTATCTCTGTTTCTCATGCACTGAGTGTTGATTTTGAAGAAGGATTCATTTACAGTATTAGGGAACCATTAAGGAGCCATATAAAAGCATCAAGAAGTACCATGTCATGGGATCTTTAAAGTGTGTACAACAGATTTTTATGATTCTCTCATTTTGATTAAAACTATTTTAAATATAAATTATAGTCTGACACCACTCAAGTTGAATAATATGTTGAAAATGACAAGTAGAGAGTTCTAAAACATATTAGTGACATCGCACTAGGGAGAATTGTATGTGTTTTTTCTAATACTTTAAAGGTAATTTCAACAAAATAAAGGCGTATTCTTATTTGTATTTGTCAGATAATAATTTTGGATTCGTTTTGCTACGTAACACTTATGGACTTTGCTAGATATCATGATTTCAACCAGGAAGTTAAACCTGAAGAATGGCCAAATTGGGAAACTGAGTGTGGATCTTTAATTTAATTATGATAACTGGGTTTTTTTTTGTTTTTGTTTTTTTTGGTCAAATGAGTAGTCTAGCCTGTCATAAGTACTTATTTTACTAGAGTTCATTTTGTTTAATCTAATCTAATCTTTTCAAAACCGCCACATATTTAGAAAAGAACAAAACCTTCACTGCACGACGTTCCCAAGAGCCAAACTTGTGAATCAGCACATTTAGCACAGTCGAGATAAGGATTAGCTGACGATTGCAGTAGCATGAGAAATATACGACAAACTGGATTTTAGTGATGTCCTTTGTGGGATCTGAATCTTTTAGTTAGTTCCTCCCTTCAGGCAGATATAGGCAGTGTCCACCAGCGTCTGACCAGAACTGAAGCAGCTTGGATGAGCTGCGAAACGTATTCAACCACATTTTTTGTGTCCAGTTGACAAATTGAAATTCTCCTTTTGCCGTGGATTCTAACTGGACGACTGAGAGATTCTAAACAAATATGATGTGATGTGTGAGCTACTGTGTCCAGGTCATTTCCCTTGTGGCTCAACAAAGTCTGGAATGGAGCATTTCAGAGTGTTTTCAGTTGGATTTGTGTTTTTAAAATGTGTGAATGAAACAAAACACAACTCCAGGTGTGCTTGCGATGAGGAAACAACATTACAACAGATCAGAAAACATTGTAAAATGGGCCTTTAAGGAACCGTTCAAAAGAGCAAATTTCTTGAACAGTGTATGGCGGCGGATGAACCTAGGAGAGAGAAAAGGAGGAGGAGGAAAAAGAGGGGGTGTTTTGGCTCAGATAACAGAATTCTCACGTGCTCGCAGACAACAGAGTGATAATCGAATTCTGCTCTGCCCACTCACACATGCTCAGAAAGCTCCAATCGCCCGGCTGTCTGTGCAGGCAACACACAAACTGATCCAACATGAAGCAGACTTATGGAAAATAACCCGGGTTGCTGTGAGATTCAAGATTCAAGATTGTTTATTTGTCATATGCAGAATCAACACAGGGTAAACAATGCAATGAAAATGTTTAGGATCAGAAGAACCAATGACTCGCTAAGATAGTCAGAAGTACTAATAGCAGCAATAATAGTACATGGTAAAAAAGTGTTGCAAAGTGCAGGGGAAGAAGTAAACAATATAATAAAAATATTAGGGCTGGGAATATTAACGCGTTAATCGCGATTAATCGCGGTTAGAGTTATGATCGCGAACAATTTTTTTTATCGTGATCAGAGTTTGCCAGCATTTTCCGCAATTCTACCATCCATATGCAGCTCATTTGGTTGTATTAATTAAACTCATTGTCGGTTAAACGCACTATTTTGAGTTTGCTAGTATTTTGTTCCTTCTACGCATCCGTAGGCAGCTCGAGCGGGCTTCAATCATTTATTTACAATTTCTCAAAGTAAGCACTATTACTGGTTCATTGTTACTTTTTCCTTTCTCTGCACTTTTTTGAAATAAAAAAAATGGTAAGAAATACTTTGCATTGTGAGTTTAACTTTAGATTCGAACGGTCTTACTGCAAGATATCAATTTTAAACATGCAAAATAAATCACGATTAATCGCGATTAACTATGAAATTTCTGAGATTAGTTGCGATCAAGAAAATTAATCGTTTGACAGTCCTAAAAAATATGTAATAAAATGTAATAAAAAATACAAGGTACAATGAACAAAGGTGCAGGTAGGATTAAATAAGGTGTAAGTAGAGTATTTCACAGATTACACATAATATAGTATAGGTATTGCACAGATTATTGCACAGGTAACAGTAGTTTACAGTGAGGTAGTGACAAACATGATACATTCATACAGAGCAGCAGCAGTAAACATATTATACATAATGAAAAGTAGTTTAGTACAGTATTATTGAGAGTTCAGTATTATTTAGAGTATTACCCAGAGTTCAGTAGTCTGACAGCTTGGGGGTAATAGCTGTTTTGAGTCTTTTTGTGTGTGCTGGCAGGCTCCTGTATCATCTACCAGAGGGTAGCAGATGGAAGAGTCCTTGAGCCGGATGAGTATGGTCCTTAGTGATGCTGCGTGCCTTACGCAGACCCCTGCTGTGGTAAATGTCCTGGATGGAGGGGAGACTGCTGCCAGTGATGTCCTCTGCCGCTCGCACCACCCTCTGTAGTGCTTTGCGGCTCTGAGCGGTGCAGTTCCCATACCACACTGTGATGCAGCCCGTCAACAGGCTCTCGATGGTGCACCTGTAGAAGTTTGTGAGGATGCTGGTGTTCATACCAAACTTCCTCAACTTCCTCAGGAAGTAGAGTCTTTGTCGGGCTTTCTTAACCACAGTGTCTGTATGTAGTGTCCAGGACACATCCTCAGTGATGTGTACCCCAAGGAACTTAAAGCTGCTGACCTGCTCCACCTCAGCGTTGTTGATGAAGATGGGGGGATGCTGGTCTACACGCTGTCTCCTGAAGTCCACGATCATTTCCTTAGTTTTGCTGATGTTCAGAGAGAACGTCAGAACGAAGAAGTGTGTAAAAACATGAACATTTTGAAGATTCCATATGACGCTATTTTCTGATCTTTGTTATAATGTTGTTTCCTCATCACAAACAGTCCTGGAATTGTGTTTTGTTTCATTCGCACATGTTTAACACAAAACCTGCATATAGGCTGAGTTCTACTCTCAAACAGAAATGACTTCCACCTCATGTGGTAATACAGCAAGTGCTCTGTATTTTAAAATCCACACACCTTCACTAGAATCAGTTGGATGATTTCAGCTCTAGAGTCGCCAATCTACGGAGCCCGTAAAGGCTCACAGAAAATCTTTTTTTGGGGGTGTCCTCGTTTTGTGAAATCGTGTCCTCATTTTATTAAGTCGCGCTTCTGTGTAAATAGAGCGTGCGCTTGTTTACCTAAATCATGGAGTCGTCTTACTAAAACTGTGTGCTCGCTAAAATTGAGTCGTGCCCATGTTATATACCTTGTGAGCACAATTTACTAAAGCGTGGCCACGATTTCAAAACGAGCACACATTTTATACATCTCGTGTACACATTATGAGCAAATTTAAACAAGAGGATATTTTAGATGAGCGGGCGGCACGGTAGCTGAGTGGGTAGCGCTCATGCTTCACAGCAAGAAGGTTCCGGGTTCGATCCCCGGGTCGCCCAGGCCTTTCCGTGTGTGTTCTGTGTGGAGTTTGCATGCATGGTCTGGGTTGGATCCCCGGGTCGCCTGGGCCTTTCTGTGTGGAGTTTGCATGTTCTCCCCGTGTCTGGGTGGGTTTCCTCCGGGCACTCCGGTTTCCCCCACCAACCCAAAACATGCAGCTTAGGTCCTGACCAAGCCGAAGCAAGAAGATCATGGAGATGGTCCTCGGGCGCAGTAATGTGCTGCTCACTGCTCCTAATAACAGGATGGGTTAAATGCAGAACTGGAATTTCCCCACTGTGGGACTAATAAAGGCATAGTTTTCTTTCTTTCATAGAGCGAGCGCATGATTTACTAAACCAGGGTGCACGATTTAGGTAAACGAGCGCACGTTATATTTAAACAAGAGCGCGATTTAGTAAACTGAGAGCATGCTCTACGTACACGAACGCGCAACTTAATAAAAGGAGGGCACACTTTGCAAAGTGAGCGTACTCTTTCTTGCCACCGCCCAAAAAAGATTTTTCCTTGAGCCCTCCTGGGTTCCGCACCAATCTAAACTGAACTGAACTGGACTGGGCAAAAGGAACATTTTTTTTTGAGTCTATAAACTACTGACAACATTTCCCCCAAATTCCAAATAAAATATTATAGTTTAGAGCATTTATTTAAAGAAAATGGCAAATGGTCAAGATAACAAAAAAGATACATGTTTTCAGACCTCAAAGAATGCAAAGAAACAAGATCAAATTCATTTTAAAACAACATAATACTAATGTTTACACTTAATAAGAGTTCACAAATCAGTATTTGGTGCAATAACTCTTATTTTTAATCATAGCTTTCATGCGTCTTGGCATGCTCTCCACAAGTAGTAGTAGTTGTAGTACTCTTTAAAACAGTAAACATGCAGGCTACATACAGTTCATTTAATACTAAACTTTAACAATATGTTGCTATCATAATAAAGGTTGTATTCTCAAGAAAAAGCCAAACAAAAAACCAGAACAAGTTCATTTTGGTTTCATTTGCAGTGGTTCAAAGTTATTCTGCACTTACCTTATGCATTCAGAGCATCCAATTACTCACCACGATGGGTTTATAAGCACTTTTCACAATTTTCAGAGGCCAAATTTTGAGTTTTGCCATCACATTAAAGGTAAACGTCTAGCTAGTACTTCCTGATTTTCAGCGATTTCAGGAGGTGCTTATACAGTGTATCTGTACTGGGACAAGACAGACCCTTGAAATACAAGATTGTTGTGTTGTGTTTATGACATTTTTGATTTGATTTCAGATGGAGACGTACATCTCTGGAAAAAAATAAGGGACCACTGCATTTTTTTCCCCCTGAAATCAGCATCTCTACATGTTCTTGGGTGACTTTATTCCACTCCTGGTGCAAGAACTGAAGTAGCTCAGCTTTGTGTTTGTGTTGGAATTCAACAGACGCTGGAATGGAATGGCTGTAATACATGTAGTGATGCTGATTTCAGAAAAAAAATGCAGTGGTCTCTTATTTTTTGTCCAGAGCTGAACAGTCTTTATCTTCCCATGACACCGCAGCCTGTGAGGACGTCATAGCGCGTGTGAGAAAGATTACAGGTAGCACCCGCCCACACATATTTACACTCACACACTGGCGACGTGGCCTTCACTGAAAGTAAAGGAGAATTCTATGATGGAATTTGCACAAAGGTGAATCATTTTGTCTTGACCTGATTCAAATACACTGACACAGTTGAACTTTGAAGGGCCCATATAACGCTATTTTCTGATTTACTGTATGTTGTAACGTTTCCTCATCATAAACACATCCTCATATATCAAAATCATAAACCTGGAGTTGTGTTTCGTTTAGTTCGCACATGTTTAACACACAACTCCGTATATTTAGACTGAGCTCTTCTCTCTCAACTGTGTTTTTAAACTCCACACACCTTCGCTAGAATCATTTGGATGATTTCAGCCCTGGAATTGCTGATCTCTTCTGAACTAAAGTAAAAGGAGCTCTTAACTTTCAAACTCCCGCTTCATGACATTGCAAGGTGGAACAGAGCATTTTGAGCTTGGGAGATGTAGACAGAAGAATAATAAAAGGTTACTCAAACATGTGTGAATGAAACTAAATAAAACTCCATGGAAATAAATAATGACAAGGTTCAACATTTGTGGATTTTGTGTTTGTGTTTCCTTCAAAAACAGTAAAACTCCCATAGAATTATATACAGCTCTGGAGAAAAATAAGAGATCACTGCAAAATTATCAGTTTTTCAGTTGTTGTTGTTTTTTTTTTACTATTTATAGGTATGTGTTTGGGCAAAAGGAACATTTTTGTTTGAGTCTATAAACTACTGACAACATTTCCCCCAAATTCCAAATAAAATATTATTGTTTAGAGCATTTATTTGCAGAAAATGACAAATGGTCAAAATAACAAAATAGATACATGTTTTCAGACCTCAAACAATGCAAAGAAACAAGATCAAATTCATTTGAAAGGAATAGTGTGGGTTTTTTTTGTTTTTTTTATGTTAATCTGTATGGGTTTCCTTCTAAAAGTGTTGTGCGGTAACACTGGCTTACCGCTGACAGTCTCGTCTCAGCCCGGTTCTGCTCGGGTTCTGGAGCTCACGTAAGTAGGTCCGGTAAGTTCGCGGGAACAGGTAATAAAGCTTGTTTTTCTTCGCAAAACAACATTTGTCCAAAAAGTTGTATATATTTCTGTCACAGACAGTTGTCCGAAAAAATCCAGCAGCCTATTTTCCCTAATTCGTATGGTTCCCTTTTCTCTCGGAGTTGTATCACTGCGGGTGTAGCCTAGCCTGTAGCCTGTTCACTTGTAAACATCTGCTTACGCCATGCTCTCCACAAGTCTTTCAAATTGTTCTTGGGTGACTTTATTCCACTCCTGGTGCTGTGGAAAAATTCTCAAGACCTCGTAGGAAAAATGCAGGCACTTTAATGTTGAACATCAGAGGATACAGACATGATTCTTCAGATCTCCTTGTCGTCTCCCATCGTCTCCCTGTCTTGGTACAGAACTGAGCTAAATTTAACCTACATAGTAGTTAACCATTAACTCAAACTAGGACCCTCAAGAAGGAACTTTATGCAGACAGCGTGTCAATGGTGGGACATAACATGGTAATAAAACACAGGCAAAGTCCAGTTTAAAAGACCACGTCTCTAGGTAATTCACTGAATCAGCATAAATCAGCCATAGTTGTCGTAAACCTCAATGTATTGGTAACTATTGAGTGATAACACAAGAACAGAACATCAGCGACCTTTGACGTATTTCATAACAAAGATTATTTTCCTCACAGTTCCCTCCTTTGATCACATAAACACATGTGATCACACTTACATAGTAGAGTGGCAAGATGCTCCTTCTACAAATAAAATTAATCATCTCAACATAACAATTTAACCTTAGCATTCATAGAGCATAACACATCTCAATGTCTTCATGTCAATATATCATGTAAATCATTGTACAAAACTCGGACGGCAGAATAAGTCACAAGGAGCAACACCTTAGGGCTTAAAATTTAGATTATTCATTTATTCAGCCAGAACTTAATTCGTTCAATTTTGATCAGACTAGATTAATGTATCAGTAAGTCAAAATTGCTCTATTAAACCTCTGAGGCAAGGGACAACGCAACAGCCAATTACAATTAAAATAGCAATTTTGCAGTCACTATGGTAGTGATAATGGAGACAATTGTCGCAGCCCATGGGCCAAACATTTTATGAAACCAACTTGTCCAGGCATATTCAAGTACACCAGAGTTTCTTTAAGCTGTGGAGACAAGGACCTCTTATGGACATGGTCTGGTCCAGTTTTATATAGAACTTGAGTCGGTTTTAAATTCAATGAATCTGTAGGACCTATAGTGAATGGGATAATTAGCATAATTGGCACACACACCTCACCATGTTGGAGACAGTATTGCATATAGACGGAAGTCTGCACATAACCACCAAATATCTGCTCATGAAATGGATTGGTTAGTCAAAAGTGAAAAAATTGTCATAATTGTCAGAAGTAAAAGTCTAAAAGTAAAAGTCTGATTACAAAAATTATTAGTGAAACCCTCAATGTCAACTCTGTTGTCAGTCCTTATGTCTGCGTTTGTGATTGTATCTCTGAGAAAACACGTATACATTGCAGTTCCCATTTTCCAAGTGGTGGGTATGTCCTTTGAAGTTACAACCAGTAACTTGTCATGGAGTTGATAACACTCATCAGTCCATTCAAATGATTTTCTAATGAAAAGCTTAAGTATACATGTCAAGTCCTTGTTATTGGAATATGATATGGATGCAGTAGTTAGTTGTGGTCTGGCAGCCGAACATACAATACAATCTTCTGTGGTCAGAGTATGGGCCGTATACTGTACTCATGTTTTCTGTCATTTCCAATCCTGTCTCTATTTTTATTGCTTCAGTCAAAGAATTTATTTCATTCACTGGAGCAATCTTATTAGTTACTAATATGGTTATGTGGATATAGCCTTCAAAATTTAAATTGATTCTCCGATTACATAAAACAGTAGTGATTTTTGAGCACTGGAAACCTATAGCATATATTCCTAAGTCACTAACTTCTGGATTTTGAATTGATAGTTGCATCGCTGAGTAGGGGATTTACTCTCTCTGCAATGCTTTAGATCTGTTTGATAAGATGCCTCATCTTTCCTGATCTTTGTCAGGGTAATTCTCTGCTGTTAATCAGTTCTAAAATCACCTTGGTCTGTATTATGATGATCGTCCGTACTAGAAATTGCTCTGGCATTGTTTGTGACCCTGTGGTCCTCATAATTATTAACTCTGGTCAGACAAGTGTCTTTACAAACAATTTGGGTATTAAAAACTATACTATACTATATAGCGGGTATGTTTGACATACAGTCCAATATTTCACATACGTCGAATAAAACATTACATGTTTGGCCTTCATAGCAATATTTTTCAATTCTGGAAATTTTAGGAAGTTCCCTTTTTGCCCTTTTTAGTGCTCCTTGTGTCTTACCCATATAGTTGGCTGAGTTGGTCGTGCCGTGAGTGGTCGTTGTGGTTGTCGTGTTGTTTGCCAGCCGTCCGAGATCAGTCTCAGTCAGTAGAATGTATCATCCCATACTATAACAACAGAGAATAATATAATCAGCGTAGTCAAGATTACACATTGTAAATTTAACAAATTATCATAATATGGCCTATACTGTCCTTTTTCTTCTCTATCTCCTCGATCTCCTCGATCTCCTCCCTTTTTCCTCCCCTTCTGGAGCCTCAGCGACGAAGGGTCGGATGGGGTCATCAAGCTGTTCACTGGTTTCAGCATCCGGTCCTGCATAGGCAGCTTCATCCTGGTTCCAGTAGTCCATTGATGGTTTCTTAAATTCCTGCTGCTTGTTCTTCTTTGAGTTCATTTTGGTATTTCTGCAGTTGGAGTTTCATAGTGGCCAGTTCCAGCTCTTGTTTCTTCTCCTCGGCCTCTTTTTTCCCTCTATGGTACTTGTTTATTTTATGGCTGCAGTGTGCATCGAACTCATCATCAGATTTAGTGTATATGCCCATCACATCGTCCAAAGCGTCTTGCACTGCTTTTGGCATACCTTTCACCAGAGCTGAGCGATAGATGATTGACATTCCTGCTCTGGCATCGATCCGCTCTCCTGTGGCATCATGGTATAGATTAGTGGCACGTTGTTTGTAACTGTAGTAGTCTTCGTTGTCTTTCATTTGCATTGACAACAATTCTTCAGTCACAACAGAAGGATAGCGTTGACTGAGTTCTCTCTCCAGCACATCACGATAGTTGTATACGCCTTCTTGATCACACAGTGCATACCTCAAGCTCCTTTCGATAGCTTTTTTGATGTTTCTGGCAACAGTTTCGTCAGCAGCTTTGGTCAGAGCAGCCTGAATATCACCCCAGCAAAGTTGGTCTCCTGCGGTTTGTTTGAAAAGAGCTCTTAGCCATGGTAAGCCACCTTTGGTAAGTCTCGGAAGTGTCAACATCAAAGCACTCCAGTCTTTGATTGAAAATGGCTGATAGACCACAGTTTGACCATCTGTTCTCACTGGATACACACTTGCTTTTGGCCCTCGTTCCTTCCGCTGGCTGGGAGTGTAAACTCCTGTCAGTACTTTGTGTTGCCCTGGAGGATGAGTCTTCTCCAAATTGGGAGGGCTTCGAGAATGTAGCAGCTTTAGTATCGGGGCTTCTCAGCTTGCCGCTGGCGTAGGGTGAGGGATGGTATGGTCTTGGTGACTTGTACATGTTATCAAGTAGAGAAATCTCTCTGTCAGTGTCCTCATCCCATGCCCTTCTGCTTCTTCTGTGTGACCTTCCTCTTCTCTCAGCAGACCCTTTTTCATCTTCGGTGTCACAACAAGAGTCTCTGAATTGTCTATGAGTTAGCACTGAATCTTCCTTTATTTTCACTTCTTTTCCGGTTTTCTTTAGGACCAAGATAGAAGACAGTTCTTTGGTATCTTGTAAGACTTTCAGGACTTTTGATTTGCTCGGGCTTGTTTGGGGTCCGCTTCATCCTGGAGTGCTTTATTCAACCAATATTCTGTCAACTGGCCAACCATGATAAAGTGTGAGGACATTTTGTGGTAATTTGTTTTTTAAAGTTGAATTATTTATTTATTTATTATACAAATTTTGGGCACAACGTCCGGTTTAGGGCTTTTTAGTGAATATATCGCTATTTTGAGTACTGTATACTTTTGATTCTACCTTTGGCTCTAAAAAATTTAATTCTTGGGGGCTTCTCCGTTCTATAGACAGTTCTCTAGAAGGGAGAAGAAATTTGACTTAGATAATTGTAACTTCAGGTTATAATTAGTTTAAAATATTTAATTTAAAATTTTAATCACCTGATTTACGCACAGTTTTTCCTTAATTAAAATATGTGTCTGTCACGTTTTGTTGTCTGCGGGACGGTCCGAATTGCAGCTATTAAGTTTTAAGCTTCTGCAACAAAGAGAGAGAAGTAGCGTAGGAGTAAACGTAGAATTTTGAAAATAATTATTTTATTAATATTTAATTTAGATAAAACAAGAAAACTCCCAATCTTAAGTTATTTATAAAAGCAATTAGTTTATCCAGTACCTCCTTTAATATGACAGGTGATATAACCTTTTATATTTTTGAATTGTACCCGAAAAAATGAACTGTAATAAATTAAAAATAACTTTGAGCAATTTAAACCTCTATACTCCAATTATTTGTGTTAAATTTTAAAATGTATCTACCTCCTCAATTGTTTTAGGACCTGATTGCCGATAAAATATTTACTTTAATAATTGCAATGCTGTCTCAATAGCTTAAACTGTTTCTTATTTATTTATTATTTCGTTCATTGATGGCACCGTGCAAAGAGTAATTCTCACACTGCTCCTTTAAACTCAAACTAGTCCAACTCGTACTGAGCAAACATTCAGACCAGAGGCGCTCCGAGCCTGAAGCAACAAAGCGCTTTCTTTAATTCCCACATAACACTCAAAATACAGATTGACACTATTCTATCCTTGTCCCTAATTTTTCTAATTCCTTACTCAACTCTTACAACATTAACAAGAACAACAACATTAAATAGAGCTAAATTACGGCTGACATATCTTTCCCTGTGACCTCTTGACCTCTCTGCTCACTGCCGCTCATACACTCACACACACACACACACACACTCAGAGAGACCGCAGGCAAACAAACACCCATAACAAGATTTATTATTCCCATGAAATTGATTAAGCTAGCAAATCTTTGAGAGCTGAATTTAAAATATTTACAATTGTATTAAATTTAGAATTTATTGGTTTAAGTAAATTACACAATGCAAGACTTTTAATTGAGATTTGCCAAAACAAGACAATTTTCAGTAAATAGAAAAATCTACCATTTCAGATTATTCTCCAAATATTCCAGGACATGCAATAATTTCAGAGATTTATTCCGAATTTTAAGAACATGCAATTTATTTCTAAGAACATGCAATTTTAAATTACTCAATAAATACAGAATTATTTGATCCAAGTATCATTTGTAAGATCATGACACTCACACAACCAGAATTTCCACAAACATCTCTCCAATAAATGCCATAATTCTTATCTTTCAACATTCTTCTATCACATTTTATTTATAATCAAAGCTTTCAACAAAACTTTACATAAACCACCATAGCCAATATTTTAACTCAAATCAAAACTGGGTTTTAACATCATAACAGCTCTAAACATCTCTCATCTCATGCTTGCTCAAATAAGTGCTTCTTAATAATCTGAACCATTTACAAAGTGCCATCAATTTGAAAAATTCATTTATACTGTCTTCCTCTTTAAATCGACACCAAGAAACAAATCTCCCAGGTAATTCTAAATGTGTCATACTCGTCTTTTAATTTTTTCAGTATCTGCGTAATTTTGGTGGAATTAGCCGAACACAGACTTTTCGTTATATTTTCAGCTTTTTTCTGTAATCTCCTTTACAAGCTCAGCTTTTGACAAACTTTTGATGACGCTCTCGTAACAGTACTACCAGACGGGGAAATCATGGAAAGGCAACCTGCTTGTAATTTAAGTCAGTTTTTCCAGGTACAACTCAATTTACTCAATTTCGGTCACATCAGTTTCCTGTACCAAAGTATTATTAATTTCGTCACAAACAAAATTGCGCATCCCCTATAAGATTGAGTATGCTACGAGTGTCTGTCAATTCGTATTAGTTGCGTTTAGTTGGACAATTGACCTTCGGCCAATTTTACAGAAGCAAGTGACGTCATGTTCTTCGAACTCTTACTTCTGCATCTTGGGTGTCTTGAGAGCTTAAGGCAATCAAAAACACCAATAATGTTACTTTTGGAATTCCTTTTTTTGTAAACTCAAATTAGGAGTTTTTGTTTTTTTTCTTTTTGTGTAAAGTTTAACCACAAAAGTGTTTTTCTTACAAAATCCGCTTTTTTTCTCTCTTCGTGCAAAGCAATAAACACGGAACTTAATTAATAACTTTGTTTTTTAATCACGCTTTATCAAATTTAAAGCTTAAACGCTCATTATTATTTTGATTCTACGCTCCTTCTTTTCTCACGTGTTGGCGTACAAACACGGACTTCTTAATTACTGATTTTATATTGTTTTAAAATTACCACTTAATTTATTACAAAGGTCCCTCACAAAACATCACATATAATCTTGGTTTTGGCCAATGTGACAGATATTCTTTGAAAAAGGCACTGCCATACCGTTTTGTGAAGCGCTTCTGGATGCGTTGTTTCTCAAAGGGGCCTTTGGGGAGACGACGGCCTGGTCCTTCTGCATAGTTCTTTCACGTCTGGGTCACCAATTTGTGGAAAAATTCTCAAGACCTCGTAGGAAAAATGCAGGCACTTTAATGTTGAACATCAGAGGATACAGACATGATTCTTCAGATCTCCTTGTCGTCTCCCATCGTCTCCCTGTCTTGGTACAGAACTGAGCTAAATTTAACCTACATAGTAGTTAACCATTAACTCAAACTAGGACCCTCAAGAAGGAACTTTATGCAGACAGCGTGTCAATGGTGGGACATAACATGGTAATAAAACACAGGCAAAGTCCAGTTTAAAAGACCACGTCTCTAGGTAATTCACTGAATCAGCATAAATCAGCCATAGTTGTCGTAAACCTCAATGTATTGGTAACTATTGAGTGATAACACAAGAACAGAACATCAGCGACCTTTGACGTATTTCATAACAAAGATTATTTTCCTCACAGTGCAAGAACTGAAGTAGCTCAGCTTTGTGTTTGTGTTGGAATTCAACAGACGCTGGAATGGAATGGCTGTAGAGATGCTGATTTCAGAAAAAATGCAGTGGTCTCTTATTTTTTTCCAGAGCTGTAGGTCTCCATCTGAAATCAAATAAAAAATGTCATAAACACAACACAACAATCTTGTATTTCAAGGGTCTGTCTTGTCCCAGTACAGATACACTGTATAAGCACCTCCTGAAATCGCTGAAAATCAGGAAGTACTAGCTAGACGTTTACCTTTAATGTGATGGCAAAACTCAAAATTTGGCCTCTTAAAATTGTGAAAAGTGCTTATAAACCCATCGTGGTGAGTAATTGGATGCTCTGAATGCATAAGGTAAGTGCAGAATAACTTTGACCCACTGCAAATGAAACCAAAATTAACTAGTTCTGTTTTTTTGTTTGGCTTCTTCTTGAGAGTACGACCTTTATTATGATAGCAACACATTATTAAAGTTTAGTATTAAATGAACTGTATGTAGCCTCCACGTTTACTGTTTTAAAAAGAGTACTACAACTAGTTCTGTTTTTCACATTTTCAAGACAGTTTATTTGCTTTCATAAGACATAATATCCCATACATAAATCTTTTCCCTTCACATGACACTGCAGCCTGTAAAGATGTCACATGAGAGAGAAATGGCTAAATGGGCCGGTAGCACAAAGGAGAGGTGGCCTTCAGGAAAATAAACACAGCATCACTCAAAACTTCACTACTGGTGAGTGACACACAGTCACTTCCTGCTCTGACACACCAGAAGTTCTTTGTTCTGTTCAGAGCTGATTCAGGAGAGGGTCAAGTTTAGTGTTACGAGAAGAGTAGCCCAATAGTGGTAGGATATAATAAGAAAAACATCAGATATCTCAGTCCAGAAGGATAAGGATGAGAGAGAGGACTTTGCTGAAAGGCAAAGTTCACGATTTACCGTCAGTCTACAGTCTCCTCCCCTCACCTATGGTCATGAGCTGACCGAAAGGACAAGATCGCAGATACAAGCGGCCAAAATGTTTTTCCTCCGCAGAGTGGTTGGGAGCTCCCATAGAGATACGATGAGGAGCTCAGTCACACGGGAGGAGCTTGGAGTAGAGCCGCTGCTCCTCCACGTTGGGAGGAGCTGCTGAGGTGGCTCGGGCATCTGTTCTGGATACCTCATGGACGTGTTCCGGGCATGTCCCACCGGGAGGAGGCCCCGGGGAAGACCCATGACACACTGGAGGGACTATGTCTCCCGGCTGGCCTGGGAACGCCTTAGGGTTCCCCCCGGAGGAGCTGGAGGAAGTGTCCGGGGTGCTTAGAATGACCCAGCCCCGGATAAGCGGAAGAAAATGCATGGATGGAGAGAGACCACCTGCGGAGGGTGAGGAAGAGAGTCAGTGAGTCTGAATGCTCAACAAATGGAGTTAATGTGATTAATAGAAATTCAGGAGCAGGACCACGCCTCAACCACCTTCTCCTCCTCACCTCTCCTCTGTCAGGGGAGAATACCCTCCATGTCACGGTTTCTCTTCATCACTCCTGACTCATTCTCCTCATGGCACCTTCACGACGCAGCTCCAGTTTCTCCAGTGTTCAATCCGAATCTTCGACAGTAGTCGGATTCTGCATAGCTTCCAGAGCCCTCGAATCGCACAATAGCCTTCAGCTTCATCGGAACTTCGTCCTACCTTTCCACCATTCTTTGGGGGTCTGATTAATCCAGGCATTCCCATTCATTCTAACAATAATAGTTCAGTCAACACCACCTTCATCAGCTTCCCCTCTGCTCATCTGACGTCACCATCATCTGCAATTTCATCACCCTCTCGCACCACTCCAGGAATGTCTGCGTCTCCACCATCCAGGCTTACCTCTCAGGGATAAATCTCATATACAAGCTGACTTCTGGCGAAGACTGCCAGTCTCTATCTCATCCTCATGTTCCCGTGCTGATTAAAGGACTGCAAAAAACTGAACCTCGCCTTCTTCCGAAACGCCTACCACTTACTTTGGACCTTCTCTACAGTTGCACTCTCACTCTGCGCTCCGGCGACCTCTCGCCTTTCACGGACCTCTTCTGGCGTAACACCCCATCCGTTCTCCATTCATTTATTTCGCATTGGCGCCACTACGTCCACGGCCAGGACAGATGTACCCGACCGGAAAAAATTTGAACCCTTGGTCATCGGGCCTCCAGCACCTACCTCGTGTACGTTCGCCACGACCTCAACGATCTCCTCCAGGCCCATTCCACTTTATGCTCTTTCTAAAACTTTTGGGGGTCCCGTTCCGCTGGGCCAATCGAAGATTGAGACGGAGCCCCCACCCATTGTTTCAACCCAGCCATCGCGCCTATTCACCCAGACATCCACTATCATTCAATAATAAATATCTTCACTGCATCTTTTTTTTTTTTAATCTTTTATTATTACAAGGTACATATTTTGACATCACAATAACATTCGCAAAACACTTAACACCACAATAACATTCGCAAAACACTCAGAAGACACATCGGGGGATGGGGAGTGCAGTGGACCAAAGGGCTCGTTCCAGGTGCAGAAAGGGGGTCTGGGGGGGAGCAAGGGCGATGTAGTGTCCAAGGAAGGTCTAGACAACATGGCGTGGTCCTAGCTAGTGAAATAATGTTTATGTCGATAGCTGTAGACTCATGGCACACAGAGTGAAACTTTCAAGCCTTTGTTTCTTGAAATTCTGATCATTATAGATTATAAATAATGAAAACTCCATTTTATGTCTCTGAAAATTTGAATATTGTGAAAAATATCAGCGAGGAAAGGTTTACTGAGCCTTTAAATGGTCTCTCATTCTTGATCAGGGGGCTTCACAATCGTGGGGAAGTTTGCTGACTGGACAGATGAGTCTATATGAGTCTATATGGGTTTGACTTTCTGAAATGAGGTAGTTCATTTGTGAAGACAGAGGAGACGATACCATAAAACAGTGTGGTAACCTTTTGATAAACTGTGTGTCTCAAAGTCAGGTTAGTTTATTTCAGTGACACGTGCAGTGGTGAAAGTAAAGCGGTGTGCACCGGAACGCAGCACTGGTATAAAATTCACAGCCGGTACGCATCACCGCTAAGAGAATATGGTTAATGGTGGCCAAACCCCACATTTGGAAAAAAAAAAGTAAGGTGCGCTATTTAAGTAGAAAACACAAACAACCACACTATGCCATTCAAGAATAACTGAAAGCTACCCGAAACTCTTGTGCAGAGATATCTGCAGTCTGTTAAGCAAGGATTGTCAAAACTTATCTGACTGTAGCTGTGAAAGTAGCCTAAACCATTGCGAGGCGGTGCTGCGCACTGGTAGAAGATTTAAGGCCGGCGCGCTGCCTGCACCTGTAAGAGAGGGTTTATGCTGACTAAAAAAATATGAAATAATTAAGTATATTAAAAAAGTTATGTATCTATGAAAAAGGTGTAAAACGTTAAAAAAAAAAAAAAAAAAAAAAACCCGGGTAAAACGACTGTTTTGTTTTTTTTAAAAACCGTAAAGTGATGCATTGGACTTCATAGCACCTGTAAGAAATGAAAACTACTTTCACCACTGGACACGTGGGCAACAGAGGAGTTCACTGGTCATCTGTCATTTAGCACAAAGTTTTGTGCAGCTGTTACCACCATGTTGGTTTTGTTACAGAAGGACCATGCAGGACCTTAAAATGTCTCCACTTGAACACAACCTGCTGTTTATTTTAAATCCCTACATGTTCCAGTCCTGTATGGCTCTGCATGTTTCAGTTTTTCCCTTTGTTAGTCACCACACTGGCACTAAATAGATCTCATGTTGACATTAATATTTCATGTCACGATTTGGGCAGCTGATATTACATTGGCTTTGCTCCCCTCTGCGTCACTGAAGCTCCATGTGTGCCTTGTGAACCTGCTCCTTCAGTTTGAGCTGTGAAATCAAACATGTGCTTAAAGGGATAGTTCGTTTTTTTAATGTGAATCTGTATGGCGTCCCCTTCAGCAGTGTTGTCCATTAACACTGGCTTATCCCTGTCCTCTGAGCCGAGTTCTGCCCCGGTTCTGGAGCTGACGAAAGTAGTTCCGGCAAGTTAGCGGGGACAGTTAATAAAGCTTGTTTTTCTTCTCAAAACAATATTTGTCCAAAAAGTGATATATTTGCGTCAGAAAACAGTTGCACACGAAAAAGTCAGAAGTTGTAATCGCTTCTCGCTTCTGTAATCGCTTCTCTCGAGTCATATCACTGCGCGCCTATTATTATTATTATTAGCCTGTTCACTTGTAAGTGGCGATGTGTACAAGTGAACAGGCTAATAATAATAATAATAATAGTTGTATCACTCAGGTATGAGTGGATGTCCGACTACTGAAATTTGAGACGTTTCTTCTCGTCATTTTCGCACTCACCTGCATTCAAATGGATCATTAAAACATAGACAGCGGCGCTTTCTGCACTCAGGCTGCGCACACACATCGGCTGTGTTCATAAACTAATAATCCGTCCATATTTTAGCCGCATCGTGAAAGCCGCAGGGTTCAAAGTGTGAGAAAAAAGTAGTGGCTTATAGTCCGGAAATTACGGTATTTTACTTGGTAGCGTTTATCCACTGATCTGAAGGTTGGAGTTGGAATCTCGTTCTCAACATAAAACGTAATTGGCTGAGCGGTCAGATCCACTGGCCCACAGCTCTTACAGAATGCTTTTGTTGTGTCTTTGGGCACGTGGGTGAATGGTTCCTTGATGTAAAGCGCTTTGAATGCCTTGAAAGTGGAAAAGACCGTTTATCATTTTTAGAATCTTTTTTCTTTGCTACACAATTACATAGATTTTGCACCATATATTTTACATATTCTGTATTACGTATTCTTTACAATGTAGAAAGCTGTAAACAAAGAAAACTGTGGATGCGATGGAGTCCAAACGTTTGACTGGTTGTGTACTTTCTAATATTTCTGGCAAACTAAGAACAGCATCTTGCACTTGCCCCACAACATGGCCTTGTTGTTCTAATTTCAGTCGCCAAGAAGAAATATTTGGATGGGAAATTAAGTCCGAATTAAAAAATAAGCTTCATTTTTCTAAACACTGTACGCTATTGTTTTGAGATTGTATTGCTGAGAGAAGGAGAGGGGAAGGAAAGGAGTAGAAGAGGGGGAGGTGAGGAGTCTGTCTCTCACTTGGTGCAGCTGAGCCGACACAAGCGTTCCAAATGACACTTCGGTAGTCAGCAATTTTATCCAAAACTTTAACAGAACTTGCAGGAAAAATATAGAAACTATGCAAGGTTCAAGTATATAGCGTTATTCTGGTAGTATTCTTGTCCAGTCAGTTTTTTCAGAAAAGAACAAAGTGAGTTTAGGTGTTATTTTTATACTCCCAGGATAATGCTATATACTTGAACCTTGCATACCGTACTTTTCGGACTATAGAGCGCACCTGACTATAAGCCGCACCAACCAAAGGGGGGGGGGGATGCGAGTGAACAATTGCGTGCGAAATGCCGTGTCAATGCGTGACACTTGAGAGCCCTGTCTAAAGAGCAAACTTAAACTACAAAGCAACTAATGACAGTTATATAAATGAAGTTATTACCTGATGGTTCTCAGTATGTTTTATCTGGCATCACCCCGCGATCCCCCAGGGGATCACGCCGCACTATTTGAGAAGCACTGGCTTAATGTCATGCAAATGAGGCAAGAACGCCTAGAGTGAGGACACCTTACGAGGTGTTTTCTCCGCTCAGCAAAAATCAATGTATATGCTTTCAAATGGCAACAACTTCTTCTGATGTTGTCAGATGTCCATGTGTAAGGCATCATTGGGAAGCTTAGAATCTACACTTTCAGAATCTGTGAATAACTCAAAATGCCCCCGGGATGACTTGAGTCCTGTTTTGCTGCGGTCGGTCACATATGAAACATGTCAAACTGCAGGGGACCCAGGGGACCATCACATCCCAATCATAAAGCACAGGTTCAGCCTCACGGGAACCTGAGCAGAAAGGAGTGATTATAATGATACTTTTAAACCTGCCGTAGTGCAGGTTTTAGCTATTGCTTTTTTTTTTTTTTTTTACTAATTATTAGAGTTAATGTATTCTTCCACTTGTTAGGTAGAGCACAGACGGTTGCGCTGTAAGACGGAGAGGCGCTAAAGAGGCTCTTATGAAGCCGTTAGCCAGAGGTAGCGAGCATTAGCGCCTCACATGGAAATTAATAGGAGTTTTGGCTAATTGGCAGCAGCACCGTGGAGACCGTAGACTAAGAATCCAAACGCTCATGGAGGAGATTAGCATAAAAGTGTGTTAATGGACTGAACTCAGGGGTCTCTCTTTGTTTTTGTTTTGTTTTTGTACAGTCAAACACACACAGTTTTAGAAGTCATTATCTATTATTTATTTTATATTTGTATTTTCATATTTTAATTACCATATTACCTACCTTGAATTAATTGTATTACAAAAAAAAAAAAAAACATGAAAAACTCTATTCTCACTATCATCAAGGTTGTCTCTCCACAGATCTGGCTCAGTGGCATCAGATTTTTGTCTCAGATGAAAAAGTAAAGGTTAACATTCCAGGAAAATCAATTCTTTCCATGAATTAAAATAAAACCTGTTATGCTCCAATACAGACATACACTGCGAAAGTGTTAGCATGCTAGTTGTTTTTAGCATTAGCGCTTTGGTCTCTGAAACTTGTGAAAATCGCGGTGAATATTTAGTGAGTAATGCATCAAAAAAGTAAGGAAAAAGTTTAGACTTTAAATTAGCTAGTTCTTTTTTTCACATTTTCAAGACAAATAAGAAGAAAAATAAGGTATAGCTCATTTAAAGAGGGGTATTATGCAAAATATGTTTAAACCTTCTACCATGTTTTAGAGGTTTCAGATGTGCAGTAGTTTCATTATTGCACTATGAATGTTAAGGCATTTTCAAAACAATAAAAAGGTTACTTACATATGTGACGTCTTTGCAGTCAATACCCCATAGAAGTGTTATATACCCCCTCTTTGATATACTACAGCTCTGAAAAAAAGCCATTCCATTCCAGCGTCTGTTGAATTCCAACACAAACACAAAGCTGAGCTACTTCAGTTCTTGCACCAGGAGTGGAATAAAGTCACCCAAGAACAATGTGAAAGATTTGTGGAGAGCATGCCCAGACGCATGAAAGCTGTGATTAAAAATAAGGGTTATTGCACCAAATATTGATTTCTGACATTCCATGTCCCCAGAGCTAGTCTCCATGCCCGGAGATCCAGCCGCCGAGGCCCCCACCTTCGACTGCCGCCCAGATCTCTCTGCACCCGGCCCCTATGGATCCTCCTGCGGGTAGTGGGTCCACAGGAGGACGGCCCGACGTCGATCCTTCGGGCTTCGCCTGGCCGGGCCCTGTGGGGAAAGGCCCGGCCACCAGACACTCGCTGGCGAGCACCCACCCCAGGTGTAGCTCCAGGGTGGGGCCCTGGTAACGCCAGTCCGGGTGACGTATCTGACCTTGATTGGAAACTCATCATAAAGGCTTCTGAACCGCTCTTACTGCAGCGGTGCAGCATCAGCAGTGATGCAGTCGCTGACCGTTGTGGTGAAGAGGGAGCTGAGCCGAAAGGCGAAGCTCTCAATTTACCGGTTAGTCTACGTTCCTACCCTCACCTATGGTCATGAGCTCTGGGTAATGACCGAAAGGACAAGATCGCGGATACAAGAACGAAATTAGTTTCCGCCGCAGAGTGGCTGGGTGCACCCTTAGAGATAGGGTGAGGAGCTCAGTCACACGGGAGGAGCTCAGAGTAGAGCCGCTGCTTCTCCACGTCGAGAGGAGCCAGCTGAGGTGGCTTGGGCATCTGTTTCGGCCTGGCCTGGGAATGCCTTGGGGTCCCCCCGGAGGAGCTGGAGGAAGTGTCCAGGGTGAAGGAGGTCTGGGCGTCCCTGCTTAGACTATTGCCCCCGCGACCCGGCCGCGGATAAGAAAATGGATGGATGGATATTGATTTACAGTATAACTCTTCTTAAATGTAAAAATTCATTTTAAAACAACAAAACACTAATGTTTATTAGTGTTTTGTTGTTTTAAAATGAATTTGATCTTGTTTCTTTGCATTTTTTGAGGTCTGAAAACATGTTTTTGTTATTTTTGTTATTCTGACCATTTGTCATTTTCTGTAAATAAATGCTCTAAATGATAATATTTTTATTTGGAATGTGGGGAAAATGTTGTCAGTAGTTTATAGACTCAAACAAAAATGTTCCTTTTGCCCAAACACATACCAATAAATAATAAAATCTGAAAAACTGATAATTTTGCATTGATTTTTTTCTTTTTTTCCCAGAGCTGTATATTCATCTGCTTGTTTCTATGGAGATGTCATTGCTCTGCCTGGAATATTCTGCAGTATGACATTAAACAGCTCTACTTTACATTTATTCAATTACAGGTGGTTTTATAGCTCAAAAATACTTCGAGAAACAGGCATTCTCATTGTGAGCGGGGGGCGGGGTCAACTCTCCACAGATCTGACCTGTATCTCCTATTTTCGACTCCATGATGATAGAAAAGGTTACTGTGCATTGCATTGTCTGGATTGCAAACATTCCAGACAAAGCAATAATAATTTATCTCCGTGGAGACAAATGCATCTTTTAAAAAAACAAACTTCTGTGCACTGCAGCAGAGCCAGTTCCTCAATGATCTCCGCCTTCCACACTGGAAAAAACGCTGTAGAACAAATTGTGAATGGTCCATTTTCGTCGCGTCCAGATTGGCTCCATGTGTGATCCTGGTCCAGCTCCCTTCTGCTGTGCATTTGTTTGATTTCATAAGAGCAGAACGGTTAGCTCAGTCTGAGAGCGGTGTAGGAGGTGCATTTGTGAACATGAAGACAGGAGCTGAGGAAATGTGCGATTAAGAACGACACTTTGTACGACCCGAGGAGCTGAGAGGAAATCGATAGTGTTTTGGCAGATACCTGAGCTTTATTGTTGGTAATGGTAAGGCCATTTCAGCGCTATGATTATGTGGTCTTTAACAAACATGATTTATTTAAAGGAATATTAACTTTTTTTTACAATCTGAACCTTATTTCGGTAATAAAATGAGTTGTTTTACTCACCCATAGCGCTTTGGTGTCATTTGGAGCAGTTTCGTAGATGTTGTAGTTTAGCGATATCCGTTAACGTGAGTGCTTGGGGCAGGCGATTGCGGTCACCAAATAACACAAACTTTATCACTTTTCAAATTACAGAAGCTCACTGTCTTAGTCTACACTTTCGTTTGAGTCAAAAGTGGCCTCTAATCCGAGATTTAGCCATAGTTTCGAGTAGATGAGGAGGACAGTGCGCATGCGCAAATTCACAGCTGATTTCGCTCTCAGCTCTCGGGACCCAAACATGAAAGGCAAAGCTGTAAGACGTTTGGACCATCGTGTTTGCAGTACCCACTTCAGTCCAGACGATTTTTTTACCAGCAAAGGAAAAGAAAGAAGGCCAGCGGATTCAGCGCACGATTCTGAGCCGTAATGCGATATGGATGGCTGTTCTCTGCTGCTCCTAAAACTGTCTCCGCTTCATTCTTTCCGTATCCATTCTGTCTAAATCTCGGATTACAGGCCGCTTTTGACTCAAACAAAAGTGTAGACTAAGACATTGATCTTCTGTAATTTGAAAAGTGATAAAGTTTGTGTTATTTGGTGACTGCAATCGCCTGCCCCAAACACTCACGTTAATGGATATCGCTAAACTTCAACTAGGGGTGGGCGATATAGTCTAAAATTTATATCACGGTATAATTTGAACCATAGACGGTAGACGGTATATATCACGGTATACTTTGGTATGGAACAGTATTAACTGTTAACAGTATTAACAGCTTCTTAATGGTCACCAGAGCACATGGAAAAGCATTCAAGCAGGAAGCTGTTTTTTAAACTATTAAATAAAATAAAAGTCAAGAATATTACTACAAGAAAATGTATTGTGCAAAACTGTAATTGTAAAAAACATAAAACAAGTAACTTCACTTTCAAGCAGTATAAAATTTGAACAAGGCAATGTAAATCGAAAATGAAACTGCTTTAACATTGGCGCCGGTGTCAGTGCTGATGCATACCTGCAACTCTTCGTCAAGTTCCCATGACTGGAGCGCTTCCCTGAGTCCCTGGGCAATCATCTCCCCTGTATGGTCGTCAGGGAAATACGATGTTTGCAGTACACATGTACTGTTGAAATGGGCTGTACACAGGCATTTGCCGCACAACTTCCAGTCGTCGTCAATAAAGTGGATTGTCAGGCTGATATACGGGTCCATAGTGCGACTCGACCACAAGTCCGTGGTGGTTGCATAGTGTTTTATGTCACGAAGCTCTTTTCCCACTTGATTGCGGACCTCGTCATGCAGTCTGGGCACTTCCACCTGGCTAAAATATTTGCGGTTTGGTACCACGTACCGTTGATCCAGCGTCTTCACCATGCCTAGTAAAAAGCCGCTTCTCTCTACGGTTTGGAAAGGCACCGTGTCGTTACACAAGAATATTGCGATGGACTTCGTTATGTCAATCCACGGCTGGCTTTTTTATCATAAGCTATGCCTTTTGAAAATGCCCGGGTGATAGACTGCTGGTGTGTAGTGCCAACTTTTTTCCTCCCACTTGAAGACTGGCTTGGCTTTTGAGTGTCACCGCGCATTTGTTGGCTTTCTTCGTACTTGATAACGTGTTTAGCTTTTAGGTGGTAGAACAGATTGCTTGTGTTGCCATGTTTTGCGATCACTGTCGCCCAGCATATTCTGCATATTGTTTTACAATTTCCTGTTCAGTATCCGACGCCTTGTATCCAAACCATGACCAGATTACAGAAGTTGAGCCGGTCTTTTTCACGAGCTCCTCCTCCTCCATGTGCTCGCTGCTCGCAGCGATTTGTCCTCCTTCCTTGGTGACGCAATGAACTATCGCGATAGGAAGGTATAACCCAAATCTCTACCGTTGGCCAAATTTATACCGCACACCGTTTATACCGTTTATACCGCCCACCCCTAACTACAACATCTACGAAACTGCTCCAAATGACACCAAAGTGCTATGGGTGAGTAAAACAACTTGTTTTATTACCGAAATAAGGTTCAGATTGTAAAAAACGTTAATATTCCTTTAACAAACATGATTTATTTATAGGTGCATTGTGTAACTTTTGTGGTGGAGGGTCCGGCAAATGCTTTTCTCCATGGAGGTGTTAATGCTTTGTCTGGAATGTTTCACAGTATGGCTTTAAACTTTTCTATCTTCATGGACACCGAACCAGACCAAGTTTCAAATCAGATCAACCCCGCTCACAGGCAGAATGCTTGTTTTTCCTAGGTATAAAACCACGGGTAATAGAATAAATATAAAGTAGAGCTGTTTAATGTCTTACATTAATGGCTTAACTTAATATAATAAAGAAAATAAAAGCTTTTAGGGCCATCAAAGTTCAAAAAGTTCAAAGTTAGCTTTATTGTCAAAACCATGTGTACAGGTTGCACACATAGGATTTGAAATTGCAGCGCCCTTTAGGCCCACAGTGAACATAAAACATCTGATAAACAAGACAATAAACACCATGACTAAAACATCACATATACCCGTAGCAAAAGTACAGTAAACTTGTATATGATACAAATAGGTAAAACACAAAAAGCGTAGCGTAATAATAATAATAATAATAATAATAATAATAATAATAATAATAATAATAATAATAATAAATAATAAATAAATAAAGCTTAAATGGTGTCATTTAAGCAGCATTGTCATTGGGGAGGGCAGGGCAGGGAGAGAATATCAACTTCATCACAGCTTCATGCACTTTATCTGTAGATTACATAATGACATAAGGGAGGATTTGTGCACATTGTGTACACTTACAGAAACAAAACTTAAAGCCACATGGCTCATTTGCATTAATTCTGTTGAAGGAGCCCATGCATGCTCTATCCTCCACCGCAAATGGACTAAAGGACATAATTTGGTGGAATATTCATTAGGACAGAGCAGAGGCCGCAGCTGATGGTGGGTCTGGAGAATGAATTTATTCTGTTCTGTGCATGGCTGTGTGTCAAGATGTTGGAGGTGGTTTACGTTTGCAGATCGTACTGTTTGTGGGTTTATTGTAGAACTATTTTTTTCAACAGCAGCGTCATCTCATGTGCAAGCACACAGGTCATTTCTCTACACAGTCATGCTGAAATGTGCATTCAAACTAGAGCAGTAGAGGAGAATGAGGAGTGCTTATTGTAGTCCGTTTTGTGGGTGTTGTAGTTTATTAAACAACCGTCTCCGTCTCCATTGTTCCCGCCGCTGGTTTGGACAATCGAATTCTTCAAATGCAGCTGAAGCTCCTTCTTCTCCCTGCCTAGTACTCTTATAGCTGATCCCACTCCAAAGGTAAAGGAGTTAGGGGTTAGGAGCTAGATGCTATGAATCGATGTGTTCAGATCTAGCCTCTTTCTGATCTGAATCGGCACTACCTCTAAACCCCAACAACTGCAGCCAGTCATGAAGCAGTGCTAGTGAAGCCTCTGCAGCTCAGGGAGGGAATTCTGGAGGTTTTAAGCTTTGACATGAGACATGGCCTGTCCATGTACTGAGAATGAGACAAACTTATGAACCCAGGCTCAGTTATGATTTTTGAAACAGTAGAAGTGCAGGGTACACACAGTTCCTTTAAACCATCCTTCAGTGTTGCCAACCAAATATAGAATGCAGCAGCTGTGCACGTACTAGTTCTGTTTTGTCACTCTAGATAATGACTCATATGGGGATAGGTACAACAAAAAGGTAGGTACAATGTAAGTATGGCATCTGAAAACCATTTATGAGTACTGAGTATGTTATTTCAAGGTTTGTTTGTTTGTTTTTTTCACCCCAGAATAACAGAACTAGTTCATTCAAGTTATTCACGCAAATTATTATTATTACTTATCTTGTCTGTATGCACCTTTTTGTTCTAACTTTCTTTGCACTAAACTGCCTGGAGCTAATGTGGGAAGTGAATTTCTCTTGTATGAGATCAATAAAGTCTTATATTATCAGCCATGACTCATGTCTAAAAATGGGTCAAGAACTTACGCTTACAACTTAATATAAAGAAAACATCTGCATGATGTTCAGTAAAAAAACAACTGAGCTACAGCGGTCCAATGTCTTTCTGGACAGAGTGCATTAAATATGCAGTGGGTATGGAGTGTGGGATATTGTTAGCAGAGCCATTCAGATCCATAATGGGTGTTTTCACACTTCTGGACTTGACCTGGCTGCCCTATTGTCTTCATATTTAATAGGCCCACCTATCTAACAGAAACTGAGTAGTAGGGGGTTAGTAGTTTCAAAGTAATTTCATTGTAGCTCCTCGCTTCAGGCAGATACCGGCAGTGTCCACCATCGTCTGACCAGAACTGAAGAAGCAGCTTGGATGAGCTGTGAAACGTATCAAACCAAATAAACTTTTGTCCAGTTGACAAATTGAATTTCTCCTTTTGCCTATTAGTGGAGTTATTTTTTGCTCTTATACTGTCACAAAATTGATTAGCCTTAGTCTACTTCTTCACACTATACGAGGGCCATTCAAAAAGTTCTAAGACACATGCCATAAATTCAAAATGAGTCGAACTAGTTCAACAAAATGATCTTGAATCGTACCGCTGATGACTTATAAACACATTTGACAAGTTTCGGCATTCTAGCTTTGTTATTCAAAGAGTTACGTTACATATCGCACAACCCACTTTTTTGACCCTCCAAAATGAGCCAATTTGAAGTCCAAGCAAACATTAAATTTCTAACAAAACTTCAATGAAACCTAAAGAAATTATTGAAGATTTGCACAATGTTTATGGATGTTTTTTTCCCTATTTCCAAGTTGAAGGAACATTTAAAAGGAACAAGATTTCAGTCCATACTTGAAGCGAAGAGGGAGGTTGTGACCTGGTTGACTTGACAAGCTCCAGAATTCTATCAAGAAGGAATCTTTCAGTGGAAACATTGCTTTTCAGAAGTGTATTGACTTAGGTGGATGTTATGTAGAAAAATAATTGTGTTACTTTCAAAAATAAAGTTTTTTTTTTTATTTATTTGTCTTAGAACTTTTTGAATGACCCTCGTATGTCTAGTATTGGTATTAGGAGGCCCCGGGGAAGACCCTGGACACACTGGAGGTATGTCTATGTCTCCCGGTTGGCCTGGGAACGCCTTAGGGTCCCCCCGGAGGAGCTGGAGGAAGTGTCCGGGGTGAAGGAAGTCCCTGCTTAGACTGTTGCCCCCACGACCCGGCCCCGGATAAGCAGAAGAAAATGGATGGATGGATGGATGGTATTGTACACTAAGGCCTGATAAGACCGGTATCAGGTCATATCCCAAAAATATTGGAACAACACTAATGAGTACTGCCCGATTCCCCTTTGTAAAATCCCGTGATCTGATGCCCTTGCTGTGTGGAGGTTGGTAGAGTTGATTGTTTTAGGTTCACACAGTGGTGGCGGGTGGTTCTTCTGGTGTGAGCGCAGATACAAGATAAGCACCATGATTCACACACTCTGAGTTTATACAGCAACAATACACTCTGAGTCAGCTCACGAACACTGCACTGTCTCCATCCACCACTATTTTAGGACGCACAAAGTCATACACACAGTTATATTTATCTAGAACTTTATTTACGCTCCACTTTTCTGTTTGTAGAGTAGAAAATTTGTTAAAACAAAATGTCTGGAATGTCAATGGCAGTTTGGTAATAATCATTAATTTATTTATTGAACACTTAATAAGGATGATGATTATTGTTTCAATTTTTTTTTTTTTAATTGAGGAAACATTATAATATAGATCAGAAAATAGGCTACTATAGGCCTTTGAATGCATTTAAATACATTAAATTACAGGCCCTTGATCAATTAATTTCATGCCAAGATGATTCCAGTAGTCAATAACTTTAAGGTGCACTGTGTAACTTTTCTGGTAGAGAGTCTGTCTGTCAGTCTTTCACCTGCTTGTTTCTGTGGATACGCCATTGCTCTGCCTGAAATGTTCCACAGTATGACATTAAACAGCTCTGCCTGACATTTATTCAATTACAGGTGGGTTTAGAGCTCAAAACAACATTTAAAAACCTTTAAACTACCTTTAATGTCATACTGTGTTACATTCCAGGCAAAGCAATAACATCTCCATGGAGACAAGCAGGTGACGGCCCCTCCTCTACAAAGTGCACTTTTAAAGATCCCATGACATGGTACTTCTTGATGCTTTTATATGGCTCCTTAATGGTTCCCTAATACTGTAAATGAATCCTTCTTCAAAATCAACACTCAGTGCATGAGAAACAGAGATAAGATGAGAAAGAGTCATAAATATCTCTCTCAAACTCTTTATTCTGGGCGTTGTTGCTTGAATGCAAATGAGGAGAAAAGAGATGGCCAATAGTAGAGGGTGGGAGCGTGGCCAAACTCTCCGCTCAGAGCTCAGAGCCCACAGCTGATCCATTTCCTTGTTTTTGCACGGGGGAGAGATTTGAAGCGTTCCATTGAAAAATAAACACATTTCCACATAAAATAAAATCAATCCACTGCTGTTCAAAGGTCCAGAGGCTCAGATAAAGGACTTCCGAGCCTAGAAACACTCGGACGTGCCTCCAGGCAAATAAATAAACGCATTTGGCATTGCCTAGCGCATTCGCAGTCCAAACTCTGTGGGCGTGATTTACAGAGACGCCGAGTACAGACAGACGGGGGTGGAACTGCATTTGCATTTCTTTTTTCGATCTGACGTCAATAAGGTGCCTTGTTCAAACTCGCCCGTTTGAGCTCCGATTTTTTGTAACGCAGAAAAGGATCGCAAATGCTCAGTTTAGACATATCACAACTTTTAACCATGGGGGGGGGGGGGCTAAACAGGGTAGGGGAGCTCACATTAACGTTCAAAAACCTCAGAAAGTGAAAATTTCATGCCATGGGACCTTTAAAGTGCCTGTGGCAGGTTAGATGAATCTATTTTACTAAAACACAGATTTTTTTTTTACAAAAACATTCACACTTGTTTTCCCAATTTGGACATTTTTAGGTTCAAAATGTTACTTCCTGTTTGGAAATCATGACATCACGCTAATTCCACAACTTTTCCCTCTATTGTACACAGTATTATCTGACAAATATAAGAAAACACCTTTAATTTGTTGAATTTATGTTTAAAGTATCAGAAAAAATAGCTTCTCAAATGTAAATTGTGCTCAAATTTTCTATGTGATGTAATTTTCCACATATTTTTCAACTTTTCTTTACAAATTGCTTCTGTTTGGTGCAACACTATAATTTCTCTTTACAATAGTTATAGTCTCACCAAATTAAATTGAAATTAGGAAATCATAAAAACCTGTTATACACACTTTATCTTTAGAAATTAAAAGTAAAAACTAGTAAGAAGCTACATTCTTTGTTTTTGTTGGATTTGTTATGCACCTGTTATGTGGACAGGTCACCTTACAAAATAAACATGAACTCAATTCATAATTTATAGTAAAAAAAAAGTGGATGATTTATATAAAATAATAATAATAATTAGGGCTGTCAGTTTAACGCATGTAATTAATTACATTGTAAATTAACGCGTTATAAAAATTAACGCAATTAATTATGAGCGGCAATTCATTGTGCGCGCATTTTGAATTTGGCGTGCGGGGCCTTTGAACGGCAAGTTTATTTATAAAAATGTGACGGAGCATTGTCCCCTTTCCTTATCTGTTGCGATCCGCGCGCTGAACAGTTTCATGATCAGCCATAAACTAATTCCCTATAACCTCTCCAGCGTGTTCTGCCGCGACTAAGGGTGCACACTTAGAAGCGCCAGTTTTGCCCTTCCAAATCACGCTAAACTCGATCATTTACTCACCCGCGTGCTGCCGCCTCCTCCCTCCTCCCACGGTGCGATCTAACCGGACACATCCACGCCGGTAGTTTAAATTCTACAATATTTGTATTCTCTGTATATTTGAAGCTTTGTATATTATTTATTGACGTTGCATGAAAGCTACTGTACGTTCTCTCCTTTTGGCACCAGAAATATTCGCCATTTAATAGTGGAATGGTGTAAATGAGTTTTTGAATGAATGTTCTGTAATGTGGGAGGGGGAATGGGGGTATATACCTGTAGGTGCACTTTGCAGGTCTGCCAGCAGTCTTGTCTTGGTTACAGTGGAGGTAACGTGCACGGAGAGAAAGAGAGCAAGCGAAACACTGAAAGACTTAAGGGGGATGTCTGCAGTCTTTTCACTATACCACTGTAAATATCTTTTTACGCACGTTTGACACCTTTTTTGCATTGTGGGAGAGCACAATAAACCACCTAAAAATGTATTAATTAATGTATTTGTTAATTAGATTAATTAATTACAAATCATGTAATTAACTAGATTATTTTTTTAAAGCATCTGACAGCACAAATAATAATCATAATCATAATCATAAATAAGGGGGAAAAAAGAAAATGTCTTCAAAATTATGTTTATGTTTATTTGAGCAACTTGCAGGTTCCATTTAAGCAATTTCACAAATACAATCTCAAAATACAAACAAATACAAACTTATGTCACATGTCTCCACAAAATGGAGCAGGTGGAAGTATAAACTTATTTACTCCTGCTCCTGCTCCAAAATTGTGCTTTAATATTGTAGTAAAAGGCGATTAAAGGAAATTATGATGGTAAAAATAATAGTTAAGTACAGTGATTTAAAAAAAAGAGAGAGAAAGGAAAATTAAATTATAAATTGGCCAAAATATAAACATAAGAGGGTCTAGCAGTGTTATGCTACAAAAAATATTATTGGTAAAAGCGGCCCTATATCTTTGCTCACTGCACAGACAAAATGTCTTCTTATCTATCGATATTTGCATAATTAATTTGATAACACAGACAATTTCTGGAACAATTTTTTGTCCAATTAAATTCCCATCTCAATGTGTATGGCTCATCAGTGTTAAATCTGTCTTTATTTCCCAACAGAACATTATGAAACCCATCCCGGGAGAATAGCAGCTTCCAGAACGCGGCGTTATTGCATTTGCCAGAGATCAGCTCGGAGTGGGCGGACCGACACCAGAACAATCGCAAATAAATAAATAAAAGAAATAAAAATAAGCATGTAGGGAGCAGGAACAATGGATTTTTAGTGAATTTGGACGTTCTTCTTCGTCTATGTGCGAGTATATTTTGGTTAGGTTTTTAGGCCAACTTGCGGAGGCTGAAGGAAGCTTTAAAGACTGGCACCTGCAAGACTAACTCTGTAACCTTTAAGCCTACACAGGTATTACATTATAGGCATGAGAATTTGATTCACATACATCTAAAAATCAACATTTAACTGTCAGATTTATGTTTAGTTTTAACCTGGTTTAGATCTTGAGCTAGTCTTGATCAGGACTACCTTAGCTGGAGGATTTGACCTGTTGTATGTTTTGGGTCGATTTGGGAAACCCAGCCAGACACAGGGAGAACATGCAAACTCCACACAGAAAACATCTGGCACACAGAAAACACAATCTGGCATCAGATTTGTGGAAATACTATTATGTTTTACAGCTCTGGAAAAAAAAAGAGGCCACTTTTTAAAAATAATAATACATTTTATTTATTAGTTGCCTTTCTGGACACTCAAGGTCGCCTTACAACAAGATTAATATACATTATAGGCAGTTAAAAGCAACAGTTAAAATACAAACAGTTAAAAACAAACAGTTAAACATTTAAACAATAATTTTTTTTTAAAACAGTTAAACATTTAAAACATTTAGGACAGTGCAGTTATGGTTGGAGTGAAAAGGCCATTCTGAACAGATGAGTTTTGAGTTTGGTTTTGAAGTTTGGGAGTGTGTCGGTGTTGCGGAGGTCAGGAGGGAGAGAGTGACCAGACGGGCAGAGGGGACAGAGAGCTGGAGAGAGGAGGAGGAGCGCAGAGAGCGAGCAGGTGTTAGGGTTAGGGTTGAGGTGCGAGGTTGTGGAAGACTTTGAATGTGTGGAGCAGGATTTTGTAGTGAATGTGGTGTGTGATGGGGAGCCAGTGGAGCTGTATTCTGAACCAGTTGAAGTTTATGTAGAGTTTTTGTTCTGTTCTGCCGAAGCAGACAGAAGTTAAAGGGATAGTTTTTTTTTTTTTTTATGTGAATCTGTATGGCGTCCCCTTCAGCAGTGTCATCCATTAACACTGATTTACCCCTGACAGTGTCCTGTGAGCCAAGTTCTGCCCCAGTTCTGGAGCTGACGAAAGTAGTTCCGGCAAGTTAGCCAGGACAGTTGATAAAGCTTGTTTTTCTTCTCAAAACAATATTTGTCCAAAAAGTGATATATTTGCGTCACAAAACAGTCGTAATTGCTTGGTGCTATTTTCTGTCGATTCGTATCACTGCACGCCTATTATTATTATTAGCCTGTTCACTTGTAAACATCGCCACTCACTTGGACCTACTTTCGTCAGCTCCAGAATCAGGCAGAACTCAGCTCAGAGGACACTGTCAGGGATAAGTCAGTGCAATGCACGACACTGCTGAAGGGGACGTCATACAGATTCACATCAAAAAACCCGAACTATCCCTTTAATGATGGTGAGCCTATTTGGTCCCCTGGCGTCCTGTCCTCCAATGTGTCTGCTCCTTTTCCTCCTCGTCCACACGGCTGGAAGAGACCAGGCGGGCTGCAGACTCCAGTACACCAGGTGGGGGAGATGGCCTTTTTGCGGAAGGCACTCCCTTGTCTTCATCAGAAGAACGGGTCCGTTTAGAGGGCACTTTCCTGACAATGGAAGGGGCTGTGCATGCGAGCCTGACCTGAAAAAAAAACAAAAAAGAGTGTTATTCTTGTAGACACAACTTTACAAACCATAAAGAGAACAACAGTGGGAGCATTGTACCTTCAGGGGGTCCGTGTCGTTATAATACAGGATTGCCTTCCTAGGAGGAACGGTATTTGACTTTATTTTCCGGCAGACTTCCTTCAGGAGGTCCGCGTCGTTATAATCCTTCCTAGTAGGCACGACATTTGACTTTATTTTCTGGCAGACTTCAGCCAAATGTTCATCGTTGGTGTCCACCAGGGGCTTGGCCACGGGGCAGGCGGGTTTAGGCCTCGGAGCCACATGCACATATGGCTTCATGCTCTGTAAAAACTCAAATGTTTTCCAGCTCTTCCACATTAGAGGAGTAAGGAATTGTTTTTTTGGTTTGCTCTTCTTGTCTGTGGTTTTTACAGAGCTGCGAGAGTCGGACTTGGCAGGACCAGAAGTCGCTGCCTTCTGAAACAAGAAAAAAATAAACAGATTTACATAACAGCACTATCAATTCACATCACTAGACCAATGCAAACTGTTCAACACGTTCATAATGTGATTTAAAGAGGATATTATATCTGACAGACAAGTCAGAACACAGAAATTACACTGACTAAAGTTGCTGGATTAACACACTTTGTGACCTAGTGAACTAGTTTTTTCATAAGCTGTGGCCACTTCTAAAACTACAGGATTTGGTTGTAAACAAGAAGAAAAAAACAAATTATATTTTTTACCTTAGAGGTTGTAGCGCTGCCATTCTGTGGAGCAGACTGAGAGGCCTTGTTCACTCTGGCTCTTCTCCTGGCTCTGGTCCTGGCTCTTCTACTGGCTCTACTCCTGGCTCTGCTCCTGGCTCTGCTATTTTTCGGGACCTTCACCTTTGAAGATGAACCACAAGGGTTCTGGGAAAATTTTCTGAACTTTGGTGCCACAGTGGTATTTCTCTATGGAAAAAAAAAGTGTTATTCTTGTTGATACAACTTTAAAACCATAAAGAGAACAAAGGCGGCATGGTGGCTGAGTGGCTAGCACTCACGCCTCACAGCAAGAAGGTTCCGGGTTCGATCCCCGGGTCGCCCAGGGCCTTTCTGTGTGGAGTTTGCATGTTCTCCCTGTCTGGGTGGGTTTCCTCCGGGCACTCCGGTTTCCCCCACCAAAACATGCTCCAATCCTCCAGCTGTGGTCCTGACCAAGCCAAAGCAGTAAGATCATGGAGATGGGTCTAAAATAAATGAATTAATAAACAACAGTAGGAGCATTGTACCTTCAGGAGGTCCGCGTCGTTATAATCCTTCCTAGTAGGCACGACATTTGACTTTATTTTCCGGCAGACTTCAGCCAAATGTTCATCGCTGGTGTCCACCAGGGGCTTGGCGACGGGGCAGGCGGGTTTAGGCCTCGGAGCCACATGCACATATGGCTTCATGCTCTGTAAAAACTCAAATGTTTTCCAGTTCTTCATTAGAGGAGCAAGGAATAAATAAAGAAATTATTTATTTGGGTCCACTGTGTGTACAAAGCAATGGCAAACAGGCCGTATAAGAATAACAAGAAAAGAAATAGCTAAAATAGTTTTACTTATAGATTTATATACACAGCAGATGCAGCAAACTTGTTCCACTCTCTGAGCTACGAGCACGATCCATGAATGTCTCGAATCCAGTCCAGATCAATGATCAATGTCAGCTTTTGATCTTTGATCTTTGATCTGATTTGATCTTTGATCTTGACTTTTTGTCAAGTCAAATCAATGATTAAAGTCAATTTTCTTTGATCTTTGATTTGATCTTTGATCTTGACTTTTTTGTCTTTCTATTTCCAAAAAATATGGAAGAAAGATGCCATGTCATTCAAACAAACCAATCTTGAGGAGAAGGCTCTATGCACGGGTTTTAAATTTTATATTATAGGTGACATTTCAAGGCTTTGACCCTTCAATATTTGACTGAAATGTTACAATGACAACTGATCTAATTTGTAACAACTATAAAAGCCATGGATAAACAATTTACTAATTTAAATTCTTAATAATAAAATATATATATTATTTATTTTATTTTGTTTTTTCCACTCGGAAGGGCAACGTCAGTCCAGGAGAGCATCGGGGCAGTTGCCCGGGCGACCTGAGCAACCCCTCTGTGCACGTCACTGGCTGTGATACATACAGAGATGCTGATTTTATTTAAAAGCGCCTTTCAGAACACCCAAGGACACTGTACAAGGTTAAAATGAATAAAAAGCAAAAACAAACAATACAATAAAACATATAAAACAAGATAAAAACAAAATCAGAGTGGAGTGATTGGCTATGAGAGGTAGGACAGTCTGAACAGGTGGGTTTTGAGTCTGGATTTAAAGAGTGGGAGAGAGTCTATATTACAGAGGTCAGGAGGGAGAGAGTTCCAGAGCTGAGGAGCAGAGCGGCTGAAGGCTCTGCTCCCCATGGTGATGAGACGGGTAGAGGGGACAGAGAGCTGAAGAGAGGAGGAAGAGCGGAGGGTGCGGGATGGAGTGGCGATGTGGATGAGGTCACATATGTATGGTGGGGCTAGGTTGTGTAATGCTTTGAATGTGGTAATGAGTATTTTGAAGTGAATTCGCTGTTTTATGGGGAGCCAGTGGAGTTCTTGTAGTACGGGGGTGATGTGATGGATAGTGGGTGTCCGAGTGATTATTCGGGCTGCAGAGTTCTGTAGGAGCTGCAGTTTCTGAAGGGATTTGTTGGGGAGACCAAAAAGAAGAGAGTTACAGTAATCGATGGAGGAGGTGACAAGGCTGTGGACTAGGACGGCAGTATGTTGTGCAAGTGGAAGTATGCAGACCAGGTGACATTATTGATGTGAGAGTGAAATGAAAGTGTGCTGTCGAGGATGACACCCAGACTCTTGACCTGAAGAGAGGGATGGACAGTTGAGTTGTTAATGTTAATGGAGAAGCTGTTAGATTTGGAGAGTGTGGATGGAGTGCTAGGAGGACTTCTGTTTTGGAACTATTGAGCATTAGGAAGTTGGAGGAGAACCAAGAGTTGATTTCCTGTAGGCGGTGGGAGTGATGAGGAGGGTTTGGAGGAAAGGTAGAGCTGGGTGTCATCCGCGTAGCAATGGAAATGAATGTATATACTTGCTTTGCTGTGTGTTTCATATACATAGTCCAAGCAGGGGGATAATTTGGCCCGTTACACTCATGGAGACCAAACCAGACCAAGTTACAGGTCAGATCTTTGGAGAGGAAACCCTGCTCACAGTCTTAATTCCTGTTTTTTAGGTATTTTTGAGCTAAAAAATAAAAATAAAAAAAACAACAACCTGTAATTAAATAAATGTCGAGTAGCGCTGTTTAATGTCATACTGTTGAACATTCCAGGCAGAGCAATGACATCTCCATAGAAACAAGCTGGTGACAGACCCCCCACTCAAAAAGTTACATAGTGCACCTTTAAGGTAGAGGGCACCTGCTCTTGGTTGTGTGTCTATTGGCTAAGAAAAATGAAATAAAACCTTTTTTTCAGTGCCTCCACAGGCCACGATGATGATCTTAATGTCTTTAAATCAATTCATGGTTTCTAAAATAAATGATATGAAATAATGCTAGCCGATATCAACACCACATTATATCATACCTAATCTAAATTTAAATATGCCAAAAGACATAAGGTCTACAGAAAGTGTTAAAATCCTTCCTTAAACCTGACAGATTGCTCTTATATAAATGTATGGCCTGTTTGGGTTGTGAGTGTTGAATGTGATGATGCAATGAGTTACGTAACTGTTTTAACTGAATCTGCATTTTTATTTTTAAAGTAGGTGCAGTGCCATAGGTGTAGACTCAATAGCCGCTTTCAGACTGTCGGGCCAAAGCCGAGCCAACAGGGGCGTATCAGGGCTAATTGCTTTCACACATCCAGGGCCAGGTGCTAACAGGGGCTAGGGGCCAGGATCTTGGAGCTAATGGCCCGCGATTTCTGGCCCGAGCAAAACGATGGGCCGGAGAGGTGCTAGAGGCGGTGTCAAGGTCGGGGTGGGGCCAACATTTGGAAGCAAAATAAAGCGAAGATTACAGACTATTACCTGTACATTCATTACCGTCACAAAAAGTAAGAAGATGGATCGCCAGTTCTGGTCAGCTGAAGAGGTCCGTGATGCACATAGCCTCCGTAACAGCAGACATTTTTTCTCCTGGTTATAAATAAGTATGCAGTTAAGAAATTAAGTGTGAGGAGGCATCAAGCACCATGGGTCAACCAGGAATTGAAGACCTCTATGCACCACAGAGATGAGGCCAAGCTCTTGGCACAAAAATCAAAAGTGGTAGAAGATAAGCAACACTATTGTAAGCTGAGAAATGCTGTTACTAAATTAAATCTAAAGAAGAAGCGACAATATTATGCACAGCAACTAGAAAGGACAAAAACTGATCAGAAGACTCTAAACAGCATGATGGGTAGGACCATTTCTACACAGCCTACATTTATTGATAATGGGGTATTGTTATCACCAAACCAAAAATGTACCCAATCATCTAAATGTTTTTTTCAGAGATAAAGTGTCAAATTTGAGAAAAACTGGGGAATGGAATGAATAGTTCATTTAAAGACAATCTAAAAGATTTTATGAGAAACAAGTCCTGTCAATTTAATTTTACTGATTTTACTTCTGAAACTATTTTAAAGTTAATCAAAGCTGTCTGTAAATGTAAGCCTGCAGGCATTGATGCTATTGATGAAAAACTAATCCATCTCGCAGCACATTATCTTGCCGATCCAATTTGTTATATTTTCAATAATAGCCTAAAAACAGACACTTTTCCGAAAGTCTGGAAAGAGGCCAAGATCATTCCATTATCTAAGAACAAGAATATGCCTTTTTCTGGCCCTAACAGTCGGCCTATTAGTTTGTTACCTGCTCTAAGCAAAATCTTTGAAAAAGCCATATTTATTCAAATACAGTCCTATTTCTGGAAACATGACTTCTTGACAAGTTTTCAACATGCTTATAAAAAAGGATACTTCACTTGTTCAGCATTGACACAAATGACTGATGAATGGTACAGAGAGCTGGACAAACAGATTATTTGTGGAGCTATCCTTCTAGATTTTTTAGCTGCTTTTGATTTAATAGATTATAGTTTACTTTTAGAAAAAATAGAGCTGTACGGATTTCAACCACCGGCATTGACGTGGATAAGCAGCTATCTGTCTAACAGATCATACAGTGTATATTTTAATGACACACAATGACACACAGTCCACTGACACACTGTGGACTGTGGTATTCCTCAAGGGAGCTGCCTTGGTCCACTGTTGTATGCCATTTTCACAAATGATCTACCATTAGTCCTGAAACAAGCAAAAATACCAATGTATGCTGATGATACAACAGTCTACGCATCTGCAAAATCCATATCTGAACTGTCATCAATTTTAAACAAAGAACTAAAGATGGTTGAGCAATGGGTCTCATATAATAAACTGATATTAAACACTTCAAAAACAAAAAGCATAAATCTCAAATAAATCTCTTAAGCACAATCCAAAGTTAAATTTATTCATTAATAACACTCCTTAATAACACGTAATCTCTGTTTTGCCTATTGTGTTTTTTTTGTCTATGTTTACCTGAGTGTTTGCACATTTTTTTCTTGTCTTGTCTTTATTTTTTTTATTTTTTTTATTTTTTTTTAAGCTTGTTGTTTTTTTAAAACTTTGTAAAACTTGTTAAAACTTTTAAAACTTGTAAAAACTTGTCTAGTCCAGTATGTCTTTACATTTCGTTTTTTTTTTTTTTACTTGAATCTTTGCACTGAGGTGGGAGAGGACAGCAATTTCATCTGGGCTATATATTCTTGTATGTATATGCACATGTGACAATAAAGAGAAATTGAATTGAATTGAATATATCAGGTATCAGAGGCTAGGCTTTTAGGTGTCTACCTGGACAACAAGTTGTCTTGGACAAGACATATTGAGTTCATTACAAAGAAAATGGGAAGATCTTTAGCTTGTTGTTAGAACTTTAATAATTTCTCAACTTGACTATTGTCAGATCATTTGGTCCACGGCTAAAAGAAAAGATCTTGAGAGACTCCAATTATTGCAGAACAAAGCAGTTTGTGTCGCACTAAACTGCCCTTACAGAACCAGTATAATAACTCTGCATTCTAATCTAGGTTGGCTAAAGGTTCAGGATCAAGCACTGGCTTCTTTATTATTCTCCACATGGAAAGTATTAAAATAAAAAAATCCACTATTTTTGTCCGATCAGTTTGAGAATAATAGAGAACCACACGGTTACGGCACTAGACATGTGTCAGAAGGACGGTTTAAAATTCCAAAAGCAAATACAAATTTTCTCCAACGCACCTTTATCTATAGAGCGATAAAAGGATGGAATATTTTGCCATTGAGGCTCATTGAAACAGAACAGAAGTTGGACTTTAAAAGAAAACTGAAAAATTACATCGGAATTGGCTATTTGTAATATGAATTGTTGTGGAATATCAACAAATTGCAGATTTTTGCTGTCTTTTTATAGAAATGTTGATGTGTGTGATGCGCCTTTTGTCTGTCATATGTGTGACATTTATTGAAATGTATTGATGTGTGATATTTATTGAAATTGATGTATTGATGTATGTTTTGTACTTTTGATAAAAGGAGAAGTTCAATTTGTCAACTGGACAAAGTTTGTTTGGTTGAAAACGTTTCGCCGCTCATCCGAGAGGCTTCGTCAGCTCTAATAAGAATACTGGTAAGACACTTGCTTATATCTTGCTGTAGGGAGGAGCTACCTAGCTAACTACTTTCCGGAACTATCTCATTGGTTTCCGTCTTTTGTTTCTCTGGCGTCTAGATAATGATCCCTATTCATCCCTACACGACTGTTTTTCCCACCTCTGGCCCTGCCCGGCTAACCCTATTGTTTCCCTGTTTGCTTGATCTAGGCTTAAGAATGGAATTGTAGATGGGATGCAAATTATGTCTGACTCCACCATTTCTGTTCAGAGAAGGATTCTCTGTGTACTTTTGTACTTTGTGCTTTTTAGCAAGGACCCCAGGAAGATTAGCTGGCTGCAAAGCACAGCTAATGGGGATCCTAATAATAAACTAAACTAAACTTTCTTTCTTGTCTCCGTCGGAACATGATCATGAGTGCGTGCAGAGGTTCCATAGCGTTCATTATGAGTGTTGTAGTGTTCGTAGTCACAGGTATCGGCAGTAGTTGTTGATCTGATACTTCATATACAAATCATCTTCTGTCTTCGTGCTACTGAATCGCCCGCCTATCCTGTTTTAAAATGGGCTGTATCAGTGACGTTTCCGCAAATGAGGACATGACACGGAGAGGCTAGTAGCCCAACAGTGTGAACACAACCGCTCTAAGGGCATGGGGCTAGTGGGCTGGGGCTATTAGCACCAAGGTGGACCCCTAGTCACGCGGCCCGGCCCGGCTCAACAGTCTGAAAGTGGCTAATGTAGACCCAGGAATGAAGAACATTTGTATTAGAAGCTTAAAGGCCCTATCCATCCATCAGTTTCCTTATCCAGAATCACACGCGGAGGCAACAGTCTAAGCAGGGATTCCCAGACTTCCTTCACCCTGGACACTTCCTCCAGCTCCTCCGGGGATACCCCAAGGCGTGTCCTGGGTCTTCCCCGGGGCCTCCTCCCAGTGTGACATGCCTGGAACACTTCCCGAGGGAAGCATCCAGGAGCCACCTCAGTTGCTCCTCTCGATGTGGAGGAGCAGCGGCTCTACTCCGAGCCCCTCCCATGTGACTGAGCTCCTCACCCTATCTCTAAGGGAGCGCCCAGCCACTCTGTGGAGGAAACTCATTTCAGCCTCTTGTATCCGCGATCTCGTCTTTTAGTCATTACCCAGAGCTCATGAGAGAGTGACCGGTAAATTAAGAGCTTTGTCTTTTGGCTCAGCTCCCTCCACACCACAACGGTCCGGTTCAGCGACCGCATCACTGCCGACGCTGCACCGATCCGCCTGTCAATCTCACACTCCATCCTCCCGTTACTCGTGAACAAGACCCCAAGATACTTGAACTCCTCGACTTAAGGCAAGGACTCTCCACCCACCCTATATATAAAGGCCCTATATTACGCCAAATTGACTCTTGTGAGCTATAAGCCATGTCTTAATGCTGTTACCTCCTCAAAAACATAACTGGAATTGTGTTTTGTCTAATTCACACATGTTTGAGTAACACTTTATTACTAGTCTGTCTACATCTTCAAAGCTCAAAATGCTCTGTCCCACCTTGTGATGTCATGAAGTGGTTGTTTTCAAGTTAACAGCTACCTCTTACCTTTTGTTTATGTAACCCTACATTGTTAATACTACTAATAATACCTGTAAATGTCTAAATTGAGGGTTATCTAATTCTGGATTCAATGAGGAAGTTGGTTGGAAATTGATCAACAGTTAATAGACTGGTAGACTCCACTCCAAAAGAACCACACTACAACTGATTTATGATTAAATGCAGAACTAATGATTATTGGTCAAATTCAGTGATATTTGTTCATTTGCAGTAATTTACAATAACACAAATTACTCTGACACATTGTCCAAAATCACCTCTGAGATCTCAGGGAAAAAACAAAATGATATATTGTCCAGTCCAAATCAAAAATTACTTTTTGAGTGCACTCAATAGAAATTTGTCCTACCGCCCCTTAATACTTGGCATCATGTACATGATGCAGTGCTGTTAGACGAGGAGGTAGACCAGGAACTAGGCACCAAGGTGAAGAGGAGGAATCCAGCGTTGGTAGAACCAGGAAAAGGATAAGGCCAGGAACCACGAAAAGGATGAGGCCAGAAACCAGGACCAGACCCTCTAAAAAAAACAGTCTACAAGACGTACAGCAAATCACTACAATTGTCCATTTAAAAAAAAAATAAACTGTAAGCTTGTAAACCTTGAATTAAACAAAATTTCATACTTGATGAATAGTTATCAGTATAGCCTTAACAATTCACCCCGACTAGTTTTATCAACAATAGGGTTCATAACAAATTTCTAATTAATTACAGTTCTTCCTCAGTGACTAATAAGGTACACAACAGAAAATGTGAACATGACTCACCGGAATAACCAGGTACTTTTCAATAGTCAACTCAGACCTCTCAAGTTTTGAAGTTTGGTAGGAGTGAGATTTATATTGGGGGAGCGGGATGGTGCGTGTGACTGCGTTTTTTCCGAAGAGGGGGAGGGGGCGGTTTACGAGTGACTTTTTTTCCATTAACTAACCGATTTTCTGGGCACATAAGCGCTGTGAACAGTGGCTACAGTTTTGAATTGCTTAACAACATTTCAGCGTGAGAAATACCACGTGTGGCGTTGAATTGCGTGTGTCACACTCTCAAAGCGTGAGACTTCGTGTCAGGTTAATCTATGGCCGTTTCCCAATTCAGCGACGGCACACTTGTGAGCGTCCTTGGGGATGAAAGAGCTTTTAGCGGATCTCCGCTTTTTATTCAGCCGCAGGGTCATTTTTTAATATCTGCAAAGTGTGAGCCGCGCGCGCGCGGGGGGGGGGGGGGGGGGGGGGGTGCATTTCAGATGTGGAGTTAGTGTGTGTTTGCTCAGACACATTAAAAATTAGGGGGAACATTGGCCATGTCCCAATTCCAAGTATTACTAGTCGCAATAGAATTATATTTTTGTCTTTAGGGAACAAGGAGCAGACCACCCGGCTCATTGAGCTGAGGCGGGACCTGTTCCATTTCGCAGATGGCCATGCGAGAAACATAGTGCACTAAGGACAGAGCAAGTGTGCGCCGTCTCGACGACAGACCGACGGCACGCTGAATTGGGAAACGGCCTATTTGTGCTCTGTTAGCAAGATGGCAGCAACAGGAAGAACAGAGCGAAGAAGAAAATTCTAAACCAATTTGGTGTGCTGCCATCTAGTGGCAAAACTGGGGATTGCACTTAATGTGGTTTATCGAGCACATTACATTTTGTTAGGGTTTTACTGGGGCAAAATTAACAGGGTTACATTTAGTCGAGATTGGCAATTCCAGGTCTGAAATCATCCGAATGATTCTAGTGAAGGTGCATGGATTTTAAAAACACAGTAGCGCACTTCCTGTATAACCACAGGACATCACAAGGACTTTTTTCCCTGTTTGACACAACACAACTCCAGGTATGTTTTTATGATGAAACAACATTATAATAGATCAGAACTAGCATAAGATGGACTCTTTAATAATCCCCAAGCCATGGTCAGACCCAGAAGTTACGTATATGAGGTTAATATGTTGAAATTAAAGTGTTTATGATCTTCATAATCATAAACTAATCCGCCCAATCCAGTAACTATTATTCTTTTCTAGATTACATTACATCATGCTTTTGTTGGAGCTCACATGATCTAACCTTACATAAAGTCATAAAAGTCTTGCCTGGAAGTATTATTTATGATTGTCAACCGAGCAGCTGCACATTGTAAAAGTCCAAAAGGTAAACACAGAATAAGGAAGCTCCACAACACAAATATTTGATTTATAGTGGCTTTTAAAGGTCAACCAGGTGAACGCGCTCTGGGGTCATAGACTGTTTATGTAAATGGACATAATAAATGGACACAACATAGAACCTGTTGCTGTTCCAAATTTGGCTCCATCGATTCTGGCTCCATCGACTTAACAATCGACTTAACAGTCATCCCTCTCTCTGTAACTGCTGCTGTCATTTTGGTCTTAAAATGTTCGCGTTAACCCACTCTAAATGATCCTGGTATTTTTATTTTGCTTTTTTCTCTATAAATAAATTCCTATTCCTATTATGGAACTCCAAATTCACTCCTATAACCTACAGCCTCAGTGAGCTTCATTTGACTTGAGCTGGACGCTATGGGTGAGGTCACATTCCCTTAGTTCAAAGTTCAAAAGTTTAAAGTCAGCTTTATTGTCAAAAAACATATGTACAGGTTGCACACACAGGATTTGAAATTGCAGCGCCCCCTAGGCCCACAGTGAACATAAAACATGTGATAAACAAGACGATAAACACCAGGACTAAAACATCACATATACCTGTAGCAAAAGTGGAGTAAACTTGTATATAAAACAAATAGGTAAAACACGCAATGTCTAGCAAAAGGAGAAATTCAATTTGTCAACTGGACAAAAGTTTATTTGGTCGAATACGTTTCGCAGCTCATCCAAGCTGCTTCTTCAGTTCTAGTCAGACACTGGTGGACACTGCCTATATCTGCCTGAAGGGAGGAGCTAACTACAATGAAATTACTTTGAAAGGTGGGCCTATTCAATATGTAGTGGGAGTGGAGTGTGGGGTCTTGTTAGCAGAACCATTCAGGGCCATAATGGGTGTTTTCACACCTCTGGACCTGACCTGCTGCCCTATTGTTTTCTTTGTTTGTTTTGATTTAGGTTTGAGGTTAGAGTTATAAATGGGAGACAAATTATGTCTGAGACCTCCATTTCTGTTCAAGGAAGGATTCTCTATCTTGACAAAAAATTGCCTCTTTAACTCCCCTCTCAAACCAGTTCTTTTTCTGGCCAAGTTCTGTACCTCACTGTCACTGAGAGGAAACTGAAAACAAATAGATGTGATAGTTTCATAGTAATTTCATTGTAATTAGCTCCTTCCTTCAGACAGTTTTAAGCAGTGTCCTCCAGCATCTGACCAGAACTGAAGAAGCAGCTTGGATGAGCTGCGAAATGTATTCGACCAAATAAACTTTTGTCCAGTTGACAAATTGAATTTCTCCTTTTGCAATGGATTCTGCCTCGACGACTGAGGGATTCTACACACATCTTAAGAACAATGTCTAGTGTAATAAAATTCGGTGTGTAGCAGCCTTGCTTCCGTCAGTCTGCCCCGGGGCAGCTGTGGCTGCAAAAAGTAGCTTACAACCACCAAGTGTGGAGTGAATGAACAATGAACTGTAAAGCGCTTTGGGTGTCATGAAAGGCGCTATATAAATGCTATGACTTATTATTATTAATAATAAAGCTCAAATGGTGTCATTTAAGCAGCAGTGTCAGTGTCATAGTCCACTTCTTTATACACTCTGGTACTCTAAACTTTTTAAAGGAATTGTACTTTTTTCTAGCAGCATAATTTTACTCTGACTTGACTACTATTCTATCGAAGTAACAGTACTCTTAGTTGAGTAAAAGTTTTGGTTACTGCCGGTCTCAGAACTCAGTGGCAAGACTGTTGACTAGTAAAGACACACATGAGCATGTGACATCAAAATTATCCTCACTACACTGGCTCTCCATCAGCGTTCGAATCGATTTTAAAATTTTATTAATAAGTTTGGCCTCTGACCCGATTATGTTACTGACCTTCTCGTTTATTTGTTTTTTCAGGGTAGGTCCTACTCTCTCTCGACTCCACACTAGAGGGGACCGTGATTTTCTTTCAGAGCCCCAAAGCTACGAATTCCTTACCTGAGGAACTAAGAACGGCTGACTCTGTAGGCACTTGAAATCGAGTTAAAAACATGCTCCACTTTAATTGCTGAATGAATCACTTCCTCTTTCTAATCACCTGCTTCATCTGGGCCCATTCATCATCATCAAAGTAAAAAAAAAAAAATCATGCTTATGTAGAATGGCATTTATTTGTACATTACACATTAAGTTAAAAATTTGCTTTTAAGTTTAGTGAAAAAAAAGAATAATAATTTTGTCCAGCACGGTAGACGATTGAAGGTAGAGATCACCTGGTCTACTTGTGAGTATATTGGCTAAGAAAAAAGAAATAAAACCTATTTTTGAGTGCGTCCACTGGCCACCATGGCAACAAATCTTAATGTCTTCAAATCAATTTATGTTCTTTAACATAAATGAAATATGAAATAATGTCATCTGATATCAACAACTCTTCTGTGTACAACATTATATCATACCTAATATCTAAATTTAAATGTGCCAAAGGACATAAAGTCTACAAACGTGTGAAAACGCTGTATTAAACTTTTAAAATTGACTCTTATATAACATTATTTAAAAACACGCTTATATAGAATGGCATTTGTACAATGGATATAGTTATTTTTATTCTGTCTTGTACTTATTAATTAATCTGTGCCTTATGACTGCTTATTTAACTGTATGTAAAGTAACTCTGCTAAGAAAAGTGCTATATAAATAAAGTTATTATTATGAATATTATTATTACTCTTCCCACTGTGAGTAAGTCTAGAAGCGACAAAAGCAAATGCCAGCCGGTTAATTAAAATGTGACTGGTGACTAACCAGAGACGTCACCGATAGACTTCCCCTTTAATTGCTGACTGGAACTTCCGCTTCTTCGCTCGCTGCTTTATCAGATCCTGCGCAGTCGTCATCATTATTTACGAAACACGATGACGATTAAAGGGCCCATTTTACACTTTTCTGATCCAATTAGACTACGGTTTCTTCATCACAATCACACCTGGAGTTCTGTTTTGTTTCACCACACAAACTCTGTTCTTCTCTCAAACTGAAAACACTCTTAAATTCTGTCAGGAAGGGTTCCACTGTGTTTTTAAACTTCATAAACCTTCACTAGAATCATTTGAATGATCTTTACTGAACAATTTTTTTTTTTTTTAAGTAGCTGTTAACTTGAAAACTACCACATCATGACATCACAAGGTGGAAAAGAGCATTTTGAGCTTTGGAGATGTAGATAGACTGACAATAAAGGATTATTCAAACATGTGTGAATGAAACAAAATGAAACTCTGGGCATGTTTTTGAGAAGTAACAGCATTATAACATGGCCTAAAGCTCACAAGAGTCACAAGACCTTTAACCTTCAAGCGACCGTGTGTAGTCTGGTTAACACCTGACCATATCACAAGTGAGATATGGGTCTGGAAACTCGCTTCGAAAAATCCCGTAGCGGAGGTGTGGTTAGCGATTGCCAACGGCCGTTTATTGGGCGTTATGAATGTCTATCATTGAGCGTATGCGTAAGTCCATAGCCAATCATGTCAGTTGTCAGTTCAAACTACAAGCTTCCGTTTGCCATGTAGTACGCGTCACCGTCTTGCCACACCTCCCCCGCTCTCTGATTGGGGCCCTAAATCTGGGACTCTCGCTTGGACGAGTTTCCAGGCCGCCTTCCAGTTCGAAACGAACGGAAGCGGCCTGGGAATTCCCAGGCTAGACCGTGTGGGGTCATTTACGACCCCAGCCATATGATTTAATGTGCCATCTCTTTATTTTGCATCCGAATTTTCTTTCCTAGCATGAGTTTGTCAGTCTACTAATCCTACACACTTTCACAGTTTTTTTGCAGGGATCAACCAATTAGTGTGGTGTATACATCACAAACTCTTGTGGGGTCATTTATGACCCCGGAGAGAAGCATTGGTTTTTAAACATTGGTTTTTAAATTTTATTCAAATGTAACCAGCCAGTGTGCCCAGAACATAGTCACAAACAAGTGGTTTGTGAAGATTGTGCTTGAAATGTTACTAATAGTGCATCGCTGAGTCAAATTTCAGTAGCTTTGTTAGAACTTGTTTTCATAACTGGGCATCTCATTTTGACAGTTACAATTTTCAGGTATTTCAGTAATCTAAAGAATTTTGTTTATCATATTACACATATACAAACAAGATGTTTCTGTGTTTTTTGTTTTAAACACAGGTGTGGTAGTAACATAGGTTGATTGAATGTTCTGAGTAGGGTGACTTCCTTACCAGTATTAGCATATTCCCTAGTCAGCAAGTCAGCTAATTATTTTTATTGATGTTAGCAGGATGCTAGCTCAACATAAGTCAAAATATATTTACTTAAACTTATTTTTTATAATGTACGTTTTCATTTAGTGTGGCAAAAAAAGAGCAATATTTTTGCATGTGGGAACTGACAAGGACTGTCTAAATAATCTGCGTTTGGTTATTTCTTGCAATAAAAGTATTGTTACCAAATACTTATTACATTAGATCATTATAAAATACCTGTCTTAAATACTGGGAGTAGTATAAGTGTGATAAACCCCCAACCAGCCTTTTATAATAAGGATCCCTGTACAGAGCACAATGGGGTCATATATGACCCCACTTGGTAATTTCAGTCAGTCAAAATAGCTTGGTCGCTTGAGGGTTAATAGTATATTTTTGTATTTATTCATTAATATAATCAATACTCGATGTCCTCAAACTCCAGCAACCTGTATTTGCACATAGTTCATTATAATTCATTACATCATTACTCTTGCTTTTAATTAACTTCAGCAATGACTTTATCGGTTACATATGAAGATGACACAAAATGCCACTATTGTTCATTTTGCCCATTGAAACAAAACGAAACATTTTAAATGATCCTGTTCCTGTAAGTGCGTAATGCTGGCCACTTAATTAAAGCATGCCTGGTAACCTACCTGATTCGTACTTCCACTTTAATTGCTGACTGAATCACTTCCTCTTTCTAATCACCTGCTTCATCTGGGCCCACTCATCGTCGTTGTCCTCATTTACGAAACGCAATGATGATTAAAGCAAGTATTCAAGACGTCTGTGATGTAAGGTAATTTGCCCATCTCTATCTGAAAATGTCATCTTCAAAAAAAAAAAAAATGTGAATGGGGATTTGAGGAAAATAAGTCTGGTCCTGTTACAGATATATTGTATAATAGGGTGGGCCAAAAAAATAAAAAAATCTAAATTCTAAATAGTTTACCTCCCAAGGTCTTAAGTGAGTCTACCTATAGAAACAATAACTTGCTTAATTATAATAACTAGCTTAATTGGTAATGTTTAGGGGCAGCTCAAGCTTGGTATTTTAGCCTTATGGCTTTGGCTATTGGTTAAGAAATCTTTAATCTAAAACTCTTCTAAGTTGCCTTTACAAAGAGCCACAGTCATTATTAAGATGTCTGCAAGGTGCCTCTATTTGATGTCAAATTTAGAGGAGCAGATAGTTGGAAGTAAATTGCCCTCACGGTCAAGATTCAAGATTCAAGATTGTTTATTTGTCATATGCAGAATCAACACAAGGTCAACAATGCAATGAAATGCTTAGGATCAGAGGAACCATTGACTCGCTAAGATAGTCAAGAAGTACTAATAGCAGCAATAATAGTACATGGTAAAAAGTGTTGCAAAAGTGCAGGGGGAGAAGTAAACAATATAATACAAATATGTAATAAAATGTAATAAAAAATACAAGGTACAATGTACAAAGGTACAGGTAGGATTAAATAAGGTGTAAGTAGAGTATTTCACAGATTGCACATAATATGGTGTGGTATAAGTGTTGCATGTGGATTTCGTATTGCACATAATATAGTATAAGTATTGCACAGGTTATTGCACAGGTAACAGTAGTTTACAGTGAGGTAGTGACAAACATGATACATTCATACAGAGCAGCAGCAGTAAACATATTATGCATAATGAAAAGTAGTTTAGTGCAGTATTAATGAGAGTTCAGTATTATTTAGAGTATTATCCAGAGTTCAGGTGCTCCGCATGTTTCTTCATCGTCATGTTTACCTGAAAGAAAGGGTAAATTTTTGTATAGCGCTTTTCTACCTTCAAGGCACTCAAAGCGCTTTACAAGAAGGAACTACTTGCCCAGGGACACAACGACAGCATCATCTGTGGGAGCTGGAATCTGGAATCACACTGCCAACCTGTGGGTAAGTGGATCTGACCGTTCAACCGATGATGTTTATGTCGAGCGCAGGACAAACGCTCTACCAACAGAGCTACTGTTGACAGTGAAAAGATTTTTTCACTTCTCTAGTGGAAATCATTGAAGAAAAACAGCAATAAAAGCATAAAGCAATCATGCAAATCAAAGCTCATCTTGTATTATTTAATTTTTTATTTAAACACTGTATTTACTTTTTATAAGAATTTGTCATCATTTAAATACAGTTTTTACAACTAAAGCCCTATTCGGATTGCCTGGTTTACACCTGACCATATCACAAGTGAGATATGGTCTGGGAGCCACCTTCGAAATATCTCGTAGCGGAGATGTGGTTTACGATCGCCAACGGCCGTTTATTGGGTGTTACGAATGTCTATCATTTGGCGTATACGTAGCCCATAGCCAATCATGTCAGTTGTCAGTTCAAACTACAAGCTTCTGTTTGTCACGTAGTACGCGTCACCGTCTTGCCATCCCTCCCCGCTCTCTGAGTGGCTCCCAGAATCAGGAGAGCTCGCTTGCCATAGTTGCCAGGCAGTCTTTCAGATCGGAACAAATGAAAGCAGCCTGGGATTTCCCAGGTTACTATTCGGACGGGATTAGTTTTATGGGGTGTCATGGGGTGAAGTAATAATTAGCAGGGAATTTCACCTTCTGTAAAACGGTCTGGAGGAATAGGTAATATTAATCCCATGCAAATGCGACTCTCGGACTGTATGTAATATTTCGTCACATCCGTTTAAAGAAATAATTTACTGCAATTTTCAAACATGGAGGAGCTTGAAGCGCTTTGTTTTTCCGGCAAGCAAAATGATCTACCGGTACTCTCAAACAAACGCACACATCGACCAATGAAAAAGCCCAAGAGGTATAAATCAGTCGTCAGAGGCATGAAACTTCTGCTTGTTTTAGGTAACGTTCGCTCTATTAGTCCTGATTATGGGCAATCATTTGCATAGTTCGCTAATATTTCACATAGGCTAATCATGACTTCTCTATCTATTGTGCACGGCGACGAAAACGTAACAGCAGAGCGTAAACAAACTCCTCCCATGTCAAATAAATATTACGGACATTTCTTGTCCTGTGTGAATGGGGTCATTTATATTACAGAGGTCGGTGTCTGCATAACTAACTCTTCTGAGCCACACAGACCAATTTTCTGGGCACAAAAGCGCTGTGACCAGTGGCTAGAGTTATGAATTGCTTAACAAAATTTCAGCGTGACAAATACCATGTGTGGCGTGTGAGCGTGTGAACTCGTTGAATTGCGTGTGTCACACTCTCAAAGCGTGAGACTTGAGAGCGCTGCTCTAAATATTAACCATTCAGACTGATATTTTACATGGATTTTTTTTTCATGGGTTAGACTCAAATAAAACATTAGGAGGGAAAGAAATTTTAAACTTAGTTAAAAACCCATTATTTTGTGACCAAGTTATGTCTCATTTGACACCGGTCTCTTACTGTCTTTTTTGTTACCCTCTGTTATTTATTATGACGTGTGAGCTACTGTACCTGAATAATTTCCCTTGTGGATCAATAAAGTTTGTTTGTCGATCTCAAAGTGATACCACCGGGCCAAAATACAAGTCAGACCTGTGGAGAGGTGAGCTTGCTTACAGTAAGAATGCAGGGTTTTTAAGTTTTTGAGCAGCAAACCACATGTACTTTTGAAAGTCGGCAAGACAGATAAGATTAAGGCCACAACATCACATTCGAGGCAAAGAAATACCATCTCCATGGAAACTAGCAGATGGCAGACCCCCCACCAGGAAAATTACATACTGCATCTTTAAACTGTCTCTCAATCTTTGTACAGTTAGAACGGTGGATATTTTTGTTGCTAAGACCAAGTTCAAATTTGGAAAAAAAACAGCATGCCAAAAAAGACTTAACATTTTCTTTAGTAAACAAAAAAGACGCAGGTTTGAAGTGTGATTTAGATTTGTGTCCTAAAAGGGGACATATGTAAGAAACAATTTTTGAGTTCTTAACCCTCGTCATCATCTTACTCAGCCGTATTTTGATTCATGCATGTGTGAGTAATCCAGTACTATGCTGCATTGAGGTGTGAATACTAAGAAAAGTTCTGGGTTTTTTTTTTAATTATTATTCAAGAAACTCAAATTCTGGGTAATAACTGGAGGGTTCATAACTGTCACAAGGCTTCATTGTCACGATGAAGACACGGACCAGTTCTACAGTTTAAACAAGAAATCAATGCACCTGTGTCTGGTAGTTATAATCTATGACATCTGTGGGTCATTATGTTATAATTTGGACATTTAAAGGGATTTGCGTTTTTTTTTTTTTTTTCAATGTGAATCTGTATGGCGTCCCCTTCAACAGTGTCGTCCATTAACACTGACTTACCGATGACAGCGTCCTCTGGGCCCAGTTCTGCTCCTGTTTTTTGTATGCCTTATAAATATTGTTTGATTGATTGATTGATTCTGTATCTCGCGAATGTAGTTCCGGTAAGTTAACGGGGACCATTTAATAAAGCTTGTTTTTAGACTTAGACTTAGGCAAACTTTATTGATCCACAAGGGAAATTGTTTTAGGTACGGTAGCTCACTCATCAAATATAATATACAATATAAAACAGAGGGTAAAAGAACAAAAAGAAAAATAGATGGAATATCAACCAAAGAGCAATAGACCTGTGTAAGATGAGACATAATTATATACATAAGATAATGGTAATAAATATATATATGTACAATCCGATTTAAATAGAAAAGTTGTAGTCAAATACAAAATACAGTATCAAATATGATTTTTCTTCTCAAAACAACATTTGTCCAAAAAGTGATATATTTGCGTCACAAACAGCGAAAAATTCAGCAGGCTAATTCGCATGGTGCTATTTTCTCTCAAGTCGTATCACTGCGCGCCTATTATTATTATTAGCCTGTTCACTTGTAAGTGAATGTTTACATGAGCCTGTTCACTTTGTTTACAGATGTTCACAGATGTTTACAAGTGAACAGGCTAATAATAATAATAGGCGCGCAGTGATACGACTTGAGAGAAAATAGCACCATGCGAATTACGCTGCTGAATTTTTCGCGGACAACTGTTTGTGATGCAAATATATCACTTTTTGGACAAATGTTGTTTTGAGAAGAAAAACAAGCTTTATTAAATGTCCCCGCTAACTTACCGGAACTACGTTCGCGAGCTACGGAACCGGAGCAGAACTGAGCCCAGACGACGCTGTCATGGGTAAGTCATTCTTAATGGACGACACTGTTGAAGGGGAAGCCATACAGATTCACATACATTTTTTTTTAAAAAGCACTATCCCTTTAAAATCACAATATTCATCTAAAATGGCTTAATAAAAAAACAAGTCCACTGACCTCCACATTAGAAACATGCAGTGCCCGCTGGGAGCTGACGTCGCCGTAAACAATATAGTGCTTTTTTTTTTTTTCTTCATTTATACCAAAATGACGAGGCGACGTTGCCGAATGCTACGCGCTTCACCGATTAAGAAAATAAATCTGAAGAACGAAGTAAGTCCAGAACGATGGGCATACGGGGGTAGATTAGAGCAGGGGTGTCAAACTCATTTTGGTCCGGGGGCCGTATCTAACCTACTTTGATCCTAAAGGGGCCAGATCAGTAAACTCATGGCAAATATACCCCAAAAATAGCAATAAGTCCAAATATTTGTCCAGAGAAACACAAATCTTTTACAGATTGCTGTTTCTTCAGTCACAGCAGTAATTCTTTTATCTTCTATCTTAATTCTCCATTCAAGTTATTATTCGAAATGTCGTGTCTCGTAGTGGCGTTTAAAATTATTCCTTGAGCACCGGCACTTGTTGCAAACACACCGAACGTACAGGTTTCCCATTCACCTCCGTGAACAAATAGGAATTAGTCAATTTTTCTTGGAAAATCCTGCACTCGGCGTCCACTTTTCTCATTTTTGACATTTTGCTGATGAGGGTGTCATGTCAACAGTCAAAACGATGGTCCTTTAAGAGCGTTTGGAAAGAGGCGAGTCATTTGTGCTGCTCTGGTGGGAGGGGCCACGCACAGAGGCGCTGGAGACGCTGTTATGCTAAACTGCGCAGAAAAGAGGCGCAGAAAATTACCAATATTTTAACAGAAAATTAAAACATAATTAAAATATTTTAATAGAAAATCAGCCAAGGGCCAGATTAAAGATCTTGGAGGGCCGGATCTGGCCCCTGGGCCGCATGTTTGACACCCCTGGATTAGAGCAATGACGTCTTGAATACAGGAGAATAAACATGCACGAATCACTCTAAATCCAACTTTGACAATGTTCATGAGAAGAGGAAACAACATATAACAACTATTAAAAGCTCTTAGAAGTCGATTTTGCATAATAGTCTGCTTTAAATCAACATTACGTAAACGCTGGCCCACTAGCCTACAAATAACACAACAGATTATAAAGCTGTAGACGTTTTCAATGCAAATCCACATACGTCCATGAATCCATTCTACTCGGATAACTTCACGCTAATCATTCTGTTGTCTGACCTACTTCAAGATTCATATTTACCATATTAAGGTTAATACTTCTAACAAGGTCTCCAGTTAAACCTATAGCCGCACTTTATATCATCGCAATTAGCAAACATCAACGCAAACATTAGCGCTCGCCCGAGGTCGCTAATGGTAGCACGGTCACAATTATTGTTATGTTTGGTTGGCTAATTAGCACTTCGATGTAATTATGGGTATTAGGTCAGTCGTGTGGATGCATAGATTTCTTACATTATCTGGATCGGTTGCCTTGAGGTAAATGAGGGCGACTCAGAGAATTAGTGCAGTGGGTTAATGTATTTTACATTTTTATTTATTTATCTTTTTTTTCTGATAAAAGAGAAGCTATAGCCAATATAAGTGGTCCTTCCTAGTAATGGACAATAGAGACTGAACAACAATATACTCAAAAGGTATGACTCACACAGGTGATACACTATATTACCAAAAGTATTCGCTCACCTGCCTTGACTCATACTATGAACTGAAGTGCCATCCCATTCCTAACCCATAGAGTTCAGTATGATGTCGGTCCACCTTTTGCAGCTATTACAGCTTCAACTCTTCTGGGAAGACTGTCCACAAGGTTGAAGAGAGTGTTTATAGGAATTTTTGACCATTCTTCCAAAAGCGCATTGGTGAGGTCACACACCAAGGGGTCCGCACCAAGGGGCCCGCTCCAAACTGTTCCCACAAGGTTGGGAGCATGGAATTGTCCAAAATGTTTTGGTATCCTGAAGCGTTCAAAGTTCGTTTCACTGGAACTAAGGGGCCAAGCCCTGTGGCCAGGCCAAGTGATTAGGACACCTGATTCTGATCATTTGAATGGGTGAGCGAATACTTTTGGTAATATAGTGTATCTGTGTCAAATCTGGCATGTAATATACATCGGTTTCCACCTGGAAAACTGGATAACTAGTGTAGTTCAATTTAAACAATCTTTCTAAATGCATGTAAACCTGGGAATTATGATTGAGATGTCGTGAATCGAACCTAAAAGATCCAAATAACACATATAAAGTAGAGATAATAATAATAATAATAATAATAATAATAATAATGCATCAGTTTTATAGCGCTTTTCTGGACACTCAAAGACGCTTTACGGGGCATTATACATTCATTCCATACTTGGTGGTGGTGAGCTATTGTAGCCACAGCTTTCCTGGGGGAGACTGACGGAAGCAAGGCTGACAATCTGCGCTATCGGCCCCTCCGACCACCACCAACACTCAAGCACACACCACTTTCATACTAGGCAATGTGGGTGGAGTGCCTTGCCTAAGGACACAATGAAGATTTTGTGACTGGCACTCACAGTGGCACCTGATTTTCACCGGCAGTCTCCCATCCAAATACTGACCAGGCCCGGCTCTGCTGAGCTTCTGAAATCTGATGGGATCAAGCTTTGACCAGCCGGTATGGCCATTATTGTGTGTCCTTTAACTTCAAGTTCTTTTTTAAAGACAGTACAGCAATGTGTATTTACCTTGTTGACAGGTCAACCAGGCTGACCACGCCTACAGGAAGTAACAACAGCTGATATACGACACGTCACCACCAACACCGGTGACACTTCTGAAGATGCAGCAGCAGCAGCCAAAACATGTCAACAAGGTAAATACTAGGGCTGTCATTTTGACATGTTAATTAGATTAATTACACTGCGTTATAAAAATTAACGTAATTAATTATGAGCGGCAATTCAATGCGCACATTTTAAATTTGGTGTGTGGTGAGCAAATTGCTGCCAGGGCCTTTGAACGGCAAGTTTATTTATAAAAAGAACAAAGACGGGACTTTCAACAAGAATGCCGTGATTTGGAGCTTTTGTACAAAAGAATTTTCCGATCACCGAAGCTGCTCCAGCCTGACGGATCATTTGAACAATAAACACGTCCGGACCAGTTCCATCGTTCCTGGTGATAGAGCGAGCGTGAGCGCAGATTCAGATTCAAGTATTTATTGTCATTGCACAAGAAAGAACAACGAAAGTGTGTTTGGAGCATCCACATACGTAGTTGTAAAGTGTGAAATAATAAAGTGCAAACTCAGTGAAATAAATACCCCTCAATAACCCCAGTGTAAACATTTGTAAACATTTGACATCAGTACTTCACCAAACCACCAAACCATACTCGCAGAATTTGGGAAATGAATGAGCAAAGCGACCACTTGAAAACTGACAAACTCCATCGCAAACTGGGTTCCTTCGTTCGCTCACTCACAATCTCTCTCTCTTTCTATCTCTCCCTATCTCTCACACACTCTTAAAATGCCATTAATTACAAATCCTGTAATTAATAATTTTTTTAATCACCTGACAACACTAGTAAATACACATTACAGTGGTACCTCACCTTACGAAATTAAATTGCTCCAGTAGAGACTGTGTAGACCCAGGACTAAACGTGGACTATACCAGTCTAGACCAAGGTCTAAACCTGGACTGGACCAGGTCTAGACCTGGACTAAACCAGGACTGGACCAGGACTAAACCTGGACTAAACCAGGTGGATTAAAGCGCCGCGTGCGGGTCTATTTCCTGGTTTTGTTTCGAGTCACGGCTGAAGCGAGCAGCGAGGAGGGGAGGGGATGTGCCTCGGGACCGCAGGCAGTCTGAGCGCATGAACGAACGCATGCAAGAGCCGCGGTGGTCTAATCCTGGTTCAGACCTGGTTTAGACATGGCACGGTTTGAGCACGGGTCTCGTGCTCGCGCCCCGCGCCAGGTCATGCTGTGCTATCACACACGTGTCCGCGCGCACACACACCGCCCTCCCCCTTCCCCCCACGCTTCACTATTAATACATTTTGTTGAAAATCTATGAAAGTTTGAGTGTTTAAACGAGAGAGAAATGTGAGAAAAGTTTAAATCCAGTCTGAGAAAAGCGTATAATGTGTGTGGCTGAATTTTTGAGATTTCGCGTTTCGTAACTTAAATTTTCTTTCGTATCTAGAGACCAAAATTTAACGTGAAGGCGTTTCGTAACTTGAAATTTTCGTTTGTTGGGTCTTTCGTAAGGTGAGGTACCACTGTACTATTGTCTTTAAAAAAGAACCCAAGAAGGTAAAATCAGATCTGTTATACAGCGGCAGAGAGGTGGTCACCTTGAAAGTAGAAAGTTGGTGGTTCACTCCCAGCTCTGACCTCACTGTTGTGTCCTGGTGCAAAGCACTTTCTTCGGCTGGTGATATTTTGTGGTGACATCAGCTGGAGGTGTTCTACATGTATCTCTATTGGTGGAATGTTCATGAGTTACCATGGTGACAGAACGGACACATTTGCAAACTCTGAAGATGAAGATGGTCTGAAAACTCAAGAAGAAATGCTAAATGGATTTAAACAACACGTTTTCTCGAGCATGTGTTCAAGTGCACATTATCATTATCATAACTCCACTCTGGTCTCTCAGAAAGTTGTGTAACTCACTTTTAGTCTTAATTATTAGGATGTTCATAATGCAGAAAGATAAGTGAGGAATAACTCCAAACCGTTTAAAATGAACTAGTTGAATGAACTGTTTTTCACCTTTTCAAAGGTTCTGTTATGCAAAATTGACTCTTTTGAGATTTTAGCCGTGTTATAATGCTGTTACCTCCTCAAAAACATTCCTGGAATTGTGTTTTGTCTGGATCATTCACACATGTTTGAGTAATCCTTTATTATTCATCTGTGTACAGTGGTCCCTCGCTATATCGCGGTTCACTTTTCGCGGCCTCGCTGTTTCGTGGATTTTTTTCAATTTTTTTTATTTTTATTTAATTTTTTTTATATAGTGTATCAACATTGTGTTCTGCGTCCTGATTGGCTAAGGGAGTGTAGACTTTTGCCGATTTGTCAGTCGTTCTCCGTGTCGTGTCTCCTGTACAGTACAGAATGTGTTGAGTTTGCCAGATTTATATAGATGCTATAGAGGGGGGACGCGGGGGAGGGCACGGCTCCGGGAGTCCGGCTGGATGCGTGAGGGGCGCGGAGTCATGAGTCACTGGATCTGTAGGAAGCGGGACTAAGTCCAGACCGGGACCAGACCGAGACTAGACCAGGACCAGACCGGGATTAGACCAGGACTAACCTATGAGGACTAGACCGGGACTAGACCAGGACTAAACATGGACTAAACCAGGTCTAAACCAGGACTAAACCAGGTCTAAACCAGGTCTAAACCTGGACTAAATCAGGACTAAACCTGGACTAGACCAGGACTAAACCTGGACTAAACCAAGACTAGACCAGGACTAGACCAGGTCTAAACCAGGATTAAACCACTGCATGCCGCTCTTTGACTGTTTCGTGCGGCATTCATGTTGAGGTTTGATGTGCGTGTCCGCTTCGTGGCTCGGACTGCGTCGTTGGATGCGGTCCCGAGGGGAAGACACGGTCCGGACACTGCCGGCCTCGGTCTCGTGCTCGCAGCCCCGGGTGGGATGCATGGCCTCGCGCCGGTCATGCTGCTCTATGGATTTGACCACGATGAGTGAGTGCACGTGTCCGCGCACCCCCCCCCCCCTCCCACGCTTCACTATTAATACATTTTATTGAAAATCTACAAAAGTTTGAGTGTTCAAACGAGAGAGAAATGTGAAAAAAACGTTAATTCCAGTCTGAGAAAAGTGTATAATGTGTGTGGCGAGGCATTTACAGCCTTAAAACATGTAGAATAATTGTAAAATATAAGGTTGTCCTACTTCGCCGATTTAGCTTATTGTGGGTTATTTTTAGAATGTAACCCCCCGCGATAAACGAGAGACCACTGTACATCTACAAAGCTCAAAATGCTCTGTTCCACCTTGTGATGTCATAAAGTAGTTTTTGAAGTTAACAGCTACCTTTTAACATTTGCTTAGTAAAGACAGGAAATTCCCGGACTAAAATCATCCAAATGATTCTAGTGAAGGTGCATGGAGTTTAAAAACACAGTGGAGCACTTCCTCTATTGCCATATGACATCACAAGGGGGAAAAGTGTTTTTAATTTGAGAAAAAAAACTCAGCCTAAATATGCATGATTTGTGTGTTAAACATATGTAAATCAAACAAAACAAAACTCCAGATGTGTTTGTGATGAGGAAACGATATAACAGAGATCAGAATATAGTGTAATATGGGCCCTTTAAGACAGTAAAAATCTGGTACAGTGCCTGTGAAAAGAGAAAAGAAAACCCTGCCCCAGAGCTTAAATATTGATTGTATTATGTCATTTGTAAGGGATGCATAAATATATTAGATTTGGGAGATTGAGTTGCAGTCGAAGACATAACAGCATTTCCCACTGACGTTTATGGGCTTTAGGAGGAACACACATGAGAAGTGGCTTTTCCGCTCCTGTATACAATTACATTAGAAAGATATAAGGCAATTTAATGTTCCTGTTTCCAGTGGGTTATCAGCTGTGCCGTAATCGTATGGCTTGTCATTTCATGTGGAGATGGTGCCCCCTGGTGGATGGTTGTGAGAACTGTTCCACAATACTTCAAATATTCTTTGGGTTTTGATGAGTAAGCCAGGACAAATTAAAGGGTAGACCAGTATTACAGTACTAAATAAAGGTTACAACAGACAAGTTTAATTGAAAGAAATGTTTAAAATGTGTAACTTTTTTTTTCTTTTTTATACCATCTTCTACAATTATTAAAACAGAACTGCTGCCTGATCACATGAGCCAAATGTAGGACATCGTGTGGGGAAGTATCAATCTGAAACCTTGAGTATTGAACAATACACATTTTGGTATCAATATCAATACTTCACATTGATTTGCACAGCCACATTTGAGGGGATTTGTTTAAGACAGGATAAAATATTTTTTATTGTACTTGAAATGCGCTTTATAAATAAAATGTATTTTCCATTTTCTGGGTCGCGGGGGCAGCAGTCCAAGCAGATCTGCCCAGAACACAATGCACCAGCCCCCATGAATCCTTCCGCAGGTGGTGGGTCCACAGGAGGACGTCTCACGTCTCAACAGGCCTTGATGTATCTTCTGCCATGGGGGCTACCAATGTCCGCAGACACTGGGGGCGAGGTGGGGTTAAGTGTCTTGCCCAAGGACACAATGGCAGCGCTCATCTGTGGGAGCTGGGATCATATGCGGTCAACCCGTCAAGAGCGGGATTCGAACCGCTAACCCCTGGATCACGAGACATAGATTCAGCTTTTGAAAATCCTCTTATAGAATACATTAATTTTTTTATTATTATTATTTTTTTTTTTTTTTCCCCCAAAAGGCACTTTGCCTTTTGTATTGAGAAGGTCATATATCAACGATGTGATCTGATAATCTGAGAAACTACTGAGCATCAACAATAAGTGTAGGCACAAATCTCTAATAATCTCAAATTTGAATCCTGCAGGTTCATTTTCCCGAAATGACTGTGCTGTTTTTTCCTGGTCCCAGTTATGGAGAGCTTTACTTTTTATTCATTTTTATCTTCTTTTTTGTACCAAAATGTGCTGCTGCTGAAAGATTGTATATAAAAAAAACAAAACAAAACAAAAAAGAGTGCTTTCTTTTCTGGTCCTGTAGGTTCCATAGTCCATGGGCGTGTACTAGTCTATGTGCTCTTATACTTCTGATTCTACAGATAATTCTAAAGCTATTCAGGAAACGTTCATGTCTGTCCTGTGAATGACTTTTTAGTATCGATACCTGCTCAAATGAGTGTCTAGTTTCGATATTAGTTTTTAGGATCAGATTTTAGATTTAGATTAGATTTACATTTTGGACTTTATTGATCTCACACATAGGAGAAATTCACTTTTGCATTTGCATTTCCTTTCAGGATGCAGAGGGCAGCCCATCTTTCAGGAGCCCGGGGGACAGTACCGTGAAGGGTCTTGCCCAAGGACCCACACTGTCTTGCTCATTCACTGCGTGCATATGGACGAGTGTAATCCGATTCCAAACGGATTAGGATTGTATCAAATTCATGTGCACAGGCTAAGGATCGTATAGGGACTGGTTTCCTGATTCCGATTGGAACCCCTGGCTTAGGTCGACAGTAATCCGCTTGGTGCCGCCTTGTGCACGATATTGGATCGGATTGGCGTACTGCGGATGCACGGGAATTTTCACCAGGGATTTCACCCCGAAGCGGCAGGAGGCGCCGACGCCGTCATAACCAGCGATTGTTGCCGGAAAAGTCAGACGAAATCATGGCTGCGAAGAAAGAATGCACAACACGTACACCAATGCTGCTCCGTCAAACTCCTCGAGCGCCATCTTTGTATATCGCCACATAGCTGTGTTTTTATTGAGTAGCCATCACCCGGAAGTAGTTGGACTACAGCGCCACATAGCGTAGCGGAGCCGGCCATGTCGCTGACCATTATTCAATTACACGAGCTTCATGTGCATTGGGATCTAAGGACAGACCACCTGCCGAGTAACGGGATCAGATTTGGAGGAATCCAATCCGATCCTACCATGTGACCGCAGTGATTGCCTGGGGGGGATTTGAACCCAAGTCCCCTGGGTGAAAGTCAAGTGATTTTGACAAGATTTTGCTGGTGAATAAAGGTTTTCTCTGAAATGCAGGAAATCACTCTAAATACAAAATGACAAGGGAAAACAACAACAAACAATGCCAGTACTGAGACTGAAAATAGCATGTATTTCCTTAAAACAAAAATAAAATAAGACAAAACTCATCCAAATGTGCTAGTTATCCCTCATGTAACCCAGAGAACATCCTTGTGTAAAAAGAAATACAAACATCAAATTTTCTGGGCAAAATATGATCAATAACTAGTCTTATTATGTCAATTTATATGCCCAACTAGAATGTATTTGGAAGCCGATATCCAATCTGGGAGATTTTTCACTATTAACCCCGATATCCGATACAAGTACAGTGGAACCTCACCTTAGGAAGTTAATTTGTTCCAGAAGTGGTTTCGTAACGTGAATTTTTCGTAAATTGAGTAGCTATTTGAATGTATAACTCCTGATTCGTTCCAAGGCTCCGTTCTTTCCGTTCCAAGGTTGTTGTTTTTTTATAGTGTAACATTTTTTTTTATAGTGTAACATTTTTTTTTATAGTGTAACAGTGTGTTCTGCATCCTGATTGGCTGAGACTGTAAACCCAGGACTAAACGTGGAATAAAACCAGGTCTAGACCAGGTCTAAACCAGGTCTAGACCTGGACTAAACCGGGACTAAACCGGGACTAGACCAGGTCTAAACCAGGATTATCCCAGGACATGGCAGTGCCGTTGAATGAGCGCGGTGCTCGTGTCTCCGCGCTCTTTGCGCGTTTGGCGCTAGAGCTAAGAGGCCGAGAAAGATGCTCTTTCAGCGGGAATAAGAGCGGGGCTCTGGCCGGGGCCCAGGTCTGGAAGTCTGAAACTTTGGAATTTTAAGAGGCTGAGTTTGCGGTTCTTCTGAGGCCGCCTTAGGAGCGCTTTCAGCGGGGATAAGAGCGGGTCTCTCCCCGGGGCTGGCTCTAGTTCTATCTGACTTCCAGAGCCGGGGAGCTGACACTGTGAGCTAAGAGGCCGAGAAAGGTGCTCTTTCAGCGGGCATGCCCGCGGGGTCTCGGCTTCCGGAGCAGTGTCTCCCCCCACGCTTCACTATTAATACATTTAGTTGAAAATCTATGAAAGTTTGAGTGTTTAAACGAGAGAGAAATGTGAGAAAAGTTTAATTCCACTCTGAGAAAAGCGTATAATGTGTGTGGTGAGGCATTTACAGCCTTAAAACATGTAGAATAATTGTAAAATATAAAGTTGTCCTACTTCGCGGATTTCTCTTATTGCGGGTTATTTCTGGAACTTAACCCCCGTGTGTGTTGATTAAGTGTATTTACATTTCGTGGCACGCATCTGAGCGCGCATTATTTGAATTTTTGAGATTTCGCGTTTCATATCTCGAATTTTCTTTCGTATTTAGAGACCAAAATTTAATGTGAAGACGTTTCGTAACTTGGATTATTGGTTTGTAGGGTCTTTCGTAAGGTGAGGTTCCACTGTATTGGATCGGTGCATGTCTAGTTAATTCACCATAAAAACACCCCTTCTTTGGTTAAATTCAGGTTAAAATTTCAGGCTACCTATCTCTGCCTATTAGTGTCGAATGAACTTTGTCTACTAGATAAAGAACAGGCAAAAGGAGAAATTCAATTTGTCAAGTGGACAGAAGTTTATTTGATTGAATACATTTCGCAGCTCATCCAAGCTGCTTCACTCAAAGACAGCTATTACGACTCAAAGACAGCTATTACCCCCAAGCTGTCAGACTACTGAACTCTGGATAATACTCTAAATAATACTGAACTCTCAATAATACTGCACTAAACTACTTTTCATTATGCATAATAAGTTTACTGCTGCTGCTGCTCTGTATGAATGTATCATGTTTGTCACTACCTCACTGTAAACTACTGTTACCTGTGCAATAATCTGTGCAATAACCCACGTGTAACACTTATATCACACCATATTATGTGCAATCTGTGAAATACTCTACTTGCACCTTAGTTAATCCTACCTGTACCTTTGTAAATTGTACTTTGTATGTTTATTACATATTTTTATTATATTGTTTACTTCTTCCCCTGCACTTTTGCAACACTTTTTTACCATGTACTATTATTACATGTTATTAGTACTTTTGACTATCTTAGCGAGTCAATGGTTCTTCTGATCCTGAGCATTTCATTGCATTGTTGACTTCAGGGCTCTCAAGTTTTGAAGTTTGGTTGGAGTGAGAGTTTTTTATTTTTTATTTTTATTTTTTTTGAGGGGGGGACTACAAAACTATTCAAAGCAACTAATGAGAGTTATATAAATGAAGTTATTACCTGATGGTTCTCAGTCCTGAGTTGGATGTTCGTTTGTTTTATCATTCACCGTTTTGTCATCATTCGTTCGTCTCACTCGTGTTCAGTTGCCGTCCTTCAATTATCACTGACAGTGCAGTGCGCGCTTAGCTGAAACTAGACTCTACGGTCTGCCCGACAACAGAACAATCTAATTTCTGATTGGCTGAAAAGGGCGTGGTGCCTGGATAACTCATCTGAGCCACACAGACCGATGTTCTGGGCACAGAAGCGCTGTGACCAGTGGCTAGAGTTTCATTGAATTGCTTAACAAAATTTCAGCGTGAGAAATACCATGTGTGGCGTGTGAGCGTGTGAACTCGTTGAAATGCGTGTGTCACACTCTCAAAGCGTGAGACTTGAGAGCGCTGGTTGACCTTGTGTTGATACTGCATATGACAAATAAACAATCTTGAATCTTGAATCTTCTTCAGTTCTGGTCAGATGCTGGTGAAATTACTTTGAAACTACCACACCTACTTGTTTACAGTCTCTGTTAGTTAGGTGGGCCTATTATATGCAGTGGCAGTGGAGTGTGGGTCTTGTTAGCAGAACCATTCAGGACCATAATGGGTGTTTTCACACCTCTGGACCTGACCTGCTGCCCTATTGTTTTCTTTGTTTGTTTTGATTTAGGTTTGAGGATAGAGTTATAGATTAGAGACAAATAATGATTTCTGTTCAAGGATTCTCTTTCTCGACAAAAAAAGCCTCTTTAACTCCCCTCTCAAAGAACAGCATAATATAACAGACTCTAGTTTCCAACAGCACAAACATGCTTGTGATTCCCATGTATTATGAGCCTGCCCTATTTGAACATCAACATCACTAACCCTGCGCTGGCCTCGTGGCAGATGCTGAGAGTGAGCAGCTCGTTGCACTGTGGGGGTCCGGACCACAGGGGGCAGCGGTGCACAGGGCCCTGACTGTGAACAGCGGGGTAGACCTCTGTAGAAGAGTCCTAACAGTCCGTAATGAGGACACGAGTGCGGGTTACACAGGCACTCACGTTTCACACTAATGTTCTGTCATTGGGTGAGATCAGGTCGTCTGCTTAAAGTGAGTTTGTAACTTTCTGGCAAAATGTACATACTTTAGCTTTAGTATGTGTTTTAATCGAATTTTCTGTGTTTTTTCAGCAGTCCTTTTTTTATGTTTGTATGTTTGTGATCATAACCAGTGTTGCCATAGTTACTTTGAAAAAGTAATCTGACTACTGACTACTTCTTTTAAAAGTAACTTAGTTACGCTACTGACTACTTGCTTTTAAAAGCAACTAAGTTAGATTACCTTTAGTTACTTTCAGCAGAGGCTTGTTATATTATATTATTATATTATATTATATTATATATTATTATATTACATTTTATTATATTATTATATTATCTTATTATTATATTGTTCAGGTAACTAGAAAAGCATGTTCTGTGAGGCAGCTCAGTATCGTTACTGTAGGGATCTTAGATACAATGGCACGAAACGATGGTGCGTCAACAGTGTTCACAGGCAGCATTTCGTCAACCACATAATGTCCAACCATCCTATTCAACTCCGCCCCACTTAATGGTTTTACACCGAAATCCAGCTTCCTTTGCTTGCTAGGTCTGGGACCTCCTTCACCTGTGACTTTCACATCGGGCGGGTCTTGCTCTGTTAGCTTTGTTGTGCTGTGCAGTTTATCCAGATGTTTTTTCAGATTTGACGTTGTGTTTTTGAAGGTAGACAGCACTCTGTCACCAGCACAGAGTGTACAACGGACCTTAATGTTGTCATCCTTAGCCGAAATAAAATCAAAATAATACCTGTATTTCCAGCTGGAAAAGGCGAACCTCTCTCCTTCCATATTGTTTACATCGAGTTTGGCGCCGCGGAGCCGAGATGACGTAACCTCGTAAGAAACGCGTAGCCAAAAAATAAGAATAAATAAATGTAACCTATGTTCCCCCGAAATGCAGAAATAGTAACGGCATCACTGATCATAACACATGTACTAAGTTGTCTAATGTCTGCAACTGCAACATATTTTCCATTGTATGCTATATCTTTATGTCTGGGACTGTAGATGGAAATTAGCACTGTGCTAAATCCGGCATATTTACGTCGCTTTGTGTGATCTTATACAAATTGTACGTTCATTAATATGCATCCCTTCCAACTAAACAAATAAATAAAAAATAATAAAATAAAATATACAGCGCGCAGCATTCACCCCAAACCATGTGAGAGGCATCAGCTGATCGCCAAATGTATTTCCACACCTACACAAAAACTACCGTACTTTTTGTACTATAGAGCGCACCTGACTATAAGCTGCACCAACCAAATTTAAAAAAAAAAAATTAAGATTTGTCCATATATAAGCTGCACCTGACTATAAGCCACAGGTGTCCACATTGTAACTTGAGAAACATGGTACACAAAAGGATTTCTTTTAAATTTTAATTAACGTAAATACCGGTACGTGCTTTTTTCGGCAGTAGCACGGCAGAAACACGGCAGTAAAACAACTGTAAAATGGCCAGCCTGTAGCCTCTGGAAGCCTTAAAATAAAGTTTCAAGTTTAACTTTAAGGGTAAACCCCCTTGAACTCAAGCTCACGGAACTGTTGATACCTGTAGGAGATTTTAAGTGGCTAAAACAGGCATGTCCAAACTATGGCACGTGGGCCAAATGCGGCTCTCAGACCATTTTTTCTTGGCCCCCAGGCTTCCAGGTGAATTGGCCCAAATGACCTTGAGCAGAACTTTTGACTGCAAGTTTTTTTTAAAAATCTACCTTGATAAGACAATATTATTGTGTGGTTTTGAGGATTTTAGCATGAATAAAAGAGTGATAGCTCATTCTAACCTGTTAAACAAGCATATTTCAGTTATTGACTGTACTGAGCACCAGAGGCCCTCGATCGGCCCACTGCTTCATCTGTTTAGACATGTGGCCCTTGATGAAAAAAGTTTGGACACCCCTGGGCTAAAACAAGGCTTCATTAATTCATGAACTCTCCTCACTTATTTGCCCTAGGTATTTTCACCTACCAGAAAAGTCACTGATCGCTATCTTCTTCTTCTTCCTTGATAAAGAATTAATCCATACATACCTGACTATAAGCCGCAGGGTCCGAAGTGTGAGAAAAAATAGCAGCTTATAGTCCGAAAAGTACTGTCAGTCAATCGTTTGTGCTGCAAAAAGTTTTGTTTGTGCCATTATGTTTCTTAAGATATTAGCAGTTTTATTTTCAGTCGATAACAGGCAAAAAAATGATACAAAGTGATCAAGCAAGTAGCATCTCTGACATGTGGACAAACTATGGACCGCTGTGTCCTTACGCTACACCTCAAATACAGATACACTCATACTCTACATTCATTTTTCAGTTTGTGCTATAAAATCGTTTGTCCTGTTATAGTTTAACAGACTTTTACTGAGTGTGTGGCTGCTCTGGAGTCATAAACACAGGGATGAGTCGAATCAGCAGGTAAAATAATGTCAAATTATTGTCTCCAATTATTTATTTGATCAACTGAATCATTTGATCTTTTTCTGTTTCGGAAAAAGATTTGATTATTGTAACACTCACCAAAGCAATATCAAATTTCAGATCTCAGCCTTTATGATTGAGATTGTGGCATATTTGGCAGCTTCAATTGCAATTGTTCAAAAAGAATTGTTTGTGGACTTTGCAGGGCTCCATGACTGTCTGCAAGGCACAACAATCACAACAATTTTGACAATCCTTTAATATGCAAATAAAAGTCGTTATAGAAAATATGAATCAAAAGCAAAAGACGGATACATACTTTTCCACAACCTGAAATCACTTATCTTCACTAGTCGCTGCTGTCAGCCGAGCGGAAATGACGTCAAATAATAATTGATAATTTTAGAAATATACTAGCACAAATGAAAACAGTCACAGTTCATATAATTTTCTGCCTGTTTTTGAACATTATTTAACATTTTGTGGGGCTGGATGACGTCATCGGCCGAAAATAAAACTGCTAATATCTTAAGAACCATATTAGCACAAACAAAGCTTTTTTATAGCGCAAAACAGCACAAACGATCAACACCATTTTGGGTCCTTTTAGAGCATTTTTACGCTTCCTGGGGCGCTGGCTGACCCCAGTTTGACCTATAAAAGAATCGTTAATATCATCAAAATTAAGCAGCACAAACCAGCACAAATAAACGATAGACATTTGTGTATGTGCATTTGACGGGGGATGAATTCACAAATGTAAAGCCCTGTGGTGGCAGCAGAGAAAAGGCACACACAGACAGACACAGCCTCACCTGCATAAACAGACTCAGACTCACCTGTGCGGACAGAGGCAGGTGAAGTGTTGTGGATATTACGTGGATCCAGTTCCTCACCACACAGAATGGGACACTCTTCTGCTCCCATTCACACAAATATTATGAGCTCCAAGCACCTACACAGGCTGTGGTGAAAGTAGGTCAGCTCAAGCAGTCTCAGTGCTGGAAAATATTGAAAGAGTTTTCATTTGAAGAAAATTTGTAAGATGTTTCCTAATTTTTTGGTGGTATAATTTTACTTACATGTCCGTGATTGGCAGCTGAGTGCTGAGTCCACATGAACGCAGTAGCCATGTCTCAATTCTCAGAGTGCACAGTTCGGAGCGTGGTTTTAAGGGGGCTCAGACAAGGCTGTGCATACTTGCTCAGCCCTGAGTGCACTCCATGGACCGCATGGACGTCGGCGAAATGCGACAGGTCTCGCAACTACCAGATGCAGCCGCCGACTCCATTTTCTCCCATAGAAGAAGTAGCACGTGGTGCATGCTGGGATATATGACTGTGCGAAGTGTGCTTTTTCAGGTAGTTGGTCCATGCCCTGATTTCCATGGAAACGACTGCAGTCTTCAGACCGCATGTTAACTGTGCATGGGACAAAAACGAAATGGGACAGCAGTTGTCGTGCTGGAAGTGACGTACATGCCCTTAAAATCACATTCCGAATTGTGCACACTGAGAATTGAGACACAGCTAGTGTCTCTTTGGCTTATATTCTTTCTCCATTGTTCTAATTGATTGGCTGGCACTGACTCTGACCCCTGTAATGTGAACTCGCATTATTTTATTCAGAAAATTCAGGGCTGATGGTGCAAGACTCTGGATAAGCCTAACCCTAAATCACACCAGACCTAATTTCCATCATAAGATTTATGAGTACACTTTCGAACAGGCAAAGAACTACAAAGTTTCTCCAACAATTAAACTATTGAAAACTCAAGTACAGTGAACCCTCGTTTATCGCGGGGGTTAGGTTCCAGAAATAGCCCGCAATCAGTGAAATCCGCGAAGTAGGACAATTTTATATTTTACAATTATTCTACATGTTTTAAGGCTGAAAACGCTTCAACAGACACATTATACACCTTTCTGAGACTGGTATTAACATTTTCTCACATTTTTCTCTTGTTTAAACACTCAAACTTTTGTAGATTTTCATTAAAATATATTAATAGTGGGGGGGGGGGGGGCACGTGACATGCGGACACGTGTGCGCAGACACGTGCGCGCGGACACGTGTGTTTGTTTTGGTACCACATATCCATGCCATGTGCGAAAGTCGAGTGGAAAGCGACCTGGATATCATTTTGGGCAAGACTCAAGCCAATGCTAACAGTGCCAAACCGCTAACAGATGCCTCTGAGCACCAGTCCTCACCACAAGACCAGGTAAGACCAACCTGCGCTCACAAGAGTTGGTTGCATTTCACCCCGGCTCCAAAATCAGACCGCTATCAATGCGTCGCCAATACTCCACAGCTCTCTAGGACGGGGTCGGGTTCGTCCTCTTGGCGTGACGGGGAAGAGCCACTGTCTCCTCTGTGCGCGCGAGTGTCCTCCCCCCGCTGCGGGCTCCCTCGAATGCGGCTCTCCCCGCTGCGGCTCCCCCGGCCCGTCCATGTTGATTCTTGGCTCTTCCATGGTCCGGCTCGCACTCTCTTCCATGGCTCGTGCAAGTAAACAAAGGCCACACCTCCTGTCACCCAGGCGCTCTCGTGAAGGAAATCAGAGACTCTGTCCCTACCACCCTGCGTCACCATCCCTGGTCTAGACCTGGTTTAGTCCTGGTTTAGACCTGGTTTAGTCCTGGTTTAGACCTGCTTTAGACCTGGTTTAGTCCTGGTCTAGTCTCTTAGCTAATCAGGGCGCAGGACAGAATGTTACACTGTAAAAAAAAAAAAGTTACACTATAAAAAAAATTGAAAAAAAAAAAAAAAAATTGGAAAAAATAATCCGCGAAACAGCGAGGCCGCGAACAGTGAACCGCGATACAGCGAGGGTTCACTGTAATTCAGAGAAATGTGCCGTGACAGTTAAAGGACAAATGCCATGAGATCAGACTCTCAAACTCAATGAATGACTTTCTCAAGTCAGTTTTCTCAAAAATCAATATTGTTTGCATATTGATCTTTGTAAATGTGTTGGTGATATCTTTTATTTGTGTAAAACTGGGTTAATGGTTCACAATGCACATGTGAGTGGAAATTCACAGAACTCTCCTCATCCTTAAAAAAGACCTCCAAATACGTCCATGTGAATCTAAAACTAAACTTAATCAAATTATTTATATCAACTTCCCCTTAATATCACTTACAATTACATTTGACCAAACTGATCAAAAATACCTTTCGCATTTTTAGATACAAGTTTAAACTACAATGTTTAGGAGTTTGATTTTCAACAAAAAGGTGAGAGTGATTAAAACTGTTACATCAGCAACTGTAGTTTTATGTGTGAGAGACTTGTTTTACACAAATCAGCGCTCCTGTTGTTGTTCCAACTAAGTAAGCTCTTTCTGGTCAGACTGTTAAAATAAAGCTCAGATTAAAGTCTTTAAATACCTTAGACCGAGCATGCCTACAGTTAGCATCACACGCCCAGGGAATGCTGAACATCATCTGCTGCAATGTATGAATACTCCCTGTAGTTTTGTACTTTCCTCAACTTTTTCCCCACAAACTGATATAAAACTCTGATAAATATTATCTACAGGTACTGTTTCACCAAACCAAGTCATAATTAGAAAAAAAAACAACAACAAAAAACATGCACTTTATGTGAACACAACATAATAAATCGCTTACAACAGAACCCTGGAGATAGAGTCCCAAAATATCTCTTTAACAGATTTTGGCCCATATTTCTGCTCATTAACCTTTAGTCTTTGAGAAATGAGGCCAGACTATCCACGGCACACACACACAGCTAATAGATGATTACCCACAATGCATTTCTCACTACACGCGGCCCCCACGCTGAGCTGGCTGCACGTGCGCGACCGCTTCCCCGACCCCGGTGTTGTAGCATAACTCCCGCCGCTGCCCTGCACACCGGCGCCGGTCCCGCCTCCTGCCCAGAGACAAGCTGCCGTCCTCGGGGTGGCCGTTTGAGCGCTCACCCGGTGGAGACGGGGTCAGGGCTGTGGAAACTTATTCGGAATTTGAATGAGATACATGGGGTTTGGGAAATGTTTCAAAGTGATAATGGTAGTTTTAAAGAGGAGGTATGACACTTCTATGGGGTATTAACATGACATATTTAGGTCAGCGTGTTAGCTTTTATTGTTTTGAAAATGCTGTTTTGTTTTGTTTTTTTCTGCTAACCCTATCTGATTTCAATACAACTTTTATTACAAACTATTATACTGAAAAAAGATCATAAAAACAAAAATGTATTGTTTAATTAAATTTCACTCACACTGTTTTTGGTGGTCTGTGTCTCCTCTCCCTTTGCTCTCTGTGCTAACTCATTCCCCCTTCAGAGCTCTATCACAACACAATCAGCATTCATCCCGCTAATGAAACTACTGCACATCACATCAGGTTTGTCAGGTTTAGACTCGGAAGCCCTTTGTTTTGAGAATAATGGCTGGCTGATGAAGTTATTGGCTGGCGAGACAGCTCAGCCAAAACCTCAATGGCTGCTGCAGCCGCCAAAATGTTCATAACTACAAATGGCTGAAGCTGTCATTTCATATCTATAGTCTACTGACTTACATGATCGCAATATGTGTATAGGCTATTTGTGTGGACGACATAGAAGAAAAAATGACGGCGCAGTTGGATACTTCACTGTAGTTGTTTTTTTCTTTATTCGCACCACAGCCCCCCCCCCAAGAAAAATAAAAATAAAATAAAAATAGGGCACTTTCACCTAAACCTCCACAGGAGAGAGGACAGACCGGGCCCCGCCGCCGGGGCCCGCCGCCGGGGCCCGCCGCCGGGGCACTCGCTCGCTGCTCTGGCTGCTCGTTTTTGGGCGGAACAGTTTGTCCTGGGCGTAGCGCAGAGGCGTAAGTCCTCCTGCTGCCCTGGTGCTCATATGGACTGGTGGAACTTTCAGGGTTAAGTGGGAAGTGGGATTAAGACCAGTTTTACAAACAGCTCGTGTACTCGGCCCCCGGACCTCACGCCCCGGACCTGACTGGACCAGGACTTGGACCAGTTTCATCTCGTCATGGACATTAATGCAGAACCAACAGGACAGCGGATGGAGGATGTACTCCGCTTCGGTCAGAAGGTAAGAAGTTTGTTTTCGTTACTTTGGGGCAAATCTGAGGACAGAACCTCACAGGTGCGTAAATGAGTTTGTGGGTGTGACGGAGCAGCTCCGGTGTTCTGCCGTGTGCTCGTGTGTTCATGTTGGGACTGTTCCTCTTATTGTAGTTTTTGCTGATGTTGGTTGTGATTGTTGTGTTAAGTTTGTGTTACGTTGTGTTGTTGGGACTCAGATTGTGCTGCTGTGTAAACTTGGCTCTTGGCTGTGTGTTGTGCTCTGATATTCAGCCAATACTGACCAAATGACCAAATGTTTTTGGCATTTGTTATAAATTATGTGATATATATATATATATACCTATATATATATATACAGGGGGTCCTCGGGTTACGACGTTGATCCGTTCTTAAGACGCGTCGTAACCCGAATTTCGTCGTAAGCCGGATTTTGCCTTTGATCTTCCAACCAAAGCACCAATAACCTTTCCATCTCAATAATTAGACCACTACGCTGCTTGGTTATCACTGTCGCTTTCATAGGAGCAGATCAGAGCCCACATCAGGTACTTCTGCCCACATTGGGCACGCACACGAGGCTGTCTTCTTCACCCTACAACCACAACAGAGCGTATTCTTCCGCCGCGCGCCGTTCGCGTTTGTTTACATCTCTTACCACGCTAAACCGCGTAAGACGGAATATATATATATTTTTTAATGGGGGCGCGTTTGTAACCACAAAACGTCGTAACCCGAGGACCCCCTGTATATATATATATATATGCCACCAGCCGACATAATTCTACGTGGCTCAGCCAAATCAGCTCAATTTGGTGTACAAAACTGTTGGTTGGCTTTGGCTGAAACTCTAAATGGTGCAAATGGCGGCACCTGGCGTTGGCTTCGGGGTCTGGTCAGGTTGCTGTGTACAGTTTTCTCATGTTTTTGTGTATTTATGGAGAATTGTTGTGTGAGCATTAAACAGAATATAACCATAAGGAGGGTTTGGATAGGGCCCGGGAGAGATTGCTAAATTACTCAAACATGCATGGATGACATCTAAAGCCTCTTCAGGGATGTTTTTGATGAGGGAAGAGCTTTGTAACATGGTGTAAAGCGATACAAACAAACAAACAAAAAAGATTTTGCAGTTTGTTTAAAAATATTAGTGGAAAATGTAATTTCTCATTGTCAAGATTTTAGAAATACACAGATTCCGAGCATATGTCTGTAAACCATGAGCTAAAATGTGATTATGGATCAAGTTGTGAATAGAATGAAAATCTATACAGTGCAGCATTTTAGGTGCCAAAAATATGAATAACAGATACGGAATGTAGCAAACTAAAAATAAACGCAAAATAACTCCAAACTTGTTTCAGATTTTTTTTAAATGTAAAAATAGCCACCCTTTGCACAGAACCCTCGTTTGCAGGTGGCGTTTCTTGACCCTGACATGGCACACCGGTGAAATGAAAACCATTTCAGGAGACTTCACCATGTCCAAGGGTTTGTAGTGCAGTCACAAAACAAAGGGTGGATACTTTGAGCATTAGTGTATGAAAAATAAACAATTTTTAGTTATTTTACTTTTTTCCTTTACTACATAATTCTGCAAGACTTATGAAGAAAAGAGAGAGAAAAAAAAAAAAAAACATTGAATGAGGAGTAATCCAAACTTGGACTGGAAGTGTACAGGTTTTTCTCAAGAGTTCAATTGCAAAAAGGGATATCTCTGTTTTGAGAAATCGTCATCTTTTTTTTTGTTTTGTTTTTTACCATCTTCTGTATGTACGTATGATCAATGAGCACAATTTCCAGTGGATTTAATAAAGGAGGTTTGGATTCATATTTTGATCTCTGTAAAATCTATTTGGATTTTGAAAACAACTGTACAAAGAATAAACTTCCAGCCTCTGATGACTTTTTCAAATGGCACATACTCGTTTGTGCAAATGGACTCTTCTCGTTCTCTGAATATGGACAGACCAGTTTGCAAAATGCTGCACCATCTCTTTTCTCCACCAGATGTCGCTGTCTACCTGTACAAGTCATGTCCAAGGAGCAGTTTGTCCTCCTCCACTCGCTTCTCTTCTCTCTCGTTTCTCTCTTCAGTTTCTTTCTTTCTCTTTCTTTCTTTCTTTCCTTCTTTCTCTCATTTCTCTCCTTGTTTCCACATTTCCTTTCTTTCTTTCTTTCTTTCTTTCTTTCTTTCTTTTTCTTTCTTTCTTTCTTTCTCGTTTCTCTCTCTCTCGTTTCTTTCTTTCTTCAGTTTCTTTCTTTCTTTCTTTCTTTCTTTCTTTCCTTCTTTCTCTCGTTTCTCTCCTTGTTTCCACATTTCCTTTCTTTCTTTCTCTCTCGTTTCTCTCCTAGTTTCCACATTTCCTTTCTTTCTTTCTCTCTCTCTCTCTCGTTTCTCTCCGTCTCCACATTTCCTTTCTTTCTTTCTTTCTCTTTCGTTTCTTTCTTCATTTCCACATTTTCTTTCTTTCTCTCTCGTTTCTCTCTCTCATCTCCACATTTCCTTTCTTTCTCTTTCTCTCCACATTTTCTTTCTTTCTCTCTCGTTTCTCTCCTCGTTAACACATTTCCTTTCTTTCTTTCTCTCGTTTCTCTCCTTGTTTCCACATTTCCATTCTTTCTTTCTCTCTCTCGTTTCTCTCCATCTCCACATTTCCTCTTTCTTTCTTTCTCTCTCGTTTCTCTTCATTTCCACATTTTCTTTCTTTCTCTCTCGTTTCTCTCCTCATCTCCACATTTCCTTTCTTTCTCTTTCTCTCCACATTTTCTTTCTTTCTCTCGTTTCTCTCCTTGTCTCCACATTTCCTCTTTCTTTCTTTCTTTCTTTCTTTCTCTCTCGTTTCTCTTCATTTCCACATTTTCTTTCTTTCTTTCTCTCTCTCTCTCATTTCTCTCTTCAGTTTCTTTCTCTTTCTTTCTTTCTTTCTTTCCTTCTTTCTCTCGTTTCTCTCCTAGTTTCCACATCTCCTTTCTTTCTTTCTCTCTCGTTTCTCTTCATTTCCACATTTTCTTTCTTTCTGTCTCGTTTCTCTTCTCATCTCCACATTTCCTTTCTTTCTCTTTCTCTCCACATTTTCTTTCTTTCTCTCTCGTTTCTCTCCGTCTCCACATTTCCTCTTTCTTTCGTTTCTCTCCTCGTCTCCACATTTCTTCTTTCTTTCTTTCCCCACCTCAGGCCTCTTTTTTTACCCCTTCCTCTTCGGTCTTGTTTCTCCCTTTCTCCCCCTCTTCTTTTCCATCAGTTCTTTTATTTTCTCTCTCATTCTCCATCTTTATTTCTCCCTTCTTGCCTTTCTCCTTTTCGTTTCTCTCTCTCCTCTTCGTCTTTCTGCTTCTTTGCTCTCCTCTCTCCTTTTTATCCATCTCCCTCATCCTTTTCTATCTCCCTCTTCTCATCTATATAGAATTTTCCCTCTCTCCCTCCTTTATTTTGTCTCTCTCTCTCCTTTTCTCTATATTTTCTGTTTTTGCACTCTTTCCATTCTTTCTCTCTCTCTCAGCTTTTCTCCCTGTCTTGCTCCTTTTTCTCTCTCCTTTTTGGTCTCTCTCCTCTCTCCATTTTCTCTCTCGCTCTCCACTTTGTCTCTCCTTTTTTGTATCTACTTCTCTCTCCATTTTCTCTCTCACTCTAGGCGTAGACCCTTTGTCTTTCCCTTCCTTTTTCTCTCTCCTTTTTTGTCTCTCTCCTTTTCTCCCTCTCCCCCCTTCCCTCTTCTCCTTTTTGGTCTCTCTCCTCTCTCCATTTTCTGTCTCGCTCTACTCTTTGTCTTCCCCTTGCTTTTTCTCTCTACTTTTTTGTCTCTCTCCCTCTCCCCTTTTTCGCCCTCTCTCTCCCTTTTCTCCCCTTTGTCTCTCCTTCTCTCCATTTTCTCTCTCGCTCTCCCCTTTGTCTCTCCCCTTTTCTCCCTCTTTTTTGGTCTCTCTCCCTCTCTCCCCCTCTCCTTTTTCGTCTCTCCTTCTCTCGCCTTTTCTCGCCATTTCTCTCCCCTTTGTCACTCCCTCCTTTTCTCTCCCCCTTTCTCTCTCTCCTCCCTCTTCATTGTTGTGTTTAATGTTTTCATTTCCACATCTTTTCCCATGTGACTTCCTCGGAGGTCAGAGGTCAGCCTCAGCGGTGTCTCAGTTCGTCAGCCAAGTGTAAACAGACATTTACCATCTCCCTGAAGAATCCTCCTCTTTACTCTCTCAATACAAGACTCTGTAAACGACCCGACATGGACGATTTAGAATTACATTTTTGTTTTGTTTTTAATTTATGATTTTTTGCCATTTTCTTTTTAAAGCGCCACATATTGGAGCAAAATAAGTCTGCTGCGTATATGCTTGCCTGTATGTCTTATGTCTATTTATTGCTGATGCCTGTGTGCACTTGATGTCACGAGTGTAGCTGTGTGTGTTTTTAATTTAAATTGCACATTTTGGTGTCTGGTGAAACACAATTTCAGTCGTCTGTGTAATGTCTGTTACATAGTGAACTGAACTTTGAACTTTGAACAATGTAGCTGTCAACATTTTAACATTTGCAGATTTTAAGTTAAGATTTTCAGTCAAACCAGTGAAAACCCGTTGAGTTATTAATACTTTGCGGTGACATCATGCTGGGGGTGTTCTGCGTGCATCTCTGTGGTAGACTGTTTTGGCGTTACCATGGTGACACAATGCACACATTAGCCAACAGTGTCAAAAAGTTTGAATATAGTTTGAAAACTCAAGAAAAAAGGATTTAAACGACACATTTTCAGGAGCCTGAGATTAAAACATGAAACAGCAGTGCCTACCAGTGTTGCCATCACACTTCCAGGGAATGCTGATGGCATCAGCTGCAAAGTATTGATTGTTTCTACTGTCCATCTGGAAAAATCTTTAGTTTTATGACTGCAAACTGTTATTTCTCATTATATTCTCTGAAAATAATCAAATAATCAGGTCTCGTTGCTTTTAGAATTGCACATTTCCCTGAGTTCTCCCCGGTAAAATGCACCAACGTTCCTGGTTCCTGGTAGAATCAAATGATTAAGTCTTGGTCTAATTGTTTATACTGTGGTAAAGGTTGGTAGTTCGATGCCCTCAGGTTACGGTACATGTGTTTAATGTGCGTTAAGTGAAACCCAAGGCCCTGATTAGCCAAGAAGGGTCAAACGCAGCGGGCGTAATTACAGGCAGTTTCCGCTTCAGTCGATAGGGGGCGCCCAGGGTCAGTGGGACGCTCCATTCAAAGAGATCAATGAAGCAACAGGGGCAAAGAGAGCAGCAGAGGAGGAGGAGAGACGGGATTTAACAGGACTGAAACAAGAAATAGAAAATCTATGAGGTTGAACAAGACATTGCGCTTGTGTCTGCGGCATGGTTATAATCTATGACACCTGTCGATGCTATAATTTGAGCATTTTAAATCCCAATATTAACCTAAAATTATGTAATAAAAGAAGTGAGCCCTCTGATTTCCCCGTTAGAAAACTGCGGCGCCAAATGGGAGCTGACGTTGTCGTAAACGTAACATACAGCTCTGGGAAAAAAAAAAAAAAAGATACTATTGCATTTTTTTCTGAAATCAGCATCTCTACATGTATTACAGCCATTCCATTCCAGCGTCTGTTGAATTCCAACACAAACACAAAGCTGAGCTACTTCAGTTCTTGCACCAGGAGTGGAATAAAGTCACCCAAGAACAATGTGAAAGACTTGTGGAGAGCATGCCAAGACGCATGAAAGCTCTGATTAAAAATAAGGCTATTGCACCAAATATTGATTTCTGAACTCTTCTTAAGTGTAAACATTAGTATTATGGGGGTACAGACAGTCTCTGATTGACATGGCCATGGAGAAAGCTAACCAGAAGGAGAGAAGAGAACTTTTACATTCTCAACCCGGTCATTGTCACAATACCAATAGAGTCACCTTTGTATCACAGTATTCGACTGCTTCAAAACAAGTTAAAAAGATTATTAATAAGCACTGGGGTATACTAGAGTGTGACACAACCTTAAATCATTTATCCTCCCACAAACCACGCTTCTGCTTCAAAAGAGGAAAAAAACATTAGAGACATAGTGGTGAGCTCCATGTACAAGCAACCCACTCAACACAGTTGGCTCTCCCAACAAATCCAGGGCAATCGCAGATGTGGACAGGCTTGGGGAGTAACGGATTACATGGAACGGCGTTAAGTAAAAGGATACAAAAGAAAGGTAACTATATTCCCCTACAGTTACAAAAAAAAAGACGTACTCAGATTACAGGTACATTTAGTGAAAATGGGGATTACTTAGCAGGATTACAATTTGAAAGCATTTTATGTTATTTCATTTTTTTCATTTAAAGCCGGAGGTCATATGTAGGGAAAACAGAACGTACAGACTCGCGCCGCACGCCGTGCGCCGCGCGCGCTCTGTGAAACAAATTTGCGGCGGCGCGCTGTGGAATACACTTGCAGCGGCTCGCACTGAACTTCACACAGGTCGCGCACTACGGACTAAACATGCAGCGGGCATGGTTTTAAAAAACGCATTTAGCGGGTGGAAATTTAGGGAGAATTTTATTTTTAAAGAAGACAAAGGGAACAACATCATCACAGTGCAGTGCAAATTGTGCCTTCCAGCGGTTAAACACCTGTCAATGTCCAAGGATTCTACTTCCAATCTCAAGAAACATTTACAGGTAAGATCGCTAATATTAACGCTTTGATACTGACAGGCCCTAAATGCAGGGCTCTCAAGTTTTGAGCGGGGTCGTGCGTGTGAGTGAACAATTTTTCCCGCTTGAATTGCGTGAGAAATGCCGTGTGAGCGTGTGAACACGTCGAATTGCGTGTTGAGAGCCCTGTTTGTCTAAAGAGCAAACTTAAACTACAAAGCAACTAATGAGAGTTATATAAATGAAGTTATTACCTGATGGTTCTCAGTTTGTTTTATCATCACTGCACTTTGTCAGTGCGCGCTGAGAGGCGGGAGGAGGGACCGGGGCGGGGGGGAGCGGGACATTTTTAACGGATTCATGTAAGAGTCTGGTTAATGCACCGGGCCCGCGTCTCACCGCGGGCAGTTCGGCTCATTCCGCGCACGTTACGCACAGGCGCACGTTACGCACAGACGGAGACACTGGGAAAGGAGTCGGTGGCACCGGGACTGAGGCTCAGGACGTGCCCGGGGGACGGCGTGTCTGCTTCGGCCTCCGCTCGGACCGCACGGTCGGGAGCAGACGCGCCGTCCCCCCCTCCTCCTGTTCCCCCTGCTCGGGGGAGCAGGAGGGGGGGACGGCGCTGAAAATGCGCGGAGCCTGCATAAACTAAGCCACACAGACCGATTTTCTGGGCACAAAAAAAAAAAAAAAAACACAAATCAGCGTGAGAAATGCCATGTGTGGCGTGTGAGCGTGTGAACACGTCGAATTGCGTGTGTCACACTCTCAAGCGTGAGCCTTGAGAGCCCTGCTAAATGTCCTGCTTCAGTCATGTTATGTGTGAATATGAGTCATTTCTTTGTCTTGATTCATTGGTAGGAGCCAGTTTCGAGTTAGCTATCGACTAGCAAACTATTAGCAAGCTAGCTAACGTTTGTGGTCACAAGTACACTTTGTGCATTTGTAGAACGATATTACAATATTTAAACATTATCTAGGCAACATAGTCATGTTAATTGATCCCTGAAGACCCTTTAGACAATTCCAAGCAAAGCTGTCGTTAGATGGAGGCCAGCACGCAAGCTGGACGAACATCCTGTCCAGCTGTGGAGATCGGGCAAGATGACTGTCCCGGTAAAACTAAAACTTTAACTGAAAATATAATTTCGTTGAAGTCATAGGTGTTTAGGTGTTTGGTTTAGTGAGTGACCTTGTTTACTAGTGACTTGGCTTATAGTGATAACAGTTGTTAAAACTACACATAGAACTGTACTTGTCCTCCTAAAAACTTTTAATTGTATTGTAATTTTCTTGTTTTCTTGTTGTTATAGGATATTTGGTGTTAAAGTAATCCAAAAGTAACTGAAAGTAATCAAGTTACATTACTTTAATATTATAGTACCGGGATTACGTTACTGAATACATATTTTAAGGAGTAACTAGTAACTGTACCGGATTACATTTCTAAAGTAACCCTCCCAACCCTGGATGTGGAAGATCACAATAAACACTAAAACTTTCAACCATCCACATTCTGGAAAGACGTATAACATTAAGGACTTCATCAATTGCTCTACGACCCATGTCATTTATGTGCTTATATGCCCTTGTGGCCTTATGTATGTGGGTCAGACTAAACGTAATCTTAAATTAAGAATTGCTGAACACAAGGCAGCTATTAGAAACAACAATTTTGTTTACGCTATATCGAGACATTATATTGAAAGAAATCATGGTTCTGCTGCCTCCCTGAGGTTTGTTGGCATTGAAACAGTGCCCCCTAATCCTGGGGGGGTAACAGGATCAAACAACTTTTAAGGAGGGAAGCCGAGTGGATTAATGAACTGTCAACTATTGAACCTGGTGGACTAAATGAAGCACAGGATTTGAGTTGCTTTTTGTAAATAATTGCTTGTTAATATTGCTTGTGGGGTGTGTAAATAGTGTCTTAGTATATTCATGTTGTGGTTGTGTGTTTGTCCATTCCTGCAGATTCTGCACTGGTCAGCGTGGTGTAAGGTTTACTTGTGTGATATTTAAAAAATATTTTTCTATATATATTATGCACACTGGATGATATGTCTGTTTTTCTACTGTATATATGTAATATATATTGCATATATTGAAAGAACATGTGACCGGATGGTATTTATTCACACCTGGCACTAATCGGGCGAACCTGATGATGCTGTAGAAGCGAAACGCATTGTTCGCTCTAAGCTAATAAAGGAATAATCGGAAAGTCAAACAAGTGTGAGGTAAACTACTTTTTTTCTAGAATTATTCAATGTTCCTGCTGTTACCAGCACCTGGAAGCTGTGCATGGAGTTTTGAACATTTGAATTAGTATTATGTTGTTTTAAAATGAATTTGATCTTGTTTCTTTGCATTGTTTGAGGTCTGAAAACATGTATCTTTTTTGTTATTTTGACCATTTGTCATTTTCTGCAAATAAATGCTCAAAACGATAATATTTTTATTTGGAATTTGGGGGAAATGTTGTCAGTAGTTTATAGACTCAAACAAAAATGTTCCTTTTGCCCAAACACATAAAAGTAGTAAAATCAGGACAACTGATAATTTTGCAGTGGTCTTATTTTTTTCCAGAGCTGTATAATGCCACTTTTGACAGAAACAGATCAGCGTTATCTCATTTACGTTAAGCATTTGATTCAGACAAGCTGAGAACTGGGTTACTCTCATGTTTGCTCTCCACGGCTATTTGCTCTCCACGGCACCTGGAAACACACTGAAGCTCCAGTTGGTTTTATTTTAAAGATCCCATGACATGGTACTTCTTGATGCTTTTATATGGCTCCTTAATGGTTCCCTAATACTGTAAATGAATCCTTCTTCAAAATCAACACTCAGTGCATGAGAAACAGAGATAAGATGAGAAAGAGTCATAAATATCTCTCTCAAACTCTTTATTCTGGGCGTTGTTGCTTGAATGCAAATGAGGAGAAAAGAGATGGCCAATAGTAGAGGATGGGGGCGTGGCCAAACTCTCCGCTCAGAGCTCAGAGCCCACAGCTGATCCATTTCCTTGTTTTTGCACGGGGGAGAGATTTGAAGCGTTCCATTGAAAAATAAACACATTTCCACATAAAATAAAATTAAACCACTGCTGTTCAAAGGTCCAGAGGCTCAGATAAAGGACTTCCGAGCCTAGAAACACTCGGACGTGCCTCCAGGCAAATAAAAAAACTAATTTTGCATTGCCTAGCGCATTCGCAGTCGAAACTCTCTGGGCGTGATTTACAGAGACGCTGAGTACAGACAGACGGGGGTGGAACTGCATTTGCATTTCTTTTTTCGATCTGACGTCAATAAGGTGCCTTGTTCAAAATCGCCCGTTTGAGCTCCGATTTTTTGTAACGCAGAAAAGGATCGCCAATGCTCAGTTTAGACATTTCACAACTTTTAACCATGGGGGGGGGGGGGCTAACAGGGTAGGGGAGCTCACATTAACGTTCAAAAACCTCAGAAAGTGAAAATTTCATGCCATGGGACCTTTAAGGTTATAATAAAGGTAAACATGCTGGTCACATTCTTACACAGCCCTTTTCCACTTTCAAGGCACTCTAAGCACTTTACATCAAGGAATTACTTGCCCATTCATACACCAGTGTACGCAGACACAGGTGGGGTAAGGGTATTGCCAAAGGACACAACAAGTGGAATCACACCATCAACATCTAGATGTGTTACCAAGAAGAAAGATCAGAAGTACTGGTTTTGAGTAGTAGAGTATTTCCAAAGCCAGTGAAAATATTTCAGACACTGGGAAAAACAATATTGGTCATATTTTATCACAGTTATTTAAAACCCCACCATGTAATTTTGTTAGTCAAGCATGCATCCTTATTGTGATTGGGCTTGCATCACCACAAAACTGACTTACTTGGCCTAGAGGGGGCTTTTTCTTTCCAGATATTGGCATAAAACGTATCAATATCCGTGGAGAATATTCTCAAGTAAGGTTTTAACTTTCTATTTCTATGAGATCATTGATATTAGAGGGACCTCAACTTGTCCTCAACAGTCAGACCCTTCTCTCCAGTTGGTTTATTTGTTTATTTAAGGATCCCCATTAGTCGCTACAGACGCAGAGACTAGTCTTCCTGGGGTCCAATTTCAAATACTAGGGATGCACTGATGTGAACATTTTGATATTTATGTTGCTGTTATCGGCCCATACCGATATTTATTTTTAATTCTGAGATAACATTTTATACAGACTGAAAATCATGCAAAATGAATTTTTGAATGTCTTTTACAGTCATACCTCACCTTACGAAAGACCCAACTAACGAATAATCCAAGTTACGAAACGTGTTTACGTAACATTTTCGTCTCTGAATACGAAAGAAAATTCAAGTTACGAAACGCGAAATCTCAAAAATTCAAACAATTCGCGCTCGGATGCGTGCTCGGCTTCGCAGCCGCCCGAATCCCCCATTGCGACTCTACTTACGAAAAAATCACGTTACGAAACCACTTCTGGAACGAATTAATTTCGTAAGGTGAGGTATGACTGTATTTTCAAAACGTGTTTTGACTCCTGATTTTTATTTTTTTATTTTTTCATTTTTTTTTTAAAATAGAGTAACATTTTTTTTAATAGTGTAACATTGTGTTCTGCATCCTGATTGGCGATTGATGTTATAGATGGGGGATGCTGGGGGGACCAGACTGGAACTAGACCAGGACCAGACTGGGACTAGACCAGGACTAAATGCAGATTAGACCAGGTCTAAACAAGGTCTAAACCTGGACTGGACCAGGACTAAACCTGAACTAAACCAGGACTGGACCAGGTCTAGACCTGGACTAAACCAGGTCTAGAGCAGGTCTAAACCAGGATTAAACCACCGTGTGCGGCTCTTTGCCTGGTTTCGTGCGGCTCTTGCGTTCGTTCATATCGAGGTTTGATGTGCTCGGACTGCGTGCCTCCTCCTCAGGACCGTGGACGCGGTCGATATCAATATGTTAAAAATGTTACAATACCGATGTTATTGCTGATATATCGTGCATCCCTATCAAATACAGTACATTTTAATACATTTTAAGCACCATCAAAACAGCCAAATCAAAACACTGAGTTTAAGTTACATTATCAAAAACACATACCAAACACTTAAAATATGTTACATTCAACTTATAGCATTTTCAAATAGTAATTTCGTAACACATTTTTTTAAAACAACATGATTTTGTATGAGCATTATGTGTTGTGGCAGCACATTCCAGTGAGAAATGGCTCTATAGAGAAATGTTGCTTTCAGTGCATTAGTTCTTGGTTTTGATAAAGTGAAAATTGTGTTTGAGGCTAATCTTGTATTAAACCTGTGTCTGCTACCGGTAAGCTGTAACTGTGAGACCACGTGTAAAGTAGCCAGTAACAGGGATCAGACTTGTAACCACTGCACAATCTTATGCACAAAAATGTGGTGTGAAAACTTGAACTAAAAGCACCTCATCAAATCACATCAATAATTTAAAAAACAGCTGAATTTCTTGTTATTTTATTATTTTTCTTAACCAAATCCACTGATGGTTTGCTCTAAGTGATGTTCTTAGAGCTTTTGCAACACCAGTGTGCAGCCATCCCATAATCTGCATTTCCAAACTCGCTCTCCTTGACGGACCTGAGCTGCAGACCGTGTCCTTACTTTAGGGGCGCGATTTAGTTTGAAGCTAAATGAGGAGGAGAACCTTGGTGATCTCAGGGCTGACTGTATCTCATGTTTGAAGTGTAAACCAGAATAAATCACATCTAAAATTTATGCAAAGAGTCAAGGTGTCCTTAAAGTTTCCTTTGAACTGAAATTATGTGTATTAGTATATTGTGTCCTTGAGATCTTTGCTTTTGAACAGCTTCCCTGAAAAAAAATAAAACATTTTGTTATGTTGCTCTCGTTATGACTTGCAGCTAACCTTACCTACAGTAAGATGGATTTTGGTGATATTTGTGAGTTCATAACCTCACAAAAATCCATCTTGGCGTCCACCTGCTGTGCGTGGTTTGAATCTAAAATCGTCTCTCTGATCTGAATGGTCACTACCTAAACCCCAGCCAGTCATGATTCAGTGCTAGTGCAGCCTCTGAAATGTTTCCTGTGAAAGTGTATGGAGTTTAAAAACACAGTAGAGCACTTCATTACCACGTGACCTCACAAATATTTCAGTTTGAGGGACGAGCACAGCTTAAATATGCAAGATGTGCTTAAAGAAAACATAATTCCAGGTATGTTTTTGATGAGGAAACATTATAACCAATAAGAATAATACAGGCCCTTTAAAGAACTTGTATTTTTGCTTAATTCATGCTTGTTTCAGTAATCTATTAATCCAAAGTCATCTCTGGGCAATCAAAAGTGTTCTGCTCACATTTGGCCTGTTTTATTGTGTCAAGTTTTTAAGTCCATAAACCTGCAGTCTATCATGAATCAGTGCCAGTGCAGCCTTTGCAGCTCAGTGAGTGAATTCTGGAGGTTCCGAGCTTTCACATGAGGCCTGGTCTGTGAATTAGAAACACTTGTATGTGTCCTCTAGGGATATTTCAAAGTCAAAGCAAACTTTATTGTCAATTTGCCATACGTGTTCGACATACAGTGAATCGAAATTTCGTTTCTCCCTGGCCAAGCAGTGCAAAAAAAAGACAGTGTACAAAATACAATATAAAGACCATAGAAAAACTAAGACAAAATCTAAAAGCAGTGCAAAGAATAAATAAATACCTATTTACAGATGTCCAAAAATGTGCAGTCTGCATCAAAATGTGCAATGGAAGATGCAGCAGTGAAATGTGCAATAGAATGTGCATAGAAAATAAATATAAAATAAATGTTCAACAGTAGTTCTTAGCAGTTTTTCAAGTGTCTAGAGTGATATGGTTTTTTGATGTTTATTTATTGTGATATTGTGGAGGGAATTGAAGAAATGCTACTTTTTCCTTTTTAGAATGCCTTGACAAGTCTTGACAAGTCTATTAATGTCAAGACTTAAAGATCCCATGACATGGTACTTCTTGATGCTTTTATATGGCTCCTTAATGGTTCCCTAATACTGTAAATGAATCCTTCTTCAAAATCAACACTCAGTGCATAAGAAACAGAGATAAGATGAGAAAGAGTAATTTTTCTCTCTCTGAACACTCCATAATGGGCGTTGTTGCTTGAATGCAAATGAGGAGAAAAGAGCTGGCCTATAGTAGAGGGTGGGGGCGTGGCCAAACTCTCCGCTCTCGGCTCTCAGCATTTCCGTGTTTTTGCACGGGGGGAGAGATTTGAAGCGTTCCATTGAAAAATAAACACATTTCCACATAAAATAAGATTAAACCACTGCTGTTCAAAGGTCCAGAGGCTCAGATAAAGGACTTCCGAGCCTAGAAACACTCGGACGTGCCTCCAGGCAAATAAAAAAACGCATTTCGCATTGCCTAGCGCATTCGCAGTCCAATACAGAGTGATTTACAGAGACGCTGAGTACAGACAGACGGGGGTGGAACTGCATTTGCATTTCTTTTTTCGATCTGACGTCAATAAGGTGCCTTGTTCAAAATCGCCCGTTTGAGCTCCGATTTTTTGTAACGCAGAAAAGGATCGCAAATGCTCAGTTTAGACATTTCACAACTTTTAGCCATGGGGGGGGGCTAAACAGGGTAGGGGAGCTCACATTAACGTTCAAAAACCTCAGAAAGTGAAAATTTCATGCCATGAGAAAAGTTCTTTATAACAGTTATCTTTTCACGTTTTGTGCATTGAAATAGAAGAAACGATCACAGTCTATGTAGTTTCCTCTTTTTTTTTTTAGCTGTTGCTGCAATAAAACAATGCATTTAAGCAAAGAAGCTCACGATATTATTGTGAGAACTTTGACGATCCGATATGACGACATTTCGGTTATTGTTACATCCCTAGTGCAGGTTAAGAACACTTAACACTTGTATGTGTCCTCTAGGGATATTTAAATCCAATATTGTGGAGATGTTACGACACTTGAAGAAATCCTACTTTTTCCTTTTAAAATGCCTTGACAAGTCTTTGGGCCTATATTAGTGTCAAGAATTAAGATAGAAAAGTTCTTTATAACAGTTGTCTCTTCATGTTTTCTGCACTGAAATAGAGCAAAAGGTCACAGTCTATGTAGTTTCCTCCACTTTTTTAGCTGTTGCTGTAATAAAACAATTAATTTAAGCAAAGAACCATATAGAGAACTTTGACGATACGATATGACAGGTTGTGCAGGTTAAGGGTCTATCTGCAAGTTAAGGCGCTGGCAACACAGGTTCAGATGTGATTATAATACCTTTTTGTAAGAAACGTAAGAGCACAGACCACATACTGTATTGTCCAGTCAAAACTCTACTGCCCGACTCCAAAATGTGCACCATAGGTAAAATCCTCCAGCTTAGGTCCTGACCAAACCAAAGCAAGAAGATCATGGAGATGGTCCCCGGGCGCAGTAATGTGCTGCCCACTGCTCCTAATAACAGGATGGGTTAAATGCAGAGGACAATTTCTCCTGTGTGAGATCAATAAAGTCACATTTTCTTCATCGACACCTGCTCACGAGATTATATCACCCCCGTTCTGCAACAACTCCACCAGCTCCCCATCAACGTATGTATCTGCGTGAAGTTAGCCCCCCATCAAACGCACACCTACACAAAAACTATGTCAATCGTTTGTGCTTCGTTTGTGCTGTTTTGTGCTGCAAAAAGTTTCGTTTGTGCTGCTTTAGTTTTTGAGATATTGACGATTCTTTTATAGGTCAAATTGGGGTCAGCCAGCCCCCCACGAAGCTTAAAAATGCTCTAAAATGGTTCAAAATGGTGTCAATCGTTTGTGCTTCGTTTGTGCTGCAAAAGGTTTTGTTTGTGCTGTTTTAGTTTTTGAGGGGGGGCTGGCTGACTCCAGTTTGACCTATAAAAGAATTGTTAATATCTCAAAAACTAAACCAGCACAAACAAAACTTTTTGCAACACAAAACAGCACAAACGAAGCACAAACGATTGACAGTTTTTGTGTAGGTGTGCGTTTCATGGGGGCTATCCAACGTCTAGGTCCTCCTGATCACCTACAAATACACATTAGTCCGTCCTGTCCTCGTTTTAGTGTTATTTTTTATTTATTATTACTTTTTACAGAATCAAACTGCTATTATCGCTACTGAAACCACCAAACTCTCAACATTTCCTACTTTTGGAGTCCGTTTACGCCATAAACGAAAATCATTTCACATTTCTATCCCAAAACACAACATTATAAATCTCAACGTAGTCAAACTCTACTCCACAACTTTCCACGAGACAACTTGGTATGATACATCTCATACATCTGCTGTTTATTAATACACTGCATGAAAAACTACTCCGCCCCGTACTTCCCCTTGTTATTTATCAAATCGGCAATCCATATTCATAATCCTTGCACTGGTTTTCTCCTCTGGGAAGTACGAATGGGCCAAAATACACCAAAGTCCCTAAGCTCTTCTTGTTTTCGGACATTTACAAGCAGAAAAGGTCCGCAGCTGGACCAAACGCATGTTTCTTGGGAATACACGGCGCTACCATGGTAATAATCAATAAAAATACTGCTACAGCTGCTAAAGCCATCTGGGATATACGAAGAGGCAATTAAATGTTGTAATTAACGTGCGGCTATTGTCTTGTAGGCTTCGGGGAGACGAGCACGGAGAGGAGAGAGCTGTGTTGGGAGACTTTATGCATTCAATTAAGGCGGATTGCAGTTTATAGCAGCTGTACTTTGAATGGTGGTAGGAGGAGTAGTTTTCTTTTGATTGGGGCTCGGAACAGGCCTCTAACGGGTCCTATGTGACGCAAAATCAACTCTTGTGAGCTTTAAGCCATGTTAAAATGTTGTTAGCTGGAGTTGTGTTTTGTTTCATTCGCACATTTTTCAGTAACTCTGCTTTATTAGTCGGTCTACGTCTCCAAAGCTCAAAATGCTCTGTTCCACATTGTGATGGCATAAAGCAGTAGTTTCCAAGTTAAAGGGATAATACGTTTTTTTTATGTTAATCTGTATGGCTTCCCCTTCAACAGTGTCCTGAGATTAACACTGATTTACCCATGACAGCGCGATGTGATCCCCGTTCTCCTCCGTTAACGTAGCTCGTAAATGTCCGAAAAGTGATATATTTGCGTCACAAACAGTTGTCCGCTAAAAATTCTGCAGCGTATTTCGCATTCGCATATTTTCTCTCTAGATTCGTATCAATGCGCCCACGTTAGCTCTATTGGCCTGTTCACTTGTAAACGCCGTACCGCATCCGCCGTACACATCTGCTAAAAGTTAACAGGCTAATACAGCTAATATGCGCGCAGTGATACGAATCGAGTGAAAATATGCTAAAGTGAAATACGCTGCAGAATTTTTAGCGGACAACTGTTTGTGACGCAAATATATCACTTTTCGGACAAATGTTGTTTTGAGAAGAAAAACAAGCTTTATTAAATTGTCCCCGCGAACTTACCGGAATTACGTTTACGAGCTACGTTAACGGAGGAGAACCGGGATCATATCGCTCTGTCAGGGGTAAGTCAATGTTAATCTCAGGACAAAGTTGAAGGGGAAGCCATACAGATTAACATAAAAAATAAAAATAAAAATAAAATAAAAAACAACGCACTATCCCTTTAAGTTATATTTTACCTTTTGTTCAGTAGAAAAAAAAATGCTACTAAAGAAGAGGTATTATGGAAAATCGTGGTTTTAGATTTAGTGATATCTCCCGTGCCCTACTCGAACCCTCCTTACGGTTAAAAGTACAATTGTGTCCAAAGCACGACAATTCTCTAGAAATATACAAAAACCTGATGCAAAACTGTACACAACTTGACAAGCCTGATGCAATGTGCAGTAGTTTCGTCAGCAAAAAGCACGGGGATTGTGTCGTAATAGTGCTCTGAAGGGGGAACGACTTGACATGGCGATCAAAGGGAGGAGAGACTCATATGAAAGTGAAATTTATGATTTTTTCCCCCCCACAAATACAGCATTTTTAAAACAATAAAAGGTAACATGGTAATCTAAAGTTATGTGTTTGCAGTTAAGTTATAGAAGAAAAATACTCTCTTTAAAGATAAAAAAAAATGATCAAAGGACCCATAATAATTTATTTTCTAATCTATGTTATATTTCCTCATCACAAACAGACCCGGAGTTGTGTTTTGTTTCATTCACACAGGTTTAACACACAAACACTGCATATTTACGCAAAGATCTTCTCTCAAACAGGAAACACTCTGTTCCACCTTGTGATGTCATGTGGTAAAACAGGAAATGCTCCACTTTCACTAGAATCATTTAGATGATTTCAACCCTGGGATTGCCAACCTGGAACTAAAGGTAAAAGATAACTGTTAGCTTAACTACCACTTCATGACATCACAAGGTGGAACAGAGCACACTGAGATGCCAAAACTTAATGTGACATAATATTAGGACCTTTTAAGTATTGTCTTATTTTGTTTACGTTTGGTACTTTATGATTTTTTCAGGAGTAACATTATTAGTAACGGTTCACAGCACAGTCTTTGTTCTGGATTCTCTCTTATGAAAAACGGATGATTAGACTCCGAGTAAACACACCTCAAACACCTCTCGACATAAAGGCGCTCTTCATCTCCAGGAACAAATAGATCAGAAACACTAAGATCTTTTAAGACCGAAGTTTGGTCTGAACTAAGACTAAACAGGGACTGCAAGCCGAAAGGCGTATCGTGAGCAGGGTTTAGAATAAAAAGGTTGTTACAAAGGGTTAAAAAACTCAAATCCAATTATTTCTTGAATAAATTTAGATATTTATTGATTTGTAGCAGTTTTATTCTATTATAAATAATCATACTGTTACCCTGTTACAGATGTTTGTACTTTGGATTATATTTTGAAAATTTGTCCCATATACACTGAAAAATAAATAAAACACTACCAGGGGAAAGGGTCCATATTTACAGAGCCCTGGAAGTGTCATAGGTGAATAAATAATTGTAGTATATAATGCATTTGTAGTAGAGGTAAGATCTTAAGCCCGAGCCCGAGCCCGAGCCCGAGCCCGACCCGACCCGACCCGACCCAAAATTCGGGTCGGGTCGGGCCTAAAATGTCAATCATTGCTTCGGGTCGGGTCGGGCCGGGCTTCTCTCTCGCTGACTTTTTTAAAATAAATATATGTTTATAAAAATGTATACTAAAACGATGTGTGGATACTAAACTGAGGAATACTTGTTTTAAAATAAATAATTTGGATAAAACAGAGAAGGCGCTGTAATGTAATTGCTATTTAACTACTAAACAGGAGCCGCAGAGCCAGAGCATGCTCTGCGCACGTGAACGCCGCTCTCTTAATAATCTTCCCCTCCGCAAGTCCGCATCTATTTTGACCTGGTATCCCCAATATGGAGGAGCAAGAAGTTAAGGATAAACTAAATACAAGAGAACTGAAAAGACAAACACGACTCCTGTCTCTGTCTATTATCCACCCGTCATTGTTCTTCTTTGTCTCTCTGCTTCTCTCTCTTAAAGTGCCGCGCTAGATTCTTAAGGACGTACTGCTGCTGTGGTTTATGGCCCAATTTTCAACCCGTCAAAATGACGGACGGCCTTAAATTTTTCCCGTCAACTCTTAAAAAAATCCGTCAATGATGGAAAATTGTCGGTTAATGTACCCTCTGCAGAAACAAATATAAAAGATGTAAATGTTTATACAGTCTTGTTTAACTTAGATTTCGTTACAAAAGACAGGCTTTAATTTGTTATCATAAATCACCCCTCCTCCTCCCGAGTCCTCACAAATAAAATATGAAATTTCGGGTTTGCTTCGGGCTCAGGCCTGCAAATCAAGTTAATTGGTCGGGTTCGGGCCGGGTCGGGCTTTAATACCCGCGGGCCGGGTCGGGTCGGGCTGGATTTTTTAGGCCCGATCTTACCTCTAATTTGTAGTATGCCCCATTTTCTTGTCTTTTTTGTTGTTCCCTTATTCTCATCTTCGTCTTTTTGTTGCCCTGTTATGAGCTGTGTCTTTTATTTTGGCTTTATTGTGGTGCTGTTGCACTTTGTGACCAGTAGATGGCAGTTGAAGACCAGATATGAATCTGAGTAGCCTTAGTAACAAGAAGTGTGACGAAAACGAAACTTAACAGAGAGTGATGAATCGAAGGCAGCAGTTGCGTGTTGTTCGAGCTGTTTATAACTCGTGCGCACGCCTTATAAGTCGTTCCCACACCTTATAACTCGTGCACACGGGTTATAACTCGTGCGTACGCATTGTTATTTTATTTATTCACGTTTGACACTTCCAGGGCTCGGTATCCAGGGCTCCGTACATATTACACTATTTTCTGTTATAATCTGTTATAATATTATTTCATTAAACACACCTGGACTTTTGTTTTGTTTCAGTCACACACATTTAACACACAAACCTTGATCATTTCAGCCCTGGAATTGCCCATTTCTACTGAAGTAACGGTAAAAGAACTATTAACTTGAACACTGTGTTCAAATTCCAAATAAAAATATTATCGTTTAGAGCATTTATTTGCAGAAAATGACAAATGGTCAAAATAACAAAAAAGATCCATGTTTTCAGACCTCAAACAATGCAAAGAAACAAGATCAAATTAATTTTAAAACAACATAATACTAATGTTTACACTTAAGAAGAGTTCAGAAATCAATATTTGGTGCAATAACCCTTATTTTTAATCACAGCTTTCATGTGTCTTGGCATGCTCTCCACAAGTCTTACACATTGTTCTTGGGTGACTTTATTCCACTCCTGGTGCAAGAACTGAAGTAGCTCAGCTTTGTGTTTGTGTTGGAATTCAACAGACGCTGGAATGGAATGGCTGTAATACATGTAGAGTTGCTGATTTCAGAAAAAAATGCAATGGTCTCATATTTTTTTCCAGAGCTGTACACACAGACTATGGGCAAATCCAGTGGAATTACATCATTTTCCACTTCACTTTTGCCTCCATTGCAAAACTTAGAACGCGCTTGTTCAGAAATTTGCCAGGGTCTACAATCCCAGCCCGACCAGATCCAGGCCAGCGCACCCGTCCACGCTGTTGCACCTGTCACCTGCTCCCATCACCTGCTTATTTCCCCCAATGTTATTTTAAATTCCTGCTTATCCTACAGAATCTCTCAAAGCGCTGACACACACCAGATGCGTCACCGTCTCGTCTGAAAAATAGCCCTGTGCTCCGTGTCGTTATGGGGCATAAGCTGTGCGAATGAGCCACATGATGTTGACAAGTGGATGCATTTGAAAGCTACACAAACAAAGGCAGCTGGTGCGGATACAAAACACATTTTACAAAGTGTAGTTTTCAAATTGTTTCTGGCATCGCAGCGTTTTTTTCCCCGCTGCTTTTTGGTGTTGTGAAGTTTTGTGGCAACAGTTCAAAGTAATATCACTGCCAATCCTTTGTCTTCAGTTTGTTTTTGATATAATAAGGGCAGGAGAATAAGAAAACCTCCATAAACAATGTTGAATTTGCTACAGTTTTGTCTCAAGTCTCATCAGATTGTTGTTTTGTTACACCATACATGCCTAAAGACCTTTAAAAGGGTGCTATGCAAATTTTCTGCTCGTCTCCAGATGGAGATGTTATTGTGTTGTTTATAGCTTAAAGGGCACATCTTATGCAATTTTTAATGTAGAACCTTTAAATGTATCTCTTTGTGTTAAGAAGTAGGCCAAAATACTAAAATAATTAAAAATAATAACTAATAATATTACATATCTCACAGTTTGTCCATCTCCATCGAGAATGTTATGGTTTTGTCCTCAGTATGGTATGGTATTTTTCATTTCTGTTGTTTTAAAGCTACCATGTGTCATTAGACTGGCCACCCCACCCCACCCCACTTGTATTCTCACACTAAGTATTAATTAGGGATGCACCGATGTGAAAATTTTAGCCGATACTGATATCCGATATTAATGTTGCTGTTATCGGCCGATACCGATATTTATTTATTTTTAATTCTGAGATAACATTTTATACAGACTGAAGATCATGCAAAATAAATTTTTGAATGTCTTCTTTTATTTTCAAAACGTGTTTTGACTCCTGATTTTTATTTTTCAATTTCAATTTTTTTTTATAGTGTAACATTGTGTTCTGCTTCCTGATTGGCTAAGGGACCTTTGCCGATTGATGTTATAGATGGGGGCCGGGACCAGACTGAAACTAGACCAGGATTAAACACCCACTAAACCAGGTCTAGACCAGGTCTAAACCTGGATTAAACCAGCACGTGTGGCTCTTTGCGTGGTTTCATGCGGCTCTTGCATTCGTTCATGTCGAGGTTTGATGTGCTCGGACTGCGTGCCTCCTCCTCAGGACCATGGATGTGGTCCCGAGGAGGAGGCACGGTTTGGACACGGGTCTCATGCTCGCAGCCCCGAGTGGGACGCGCGGTCTCGGGCCGATCATGCTGCGCTATCTACGAAAGTTTGAGTGTTTAAACGAGAGAGAAATGTGAGAAAACATTAATTCGAGGGATTACTGTACTGACAAATATCGGTTGTTAATATTGGCCCACTTTTACACATCGGGCCGATACCGATATGTTAAAAATTTGGCAATATCGGCCGATACCGATGTTAATGCTGATATATTGTGCATCCCTAGTTCTAATGATAGCTAAAACTAACCAAAGACTAAAACAAGGTATGTGTGGGGATGCTGGCCAATGTGGTCTTAAGTAGGAGGCAGACTCTGAAAATATTTCTTTTGTCCCATAGATTTATTCAAAATTTTCACCGTCGTATGCATGGCAACCAAAACAAACAAAAAAAAATTCAATATTTACAAAAAATAACTTCAAAATCAGGCATAAGCTACAGAAATTAGTGATGTGTTCTCCGTGTCGAGGCTTTGAAGCGTGCGCCGAGTAATCCAGGAAGGCTTTGGTGAACCGTGTATCGAGGCTTGTATCAGTGACATATGTGGTGACGTTCGAAGCTTCGCGAACCGCCCCTACCATGTGACTGGTTCAGGAAGCGGGTCGCGGATTTGGCGCGTGATACGAAACATAAGGGCCAGTGAAACTTAATGGATTCCCCCTCACATTTTGTGGTTTGGGTTTATTGCGAGTTTGGTATATTCTATTAGAGATTCTTTTTTTTTTGCAATGGAGCAAGAAAAAGGAGATTTTCCCCTGTTTGGGAACATTTTGACCTGATGTCTCCTAATAAGGTATATAGTAAAAATTACGTAATTAAATAAACAATATTACTAAATACACAAATTTGACAACACAGTGTTTCCCCTGGTCAAATATATAATATTACATATCATATAATATAATATATAGAGAAATTGATATTTTTAAATAAAAATGAATAAAATGACCCTATTTTACCATCCTTATTGTGGCATAAGTACAGCCATAAAGTAGTAACAAAAGCACAATCACATTACATTCCTATCTCCAATTTGTTTCTAATTTTTCTTTTAACCCGACCATTATATCATGGACACAGACTCCATGTTAATATTAACATAAATTAATATTTATCACATTAAAATATTTAATCATTCATTTGTTCAATATAAATCTTTCCATCAGAACCTCGATGATCATGTTGATTGTACGAAAAAATGTTATACATTTTTTGGCCACTTGATGGCGCGGTGGAGCAAATGAAGCACCTTGTAGCATCATGAAGCTCCCTTTGTAGCAAAGGGAGAGCAAAGGGCCCTCCCTTTGCTTCAGTGCTTCAGTGCTTCAGTGCTTCATGGGGCTTCATCTTGCCATTACTAACAGAAAGTAATGAAACTAAGAAAAACCCACATGTACCCAGCTACCCTGATGGGACTCCCTCAAAGGCTGAGCTGAGCTGCTTTTATAGTTCCCCCACAGGAAGCTCAGGAAGTCCACAATCTCATCAGGAGGGATATGAGGGAACTTCACTTTTATGTAAAGTTCCCCCGTCAATTTACTTAAAAGGCTTAAGTCCCCCTTTAACTGAAAGTGCTTAACATAATCTATAAACACTAACACATCAAAATCAAATATACAAAACCTAACAAACAAACGGAACTGAAACCAATTCTCCCCCTCCACATGGTCTGGCCCAAAACCTCCCCCCAGAGGTTTAAATATGTCCGTCTCAGGGCATGCCCACTTTTGTCTCCAGACCTGGTGGAGGAACAGGAGAACAGGTAAGTGAGATATTTGACAAAATTTTATAAATTTAACCAAATAAAATCATTTAAAGTAACTTAAGTGTGTTGTGTTTAACTAAACAGAACTAACCAAAACTAAAAACAAACCCAGGATAGTTGTATTTAGTAGTTTAGTTGAGTATGGAAAAATGAATGAAATTAAGGTGAGTGTACAGGGACACAGGCCCTCTTTGTCACAGTATGTGCTTTTTTTTTGGTTGTGATTGCATTGAAAATAAATAAAAAGGTGATGTGCCACCTCCATAAAGTTCCATACTGTAATGTTTTGCACACCATTGCATCAGACATGCCTGAGCAGCCAGTCCCTACTACATTCTGTTTGAATCCATAAAAAGGTCTGGAACTGGACCATATAGTTGGATAAACCCCCTGTCCTAACTTGGGACGGTCCAACAAAAGCTTCTTATTTGTAGCACCTGTCTCTCCAATGAGAAACACCTGAACATTCTCGTAACATTCAGAACTAAATATATAACTTCTTTTACCTGAGATAAGCTGTCTGATCGCAGTCTGATCATCCATTTTTCGTAAGAGAAAGAGTCCGGACCAAAGACTGTGCTGTGAACCGTCTCATGGACCAGTTACTAATGATGTTACTCCTGGAAAAATCATAAAATACAAAACGTAAACAAAATAAGACGATACTTAAAAAGGACCTATATTACAGCGCTCTCAAGTCTCACGCATTGAGAGTGTGACACACGCAATTCGACGTGTTCACACGCTCACACGCCACACATGGCATTTCTCACGCTGATTTTTTTTTTTTTTTTTTGTGCCCAGAAAATCGGTCTGTGTGGCTCAGTTTATGCAGGCACCGCGCGTTTTCAGCGAAAAAAACCTCCCCCGCTCCCCGCTCCCCCCTCTCAGCGAGTGTAAGCGCGCACTGCACTCTGTCAGTGATAAGGACAGCGAGTGAACACGAGGAATGACAAAACGGTGATAATAAAACAAACTGAGAACAATCAGGTAAAAACTTCATTTATATAACTGTCATTAGTTGCTTTGTAGTTTAAGTTTGTTCTTTAGACAAACAGGGCTCTCAACATGCAATTCAATCCCTGAATTTAGATATTGGCCAATACCGATACTATTCCGATACCAAAACTGTTTGTTTTCAATATTATCATTATTGTTAAACTACAAATAAACTCATCTCTACAGGCAAGTAGGCCTATGATATGAACAAATGTTTGTGTTTCCCAAAAGGCAACTTGAGGTAAGCATTGGTCTTTGTCCCGTAGAATTACATGCACTTTTTCTAGCGGGATCTCCCCGTGATTTAACATCTCTGTAATGGATGCTGCGATTGTAGCTCGGTTGTGTGAGCCTCTGCACTTTTTTTTTTACCTGGAACACCGCACAACAGAGCCCGTGTGAATCGCGGTCAATCCAGTGCACAGTGAGGCTCATCAGTGACATTGGGCAGACATCCGATGTCGAAATATCTGTAATAAAGCTCAGATCTGAAACTCTTTTTAGCTTCTCAGCTAACTTGTTGACACTCGGTTGTAGAGTTCGGGTAGCGCAGTCTCTGCTTCCGCCTCTCGGTACAACGGCTTTGCAAACATTGCACGTTGCTGTCTTGCTTTGAGGCGTTCCTAGTAAACTATTTCCACACAGCGGACATGTTGTGATGAAAAGTTGGTTAACTGCCTTAACTGCTGCTCAATGTTCACCTGCTAGCTCGCGCTGCTAATTCGCCTGCAGCTGGCTGCAAACTGTGGAATGGATTTCCAGAACGAAGGCGTGTCTCATCATTACTCTGTGTCTCATTGAGATACGCCTCCGTTCAGGAAATCCATTCCACATTTTGTAGCAGGAGCAAAATTACGAGTGATTACTCGTGGAGTCATTTCAGCACATAATGTGTATATACAGACATGGCTCATGGATCGGAAATTTCCGATCCGTGAATTACGTTGATATCGGAACCTGATACCGATGCTGGATCAGATCAGCCCCATCCCTATATGCAGGGCTCTCAAGGCTCACGCTTGAGAGTGTGACACACGCAATTCGACGTATTCACACGCGCACACGCCACACATGGCATTTCTCACGCTGATTAGTGTTTTTATTTTTATTTTTTATTTTTTTGTGCCCAGAAAATCTGTCTGTGTGGCTTAGTTTATGCAGGCTCCGTGCGTTTTCAGCGCCGCCCCCTCCCCCCTGCTCGGGGGGAACAGGGGGAGGGGGGGACGGCGCGTCTGCTCGCCGTCCCCCGGGCACGTCCTGAGCCTCAGTCCCGGTGCCACGTCTCCTCTGAGACGCACCGACTCCGGTCCCGGTGTCTCCGTCTGTGCGTAACGTGTCCCCCCCGACGGCTTACGCGCGGAATACGCGCGGCCCAGAGCCGAACTGCCCATGGTGAGTCGCGGTGAGACGCGGGCCCGGTGCATTTACCAGACTCTTACATGAATCCGTTAAAAATGTCCCGCTCCCCGCCCCTCTCAGCGCGCACTGACAAAGTGCGGTGATGATAAAACAAACTGAGAACCATCAGGTAATAACTTCATTTATATAACTGTCATTAGTTGCTTTGTAGTTTAAGTTTGTTCTTTAGACAAACAGGGCTCTCAACATGCAATTCAATCCCTGAATTTAGATATTGGCCAATACCGATACTATTCCGATACCAAAACTGTTTGTTTTCAATATTATCATTATTGTTAAACTACAAATAAACTCATCTCTACAGGCAAGTAGGCCTATGATATGAACAAATGTTTGTGTTTCCCAAAAGGCAACTTGAGGTAAGCATTGGTCTTTGTCCCGTAGAATTACATGCACTTTTTCTAGCGGGATCTCCCCGTGATTTAACATCTCTGTAATGGATGCTGCGATTGTAGCTCGGTTGTGTGAGCCTCTGCACTTTTTTTTTTACCTGGAACACCGCACAACAGAGCCCGTGTGAATCGCGGTCAATCCAGTGCACAGTGAGGCTCATCAGTGACATTGGGCAGACATCCGATGTCGAAATATCTGTAATAAAGCTCAGATCTGAAACTCTTTTTAGCTTCTCAGCTAACTTGTTGACACTCGGTTGTAGAGTTCGGGTAGCGCAGTCTCTGCTTCCGCCTCTCGGTACAACGGCTTTGCAAACATTGCACGTTGCTGTCTTGCTTTGAGGCGTTCCTAGTAAACTATTTCCACACAGCGGACATGTTGTGATGAAAAGTTGGTTAACTGCCTTAACTGCTGCTCAATGTTCACCTGCTAGCTCGCGCTGCTAATTCGCCTGCAGCTGGCTGCAAACTGTGGAATGGATTTCCAGAACGAAGGCGTGTCTCATCATTACTCTGTGTCTCATTGAGATACGCCTCCGTTCAGGAAATCCATTCCACATTTTGTAGCAGGAGCAAAATTACGAGTGATTACTCGTGGAGTCATTTCAGCACATAATGTGTATATACAGACATGGCTCATGGATCGGAAATTTCCGATCCGTGAATTACGTTGATATCGGAACCTGATACCGATGCTGGATCAGATCAGCCCCATCCCTATATGCAGGGCTCTCAAGGCTCACGCTTGAGAGTGTGACACACGCAATTCGACGTATTCACACGCGCACACGCCACACATGGCATTTCTCACGCTGATTAGTGTTTTTATTTTTATTTTTTATTTTTTTGTGCCCAGAAAATCTGTCTGTGTGGCTTAGTTTATGCAGGCTCCGTGCGTTTTCAGCGCCGCCCCCTCCCCCCTGCTCGGGGGGAACAGGGGGAGGGGGGGACGGCGCGTCTGCTCGCCGTCCCCCGGGCACGTCCTGAGCCTCAGTCCCGGTGCCACGTCTCCTCTGAGACGCACCGACTCCGGTCCCGGTGTCTCCGTCTGTGCGTAACGTGTCCCCCCCGACGGCTTACGCGCGGAATACGCGCGGCCCAGAGCCGAACTGCCCATGGTGAGTCGCGGTGAGACGCGGGCCCGGTGCATTTACCAGACTCTTACATGAATCCGTTAAAAATGTCCCGCTCCCCGCCCCTCTCAGCGCGCACTGACAAAGTGCGGTGATGATAAAACAAACTGAGAACCATCAGGTAATAACTTCATTTATAGAACTCTCATTAGTTGCTTTGTAGTTTAAGTTTGCTCTTTAGACAAACAGGGCTCTCAACACGCAATTCGACGTGTTCACACGCTCACACGGCATTTCTCACGCAATTCAAGCGCCAAAAATTGTTCACTCGCACCCCCCCCCCGGTCCTCGGAAATTACAGTCACACGTACGACCCCGCTCAAAACTTGAGAGCCCTGCTATATGTCACATTAAGTTTTGAGTTCTCAAAATGCTCTGTTCTACCTTGTGATGTTTTTTCCCCCTCCTTTTTACTGCTAAACTGCCATGTTTTTTGTTTGTTTTTTTCCCCAGATCATGCATTTCTCTGGTTAATGTGTCAATCACGCCCTCTGAAACCTCGGAGACAGGACACAGCTCCAGACCCCTCTCCTCTTAAGTCAAGTTTACCCAAAGCGTGTGGTTCTGACAAGCCGGGTAAGTGTCACGTTGCAACTCTTGTACTTCATAGCTCATTTACTTTTTCCCCCCATCTATACACGTGTTCTTGAAATATGTTTAAGCTCCAAAAGTAGTTTACTAGTCTTGAAACTGTCACGGCACTGTGTTTGTACTCGCATGATTTCAGTTTCCTGTGCAAAATCAAAGGTATTCATGTATGTAAATGTGACGAGCGCTCATGGTACAGTACACAGGCACTTCAGAGCAGAGGAGACATAAATAAAGTGTTTGTGAATAATTGAGTGGATAAATATTGCAGTGTGGCTCTTATTCTTGGATGAAATGCGCAATAATTCACTCAACATGGGATCGGCTTGGTTACATAGGAGAAGCTAGAAACCTCTAATTCACAGTGCTTTGGGAATTACTGGTGTGGCAAAAACAACAGTGCAGATGTAGTGGGACTTAAAGTTGCCCTGTAGAACATTCCTGCTGGAGTGTACAGTACTACTAGACGTTATTGCGTTGCCTAGAAGGTTTCGCAGTAGGGCGTTAAACTGTTCCATCTTGGCATTTATTCAATTATAGATGTTTTTATTGCTGAAAATGTCTCAATAAAACATGCATTCTTGCTGGAAGTAAGTGGGTTCGCCTATCCACAGATCTGACCTGTAACTTGAACTGGAAGAGTCACCTGCTTGTCTCTGTGGAGATGTACAAGTTTAATGTCAGGCTGTGTAACATTTCTGGTTAAACTATATCATTTCCATTATAATAGATTCGTGACTGAATAAATGCTTAAGCCCCTAATTGGCTTTATTTTATTTCATTTTTTATTTTATTATTTATTTTATTTATTTTTTATTTTATTATTTATTTACTTTATTTTTTATTTATTTTATTTTATTTTATTTTCAAAAACTTGCTGACCGTGGATTAAAATGCTGAATGTAAAAGGAAAGAATGTATTTATTCATTTAGACCTGCGCAATTTATCGATTAAATCGATTAATTCGACAGTTCAGGACGATGTGTTTTTATGAAAAAAATATTTTTTCAAAGTTATTTTTTACATGCAAGCGGAACCAATGCGCGGCCGCGTTTTACACAGGTAAGTTAGCGGGGCGCACCCAAACATTGTACGAGCTAGCGTGGCTAGCGAGTGAGCTAAAGCTGGAGCTTGTACCAAACAAAGGTGTTTACATCTGTTATATGGAACTGGTTTGGTTTTCTTGCGTCGGACTTTGAATAAACGAGTGCTCGCTGTAAGGTCTGTTCAGAAGCTGTTGCACGCAGCGGAATGGGAGAAATGCAGGTCTGAACGGAATGAAAATGACCACCATCCAGTCCCTAAAACATTTTCGAACTGTTTGCAGTATGATAAGCACAGCCCACGACGGAAAGCAATCACACACGCTGTTTTATGTTTTACCAAAAACATGATGTATGTTGTAAAAGACATGATGCCCATATATACTGTGAAAAAGCCCGGATTCATTAACAATAATATTTTTCTGAAGTTGCCACAGCTGTATACAGACTGTATCTTTATGCTTGTTGTGTTGTATTTTTATACTTCTGTAGCCGGGAGTCCATCAAAATTTCGTTATGCTTGCATAATGACAATAAAGAATCTTGAATCTTGACAAGTTAACATACATGAACACAGACGCACTAAAACTAAAAAAAACTTTTTAAAAAATGAATAAAACACAACACTACCCACTCCAGTCCATCTTTCCCACAATCAGGGAATATTTAGCTCCATAAAATGCTTCTTTATAAAAGAAAGATATTTATATAACTGTGATATTTTTTATTTTTTTAAACAATAACAGCTTAACTCATTGGCTGCCGGAGACGTCTATAGACGTTCGGGCGAACCCAACCGTTGATTGCCAGAACGTCTATAGACGTTCAACACGTTTTTCAGCGGGGGTTGCTAGGTTACGGCCTGGAGCAACTTTTGAGGTGTAATTCACATCTCTCAACATGTAGATGGCGATGTTGTATCATTATTTGCCGATCAGAGCCGGGGAAGAAAGGAGGAGTGCAGTGTGTGTATAGATGTGTGTAAGATGGCGAGGCCAGCGAACCCGGAAAAGCAGACAACTGTTGATCAGCGCCTATGGAGCGATCAGATCGCTCTTGGGACCCAGGATCCTGGATCAGAGGATCGCAGAGACAAGCCGGATCAAGCAGCGAGGTCTGAGCAGAGATCTGCTGTGCCCGAGGAGGGGGCGTGTCCTGTGTGCGCTGCACGGACCAGGGAGTCTCCTCAGAACTACGACAGCTCCAAAGAAGAAGTTTACTGACTTGGAGCAGTAATGGTGCTGTATGGTAATTGTAATGAATGAAGTTGTGTGTGTGTGTGTGTGTGTGTGTGTGTGTGTGTGTGTGTGTGCGTGCGTGCGTGCGTGCGCGTGTGCGTGCGTGCGCGCGTGCGTGTGTAGCTGTGTGTGTGTGTAAAGGTTTATGCATGGGCTTGTGTGTATGTACATATATATATATATGTGTGTGTGTGTGTGTGTGTGTGTAGGTGTGTGTGTGTGTGTGTGTGTGTGTATTAGTTTTTATTATGGGTCTGTACTCTGGGCCTCAGACAAAGCCTCAACAAAGTTCTATTTTATATGAAAAGATATTATTATATCCTGTAAACATCTCTTGGCACTATTCACAGAGCCTTATATTCTTATATTTGTAAATAAAAAATGTACTTTGTCATCAAAAATCTCTTTCTCTGTTATTTTAGATGTTTGAGGTGTCACTAAATCAATAAATATTGATGTCAAAGTCACTGATCTGCTCGAAATCCTTCTCTGATCTCAACGCTCGTTTTCTCCATTTCTTGCTCAAAAACCAGTGTTTTTGCTGAAACTTCCCTATGTTCTACTATCAGTTATTTGAGAACCGAAAAGGTTAGAAACATAATTTTTTTTCCAGGTGAAAGAAGAGAGTCTAGGCTTTATTTTGATGTGTGCCATGTTTATATAGTCAAAGAACTCAGTATTCTGTGAGTCTTGTAAAATCAGTGAAAATTCTCTGAATCTCTGGCAATCTACAGGCTTAGATTTTGAAAACAGGCTGGCAGTGAAAGAGTTAATTGATGCAAGGTGTAATGTATTTGTTTTATAAAAGAATGCTGCATTGTTTTGAGCCATTTGTCTGTCATCTGTTATTTGCTTTTGAGTAGGGCAGAGAAAAATCGATTAAAATTGGAAATCAGATTTTTTATTTTTTTTTAAATCTGAGATTTTATTTTTAGGCCATATCGCCCAGCTCTATATTTATTATAATATGAAAATAAATGTATAAAAGTAAGGTGAGACAGTACAGGCAAACCTTTTTTTTCCTTTTTTGGTCAGTTCTTATGTCATCTTTCAAGTGAAAAACTAATATGTTTCATTATTTCATTTAATCAACCTGCATCCGTAGTTATATTGTGTGTTGTGTAAATGGTCACATTTTATACAGATCTTTTCCACATTCAAAGGCACTCAAAGCGCTTTACAACAAGGAACCACTCACACATTCACACACCAGTGTGCGCAGACACTGGGGGTGAGGTGAGTTAAGTGTCTTGCCCAAGGACACAGCGACGGCATTCATCTGTGGGAGCTGGAATCCCACCGCCAACCTGTGGGTCAGTGCATCTGACCCCTCTACCTTTGTAGTTTATGTCAAGACCGGGATTCAAACTGCCGACCTTGAGATTAGCTCTACCAACTGAGCTACCGTCGCCCGCATTACTGTGTATTGTTTTCTCAAATGATTTTCTCTAATAGGGACATAAGGATCACTCCTTAAAGTAGCACCTACATCAGGGGTGGGCAATTATTTTTTCCCAGGGGCCAAATGAGAAGCAGAAAATATTGTGGAAGCCCGGGCCAAAAATGTGACGTCCACTCTTGTTATTAATTTTATTTCTACGTTAAAATCAGTAAATGGCATTGTTTACAGAAGCTGGTAAGTTCTGTGTTAAGTAATGAGAGAGTGAGGTTTTACAAAAACTGAATTTATTCAGTAAAATAATTCAAAACAATGGTAAACATGAAACATTTGTAACTGTTTTTCAGTTACATTAACCCCACAATGCTTTCTGAGTTTAACTTTCTTAACTTTGTAGTAAGACACCACAATGTCTTTGTTTGCCAAATAATATAATACAAGAAATGTCACTGCCAAACTGTGTAGAAAAAGTCAAATTTAGCATGTTTTAGCGTGTTTTTTCTTGATCAGTGAGAGAAATCTCGCCTCTGTTGAGCTTTAACAAGTGCATCAAAGTCAGGTTCATGTTTGAGGTGGAGATGTGAAGCACGTCCGACAGATGATCATCAGTACAAATGCATCATGTACAAATGCATTATGTACAAATGCATTATGTACAGTTTTGAAAGTAGGTTAAGTAGGTTTTATTTTCTAAATTCCAAGGAACCATTCATGGGCCGGTCAGTCAGCTCGTGGGTCACATTTGGCCCCCGGGCCTTGAAATGCCCAGGTCTGACCTACATACACCGAGGTCATACAAGCGGATTTGTAGATATCCACTTCTATGCCTGATTTATCAAAGCTTTAACTCTTAAAACTTTAAACTTCTGAAACTTTTTATTTAATCCAACAAAATCCAACAAAATGAAACAATACATTTAAACTTGGTTCTTTTGGTGTTTCTGTTCTGAATGTCCCAAATATGGTCAATTTTTGTCTATTTTTTAACATATAAAATGCCTTATTTATATATGGAAAAAAAAACATGATCAGAAAGTTATTATTTTACATTTTTGCAAGTAAAACTACCAGAAAAAAGTGTCTCACCTTAAATTAGAAAAATATATTTCTACAGATATACACAAAAACTTTTCTAGCTTTGCCGTGGCACCTACCTGAACCTGGCATTAGAGACATTAGTTTTCCCAGTGCCCCTGAAGATGCCTCACTGTGAGATTGTAATGCATGTGACACATCCAGCTTGTTTGGCCCTATTTACATTATTCATATTATGCATATTAGAACAACAGAGAGTAGATCTAATAACCCCGGGGTGGCCATCGCTGTAGTGTAGTCACATACCTCATTTCATAGTTCACTGCCTCTGCATTTCCCTCTGAGAAAACCTGCTACTCTGCAAACTCCACGGGCCTCATCATGGAGGTATAGGGCCGTGCGTGTCTGGCTGTGCGGAGAGGCCCACCCAACCAGTGCGCCGGGATTTATAATGGAGGACCTGCTTCTGATCCCTCAGGACGCCATTGTGTGGGAGCTCAATGGTCCTCAACGCAGAGCTGTACCTGTGAACGTTAAGCTGCGTAGAGAGGTCCATCCATAGACTGAATATACTCGTATCTCTGGACTAAGATAGTGTAGTACTCGTCAGGTTACAAATAGGAAGATGGCATAATTCGGCTCCATCGTGTCTAGTTTCACTTGACCTGCTGAACAATCTTTTGCACTATTTTGGTTACCCCTTTACATTATCCTAGTGTTTTGTTTTGTTTTTATAGCCCTGGCAATTTTCTCTGAAGTGAATACTGACCGTGTGTGAAGAATCCCTCAGTCGTCCAGGTAGAATCCATGGCAAAAGGAGAAATTCAATTTGTCAACTGGACAAAGTTTATTTGGTCGAAGACGTTTCGCACTTCATCCAAGCTACTTCTTCAGTTCTGGCTAGAGTGCTTGTGGACACTGCTAACTACAATGAAATTACTATGAAACAATCACCAAATAAACTTTGTCCAGTTGACAAATTGAATTTCTCCTTTTGCCAGGCAACAGACTTCTTTGGTGCGGGCAGGAGGGGGCAACTACTTTCAACAATTATGTTCAAAAACCTCACTCCTGATTGGCTCTGGATTCTACCTGGACGACTGAGGGACTTTTCACGCATCTGGTTGAAATGTGCACGCAGATTAAAAAAAAAAAATTGGATGGAGTCTTGGTTGACCAGAAATTGCATTTATCATTATTAAATTTAGATTATAAAGATTCATATGAGACAACAAGGCAAAGAAGAACTGAGCCAAAGATGTGGTAGTTTTTGGTATTTATATATAGAAAAGGTGATGTTACGGTCTGTGGAGAGGCTTCAAAGTGTGCGTGTCGAATAATCAGCAAGTGTGGTCCGGAGCGTGGTTTGACGACGTAAGCGTTGACGTTTATATTAAAACATTCAATTTCTATAAAAATGCGTTTTTATTCGCTTAATGTTGTCTTACAAAAGTGCCAAACAGGAATTAAAAAAAAAAAAAATCTCTCCAAGGTACGCCTAGTGCGTACGGCCGTACACCTGGCGGTGCCACTGTGTGCCGGTGTACTGTCAGATTGAGACGCTTTGTCAGTTTAAGACACCTCCTCGAGATCTGCGCAAGCGCCAATGATGTAATGGTTTAAGACGCCTCCTTTGACTGAAAACTATAACGATGCAGTCAAATGTTAAATCCAAACTATTATAATCTGACGTATGTATTCTGCCACAAATCTAACGTTCACATCTCGTTGTTTACATGCTTAATTGGTTAAAACATGGAATAAAACCAATACCGTTAAAATGTTACTTACTTGCGCAGTAGCGCATAAAACTGTCAAAGCGAGACGCTTCGACAGCCCAGCTGTTTTTAAACCATTACATCATATGCGCAGTAGCGCTCATCTCGAGGAGTCGAGGAGGCGTCTGAAAGTGACAAAGCGTCTCGGTTATCTGACGTATTCTGAGGTATTCTGCCGCAAATCTAACATTCACATCTCGTTCAAACATACAATAAAACCAATAGACTGTTAAAATGTTACTTACTTAAGCAGTAGCGCATGAAAGCATACGGCTTTCACATCACAGCTGTAGCTCAGCTGTTTCTAAACCATTACATCATGCGCGCTTGCGCAGTAGCGCTCATCTTGAGGAGGCGTCTTAAACCATTACATGTGCGCTTGCGCATGTTCCACAGAAAGTGTCCTTCAATATGTAAAGTTTAATATGACATCAGGCTGAAAAACAACAAAGGAAGATAAGATATTAATTACAATGTGAACTAAAATATCCTCCAAAACTGGGAAATACTCTAATCAGAGAACGGGCTGGGAATAACTCAACTCAGATTCTTCAAACGGGGAATAATGCAGAACTGCGCAAATTACAAACAACAGATTTGAGATTCAGAGTTTCAGCTGCAGAGCTTGAGAGTCTCTTGACTCGTCGTCAATCTAACAAGAACTGACTGGGCAGAGGGAGTTTATATAGACGACCCTGGGATGATCGGGGGATGATTGACAGCTGCAGGAAACATAGAGATGGAGTCAAACATGGACTGGATCATGCTAAAAAACTGGAGCTGGACTGGGGATAAACATGTAAACAACAGGCAAAACTGTGACGAAGGTGGATTAAATTCATGATTCACAAGTTGAATCTGCCTACATTTTTTCCTTGTACTTTTTTTTCTTCATAAATGGTTGTTTTTGGATGAACTCCCGTGCAGGTGTAGTCTTGTGAATGCTGTTTGGGTTAGATACATGAAAAGACACATAATACAGTGGTACCTCACCTTACGAAAGACCCAACAAACGAAAATTTCAAGTTACGAAACGACCTTCATGTTAAATGTTGGTCTCTAGATACGAAAGAAAATTCAAGTTACGAAACGCGAAATCTCAAAAATTCAAATAATGCGCGCTCAGCCACACACATTATACGCTTTTCTCAGACTGAATTTAAACTTTTCTCACATTTGTCTCTCGTTTAAACACTCAAACTTTCATAGATTTTCAACAAAATGTATTAATAGTGAAGCGTGGGGGGAAGGAGGAGGGCGGTGTGTGTGCGCGCGGACACGTGTGTGATAGCGCAGCATGACCCGACGCGGGGCGCAAGCAGAGACCCATGCTCAAACCGTGCCAGGTCTGAACCGGGTCTAAACCAGGATTAGACCACCGTGGCTCTTGCCTGCGTTCGTTCATGCGCTCAGACTGCGTGCGGTCCTGAGGGGAGTCCTCGCTGCTTGCCTCAGCCGTGACTCGAAACGAAACCAGGAAATAGACCCGCACGCGGTGGTTCAGACCTGGTTCAGACCTGGTTCAGACCTGGTTTAGACCTGGTTTAGACCTGGCACAGTTAAAGCGCGGATATCTGCTCGGCCCCGCGCCGGGTCATGCTGCGCTATCACACATGTGCGCGCACACAGACCGCACGCAGTCGCTGCTCGCCTCAGCCTCAGCCTCGTGAGGTACACCGCTGCAGCTTGGTCTAGACCTGGTATAGTCCACGTTTAGTCCTGGGTTTACAGTCTCTACGCAGAACACAATGTTACACTATTAAAAAAATGTTACACTATAAAAAAAAAACTTGGAACGGGCCTTGGAACGAATCAGGCTTTTTCCATTGAAATAGCTACTCAACTTACGAAAAATTCACGTTACGAAACCACTTCTGGAACGAATTAATTTCGTAAGGTGAGGTACCACTGTAGTTGAAAGCTTTTGCCGCACCTTCTTAGTAGTCGACTAATCGATCAGCAGGAGATGTCTTTAGTTGATCAGTAATTTATTTAATTGACTACAGCCATTGACTACTAATTATAGAATGCTGCTCCATAATTAATAGCTATAACTGCTAGTCTCAACTGGTTTCATCCGGTTCCACACGCACACACTGTCGCTGCTGTCCAGAGATGTATACAGTCTGTGCGAGAACCTTTAATGAGCTGATCGAGAGGGTCCCTTGTTGCTCGTTCTGCTCCCTTGAGACACTACAGCCACTTAATAAACTCTATGGGCCTCATGGCGGAGCTGCCGCAGTAACGGTAATGGCCTGTGTGAGAGGGCCCACTGCTAAGATACTTCTGCTCCCTTGGGATACTGCCACCACTAAAAGATGGGTCAGAAACATTTATATAGTGTTTTTTTTTTTTTTTGGCAATAAAAAGGGTAGACAATAACTTTTCATGGTGTATTTTGTAATCAATATCACCAGAATGTGTGGAAAATAAACATGCTGTTGTCTTGTAGATTATTATTTTCTCAAAGTACAAAACTGACCTTCTATTTAACCAGGAAAGTCCCGCTCAGGTTTGGAAGTCCTGCCCCCAATCAAATATCAATATATCGATTGTGAGTGCGGCAATGCGCCCCACTAGCCTCGGCCTCGGTGTTTCTTGAAGTTTCTTTCCGACGCGTCACGTAAAGTAAATAAAGAGTCTTGAATCCAAGTTTGTCTTTTCTATCTTTACTAAAGTGAAAGGTCATACAGAGCGGGTACAAATAAGGTGAATAAAGAGGGAAATGGAAAGATGAATTTCTGATGCTTGTGGTTTTCCTATGTGTGTTGTGTTGGGCTCTGTATGTGTGGTGATGTCCTTCTTGACGTCTTTGCGTGTCGTATAGTGGTGAGCTCCTGGCTGTCACTGGGAGACCGGGCTTCCTTGTACTCCGTGGCTCCCGACAGGACTCACCCTACGTTGCGTTGTCGACGGTGCTACTGGTTCTTCTTTGCTGTCCGTACGTGCCTTGTAGCGTCGCGTTTTCCCATCTGTCACTCGGGAGACCGTGCTTCTTCGCTTCTCGGCTCCCGACGGGAATCCGTCTTACTTGCTACCTGCGGCTGTTACGTGACATTTCACGTGACCTCCTTGTTACGTGACGTTTCACGTGACCTCCTTGTTACGTGACGTCCCACGTGACGTTCCTACGTGTGATGGTCAAAAGACTGTGTAGCTTCTGGGGTCCAGGACGTCCTAATACCCCGTCAACCCTTGACTCGAGGTAACCTCCTGGCCACCAGACCGCGGCTTCTATCCACACCACCTATGTAGCGTGGTCTCTTTCTTCGTGTGTGTGTGTGTTATGTGGTGTGTCTTCAGTCTTGTGTCCTCTTCGGTGTCTGTGTCCTCTCTGGCCCGGTCCCTACGTCTGTATTTTATAGTAGGTGAGATCAAGGATAAAAGAACAAGGAACAAAGATCAAAGTGGACCAATCACAATGCATTTCCTGAACCTGAAGGCGGGACAGGAAGTGCTGTTATAAACAGAATATTTAGGGATGGGCGATACCAGTTATTTTTGTTTCGATACGATACCAAATAATACCAGGGTTAGAATCGCGATATCGATACCGATACCAATACTTTCATACATTTTTTAATACTACAGAAAAACACTAACCTGGCTCTAACTAGATACCTTGGCTTCGCAAAGCTCCACCAGGGGGCTTAGCTCCACACATTCTAACACCAGATATCTGAAAAAAAATCTTTGATGAAATGAAAATGGCAACGCAGACATCAAATGTGACCACTAGACTTTTGTTTGTGCTGCTTGTATTGTATGTTGTATTTTTATGTATTTGCCTGTCTAGGGACTGCGGATGAAAACTAGCTTTGTAGCTAAAATTCGGCATATTTACATTTGTTTTATACTTATGCTCATTAATGTGCATTGTCCCTATCAAATAAATAAAATCAATAAATCTATTGTAAGTTGGGCACTTGCAGCCTATGAAAAAAGACAACAAATGAAGTATCACTATTCTCACTCTCACATACATACATTCTCCTCTCACATACACTACTCTTAGTCTTCTACATGGTTGATGGTTACCTGGATTCTCCCTCTCTCAAACGCTTCGGCAACTGACCTCTGTCGTACTGCTGTTGCTGCTGTGCTGGAGGGAGCTGCCTGACTCGCCTCCTGTCGTCGTTTGGTCAGTAGCATTTCGTCATGCTGAGGTTTATGATTTATGATCAAGTGTTTATTTAAAATTTGTGGTATTGCCACAATATTGGATCATTTTTGGCACACTGCACTTCGCAACATTGTCGTCCACGGTGTGGAAGTAATTCCACACCACACTTCTTGCAGTCTTCCATGGCTCCCGCGCCGCTTTGACTGAAATCTCACAGCAGTGTCTATCGCGGGATGACGTACTACCCCACGTTTGGTGAGAACGCGGAAGGAAAAGTAATGCCTGACAAGTGGCAATGGTTGAATAATGAATGAAACACATATGAATTTGAACTAAATAAACTGAAAGTTAAGTCAGTAAGAAAACATGACTTGGTATCGATATTTTAATACCAGGATCGATGCATATTCAATACTCCATCAGGATCGATATATCGATACTTTGGTATCGATCCGCCCATCACTAAGAATATTCCAGAACACAGAATGTACGAAATGGCTCCTACATCGATAATAACTGAGATATCAACAATAATCTATTCTTTTGTAAAAAATATAAATACAAATCAGTACTTAATTTTTTATAAATAATAAAAATGTAAAAATGTCAATTATTGAAATTAGGGCTGTCAGTTTAACGCGTTAATTAGATTAATTCATTACACTGCAAATTAACGCGTTATAAAAATTATCGCAATTAATTATGAGTGGCAGTTCAATACACGCGCATTTTAACTTTCTCGTGTAGCGAGCAAATCACTGCCAGGGCCTTTGAATGGCAAGTTTATTTATAAAAAATAACGAAGACGGGACTATCAACAAAAACACTGGGATTTGGAGCTTTTGTCAAAAAGAATTTTCGTATCACCGAAGCTGATCCAGCCTGACGGATCATTTGAACGTTAAACACGTCCAGACAAATTCTACTGTTACTGGTGATAGAGCGAGTGTGAGCGCACTTCAACAAACCACGCTTGGAGAATTTGGGAAACGAATGAGCAAAGCGACCACAGAAAGTGACAAACTCAGTCGCAAAGTGGGTTCTCTCTCACAGATTAATTATCCTATCCTGTAATTAGATTCATTTTTTTAATCACCTGACAGCACTAATTTAAATACATTGTTATATATTAGTTTACTTACACATACACTTGTAGATCAGTACAGAGGTAGAGCAAAAATAATCACCAAAGCCAAATTCTTGTGTTTACCAAAGTTTGTTAATACAAAACACACCTAAGTATCAGATCGATATCACAGAACATCCCATAGCATTCCTTGGTATCGAATCGAAACAAAAATTCTGGTTCTCGTTTATCGCGGGGGGTTAGGCTCCAGAAATAACCCGCAATAAGAGAAATCCGCGAAGTAGGACAACTTTATATTTTACAATTATTCTACATGTTTTAAAGGCAAATTAACGTTTTTTTTTTTAATCTGAGCCTTCTTTCGGCAATAAAACAAGTAGTTTTACTCACCCATAGCATTTTTCTGTCAATTGGAGCAGTATCGCAGAACTTATGTTGAGCCGTTCTGTTCTACTAATGATCCCGTATCTTTTAACATGGTGCTGTATCATTTGCTCGGGGCATTACTTTGCGGTGTCCAAATAACACAAACTTTAGCACTTTTCAAATCATAGAAGCCCGATGTCTTAATGTAAGAAATCGTTTGAAGCAAAAGTGGCCTGTAATCCGAGATTTAGCCATAGTTTCGAGTAGATGAGGACGCCAGTGCGCATGCGCGGACTGCTCCTGGGCCCCAAACATGAAACGCAAAGCTGAAAACTATGGATAAATCTCGGATTACAGGCCACTTTTGCTTCAAACAATTTCTTACATTAAGACATCGGGCTTCTATGATTTGAAAAGTGCTAAAGTTTGTGTTATTTGGAGACCGCAAAGTAATGCCCCGAAAACAAATGCTAATGGTTACGCTACAACATAACTTTCTTCAAACAGCTCCAAATGACACGAACGTGATATGGGTGAGTCAAACGACTTGTTTTATTACCGAAAGAAGGCTCAGATTGTAAAATAACGTTACTTTGCCTTTAAGGCTGTAAATGCCTCACCACACACATTATATGCTTTTCTCAGACTGGAATTAACCTTTTCTCACATTTCTCTCTCGTTTAAACACTCAAACTTTCATAGATTTTCAACAAAATGTATTAATAGTGAAGCGTGGGGGCTCCTCCGGAAGCGCGAGGGGAGCGGAGACCTGAGTCACTGGATCCGCAGGAAGCACCGCGCTCATCAAACGGCACCGCCACATGCCGGGACGCGACGCGCACCAACCCCTTGGAGAAGTGCGCGACACGTGCACCCCTCATCGTGGTCACATCCGTGATGGAGCAGCACGACCGGCGCGAGGCTGCACATACACTGGGGCTGCGAGCACGAGATCGAACTGCGGTGCCCGGACCGCGTCCTCTCAGCCCGAGCCACAAACAAGCCGCACGAAACCAGCAAAGAGCGGCACGTGGTGGTTTAATCCTGGTTTAGACCTGGTCTAGTCCCGGTTTAGTCCAGGTCTAGACCTGGTCCAGTCCTGGTTTAGTCCAGGTCCAGTCCAGGTTTAGACCTGGTCTAGACCTGGTTTAGTTCTGGTCTTGACCTGGTTTAGTCCACGTTTAGTCCTGGTCTAGTTCCAGTCTGGTCCCGGTCCCCCCCGCGTCCCCCATCTATCAATCGGCAAAGGTCTACAGTCTCTTAGCCAATCAGGACGCAGAACACAATGTTACACTATAAAAAAAATTGGGGAAAAAAAAAAAAAATCCGCCAACAGTGAACCGCGATAGAGCGAGGAACCACTGTATAAGCCTTCACTACAAGCCACTTCTGCTCCCTTGGGAAACCACTGCTACTATATGGGCTTCAACATGGAGCTCCAGCTGTACACGTGTAGTTGTGCGGGGAGGCCCACCCAACAGCGTGCCAGGACCCATAATGACCTGTGTGAGAGGGCCCATTGCCAAGCCACTAGTGATGGTGGCTCAGCAGCATATTATAATAATAATAATAAAGTATCAAAAAGTATTGATTCTTATGCATAATATCAATACTTTTTTTTTTTTTTTTTACATTTTTGTAAATTATGGGGTGGAGCAAAATGATGACATTTCAATGCAGTTACATAAATTGTAACACAATGGTTTTGGATCTGTGCTGCATGAGAGGGCCCATTGCCAAGCCACTAACGATGGATGGCTCAATCGCAATCACAATGATGATAATGACCTAAGTATCAAAAACTACAACTTTGTATGCAAAAAATAATCAATATTTTAGGCACATTTTTGTCATTTATTGAAATATTATCCTTTATTTATCCCTCTGCATTTCACCAATTCTTTAAGTAACAGATACAATAAGATAATATGAATACAATATTTATATCTTAGTTTATGTATAGAATTCCTAAGTCATTGTGTATTACCAGATGACATCACAAGGTGGAACAAAGTGTTTTCTGTTTGAGCGAAGAACTATTCTAAATATGCAGGGTTTATGTGTTAAACATGTGTGAATAAAACAAAACAAAACTCCAGGTATGTCTTTGATGAGAAACAACATAACATTGATCAGAAAATAGCGTAGTATGGACTCTTTAAGCGTTATAGGTCTTGACTTTTTGTGTTATGGTGCAGCAGCAGATGGGACACTTGTTGAGCTTTCTGGCGCACCGTTGGCAGGCGACCAGGTGACCACACGGGATGAATACCATAGAAATGTCCCGGTCCATGCAGATCTTACACTGTTTCTCATTCTGCAGCTTCTCCAGCTTCTTCAGGGGGTCCTCATCTAGAAAAAAAAAAGAGGGTGTTACTACATAATACAAACAGCCAGGAAAGAACCAAGCTCTAAAATGAAATGCCTCTACCCATGTTATCAACACCAACAATTCCATCCAAAGTGCAAGGACAATTTATGTGCAAGGAACACAATTTGTGATTGATTAAGCATTGCTTTAATAAAATAGAGGCGTTAACATTTATTTTTATTAGTCTAATCTTAACTATTGTGGGATTTAAGCCCTTGTTATTAGGCCCGAGCGCGAAGCGTAGGGCCTATTGTTATTGTTCTGGTTTTTCTTATTCTTATTTATTCTTATTTTCCTATACACTAATTTCAAGGTTCGGGTACTTCCCACCGACGAAAACTCACGATATTTTGCACAAAATTCAAGAACGCCAAAAAAGGCATTTACAAATAATCTGTATTAAAAAATCTTGAAAAACAGCTTGACAGCGCCCCCTGGAAAATTTAAATACATTCCACCTATGGTGATACCTGTGTTGCCATGGCAACAGGCCAAACATGAGACGCCAATGGGACGCCCGCCAAAAACTTTGTTGTAGCCAAACCAAATTTGGTACACAGATGCATCATGGGAATAGGAACAAAAAAGTATATTACACCGTTGCCAGGTGACCAACAGGAAGTCAGCCATTTTGGACCGAGCACGTGACCCGGCGCCAAAGGCAAATTTTCCTGTCCTCGTATTTTAACAAACTCCTCCTAGGGTTTTTGACCCAGACTCATCAGAATCGTGCTGTATCATCTAGACAAGTGGGACATTAAAAGTTATTAAAAGCGTTCTAAAAGACTGAACAGTGTTTCCGTGAAAACGCCACAAATTCCAGGTTTGTTTTTGCAGCTCGCCATCAAATTTCGACAAGTGATAATCCCTGCATACTTTGGCCAATTTCACTCAAACTTTAATCGTAAATAAACTTTATCGAAAATAACCGCGAGTGCAAGCAAGGGCTGATCATTGCCGCTTGCGGCTATATTTAACATTGTTACTGTTTGTGTCTATGGAACTCAGAACTGTATCACAGAGCTTTCAAACTTTTGATACTTTTATTTAGAAAGTCTAAGATTAAGATTAGCCTTTATTGTCTCCCTTGGGAGAAATTTGTCCTCTGCATTTAACCCAGTGCTTCTCAATTATTTTCTGTGACGCCCCCCCTAGGAAGAAGAAAAAATGTCACGCCCCCCTTCCTGCGCGCGACTATAAATAGTATTATTTGTCTAGAAAATTGTTATGAGAACACCATTGTATCCTTTTATTAACATTATAAACAAAAAAAAGAAAGAAACTTACAACAAAGACTGCACTGAGGACTCAAATATTAATGTGTTTTTAATGCAGCTTTGTGCACATTTGTTTACGTTTTACAGAAATGAAACTTAAAACCACCTCATTTGCATAAGCTAAAAGCACTGAAAAAAAAAACGCTCTCTCCTTGTGCCACTGATGCGTCAGCTTCTGTCGGACTAAAGGACACGACTCAGTGGAATATACGTGTTTTTTCTGTGACAGAGAATGTTCTGTTAATGGTGAGACTGTGCGTAAATCGCATGTGAGAACGCCACTGCCAACTACTGTTGTTGATGTGCAATTACACTTACTTCTAGTACAGTACAGCAAAAAAACATGTTTCCCAGGGTCATACGCGCCCCCCCCCTGGCATCACGCCACGCCCCCCCAGGGGGGCCCACCCCACTATTTGAGAAGCACTGATTTAACCCATCCTATTATCAGGAGCAGTGGGCAGCACATTACTGCGCCCGGGGACCATCTCCATGATTTTCTTGCTTCGGCTTGGTCAGGACCTCAGCTGGAGAATGGGAGCTCACATTAACATTCTAAAATCTCAAAGTGAAAATTTCATGCCATGGGACCTTTAAGCTAATATCAATTGTACACTTGTAGAATTATCTTTTGCAAATTGCAACAAAAACATTTGTAATATTTTAATAACCAGGATCATTTTGGTGGTACTTTGGTACAGTTCAATGTAAAAGATAAAAAAAAAAAAAAAAAAACATTACCTTCTGCAGTACTCTCTGGTGGGTTATCTTCTGTAAAAATGAACAAAATATGTTTAATTTCCCTGCCATTTCCATTGATTTTAATGGTGTAATCACATAAATGTGGATAATTACCGCCATCTTCTGAAAATCCAGTTTGGTGACTTGTTGCCTGAACAAGTGTTATAGAGAATATTAAGTCCCAAAAATGTTATCCAAGTATGAGTAAAATAATATCATAGAGTTGATATTTTAAACTTACAGCTGTGGCTGTAAGCTGTAACTGAAAGCTGCTGATAAATTCTAGGCCCTTTTCTGTCAACACGAAGCGGCATCTGTATAAATTAATGATAATAAAATGTAATTGATATAGATAGTAAAGACAGTAGTTATATGATAGATTTTAATTTTACTCTGGAAACTGTTTGGCATGCTCTTCCCAGGGGTCATCTTCAGGCTCCCATCCTCTTATACCCACTTTACAGCAAAAACACATCACCTCGTTTCGTCTGCCTACAAGAAAATATTTTCAGATTAATGGTTTAACAACGTTCACCTAAATCAGTCATTTGCAAACATTTTGCAACATTTTACCAACATTATATTTTAGTTAAAAAAGTACAATGTAAAACTAGGCACAGTATGCTACGATGTTCAATGTTGAAGACAAAAGAGCTTTATTAGTAATATAAATAATAAAATACTTAAAACATAAGACACTTAAATATATTGTCACAATACATTTTTATTTTAGGCACCAAGGGAACAACAGATGTTGCTTTTATTCATATAGTAGAATTAGGGATGTCAAAATTATAATTATGATTATAAAAGGTCAAAATGTACTTGTATAAATAAACTGAAAATAACAAAAGGATTGTTTTTAAGCCAAAATAAATCACCAGAAAAGTTCACAATGCACTTTTAAGGTCAAATACTTTTTATCTGGCTGTATGTCACATTAACCTTTTTATTTTATCTTTCAGAAGGTTAGACTTTTTAAGCTGGTCACATACTACAAAAATTTCATTAGAAAATAAATAAATAAATGTTTGCATTTATTCACAATTTGGAGACATGGCAAAATGTAAAGTTGTGATATTTCTGACAATAATTGTAGTGTAACAATTATAGTGACATCCATAAGTGAGAACCACAGATGTATTGATTTATATTAGGGATGTCAACAATTAATCGACTTACGATTAATTGTCGATCAAGACGTTGGTCGATCAAAATGCATTAATTGCAGCTAATCGCGGACACGCGCATCCGCGTGGTCATGAAACAAGGCAACTGCGCACCGCGCTGCACCAAGCTCGACTCACAGCCGGCCGCAGGCGCCAACAGCACTGCTCAGCAGCCCGCGCTTACACCAGGGCTCAGCAGCGGGCCTCGCGCGGGCCTCGTGGGTACACCGGGGCTGCTGAGCACGAGATCGAAACCGCGGTGCCCGTGCGTAGTCTCAGCCCGAGCCACAAACCAGCCGCACAAAACCAGCAGCGGCACGTGGTGGTTTAATCCTGGTTTAGTCCAGGCTTAGTCCAGGCCCAGTCCAAGTTTAGACCTGGTTTAGTTCTGGTCTAGACCTGGTTTAGTCCACGTTTAGTCCTGGTCTAGTCTCTTAGCCAATCAGGATGCAGAACACAATGTTACACTATAAAAAAGTTACACTATTAAAAAAAAAAATTGGAAAAAATAAATAAATCCGCAAACCGCGATGGAGTGAGGGATTACTGTATTTTGTTATTCAGCATCAGTACATTTGTCTGCTTTTTCAAAGGAATAATTAATTGAGGAATATACAATATAATAATACTATGATATATTTATGACTCAGTGTTGTGTACTATAGCTTATATTCTTAAAGACCCTATTGAAACACTAAAATTCAGGTGAAAAATGCCGCTTATCAATTAATTCGATCGATAAGGTCAGTCGACTTTAGATTAATGAATTAATCGATAATTTGCATCCCTAATTTATATTTGACCTATAATCGTTATATTTCACAGTTTTATTCAGATAAGTCTTCACACCATTGCCCATGTCATACCTGTGCTGAAAAAGCCGGCCTGGGCCAGACGCTCAGGGCTGATGACATGTTGGATGCCCTGAAAGCTCTTAAGCCTCTCCTCAAACGTGCCCATAAAGACGTGGTATCTGCCTCTGTTCTCCTCCTGAGAACCACCCTGGAGGGGCATGTTGCCAACGTCATGCCCCAGGATGAACCTGCAGTTTGGGAAATGCCTTTCATGCTCTCCCCATGCGGTGTCTCCAGGCTCCCAGGCACTGATCATTCCACCGCAGCAGAAGCACTGGACGTGATCATTCCTCATGAGATAAAAGAAACCAGCTTGGGCCAGATCAGGGGGGCTGACGGGGCAGTTGGAGGGCCACTGTGTGAACGTCTGGAGCCGGGCCTCTTCACTCGTCATGTGGGGTGCGTTTAGGTAAGTGGTCTCATCCACCACATCCCCTGTCCTCACACGATACTCATGGTACTCCTTTTCTTCATTGTACTCTCCATTGAGTTTAGGGGAACTGACAGGGTAGACGCAGCGAATGAACGGACATTCTGGAGAAATCTGCAGCAATAAGGCAATTTATCATTTAAAAATTGGTTTAAAATATTTCAGATTTTATAGGAAAATGGTGGAAAAAAAAATAGCTACCAAACAAATGTGATTAACAACTGCAGTGTTTCCCAACCTTTTTTGTCTTGTGTAAGCCCTGAGCCTTTTGTCATACCTTGAGTACCCCCTCACTCGTACGTGTTGATAATTCTCCAAAAGTATACAAGTATACAAGTTAACTTGGGCTAACCATTTAACACAGTGGGGTTTTAAGGCTGAAACCAATGCCAAACTGTACCTATTATAATAAAACATCTGTAAGTCAACATAATAACAAAATTACTTGATTAACTCCCATATGGTACGATTTCATTGACTAGTGCCACTATGCGCTATTTATTGCACAACCAGGAAGTGCCCCAGTTTGGCACCTGACCCAGAGAGAAGCACGGAGACGGCGAAAGGTAAGGAGAGTGTGTGAACCCGTAGGCACCGAGTGTCCACCCTCGAACGCACTAGGGAGGGGAACAGAGTCCAGGTAGTGGGGAAACAGTTTGTGAGCAGTACTGCGGGGCAACACTTTATATCGGAGCCTGGCTCCGCAAACCGGGGATGAGCGCTCCACGCGCTCTGTCGGCTAAGGCGCGCTCTCGAGCCAGAGAGAGAGAGGCGTCGGTCGGGGACTGTCGGGGCAGCTACGGGCGCTCCATCACAATAAAAGTTATATTCTCACAGAGATTAAAACTATTACTACTACTATTACTGTGGCTGTCACATGTTTCTCAATATTTGAGACCGACTTCTTCATGAAATGGAAGCACACATAGGCTAAACTGTCTCGTCCTGTGCCTGGCAGCGACATTGCCACGTACCCCCCTGCAGTGTGCTCGAGTACCCCTAGGGCTACGAGTACCCCTGGTTGGGAAACACTGAACAACTGTACAGTACAATATTGTTTTTGCTACTTTCATTTGTTAATATTAGACTATATAAATTGTTATACTGGACACATTAATTGCGTGTGTCCACAATGATGGATGACCAGGGTGTGCCTTGACATTTTGCTGTCGTCTAGACATGTCTCACCAGTAAAAGTGATCATAGGAAATTATTTCTGACATTTGCCAATCTGGCCTCCACGAAAATAATCTTAATGGAGCCTTTCACTTGAAGTGCACAGTCCAGGCTTGTCAATGCTTCACAAGGCCTGCTTCTAAATTATTATCCTTTTTTGTTTAAATTATGGTGTCACCTGAATAATCATCATTATCAACTAGAATCCCACTTACATCCCTACATTTCTGTGTGTTTGTGGACGTACTGCTCTATGTCTGTCCACAGGTAAGTCTCCCTTCCTCCAGTTGTCCAGGGTCTTCTTGCACCTGGAGCACTGAACTTTGTCGCCAGGCCCTATGTAGTGGAATCCAGCGCGAGCCATTCTCCCTGGAGGCACCAGCTCTGCCAAAGGGGTCCCGCGAAATGAGTCTATGCAACTTGAATAATCCACGACCTCATCGTCGTCCATCTCAAAGACCTCATCGTCGTCCGTCTCCACGACCTCATCGTCATCCGTCTCCAGATCAGACATTATTGTGTAGAGTTGAAGACAAACGCTGCAAGTAAAAGAAATAAAACAGTGAGTAGGATACTGATTTTAAAATTAACACAGAACAACAAATATAAAAACATGTAAAAGCTGGACAAATGTAGTTACTAAAATAAGGATACATATATTCTTATATTGTCATAAAATACAAAAAGCTGTAAGAAGAAATAGGCTAGGCAAATAAAATGTAAGGGCAACCAGTGCTACCACAATCCCAACCTACATGTTTAAAAAACCTAAATTCAGAACCAAGGTTATGGAGCGAAGCGTCGCTGTGAAAGGAGTTAATTTATGGAATAATCTTGACAAAGAAATCAAAGAATCAAGTACAATAATGGCATTTAAAAAATACATAAAATCCAATGTAATGTGTATGTATGGAAAAGAAAACTAAATTGTTACACTTGAAAATGAAGCTTTATGTTTACAATTGATTAATAATTGTGATTGGAATGTAATGAGGAAAGGTTTTACAGTCACTATCGGTGTTGGTGTTTGGAAAAGGGAAGAGGGGGCAGATAACATAAGATAACTCTTCTTTCTGCTCCCTTTCATTCAATATTTTATTTGTTATCACAAATGTTGATGTCTTTTTATACTTATGAAATAAATAAATAAATAAATAGAATAGAATAGAACTACAAGGTAGGATACATTGCATTTTAGCATTTGTTTTATTATATTTTAACTAGATAAGATAAGACTTTATTGATCTCACACAGGAGAAATTTACTTGCCACAGTAGCTCCAGGACATTTGGGCAAGAAAGAAAGTGCATGCAGGCAGGAATGGAATAAAGTAAGTAATAATAAAAATAGTAATAATAATAATAATAATTAAAGTAATAATAATAGCAGTGGTCAGCCGTTTCTACACCACAAAACGTGTAATATTTTTAGTTCAGCACTTTAAGCTGTTCTAAATGTGCTTTATAAATAAACTTGATTTAATTTAATAAAATGGGTACTGTGGCTTTACGGTAGGCGGGCACCTTATCACATGCTCATGTGGGTTTTCCATGTGAGAAGAAAGCAGCACAAAAGTTCTCACAAAACTGCGGGACCATGAAGGTGTGTGGGCATTCCATACTATTCCAGAGAAACTATTTGCTCGGAAACAATGCCCACCATTAAAGGATCCTTCGTTTTAACCTCGATATTTTTGAAGGCTGTAAACAGTTTAGAAAACTAAACTGGTGCAAGTTCCTCCTGCACGCACGCCTGGGCCTCTGGGTCTGAATAGATTCAGAGGCAATCAAAATACAAATAATTTGGCAATCTTAAACAAAGTACATCAAAGAGACCAAAGAGTGTATTTTTGATCTGAACAGCTATTTACCCACATTAAAGCATCATCTTTGTATACAAACTCCGCACAGACATTTTACTACACATCAGAATCAAGATTTTGCACACCAGTTCATGACCCAATATGAGGAAAAGTCTCAAAATTATAGGAAAAAGATAACCAGTACATTGGTCAACATGAAAACTGAAATGGGTCAAATTCACCCGTAATATAATACAAGGGTTAAAAGTTAAATCCGAAATAAAAGCCTCATTTAAAATCGAAAGAACTATATTGTAGTGATGGGCAAAATGAAACAGGCATTTCGGCACAGTTTCAAAGCCTCGAAGCACATGCGCTTCAAAACAGTGCCAACAGAGTGCAAACAGAGTCAAAGCGCTTGTCACGTAACGTAGGTGGTTTATGAAGCTTGTCGCATGACTCAGACGGTTGATGAACCGCAGTAATTTTGTGAGTGTTTCACTAGGGGGCCTTCGGCTCAACATGGGTTTGATTTACAGGGTTTTCAACGAACCACAGAGCAGCACAAGCTGTCTCAACCCACTCCCAAAAGGTTTAAAAGAGTAGTTAGTGTGTCTATCCTTGTGGGTTTGTGAGAGGCAAGAGATATTAGTGATTTTGACAGTGATCTTTGATTTAGTAGTTAGTCGGTCAGGTATTTTGTTAGGAGTTTGATACAACTTAGGTTCTGTATATGTACACTTGACACATAGTTAGCACAGTAACATTCAAATAGACACTAGGGCTGTCAACAGTTAATCGACTTATAATTAATTGTTGATCAAGACGTTGGTCGAACAAAATGCATTAATTGTAATTAATCGCTAATCACGGACACGCACACCCGCGTGGTCACGAAACAAGGCAACCACGCACCGCGCTCACTCAACGGCACTGCCCAGTGTACGCGCGAGGCCCGCGCTGCTGAGCACGAGATCGTACCGCAGCGCCCGGAATGCATAGTCTCAGCCCTAGCCACAAACCAGCCGCATGAAACCAGCAGCGGCACGTGGTGGTTTAATCCTGGTTTAGTCCAGGTCTAGACCTGGTTTAGTCCAGGCCCAGTCCAGGTTTAGACCTGGGTTTAGACCTGGTCTAAACCTGGTTTAGTTCTGGTCTAGACCTGGTTTAGTCCACGTTTAGTCCTGGTCTAGTCTCTTAGCCAATCAGGACGCAGAACACAATGTTACACTATAAAAATAATTAAATCAGCGAACCGCGATAGAGCGAGGGATTACTGTATTTTGTTATTCAGCATCAATACATTTGTCTGCTTTTTATTAAGGAATATTTAATTGAGGAATATACAATATAATAATACTATGATATATTTTTGACGGTGTTATGTATACTATAGCTTATATTCTTAAAGACCCTATTGAAACACTAAAATTCAGGTGAAAAATGCCGCTTATCAATTAATTGTTAATCGATCAATAAGGTTCAACTATAGATTAATGAATTAATCGATAATTTGCATCCCTAATAGACACACAGCATAACACGGCAGACTACATTTGTTAGGTAGGCTTTATACAGGTTAGATTAGGTTAGGCTCGGCTTTAGATAAAAATGGAAGCTCCATCACGCAAGAGACGTCGTTCTGCTACGTGGGAGCATTTCCATTTGGAAACCCCAAACAAGGTTAGATGTATGATTTGTGATGGGCAATTTGCCTATTGCAATAATACATCAACTGTGATGCGCCATCTGAGGACAACTCATCCAAACATATTGGTGGAAGCAGAAAATAGCCAGCTGGCTAGCTCAACAGCCAGCTGGCTAGCTCAACTGGTAAGTCACTTGACCCCCCCCCCGGCGCTGGAAAGATGGCTGCCTGAAAAGGATGGGTCAAATGCAAAAGTAACATTTCTGCTGTGTGTTACTGTGTGTCATTGTGTGCGAGATCAATAAAGGCTTAATCTTATAAAATAATACTGCTGCTCCATGTGCTGTACCCAGCACCCTACCCTACATTGGAAACCACAACTGCTGCTGCCACTTCTAGTCAAGGTATGCATTGTAAAACATTAACACATATTAAAATAAATAACTATAATAAAATGCAATACTGTACTATGAAATGGTTGGCTTCTGCTGACTCCTTCTGTCCAAATCACTAATTAAATAACATACTGTAGCTGTTGTCTCAGACCTAAAATTAAGTTTGTTTTCCTGTATTTAGGATAGCCTGTGAATTATACATTAAATTAATTAGCCAGTAGTAGATCTCCTGTCCTGACGAGGCACATACAAACATTCCTCCATTCCGCATAGCCCGCGCCGCTTGCATGATTGGCAGTTATCCAGCCAATAAGCTTCACTTACTAACCCGTGATTTAGCGAACGCAAACGCACAGGGCGGCTTCTTCGCCATGAGAGAGACCGCTCAGGAGCTAGCAAACCGATTCTTGGCCGTAAATCCGGTGCATTGGACCTTTCGTAGTGAATTTGGACCGATCCGGGCTCCGTTGATCGGTACACTCGGATCGCAGAGGTCACAGACCGATAACCGATCCAAATCAGTTAATCTTTACATACCTATCAAATACGTTTGGCAGCTCATCAAAGCTACTTCAGTTCTGGTCAGACGCTGGTGGACACTGCCCATATCTGCCTGAAGGGAGACGCTAACTACAATGAAATTACTTTGAAACTACCACACCTATTTGTTTTCAGTTTCTGTTAGTTCGGTGGGCCTATTAGATATGCAGTGGGAGTGGAGAGTGGAGAATGGAGAGTGGAGAATGGGTGTTTTCACACCTCTGGACCTGACCTGGCTAGCCAGCCCTGAATGGTTATGCTAAGAAGATCCCACACTCCACTCCCACTGCATATCTAATAGGACCAGAACTAAAGAAGCAACTTGGATGAGCTGCGAAACGTTCAACCAAATAAACTTTTGTCCAGTTGACAAATTTAATTTCTCCTTTTGCCATATCTTAGTTTACTTACAAATATATTTATTATGTAGTTCAGTACAGGGGTGGCGCAAAAACGATGTCAAGGCAAAATTCTTGGTAGAGGAGTGTCACTGCATTTAAATATATTGTAACCCATTGGTATTAGATTACAAAATTTTACCATAACCTTTTGTTTTGTTGGTTGTATCATATTGAATCAAACATTACTAGTATCAGCCATCACTACAAGCCACTTCTTCTGCCCTGGAAAACCACTGCTACACCTAAACTCTATGGGTGTAGCGGTGGTTTCTAAGCTCTAACCGTACACGTCTAGCTGCACGAAGAGGCCCACCCAACAGCGTGCCAGGACCTATAATGTGCTGCGCGAGAGGGCCCATTGCCGCACCGCTTCCTCTCCCCCGAGACCCCTATCCGTTCCAATTTAGGCACTTTAATGTTTCCAGATACAGCAGACCCAGATAAGGCCAAGGTGAGATTTCTCCGCCAGTGTTGGAAGTTTTTTCTTCTTCTTCTTCCTCGGCAAGACGCAGCAGCGACGATACATTAAGATGAAATATGAGGTGGTGTACCCCAGGGGCTAGCGCGGGGTGTAATAAATATCATCTCCTCTTCTGTCTTTATGCGAAAATGGGTGGAAAAAAAAAGGCTTGTTGGCGGCGGTATTGAGAGCGTGGTGGACGAATATGTATGAGCCTCTATACGGGAGGCGGCGGTTTGTGCGGAGAGCCAGGTAATGTCTGTTTAGCTTTTGTCTCCTTCGCGCTGACAAGAGTTCTTATGGTGCTTTCAAGGTTAAAAGACTTCGCTTGTACTACATTTCAAGTGCTCCATGCTCAGGCCCTATCTCTGTGCATGTGCTTTGTATGTCTTTTTGTTCATGTTTCAATGGTGCGTTCATGGTTTGCGGTCTTATTATAGCAATTTACGGTCCTTGCAATCGGCCTTGGGAACAGGTATGGTAACCTTGCAGAGTCATAACTAGCTGGAAATAAATGATCTTTGCTTTCTTTTTTAATTAAAGGCCCTATATTGTGTTATTTTCTGATCTATATTATAAAGTTATTTCCTCATCACAAACATGCAGTGGTACCTGACCTTACAAACGACCCTACATATGAAAAATCCAAGTTGCGAAAAGCCCTCACGTTAAATTTTGGTCTCTAGATACGAAAAAAAAATCAAGTTACGAAACGCGAAATCTCAAAAATTCAAATAATGCGTGCTCAGATGCACGCCCCGCTGTTATCCCCGCTCAAAGAGCACCTTTCTCGGCCTCTTAGCTCTAGCGCCGAACACGCAAGATTTTCAACAAAATGTATTAAATAGTGAAGCGTGGGGGGAGACACGACTCTGGAAGCAGCGCGGAGACATGAACGCACCGCGCGGCGAGGAGCACGGCACCGCGCGGCGAGGAGCACGCACTGGCTGGTTTGTGGCTCGGGCCACAAACCAGCCGGTGCGACGAGCACGCACCGCACGAGAAGCACCCCTAGTCCTGGTCTGCACGACCGGCACCGGGGCTGCGAGCACGACATAGAACCGCGGCGCCCGGAGCCCGAGCCACAAACCAGCCGCACGAAACCAGCAAAGAGCGGCACGTGGTAGTTTAACCCTGGTCCAGTTCTGGTTTAGTCCAGGTCCAGTCCAGGTTTAGACCTGGTTTAGTTCTGGTCTAGACCTGGTTTAGTCCACGTTTAGTCCTGGTCTAGTCTCTTAGCCAATCAGGACGCAGAACCAATGTTGCACTATTAAAAAAAAACCTTGGAACGAATCAGGCCTTTTCCATTGAAATAGCTACTCAACTTACGAAAAATTCACGTTACGAAACCACTTCTGGAACGAATTAATTTCGTAAGGTGAGGTACCACTGTACCTGGATTGTGTTTCATTCACACATTTAACACACAAATCCTGCATATTCAGAAGTTCTCTGAGCACTCAGTTTCCCCCCATCAACCCCAAAACGTGCTCCATAGGAAAAAAAAAAACATCCTCTAGCTGAGGTCCTGACCAAGCCTAGCAACAAGAGCCCACTGCTCCTGAAAAGGATGAGTGAAATGCAGGACAATTTCCCTACAGGGATTAAAACAAAAAACAAAACAAAAAACCACCCACACCCACAAGACTGTTCTATTGGGTAATATATATAAGTTGACAATATCTCTATTTCTATTTAAACTGGGACATCTAAACTAAGGCAAAGAAGAGGTTGCTAATGCCAAATCTCTATAAGAAATGGAACAGTCAATATTAACCCTCTGAAACCCAAGCATTCATTTCCTGGATGAAATTTTTTTTAAACCTCTTTAACATGTTTTTCCTAAGCCTCTAATGCAGAAAATAATTTGTTTTATCTTTTTTCTTTTTCGTGAGAAATCTGTGGAAATGTTGCAAAATTGCAAACACTGGGCTTTAGTGGTTACCAATATTACAACTTCACATTTAATAAAAGCCAACTTTGTATTAGTTTTTGCTCATGCCATAAAATCAAAACATATATATATATATATATTTTTATATATATATACAACAGCACTAAGTGAACATGAGAAGGTTTTGAAATTATTATTATTTTTAACTCAGAACTTATACAGGATTGTTGTATTAAATATATGAACAAGAACATTAAATGATGTGCTGCAGGACTCTTCTCTTTATCATGCCACTCATCAAATATGAAAACTGAAGAAAGCAGTTTTTGTCCTCTCTGAAGCACAAGCGGACATCTCACTCCATGCAAGAGGTGGATGTGTATCTGCTCTTACCTGCAGCGGCCTCTTTTTTATCTTTATGAGGAAAGTGTCCAATGCTGTCCTTTCGGAGTGTTGTACACTATCTTTTTAGCACTTAGTGGTGATCTTTCCTCATCCACTGAAGGTCTACCTCTCTTTACGGTGTTGGTTTGCGGCAGAGAGCTGTACCTGGAACCGTCTCCTGTTCAGCACATGATCAAAGATCCAAGATCAAGGATCAAAGATCAAAATCAGCTTTATTGTCAATTCTGCCATATGTGTTCAACAGTGAATCGAAATTTTGTTTCTCTCTGGCCAGGTAGTGCAAAAAGACAAAATACAATATAAAGACGAAACAAAACAAAAACTAAGACAAAAATCTAGAATCTAAAATCTAAAAGCAGTGCAACAGAATAAATACCTATTTACAGATGTCCAAAAATGTGCAGTGTGCATCAAAAATGTGCAATGGAAGATACAGCAGTGAAATGGTAATGTGCAATAGAATGTGCATTGAAAGTAAAGATAAAAAATAAATGTGCAGCAGTAGGGGATCTGCAGGGTGTGCCAAAAGATGTACATGTACAGTGAACCTTCGCTGTATCGCGGTTCACTGTTCGCGGCCTCGCTGTTTCGCGGATTTTTTTTTCCAATTTTTTTTTTTTTTTTTCATAGTGTAACTTTTTTTTACAGTGTAACATTGTGTCCTGCGTCCTGATTGGCTAAGAGACTAGACCAGGACTAAACCAGGTCTAAATCAGGACTAAACCAGGACTAAACCAGAACGCTTACGGGTAAAAATGACAAAATATTTTATCGGAAGTGCCTTTCGTTTGACGGTGACGGCGTTTTGGGGGCTTAAAAACGCGAAAAAACTGAAACCGCCCTCCAAATTGGAAAACTTGAATACACTCCGCTGTATGTTTTCGTCTACACTGCCCAAGACACAAAACTCTGGTCAAATCTGCTGTCGCGTACGTGTATACGTCACATACGTGTTTATGTCACATACCTTGTTTATGTCCACACCTCGTTGCGCCTTCGTTGCTTTGTAGTCTAACGTTGTCTGAAGCAACAGTTGAACTGACCACACATAATTTTTTTCTACCGGTACCCATGTTTTGTTTTGCTTTTCGCGGCGGAGATGAGAAGGAAGATTCTACGCATGCGCGCGGACATAGTGATAATGTATCACAGCACCACCTAGCCGCGTGGCATGCATACCCAATCGAATTCCGCACACTTTTGCGTCACCGTATGCACGCAGATTTCCTCCTGAAAACACTCATCTAAACGCTTGTCTAAAAAGTGAAGACACAACGCCACTTTTGCGTCTTCTGTTCAGACCGTCATATAAACGTAGCCTTAATGACTCAACTGATTATATAACTGTGCATCAAATTAAGTATATACTATATAAAGATAGAAACATGAAGGTATACACCTGATAAGTGAGGGCGTGGTCTACAGCTCCAGTGGCGTTCCTAGAGTGATTTACTCCCTGGGCAAAAGCCACTCTTGCCCCCCCCCCCTCCGACCAAATCCTAACATCCGCCCCACCACCCAAAAACAAACAAGACCGTTGTCCATACAAACTCAATGTAGACAATTACGACCCCTTAATTGAAGTATATGAAAATAACATGGCAACACAGGGATTGTACAGGCGCGGGCGGTGGGTGCGGTGGGGGCGCTACTCTGTCTTCACGTAACCACGAGCCAGCACCAGCCCCCCACCCCCCGCGCAAGGATCCTTGCTCCGCGCCACCGCGCGCCACACCGGCTTTTTTTTTTTTTTTTTTTTTCGCGCCACCGCGGCGCCCCCCCCGCAATGCCGCTAGGGGCAATTGCCCAGGTGGCCCCCGTCAAAGAACGCCCCTGTACAGCTCCCTCACAATCTGTATTAAAAAAAACAAAAAAAAAAAAACTAAACAAAACATATCATTCTGGGTTTCCAGGCAAGCAATTCATATGATCAAAGCAACAACATCACCATGGAGACAAACAGGAAAAGTTACATAGTGCACCCTTAATATAAATGAATAAATAAATAAATAAATAATAAAGCTGTTATGAAGAAATTTGCCTCTAATGCAGAAAATAATTTGTTTTATCTTTTTTCTTTTTTGTGAGGAATCTGTGGAAATGTTGCAAAATTGCAAACACTGGGCTTTAGTGGTTACCAATATTACAACTTCACATTTAATAAAAGCCAACTTTGTATTAGTTTTTGCTCATGCCATAAAATCAAAACATATTTTAAAATTATTTTTTTTATATACAACAGCACTAAGTGAACATGAGAATGTTTTGAAATTATTATATTATTATTATTATATTATTTTTAACTCAAAACTTATACAGGATTGTTGTATTAAATATATGAACAAGAACATTAAATGATCTGCTGCAGGACTCTTCTCTTTATCATGCCACTCATCAAATATGAAAACTGAAGAAAGCAGTTTTTGTCCTCTCTGAAGCACAAGCGGACATCTCACTCCATGCAAGAGGTGGATGTGTATCTGCTCTTACCTGCACAGGCCTCTTTTTTATCTTTATGAGGAAAGTGTCCAATGCTGTCCTTTCGGAGTGTTGTACACTATCTTTTTAGCACTTAGTGGTGATCTTTCCTCATCCACTGAAGGTCTACCTCTCTTTACGGTGTTAGTTTGCGGCAGAGAGCTGTACCTGGAACCGTCTCCTGTTCAGCACATGATCAAAGATCCAAGATCAAGGATCAAAGATCAAAATCAGCTTTATTGTCAATTCTGCCATATGTGTTCAACAGTGAATCGAAATTTTGTTTCTCTCTGGCCAGGTAGTGCAAAAAGACAAAATACAATATAAAGACGAAACAAAACAAAAACTAAGACAAAAATCTAGAATCTAAAATCTAAAAGCAGTGCAACAGAATAAATACCTATTTACAGATGTCCAAAAATGTGCAGTGTGCATCAAAAATGTGCAATGGAAGATACAGCAGTGAAATGGTAATGTGCAATAGAATGTGCATTGAAAGTAAAGATAAAAAATAAATGTGCAGCAGTAGGGGATCTGCAGGGTGTGCCAAAAGATGTACATGTACAGTGAACCTTCGCTGTTCGCGGCCTCGCTGTTTCGCGGATTTTTTTTTCCAATTTTTTTTTTTTTTTTTCATAGTGTAACTTTTTTTTACAGTGTAACATTGTGTCCTGCGTCCTGATTGGCTAAGAGACTAGACCAGGTCTAAATCAGGACTAAACCAGGACTAAACCAGAACGCTTACGGGTAAAAATGACAAAATATTTTATCGGAAGTGCCTTTCGTTTGACGGTGACGGCGTTTTGGGGGCTTAAAAACGCAAAAAAACTGAAACCGCCCTCCAAATTGGAAAACTTGAATACACTCCGCTGTATGTTTTCGTCTACACTGCCCAAGACACAAAACTCTGGTCAAATCTGCTGTCGCGTACGTGTATACGTCACATACGTGTTTATGTCACATACCTTGTTTATGTCCACACCTCGTTGCGCCTTCGTTGCTTTGTAGTCTAACGTTGTCTGAAGCAACAGTTGAACTGACCACACATAATTTTTTTTTCTACCGGTACCCATGTTTTGTTTTGCTTTTCACGGTGCAGATGAGAAGGAAGATTCTACGCATGCGCGCGGACATAGTGATAATGTATCACAGCACCACCTAGCCGCCTGGCATGCATACCCAATCGAATTCCACACACTTTTGCGTCACCGTACGCACGCAGATTTCCTCCTGAAAACACTCATCTAAACGCTTGTCTAAAAAGTGAAGACGCAACGCCACTTTTGCGTCTTCTGTTCAGACCGTCATATAAACGTAGCCTTAATGACTCAACTGATTATATAACTGTGCATCAAATTAAGTATATACTATATAAAGATAGAAACATGAAGGTATACACCTGATAAGTGAGGGCGTGGTCTACAGCTCCAGTGGCGTTCCTAGAGTGATTTACTCCCTGGGCGAAAGCCACTCTTGCCCCCCCCCCTCCGACCAAATCCTAACATCCGCCCCACCACCCAAAAACAAACAAGACCGTTGTCCATACAAACTCAATGTAGACAATTACGACCCCTTAATTGAAGTATATGAAAATAACATGGCAACACAGGGATTGTACAGGCGCGGGCGGTGGGTGCGGTGGGGGCGCTACTCTGTCTTCACGTAACCACGAGCCAGCACCAGCCCCCCACCCCCCGCGCAAGGATCCTTGCTCCGCGCCACCGCGCGCCACACCGGCTTTTTTTTTTTTTCGCGCCACCGCGGCGCCCCCCCGCAATGCCGCTAGGGGCAATTGCCCAGGTGGCCCCCGTCAAAGAACGCCCCTGTACAGCTCCCTCACAATCTGTATTAAAAAAAAAAAAAAAAAAAAAACTAAACAAAACATATCATTCTGGGTTTCCAGGCAAGCAATTCATATGATCAAAGCAACAACATCACCATGGAGACAAACAGGAAAAGTTACATAGTGCACCCTTAATATAAATGAATAAATAAATAAATAAATAATAAAGCTGTTATGAAGAAATTTGCCTCTAATGCAGAAAATAATTTGTTTTATCTTTTTTCTTTTTTGTGAGGAATCTGTGGAAATGTTGCAAAATTGCAAACACTGGGCTTTAGTGGTTACCAATATTACAACTTCACATTTAATAAAAGCCAACTTTGTATTAGTTTTTGCTCATGCCATAAAATCAAAACATATTTTAAAATTATTTTTTTTATATACAACAGCACTAAGTGAACATGAGAATGTTTTGAAATTATTATATTATTATTATTATTATTATATTATTTTTAACTCAAAACTTATACAGGATTGTTGTATTAAATATATGAACAAGAACATTAAATGATGTGCTGCAGGACTCTTCTCTTTATCATGCCACTCATCAAATATGAAAACTGAAGAAAGCAGTTTTTGTCCTCTCTGAAGCACAAGCGGACATCTCACTCCATGCAAGAGGTGGATGTGTATCTGCTCTTACCTGCACAGGCCTCTTTTTTATCTTTATGAGGAAAGTGTCCAATGCTGTCCTTTCGGAGTGTTGTACACTATCTTTTTAGCACTTAGTGGTGATCTTTCCTCATCCACTGAAGGTCTACCTCTCTTTACGGTGTTAGTTTGCGGCAGAGAGCTGTACCTGGAACCGTCCTGTTCAGCACATGATCAAAGATCCAAGATCAAGGATCAAAGATCAAAATCAGCTTTATTGTCAATTCTGCCATATGTGTTCAACAGTGAATCGAAATTTTGTTTCTCTCTGGCCAGGTAGTGCAAAAAGACAAAATACAATATAAAGACGAAACAAAACAAAAACTAAGACAAAAATCTAGAATCTAAAATCTAAAAGCAGTGCAACAGAATAAATACCTATTTACAGATGTCCAAAAATGTGCAGTGTGCATCAAAAATGTGCAATGGAAGATACAGCAGTGAAATGGTAATGTGCAATAGAATGTGCATTGAAAGTAAAGATAAAAAATAAATGTGCAGCAGTAGGGGATCTGCAGGGTGTGCCAAAAGATGTACATGTACAGTGAACCTTCGCTGTATCGCGGTTCACTGTTCGCGGCCTCGCTGTTTCGCGGATTTTTTTTTCCAATTTTGTTTTTTTTTTTCATAGTGTAACTTTTTTTTACAGTGTAACATTGTGTCCTGCTTCCTGATTGGCTAAGAGACTAGACCAGGACTAAACCAGGTCTAAATCAGGACTAAACCAGGACTAAACCAGAACGCTTACGGGTAAAAATGACAAAATATTTTATCGGAAGTGCCTTTCGTTTGACGGTGACGGCGTTTTGGGGGCTTAAAAACGCAAAAAAACTGAAACCGCCCTCCAAATTGGAAAACTTGAATACACTCCGCTGTATGTTTTCGTCTACACTGCCCAAGACGCAAAACTCTGGTCAAATCTGCTGTCGCGTACGTGTATACGTCACATACGTGTTTATGTCACATACCTTGTTTATGTCCACACCTCGTTGCGCCTTCGTTGCTTTGTAGTCTAACGTTGTCTGAAGCAACAGTTGAACTGACCACACGTAATTTTTTTTTCTACCGGTACCCATGTTTTGTTTTGCTTTTCACGGTGCAGATGAGAAGGAAGATTCTACGCATGCGCGCGGACATAGTGATAATGTATCACAGCACCACCTAGCCGCCTGGCATGCATACCCAATCGAATTCCACACACTTTTGCGTCACCGTACGCACGCAGATTTCCTCCTGAAAACACTCATCTAAACGCTTGTCTAAAAAGTGAAGACGCAACGCCACTTTTGCGTCTTCTGTTCAGACCGTCATATAAACGTAGCCTTAATGACTCAACTGATTATATAACTGTGCATCAAATTAAGTATATACTATATAAAGATAGAAACATGAAGGTATACGCCTGATAAGTGAGGGCGTGGTCTACAGCTCCAGTGGCGTTCCTAGAGTGATTTACTCCCTGGGTGAAAGCCACTCTTGCCCCACCCCTCCGACCAAATCCGAACATCCGCCCCACCACCCAAAAACAAACCGTTGTCCATACAAACTCAATGTAGACAATTTCGACCCCTTAATTGAAGTATATGAAAATAACATAGCAACACAGGGATTGTACAGGCGCGGGCGGTGGGTGCGGTGGGGGCGCTACTCTGTCTTCACGTAACCACGAGCCAGCACCAGCCCCCCACGCCCCACGCAAGGATCCTTGCTCCGCGCCTCTGTGCGCCACACCGGCTTTTTTTTTTTTTTTTTTTTCTTCACGCCACCGCGGCGCCCCCCCGCGATGCCGCTAGGGGCAATTGCCCAGGTGGCCCCCGTCAAAGAACGCCCCTGTACAGCTCCCTCACAATCTGTATTAAAAAAAAAAAAAAAACTAAACAAAACATATCATTCTGGGTTTCCAGGCAAGCAATTCATATGATCAAAGCAACAACATCACCATGGAGACAAACAGGAAAAGTTACATAGTGCACCCTTAATATAAATGAATAAATAAATAAATAAATAATAAAGCTGTTATGAAGAAATTTCAGAGTCGAAAGGTTAAACTGAGGTTACTCCCGACCTAAATTTACTCCAAATTTAAATATTTCCACATCATCTTTGGATTTTAAAGTTTCCTTTTCCACTCCCACGTACGGCTTGTGCTCTACGGTCTTTAAGCGGGCCATGATTTCTCAGTAATGCTCCAGACTTAACAGGAGCACCGAGCAGCAAATCTCCCCCGGATGAGATTTAGTTTGCACTTTTAAATATCTTAAGAATTATTTCTGACTGCTGTGTCAAGTTGATCATCTGAAGTCTGGATTTCAGGGTCATCAGAAAATAGGAGACACAAAATTGGTATTGATAACATTTTATAATAACTACATTTATAAAAGCCTAAAAAAAATCAAAAACGGCATAGACTTGTGTATATATTGCACAAATACTGTATTAAGAATGATTCAAGCACATTGATTACTTAATAACGTCACACTAAGATCTTAATTAAACAGCTTATATTTTGTTATTTTCTGATATATTTTATAATGTTTTCTCATCAAAAACTGACCCATAGGTTGAGGCTCTCAAACTGAAAAGACTCTGTTCAACCTTGTGGAATCATTTGGATGATTTCAGCTTTGGAAGTTCCCATTTCCACTGAACTCCACAGGTAGCTGTTAAGTTGGAAATGACCACTTCATGACATCACAGCGTGGAACATTTTGAGCTTTGGAGATGTAGACAAACTAATAATACAGGATTAGACAAACGTGTGAATGAAAAAAAACACAACTCCAGGCATGTTTTTGATGAGGGAACAACATTATAACATAAATTATAGCCAAAGGAACAACATTTCCATGGTAACAAGCAGGAGCAGGCCCTCCTCCAGACCATATAAGAGTCAGGTTTGTGGAGATGCAAGCCTGCTTACAGTAAGGACTGTAAGACTGTATAAAGAGGACTAAGGGAGTGTGACGTCACCCACAGCGTTCAGCTCCAGTCAGATGAAGCTCAGCGAGGCCATCAGTTACAGGGGCGAATTTGACGTCGACTTCTATATTAGGATTAAGAAATTATTTATGGACAAAATGGAAAAATAAAAGACCAAAATCATGCAGGACAGTACTATTTCAAAACATGGCAGCTAAACATGTCCTTACCATAGACTATATATACAGTCTATGGTAAGGACATGTTTTTTTGTATGTTTTTCAAGGCCATAATGCTCCAGAGTATGGCATAAAACTTGTCTTCAGTGAACAATTTTCTTGGAATCATGCAGACAGCGTACACCTCAAAGTTATTGAAGTTGGTTACATTTATTTAAAATGGCTTTTAATACTTAGTAGTTTGTGGCACTGTTTTCTGCACTGTGTTTTACTATTTATTGTTTTACAGTGTTTTATTCTATATAATGTTCTGTATTGTTGTATTTTCTGTTTTTAATTGGAAAGCACTTTGGTCACCATTGGTGTTGTAAAGGGCTATATAAATAAAGATTGATTGATTGATTGAAAGTTACTGATGTGTCCAGCCAGAACCACACATTTTGATAAAACTTTACAGACAGTTCATCTAGTCCTGTATCCTGTTTCTCCGATTTCAGAGGGTGTGATTGACAGGTGGATTAATCAATCAGAGAGATGCATGCTCTGTTCATGTGTAAAACAAACATGGCGGCTGACACATTAAAACAAAGGAGAAAATCAAGATAAAGGACTAAGAAACAACACAGATCTGTGCATAATTAACAATTGAAGCACCAAACTATTGCTTATTTCAGGTAAAAAGTGATATATTTTGTTTTGTTTTGTATTTTATTTTTGTGCGCGCAGACACGTGCACCCGTTGGTGGTAAAATCTGTGATAGACCAGCATGACCGGCGTCCCACCCGGGGCTGCGAGCACGAGACCAAGGCAGTGTCCGGACTGTGCCTCCCCATCGGGACTGCGTCCAACAACACAGTCCGAGCTACAAAGCGAACACGCACAAAACAAGGCAAAGAACCACATGCAGTGGTTTAATCCTGGTTTAGACCTGGTCTAGTCCTGGTTTAGTCCAGGTTTAGACCTGATCTAGTCCTGGTTTAGTCCAGGTTTAGACCTGGTCTAGTCCTGGTTTAGTCCAGGTTTAGACCTGGTCTAGTCCTGGTTTAGTCCAGGTTTAGACCTGGTTTAGTCCTGGTCTAATTTTGGTCTAATCCCGGTCTGGTCCTCATGTCTTAGTCCCGGTCTGGACTTCCTTACGGATCCAGTGACTCATGTCTCCGCTCCTCGTGCATCCAGCGGGACTCCCGGAGCCCCCTTCCCCCCCTCTATAACATCTATATAAATGTGTCAAACTGAACATATTCTGTACTGTACAGGAGACACGGCACGGAGGAGAAGTCAATCAGGACACAGAACACAATGTTGATACACTATTAAAAAAATTGAAATAAAAATAATAAATAGTCCGCGAAACAGCGAGGCCGCGAAAAGTGAACCGCGATAGAGCGAGGGACCACTGTATATCAAATCTCAAGTGTCTTTACTTAAATTCATTGTTATGGTGCAGCAATAGCTAAAAGAAAAGGATCTACATAGATTATGACATAGACTTACTTTGTTTCAATCCTATTTACATGATGAAATAACTTATTAAGCACTTCACTTCTAAGCAAATCTTAACTTTTTGGTTTATGACAGAACCAATGGCTTGTCAAGGCATTTTTAAAAGAAAAAGTAGTATATCAACAATTTAGTTAGCCTCTACAAAATATTGCAACAAATATCATACCGTGAGATGCATATCATGAAAATATTGTACAGAGAGATGTGGATCTTTAGTCCCTTCTGGATGTACCTTTACCAAAGTTGGCACAAATGAATTAAAATAGTGGGTTTACTGTCAAAGAAACAATCTGTATTGTTTCAGACCATTTTTCTGGACACAATCTTTCCTATAATGAGAGTTTCAGCATTGCCAGGTATGCACAGCAAATTGCAGCAGACGGGGGGTGAAATAGCAGAAAACGCTCTGCATGACAACACATTCCTTTAGTCCACTTTACACAGTCTATGCTTAGCCCTCACAAGAATCAATTTTGCGTAATATAGCACCTTCAAAACGTCTGATATCACAGTCAGATTGGACCGCACAAACATTTCCCAGTCATAATTTACGACGGCAAGCTTCTCTTTTTCACATCTCCAAGTATCCAAAGTGCACTCCGGCATCTTACATAAGGCGTAACCAAATGTCCATCCTCTTGGACACGCAGCAGTGCTTTCAGCGGGTCAGCTCCTCTTCAGATATGAGGAGGACGGAGAGTGAATTAGCACGCCGAGACTTCAGAGGACGGGGTCGGCGGGGGACAGAGGACAGGAGAGCCGTGGAGGGCCGTGGAGAGCCCTGTAGCCTCTGGTCCTTTTCCTATGCCTCTGCACGCTGCGATGCATTTGCTCTCAGTGGGAAATTTCAGCACATTTTTCTGCTATTTCACCCCCCGCCTGCTGTACTTTGCTGTGCATACCTGGCAACGGTGAAACTAGCAAGAGACTATAGGAAAGATTGTGTCCAGAAAAATGGACTGAAACATTACAGATTGTTTCTTCGACAATAAACACACTAATTAATTTGGGCCAACTTTGGTAAAGGTAAAATACATTAACACTGCTGCCTGAGCTTCTACATTCTGTTCATATCCAGAAGGGACTAAATATGTAATATTCAAATCCAAATTTCTCTATTTTCATGTTGTGTACAGTTCTGGAAAAAAATAAGAGACCACTGCAAAATTATGAGTTTTTCTGATTTTACTACTTATAGGTATGTGTATGTGTATGTGTTTGGGCAAAAGGAACATTTTTGTTTGTGTCTATAAACTACTGACATTTCCCCCAAATTCCAAATAAAATATTATCGTTTAGAGTAGGGATGCACGATATATCAGCACTAACATCGGTATCGGACGATATTGCCAATTTTTTTTAACATATCGGTATCGGCCGATGTGTAAAAGTGGGCCGATATTAACGACCAATATTTGTCGGTACAGTAATCCCTCGAATTAACGTTTTCTCACATTTTTCTCGTTTAAACACTCAACCTTTCGTAGATTTTCAACAAAATGTATTAATAGTGAAGCGTGGGGGGGGGGAGTGTGCGCGCAGACACGTGCGCTCATCTTGCTCAAATCCGTGATTGACTGGCACAAGACCCTTAGCCAATCAGGACGCAGAACACAATGTTTCACTATTAAAAAAAAAAAAGTTGCATTATAAAAAAAAATTGGAGAAAAAAAAAATCAGGAGTCAAATATAAGACGACATTCAAAAATTCATTTTGCATGATTTTCAGTCTGTATAAAATGTTCTCTCAGAATTAAAAATAAATATCGGCATAGGCTAATATCGGTATTGCCGATAACAGCAACACTAATATCGGATATCGGTATCGGCTAAAATTTTCACATCGGTGCATCCCTAGTTTAGAGCATTTATTTGAAGAAAATGACAAATGGTCAAAATAACAAAATACATGTTTTCAGACCTCAAACAATGCAAAGAAACAAGATCAAATTCATTTTAAAACAACATAATACTAATGTTTACACTTAAAGGAAAAGTAACGTTTTTTTACAATCTGAGCCTTCTTTCGGCAATAAAACAAATAGTTTTACTCACCCATAGCAGTTTGGTGTCAATTGGAGCAGTTTCTTAGAAGTTATGTTGTAGCCGTTCTGTTCTACTAATGATCCCGTATCCGTTAACATGAGTGCTTGGGGCATTACTTTGCGGTCTCCAAATAACACAAACTTTAGCACTTTTCAAATCACAGAAGATTGCTGTGTCAGCGTAGACTTTTAGTGGATTCCAAAACGGCCTGAAACCCGATATCCAGCTATAGTTTCATTTGATGACGTCATCAGAGAGGACAGCGCGCATACGTGAACTCAGCTGTTTTGTAAACACAGCTAGTCCGAAAGAAGCTAACACCGCTCTGAACTTTACTTTTCTGTTGCGATATTGGGTTTCAGGCCGTTTTGGAATCCACTAAAAGTCTACACTGACACAGCGACCTTCTGTGATTTGAAAAGTGCTAAAGTTTGTGTTATTTGGGGACCGCAAAGTAATGCCCCGAGCACTCATGTTAACGGATACGGGATCATTAGTAGAACAGAATGGCTACAACATAACCTCTAAGAAACTGCTCCAAATGACACCAAAGTGCTATGGGTGAGTAAAACTATTTGTTTTATTGCTGAAAGAAGGCTCAGATTGTAAAAAAAAACATTACTTTTCCTTTAAGAAGAGTTCAGAAATCAATATTTGGTGCAATAACCCTTATTTTTAATCACAGCTTTCATGCGTCTTGGCATGCTCTCCACAAGTCTTTCACATTGTTCTTGGGTGACTTTATTCCACTCCTGGTGCAAGAACTGAAGTAGCTCAGCTTTGTGTTTGTGTTGGAATTCAACAGACGCTGGAATGGAATGGCTGCAATACATGTAGAGATGCTGATTTCAGAAAAAAATGCAGTGGTCACTTTATTTTTTTTCCAGAGCTGTATATCATGGTACGATATTTGTTGCAATATTTGGATCCAGTTAAATGAAGCTCATCAAGGCTGCCAGTTATAGGGGCGAATCTGAAGCTGAGTTACATATTAGGGATATTAAATGATTTATTGACAAAATAGTGAAATAAAAACACCAGGATCAGGTGGAGCAGGTTCATACGAAGTTCACTCCAGCAGTTTACAGATTGGGGTGACAGTTTTTCAATGTAAAGTCAACTGGAGCCAGAGTTAATGGAGACAAAAGTGCCCTCATGCTCACTTCCTATTTGGAACATGGCGGCAAATTTGTCTACAGTCTATGGAATTAATGAATGAATGAGAAATGGTGAGATTTTAACATCATTTGGAATATATAAATTGTGCAATTCAGTTCCCAATGTGGGTCTCACATTTTTAAACAATGTTATTACATATTTTTATGCACTGCTTTTTAGAACTAACAGATGTAAAATCCTGTGTTGTAGTGCCACCGCAACACATTTCAGAACTGGGAGTTGACAATCTGCTGTGAGATGTATTCTCAAACTGATTACACGACTAGGGTTGCAAGTTTAATTGCAAAATCACTATGTGAGAGGATGCAATTAGTAAATCACAAAGGTTGCCTTGATTTAAGTAACAATTTCCTCCACAAACAACGTTATATCTGATTCTGCATAAACTACTAACCCTGTAGTTTTGGTCTGTACAAACATGCTATGAAATGTGATTCTTGTATTAGTTTGTCGGTTCATATTTCAGTCTTTTTATTCATTCTTCTGGATGCGTCCAAAATATCAACTTTGAACAGAATCCTTGTAATTCCATCCATCCATCTTCCACCTTTTCCATTTCTTAAGTGTCTTGCCCAAGGACACAACAGCAGCACTCATCTGTGGGAGCTGGGATCACAACGGATCATCCTGTTGAGAATGGGATTCAAACCCTGCCAGCCCCTGAATCCGTAGGCAAATGCTCTACCAACTGAGCTACTGTCGCCCATCCTTGTAATGCTTGTCAGAAAAATCACAATTACATATTTTTTTTCACAAATCGTTGAGTCACTTTTCAGCTGGTGAGGAACTGTTCTGTCTCAAGGTTACTCAAGTTATATTTTTATCTGAGCTTTGTTTGAACACAATCTGATCAGACAGAACTTAGCTGGAACTACAGGTGATCTGAGTTGTGCTGTAAAACAAGTCCCTCTCAAATAACATTAGAGTCACAAGCCAGCGAGCATTAGCCAACAGTTTTTTTTTTCTTTTGTTTTTTACGTTAGTCCTTCTCACCTTTTTGTTGAAAATCAAACTCCTAAACAGGACCACAAATGCTCAAATTCATCACAGGCTCCTGAGGCTCCTGTGCTGTTTAAATCCATGTTTCCATGTATTTATTTACTGGAAAAAATATTAATATTAAATATCATCAAATCTACAGTGTAGTAAAAATAGCAGTTAACTTGAAAACTAGTTTCATGACATCACAAGGTGACACGGCGCATTTTGACCTTTGGAGACGTAGATAGACTAATTACACTGGTCTACAAATTTTGTGGACGCCATCTGCTTCCGAGATAAAAGTGGCTAAATCTCATTTATATTGATAAGAAGAACTGAAAATCAATTGATAACTGTGCTGGTTAGCTAATGTATTCAAGATATTTAATGATAGAATAATAATATACTATATATTATATATATATATATATATATATATATATATATAATGTTAAAACCCTAGACATATTAAAATGAATGTATGTGAATGTGCAGACAGGCTTTCAGATAGAACTGTTGCTTGTAGACACACTGTACCTTCTGATAAACTACCGTTTTTGCCTTATTTTGCATAAATTTCCTATTGACCCAATACTATATCTTGGAAACTATAGCCAATCTTTCTTTTTTTAGTGACCTAAACCAAGAATTTTTTTTTTTATTCCGGAAGCATTTTGCTTGTACACCAGTGTTATAAAGGATCAGTCAAATGAAATGAATTAAACAAAACACAAGTCCAGGTCTGTTTTTGATGATGTAACAACATTCTAACATGACTTAAATCTTACAAGTGTATTTTGTGTAATATTGGATCTTTTAAAGAGTAGAGCCTTCTTGCTGTGAGGTGACCAAACAAGACCTGTGTGAACTTGGCCCCCATCAAACGCACACCTACACAAAAACTATGTCAAGTTCATTTGTGCTGCTTTAGTTTTTGAGATATTAACGATTTTTTATAGGTCAAATTGGGGTCAGCCAGCCCTTCCCCAAAAGCAGCACAAATGAAACTTTTTGCAGCACAAAACAGCACAAACGAAGCACAAACGATTGACACCATTTTGAGCAATTTTATAGCATTTTTAAGCTTCCTGGGGGGCTGGCTGACCCCAATTTTACCTATAAAAGTTAATATCTCTAAAACTAAAGCAGCACAAACGAAACTTTTTGCAGCACAAAACAGCACAAACGAAGCACAAACGATTGACACCATTTTGAGCAATTTTATAGCATTTTTAAGCTTCCTGGGGGGCTGGCTGACCCCAATTTTACCTATAAAAGTTAATATCTCGAAAACTAAAGCAGCACAAACGAAACTTTTTGCAGCACAAAACAGCACAAACGAAGCACAAACGATTGACATGTTGTTTTTGTGTAGGTGTGCATTTGATGGGGGGCCAACTTCACGCAGGTCCAAACAAGACCACAAATGCTTGAATTCATCACAGGCTCCTGAGGCTCCTCTGCCGTTTAAATCCATGCTTTGTTTTTTACTGTACACTTTGTTTACATTGGTAACTCCTGAACATTCCACCATAGAGACACATGTAGAACACCCCAACATGATGTCCCTGCAAAGCATGAACACACGACCAAAGACCATTCGTTTCCGTTATCCCCATTATTATGAAAACCCCTGTTCTTTCTTGTCTACTCCTGTGTGTTCCCCTTATTCCCGGTCTCTCCACTTCACCCTGGCAGCCCAGACAACGCCGGCGTTCAAAGCTGTACGGACACAAATGCATTGATTTCTGATGCTTCTCGGAGCAGAACCTCGCCTTTCCTTTTTTAAATTCTATCTATCATACATTTGGTCTTTTGGCGAGCAGCTCATACAAGACTTCCTCCAACCGTTTTACATGGACAGTCTTTGAAAGTGGCGAGCACAATAACAGCGGTACAGCGAGGTGTGCTACTCGAAGATAAGCAAGCCCGGCTACTCCAATCCAACTGCACGACGCTGATAAGAAGCGCTACCGAGGTTCTTTCCCCCATCCTTTTCCTTCTCTCATTGACTTTGGTTAATTTCAATGGGCAATGCTCATAATAAGGTGTCACGAGTTTTGTTTTACTTGACAAAAAGCGTAGAACAGTGCGTCTACAGAAAGCTAATTTTCCACTCCAAATGACATCATGTTTACTTCAGTGGCACTTGAGTTTGACAGACTCATTTAAAAGCGATAAAATGCAGCGGGGGAAATGTTGAGCTTGTTTTGACCTGAGCGAGAACCCAATTTGAGAAACAATTACAGTGATTTTGTTTACATCAACAATAGTTTCACATTTTCGACCTGGTTTCATAGTCTGTGTGCAGAAGTGACGGTGGCTCAGTTGGCAGAGCGTCCGGCCACTGATTCAAAGGTCAGTGGTTCAATCTGCAATACGACCAACTGAAATACTGTCATTGTGTCCTTTGGCAACACACTTAACACCGCTTACACCGGTGTGAATTCAGTGGTTTCTTGTCCTGTTTGAAGTGCATTCAGTTTCCATACAGGTGAGTTACAACTTCTGTATCACCATTTAAGGACACGTGGAGCAGAGGAGGGGGTCAGATGGACTATTTTATTATGTATTGACCTTTATTTAATCAGGATAGTCCAGAGATTAAGGTCGTTTTCACACCAGGAAAGTCCGATAGTTCACTTGCTTTGGTCCGGACCAAATATTTTTTTTATTTATTTTGCTTTCACACGGCACTTTTCCCCCCAAGCGAACCAACATCTATAAACAAAAGCATGTGTGCTGAGGTCGCTCAGCCATTGGACAGAAATGAGCCGTGTCCAAACACGGTGTCTAAATGCGGAAGGAGGAGAATCATGGCATTACGTGCTGTTTTCAATCCAGCCTTAGCGATATGGTTTGCTCAGTTTTTACAGTTCGCACAAATGTTTGAGCAGCATCGTGAGGTTTACACTATTTTACAATCAATTTCCAAACGACAAAGACACAGGACAAGACGACTATGGAGAACAGCACTCGTGCGCGCACATCAAGTTGTGACTCTTGCTCTTCACGCAAAACATAAGTAAGCCTCGTAAGTTTAGTTTCGTTTAGTTTCGTAAGCCTCGGTTTCCCATAATGCTCGACATACGACGGGAGTTCGTTACGTACAAAAAGCCAACTTGTGTCGGATCGAGTCCGGTCTGCATTCTCACCTCAAACAAACCACACCAGGGTTCGAATGGAGCCGTGCCGAGACCGAGCTTTTTAGGTGGTCTCGGTTCGCTTGTTTGCTCCGGATCGAGATTTTTGGTTTTTATTCACACCAGGCCAATAGGTCCTAATCAAAGGAGCAAACGAACTCTGGTTCATTTTAAACGAACCAAACAAGGCAGGTGTGAAAACGACCTAAGAATCTATTTTTCAGGGGAGTCCTGGCCCCACAGGGGACCCAGCTCTACATGTTTTTAGTGGTAATGAAAACCGGAGCACCTGGAGAGAACCTCCACAGGGAGAAGGCCCCACACCACCCCAGAGAATGGAGCAGAGGAGACAGAGGAAAGGGACAGATGGAGCAGAAAATACAGAGTAAACGGTCAGATGGAGCAGAGTAAAGGGTCAGATGGAGCAGAGGATACAGAGGAAAGGGTTAGATGGAGCAGAGGATACAGAGGAAAGGGTCAGATGGGGCAGAGGAATGGGTCAGATGGAGCAGAGGAGACAGAAAAAAGGGTCATATGGAGCAGAGTAAAGGGTCAGATGGAGCAGGGTAAAGGGTCAGATGGAGCAGAGGAGACAGAGGAAAGGGTCAGATGGAGCAGAAGATGCAGAGGAAAGGGTCAGATGGAGCAGAGGAAAGGGTCAGATGGAGCAGAGAAAAGGGTCAGATGGAGCAGAGGATACAGAGGAAAGGGTCAGATGGAGCAGAGGATACAGAGGAAAGGGTTAGATGGAGCAGAGGATACAGAGGAAAGGGTCAGATGGGGCAGAGGAATGGGTCAGATGGAGCAGAGGAGACAGAAAACGGGTCATATGGAGCAGAGTAAAGGGTCAGATGGAGCAGGGTAAAGGGTCAGATGGAGCAGAGGATACAGAGGAATGGGTCAGATGGAGCAGAGGAAAGGGTCAGATGGAGCAGAGGATGCAGAGGAAAGGGTCAGATGGAGCAGAGGATACAAAGGAAAGGGTCAGATGGAGCAGAGTAAAGGGTCAGATGGAGCAGAGGAGACAGAAGAAAGGGTCAGATGGCGCAGAGGAAAGGGTCAGATGGCGCAGAGGAAAGGGTCAGATGGAGCAGAGTGGATCAGATGGTATGGAACTTTCTGAAGGTGACACATTACCTCCATGATTCCACAGAAATAGAAAGTTAAAACCATCCTTCAGAATATTTTCCATGGAAATAGATTAGATTATACCATACTGTGTTTTCTCAGTTTCAGTGCAAAAACAACAAACATATTTTTAGTTAAGGAATTTTTTTTTTGTTTTGCTAAAAAATTACCTACTTTGGCTTTAAGTCGTTTTTTATGAAGCCCTTTCCCTCCAGCGCAGCTATGCAAAACACCAGACACTTTATATGATAGACTTACAAATGGTCCTTGTTTGAGGATATATATTTTATTATTTCTCAATCAGATTAAGGTTAGGATTGGAATTAGGAGTAGGGTTTTCTTTAGAAAGATGTGCTTTGGTTAAGTTTAGGACTGTGGGAGAGACTGAAAAATGGCTTTTAACACCTATACCCCCACTATATTTCACATTTTACAGTGACTACAATAAGCTCCGTACACTACACCTGTTACAATGACCCCACCTGTCACTAGATGGAGCTGTTGCTTCACCTGCATCACCTCCTTGTCCCTTTATTTCTTTGATTGGAGGCTTAGGTGACGTTGGGTGATGTTCCTGGACATTTTTGACAGATTTTACCTCTACACCGAACCATGGAGCGCACACACTGCACACACACCGCACACACCACACACACCACACACACACCACACACACCGCACACACCACGCACTGACAGTTTGACGGACAGACAAACCACAGAGAACTACACAGCAGCTGGGCCTGGCGAGCTCACATCTGCTGCTCCGTGTTTAATTGGTCCCTGCAATGAAAAGATTTGGTGACATATGGTTTAGGGTTTTATATGTGGGAAGTAGACATCATTTGGCAGCACTTTATAAAAACTACACTTTAATGAGCCATAATAAAGCATGAACGTATAGAGCTGTTAAGAGGTGATGTCACTTCTGAGTACAACCAGAAACTTCACAGCTGATTTATAGATTTGTTTTTGTTCCTTATGCATCAAACAAAAGACAGTTACCTCTTAAAAGTACAAGTTTAACCACAAATTGTATAAATGATGTAATGTTATAACAATGTATTATCTAATATTAATCCCTATTATCATTCCAAGTATCCTAATTATTCACCACAGTGATTTCGCAACAGTGTTCCCTCTAAGCTGCACATGTACGCAAACGTGGACAGCCGAGATGTTCAGCACGCATATCAAATTCTTTGCGGCGTATAACCTGAACTGAAACACACAGCGCTGGTTTGACGCACGGAACGACGTCAGATTCAGGTTGCAAACATGAATGCGCACATGTGTTAAGGACAAGCCGTAGACACATTTCGACCACATTTCGCTCACTTCTTTCAGTATGACCGTAGTTGTTGCGCACATTGCCGCGGGCCAGAGCAGCAGGTCCGGACGAGCCGATGGGAATGCCGCCCGCACACACTTGACTGAACGAAGAACACATGAACAGGAGACGGAGCCATAATGTAATCCTCGCCTGTTTACTTTTTTTCTGTCCAAGCCATAGTTTGTGAGCCAAAAAGACAGGACTTTCTCAAAGTGTGAAGCTTCTCCCCAGAGCGTTGTACCACAGAGCAGGAAATAACTGCAGTAACGGAAATAACTGCAGTAATTTGATTAATATGACATGTAACTTGGGGTGGCCACTGTGTGCATGTCGGATGTTGCTCACAGGGGTCCAAGGAACGCTCAGGGAGTTTGTGTATTTGCTCAGACACATGAAAAATTAGGAGGAACATTGGTTAGCACGTGCTTTTCACAGTTTAAAGAGCAGAATGCTAACAATAACCCAAAAAAGCTGCTTATACAGTATGTCTGTACTGGGGCAAAACATTTTTTGGGTACAGCTCCTGTCCTGAAATTGCAGGACAGGATTATTCTGGGTCCTGTACTGAAAGTAAATACATTTTCCTGTGTTAGAAATCCAGAATCTGATTTGACTTGCTTGACTTTTGTTTTGTTAAATATTAAAATGTATTACAAAAAAAAAAAAAAAAAGTCCTGTGCCTGATGGGACAACAGATGAACATGAGCCTGCATGCCGAACTCTGGCACATTTACATGCTGTATTAACACAGCTCACGCTAATGTTGATTAATGTGCACTGTTTCATATTTAATAAATAAACATAACCACTGTCAGACTGGATCCTGTAGTGATGGTAAACATACTTTCCTGTGTTAGAAGCATCAACCCTTCAGCTCTTGGGCTACTACATTGATTATTTAAAGCCAAGGTATGCAACTTTTTAGCCAAATAATAGATTAAATCATATATACATATATACATATACATAGAGAGAGAGACAGAGAGAGAGACAGACAGAGAGACAGAGAGAGAGAGAGAGGCAGAGAGGGAGAGAGGCAGAGACAGAGAGAGAGAGAGGGAGACAGAGAGGCAGAGACAGAGAGGGGGAGGGAGACAGAGAGGCAGAGAGAGAGAGAGGCAGAGGCAGAGACAGAGAGGCAGAGAGAGAGAGAGACAGACAGAGAGAGAGACAGAGAGAGACAGAGAGAGAGACACAGACAGACACAGACAGAGAGACGGACAGAGAGACACAGACAGACAGAGACAGACAGACACAGAGACAGACAGACAGAGAGACAGAGACAGACAGACAGAGAGACAGAGACAGAGAGACAGACAGAGACGGACAGAGAGACAGAGACGGACAGAGAGACAGAGACAGACACAGACACCTGGGGGTGAGCCTCCTGCTTGTTTCCATGGAAATGTTCGTTTGGCTATAATACTCCACAGTATGGCATGAAATTTCCATAAAATCTATATCCGTGGATGAGTATGGTTTTACCTTTCTATTTCCATGGACTCATGCAGGTCTACAAAATCACAGACTTTACCTGTAAATACTTTTTTATTTATTTATCTATCGGAAAAGGTACAATTAATGAACATCAAAACAATGTAAATGTGCCCGAGTTAGCTGATAAGAGCTAATTTGCATCGGTAGTCCCTTTGCCAGATGTCATAAAGGCGTCCTAAAAGAAAATACACTTGAAAAGTTACACATTAAAAATTACACAAATGTACAATAACGTCACAGAAATACAATAAAAGTTTTAGTGTTCACGCAGTTGCGTTTCTAAAAGCCACTTTTTAGCATTCTTTTTAAAAGCAGAGAATGAGGGAGATGGAGTTCCACTGATGGGACGCTCTGACGGAGAAAAGAGACTGACCAAATAGTTTTTCTGTGAGGAATAATGCAGTCGTGTAGGGATGAATAGGTATGCTAAACTAGAAGCCAAAGAAACAAAAGAAACAAAAGACAGAAACAAATAGGCGAGATAGTTTCGGAAAAACTGCAGGATAGTTAGCTCCTCCCTGCAGCGAGATATAAGCAGTGTCTTCGCAGCACTCTAAACAGAACTGACGAAGCCTCTCGGATGAGCGGCGAAACGTTTTCGACCAAACAAACTTTGTCCAGTTGACAAATTGAATTTCTTCTTTTATCATAAAATTAACAAAGTCATTCAGCGAAGGGGGAGCCAAGCCATGTTTAATCTTGTACATTAGGTAGATATTTTTAAATTTAATAAGATTGTCCCACTTCATTAATTAGTATTTCTGCAAAATCTGAGTTTTTTGTCAAGTGTTTTTAACCATTTGTTATCAAACAAATAACGGTTGAAATATGGTGAGTGGAAACTTCTACATGCTTATTGATAGAATATCAGAAATTGTATCTATATATATTTTAATGGTGTTGTCTTCATGATAAAAAAGGTGCTTTAGAGTGTGTGTCGTCCAGATATTGATACTGAACAAAACAGAAGTACAATTATTTTTTATGGGTGACTTCACCTGATTAGTCCATGAACCGCAGCGTGCTTACATACTTCCACAACAGGAACCAGACAGTGGATACTTGGATACTCGGTGTGATTGGCAGAAGCTTTGACCTGTGCACACTCCACTGAACAGACTGTCCAAGGGGCTAGGAGCTACAGGCTTACATCGTACCCTTTATGCGTTACCTCGCCGAGTCGTATATATCTACAGCACAGGAGAGGCAGGAGATCATAGGAGCTGTCAGGATCCAGATGAACTATCGATCCGACACCGCTCGCTACCACCAAGGCTCAGGCTAATGCCACTGCAGCCTCCAACTCTATCAAGGAAGACTGAGATGGAGTAAGGAGGTACAAAATGGGCTCCAAGTAAAAGGGCCCATTTTATGCTATTTTCTGATCTACAGTATGTCTAATGTTTCCTCATCAAGCACAGAGCTGGAGCTGTGTTTTGCTTCATTCACATATGTTTAACAAAATCCTGCATATCTTCTCTCAAACTGAAAACACTCCTTGTGGCGTCGCTGTGTGTTTTTAAACTCCATACACCTTCACTCGAATCATTTGGATGATTTCAGCCCTGGAATTGCCAATCTCGATAAGTATTGCTCCAGTCTAAATAAACACTGCTTCAGCCAATTCCTTTTTTTTTTTGGTTTAAAAAAAAGTGCTTAAATACTGTAAATGATGTAAATTACTGAAAAAATATTACCCAAAAGAAGAAAAAAAACCAAAACAATCATCAAATCTACAGAAAAGTAAAATGCAGCAGTTAAGTTAAACTACAGTTTCATGACATCACAAGGTGGAACAGCGTATTTGGAATAGGGATGCACAATATATCGGCATTAACATAGGTATCGGCTGATATTGCCAATTTTTAAACATATCAGTATTGGCCCGATGTGTAAAAGTGAGCCGATATTAACGACCAATATTTGTCAGTACAGTAATCCCTCAAATTAATGTTTTCTCAAATTTCTCTCTTGTTTAAACACAGTTTTAGTCCTGGTCCAGTCCAAGTTTAGACCTTGTTTAGACCTGGTCTAGACCTAGTTTGTCCGCGTTTAGTCCTGGTCTAGTCCCTGTCTGGTCCTAGTCCCCCCCTCCTTGCGTCCCCCATCTATAACATCAATCGGCAAAGGTCCCTTAGCCAATCAGGAAGCAGAACACAATATTACACTGTAAAAAAAGTTACACTATATATTTAAAAAAAAATGGAAAAAAAAATGGAAAAATAAAATAAAAAGACATTCAAAAATTCATTTTGCATGATTTTCAGTCTGTATAAAATGTTATCTCAGAATTAAAAATAAATAAATATTGGCATCGGCAACAATAATATCGGACATCGGCATCAGCTAAAATGTTCACATCGGTGCATCCCTAATTTGGAACTGTGGAGGCGTAGAAAGACTAATTACAAATGAAACGAATTAAACAAAACAAGTCCAGGTCTGTTTTTGATGAGGTAACAACATTCTAACATGACTTAAATCTTGCAAGTGTATTTTGTGTAATGTTGGAACTTTAAAGAGTAGAACCTTCTTGCTGTGAGGTGAGCATTTATCCAGCATACCGCCCAGGAAGCCAGAACTGCATCTCTCCACATTCATAGCGGTGATATATTCAGTGAAGGGATTTCTGTTTCATTCAGACATTTCACGGCTGTTGTTCCCTGGCGGAGCAAAGCGCTGATGCTGTGAATCTGAGATGGACCAACTCAAACTTCATTCAAAAACCGATCACTTTTCTCTTCAGCGCATTTACTCATTTTATGCTGAGTTTGGTTTCTTCGTTTTAATCAAAGTCTATTTTCAACTGATTTTTGTATCCTTACTGCATCTTATAAAGCCTTTTAAAAGGTCCTATATTAAGCAAATTTGACTCGTGTGAACTTTTAGCCATGTTATGCTTTTAACACACAAGCGAAGACGAAATAACGGTCCACATCTGTAAACACAGTCACCACAAAAACCCCTGCAGTTGAGTAAGAATGACGCAAACATGCACGAATCGCTTTATTTTCTGATCTTTGTTATAATCAGTGATGGGAATAACGGCGTTAAAATAAACACCATTACTAACGGCGTTACTTTTTTCAATAACGGGTAATCTAACGAGTTACTTTATCTATCGTTATAACGCCGTTACCGGCACCAACACGCCGTTACCGCGCGTTACTGAACCTACTAATTTTGAAACTGGCATCATGTGCGTGACTCGCATAGGCACAGGGGAATTTTTCTCTCCCTTTGGTAAGGGCGGGATAAGTAATGATGATTGGCTAAAGCAGAGTAAGATTTCATGTTGAGCCAACCAGAGACACCCAGTGGGCGGTGGGCGGGTTCTACACACAATCCCAGCACACAGTAGTAGCGCGCACACAATACACACACCCCGTGTCAGATGGCGAGTCGAAGACATCGTTTTCAAGGTGGAAGTATAGGCAGTATTTTAACCTCGTCGAGGTAAAAGGTAAAAACGTACATGTTACGTGCACATTCTGTCAAAGACCAAAGACCACGTCCAATGTAAGCAACTCGAATTTGATGAAGCATCTCTCGACGGCGCACGCTTCTGTTAAACTAGTGGCCCCCAGCAGGCCCCATGATGATAATCGCATGCTTGGTGCCGTTAACAATGAAGGCCACAGTGACGGAGCCACACCAGCCAAGCAGCAAAAGCTGTATAATGCACCAAATTATTTGACATTTTTTAACTAAAAAAAAAGTAACGCATTAGTTACTTTCCTAGGTAACTAGTTACTTTTATAGTGTAGTAACTCAGTTACTAACTCAGTTACTTTTTTGGGTTGGTAACTAGTAACTGTAACTAATTACTTTTTCAAAGTAATGTGCCCAACACTGGTTATAATATTGTTTCCTCATCACAAACCTGTAGTTGCGTTTGGTTCATTCACACGTTTAAAAGGAATATTAACGTTTTTACAATCTGAACCTTATTTCGTTAATAAAACAACGTCATGTACTCACCCATTGTACTTTGGTGTCATTTGGAGCATTTCCGGGGATTTTGTAGTTTAGCGATATCCGTAACGTGAGTGCCTCGGGCAGGCAATTGCAGTCACCAAATAACACAAACTTTAGCACTTTTCAAATCACAGAAGCTCAATGTTAGTCTCCACTTTCGCTGGAGTCAAAAGTGGCCTGTAATCCGATATCCATCCATGGTTTCATGTTTGGGTCCATTCTAAAAGCAACTAGCCACAGCTTCAATAACTCCAGATTGTGATGAGGAAGCCTGTGAAAACTCAACTTCGTCCAAGCTGTCATTTGGTTTTCACAACCGGAATAAATGCATGTTCGCGCCATTTTGGGTTTTCTCAAGCGGAGATGTTTATGACTGTAACCGAGAGCTGAGAGCTGAGAGCATTGTGTTATCTGCAAATCAGCTGTGAATGCGCGCATGTGCACTGTCCTCGTCATCCAATGAAAACATGGATGGATATTGTATTACAGGCCACTTTTGACTCCAGCAAAAATGGAGACTAACATTGAGCTTCTGTGATTTGAAAAGTGCTAAAGTTTGTGTTATTTGGTGACTGCAATCGCCTGCCCCGAGCACTCACGTTACGGATATCGCTAAACTACAAAATCTACGGAAATCCTCCAAATGACACCAAAGTACAATGGGTGAGTACATGACGTTGTTTTATGAAAGGAGAATTAAGGTTTTTTACAATCTGCCTTATTTCGGTAATAAAACAAGTTGTTTTACTTACCCATAGCACTTTGTCATTTGGAGCATTTCCGGAGATGTTTTAGATTAGCGATATCCGTAACGTGAGTTCTCGGGGCATATGTTTGCGGTCTCCAAATAACACAAACTTTAGCACTTTTCAAATCATAGAAGCTCAATGTCTTAGTCTACACTTTCGTTTGAGTCAAAAAGTGGCCTCTAATCCGAGATTTATCCATAGTTTCGAGTAGATGAGGATGCCAGTGCGCATGTGTGGAGTCAGTTTATTTTGCTCTCAGCTCTCGGGACCCAAACATGAAACGCAAAGCTCAGGGATGAAAGAGTTCCGCTTTTTAGCGGATCTCCGCTTTTTTTTTAGCCGCGTGGTAATTTTTTATTTTTTTTTTTTTTTCCAAATACGTTGAAATTTTGGGTGTGTATTATATATGTATAATTGTGTTTAGGGTTGCCAACCGTCCGTTGAAAAATGTAATCGTCCCGTATTCAGAAACAAAAGTACAGTACAGTACAGTACAGTACAGTATGTGTGCGAGGGGGGCGCGCGAGCTTGTGTGCTCTTCTGGTGCTGCGGACACTGCACGCTCCGAGCTGTGCCGCGAGTGCGCTCTCTCGGCTCGTTATCAGACTTTGATGTCGCAAAATCGGGGTCAGTGCCGTGTTTTGATATCAACTTTCAAATAAAAACCACTACAATTGTTTAAAAATGTGTTTTATCGCTATTTATTAAAGTCCCCCCCCCCCCGGAATTTTTTTTTTCCCCCGGGGGGGGGGGGCTTTCCGCTTTTTTCATGATTGGCCACTTTCATCCCTGAAAGCTGTAAATTATGGATGAATCTCGGATTACAGGCAACTTTTGACACACAATATTCAGGCTGAGTTATTTTTTCAAACAGAAAACACTCTGTTCCATCTTGTGATGTCATGTGGTAATACAGGAAGTGCTCCATTGTGTTTCTAAACTCCACACACCTTCACTAGAATCATTTGGATGATTTCAGCCATGGAATTAACAATCTCTTCTAAACAAAAAGGTAAAAGGAAGCTGTAACTTGTTGAAAACTACCACTTAATGACATTGCAAGGTGGAACAGTGCATTTTGAGCTTTGGAGACAGACTAATAATAAAGGATTACGCAAACATGTGTGAATGAAACAAAACACAACTCCAGGTATGTTTTTGATGAGGTAAAAGCATTATAACAGGTCTTCAATTTCACAAGAATCTACTGTGGATTATTTTGACATTAAGAGCTGTCTTCAGAGATTATAACTGTACTGTGACAAGCCAAATTGTGCTCAAATACATGTATAAAAAAATTGATGACAACCCTTTTGAAAGTTAAAACTGCAAACTCACAGATTTATAGCTGAAGTACATACTTTATAATCCATACCGCCATAACGTACAGCTCCGTGTATTGGAATGGCAAACACCCACTCTCTTGACACTGCAACAGGGTAAGAGGAATACACGAGATGATGGACACGTCTGCCGTCTGGACATCTCCTCTGCATCGATCGCGCGCAGATATGATTTATACACTCCAACCAATTTGTCACTGGGCTGAGTTCCGGCTCCTCTCCGCCTGTCAATCAATCAGGCTACATTAATGATTCATTGTGGAGCCAGCGGGCCTGCCAAATCACACCTCCAAAGAGCATTATTTCTGACACCACGGAAACGCAAAGAAACTCAACATTGTGTTTGCTAACGAAGTGCGCGGAGTCGACCAGGAAATGAAAAAAGAATGTAATAAGATGGGTGAAGTTGCAAGATGTGGTCTGCAGGGAGATGTGAATGTTTAAAGGTCCTATATTACGTAAACTGAGCGTTCAGTGTTGTGAGCTTTAATCCATGTAATGATATTGATACCTCATCAAATACATACCGGGGGGGGGGGTATTCCATGAAGCGAGCTAAAGTGAAAGCCTGGCTTATTTGGTCAATCCAGGCCTGGCAAAGCTTCAGTTCCGTTGAGGTGATGCTTAGTTGCCGCAGTAACAAGCCCCCGGAGACAAACCTGTTCTGGGCCAGGCTGTCAAGATTATTTTAAATTCATCTCCAAGAACGTCTAAAGAAACAGTTTAGTCAAAAGTTTCACCATGTGCGTCACACACCTGTGTTAGAACATCTGTCTCTGTCTGATACAGCTGAAAGTTACTTTTATTGTCACATGGAGCTTGAGACTTTTTGGTTTTATGCTACGCACTTGGCACAAACGATATTATACCTCGTTATCAAAGTTCAAAGTCAGCTTTATTGTCAAAAACCATATGTACAGGTTGCACACACAGGATTTGAAATTGCACCACCCCCTACACCCACAGTGAACATAAAACTTCTGATAAACAAGACAATAAACACAATGACTAAAACATCACATATACCCGTAGCAAAAAAATCTATATACTGTATAAAGCCAGGGCTCTCAAGTTTTGAAGATTGGTAGGAGTGAGATTTATATTGGGAGAGCAGGGAGGGGGGGGGTGTGAGTGATAGCGCACAGAAGCGCTGTGAACAGTGGCTAGTTTTGAATTGTGTCAAATTGCGTGTATCACACTCTCAAAGCGTGAGACTTGAGAGCCCTGATAAAGCTTAGACTCGCTATAGTATTTCAATGTTATCCATTTTACAGACAGGTAAATGTCCTAATATGTGGCGCTACATCAATATTTATCTGCAGAGTAATTTGTCTGTGACGCCTACGTCCACCAGAATCACGTCACAGACTCGCATGTTATTGTTTACACCAGTGCGTTCTCAGCATCCGCTCCAAGACAGCACTGAGGCGCTTGCTTTAAATGCTCTTGTGTCTGATCTAAGATATTAACTATAAATAAAAGTTAAATTCACTTATTAGTGAAGACTTGTGATCTGAGAGGTGCCTGTATGAGCAGTGAGTGTTGCATTGTGTTGATTTTGAAGCTACTTTTGGTTCTTTCTCATTGGTTAAAGATCCCATGACATGGTACTTCTTGATGCTTTTATATGGCACCTTAGTGGTTCCCTAATACTGTAAATTAATCCTTCTCCAAAATCAAGCCTCAGTGCATGAGATAGCCTCATGAAGACAGTCAGAGTCATAAATATGCCTCTGAAACACTTTATTCTGGGCTTTGTTGCTTGAATGCAAATGAGGAGGACAGAGACAGGCCAGTGCAGCAGGTGGGGGTGTGGCCAAATAAGCCACTGTTTCCTGGATTAACGGTGCGATGTGTGCTGTCACCCACTTACGCATTTTAAGAGTGGAGGAAGATATGAGACGCCTTCCATTAAAAAAAACACATTTCCACAGAAAATAAAATTAAACCACTGCTGTTTCAGAGGTTCGGAGGCTCGGATAAAGGACATCCGAGCCTGGAAACACTCTCACGTGTCTCCAGGCAAATAAAAAAGCGCATCTCGCATTTCGTAGCTCCTTCGCGGTCCAAACTCTCTGGGTGTGATTTCCAGAGACAGGGTGGACATCCAGACGGAGGGTGGAAACCTTTCCGCGAGTGTGACGTCAGAAAGTTCCCTTGTTCAGAATCGCCCGTTTGGGCTGTCTTTTTTTCAAATGCGGAAAAGGATTGCAAATGCTCAGTTTACACATTTCGCAACTTTTAGCCATGGGGGAGACGCCTAAACAGGGTAGGGGAGCTCACTCTAACGTTCAAAAACCTCAGAAAGTGAAAATTTCATAGCATGGGACCTTTAACTGCTGTAACTACCACACATAAACAGCCTGTTTACATTGGCCTAGTGTAAAGTGGCTGTATACACGTTACTGGACACGCATTGATATGTAAATGAGCTGTGAATAGAGACATGAATGGTACGCATATAATCAATTACCACAGCACGCAGGCATTTCCAGCTAAAGGCCAAAAGTGGTAATTTACTTAGTTTACTGCTTAGAATGTCATGCAAAAATGCCATTAGGCCTACCTACTGTCTTTAAATATGACCGTAAAGAGCCATAATAACAATACAGGTAGCTTAAATAAACCCAATTTAAAATCCAATAGAGCAAAGCCTAAGATTTATTAGATTTACAGTAAATTTTTCCACCACTAAGTATATCGGCTGTGATATATGCTATCGGGACCTCCAAAGCCAGTTTTATTAGTATATCGGATGCAAAAAAAAAAAAAAAATCCATATCACTACATAATTCCATATATCATGCATCATATATTTGGTATCTTCTGTGTGAACAAACAAAAACAGAACGCGTTGATTTTAAACAGTTTGCAGTGCTCCAGTTATTTTTTTATGAATTCTGAGCAGCCTAATTTTTCACCAACTGAAAATCACTTTTTACAACTTCCAGAGACCAGAGCGTTGTTTTGCCGTGACAGGAATGCTAACAAAGAATAGCAGGTTAACCATACACTAACATTAAAGGGATAGTGCGTTTTTTGTTTTTTTTTATGTTAATCTGAATGGTTTCCTTCTAAAAGTTATGTAATTAGGTCCGGGGAGTTCGCGGGGACTCGTAATAAAGCTTGTTTTTCTTCTCAAAACAAAACATTTGTCTGAAAGGTGACATATTTGCGTCCCAAACAGTTGTCCACAAAAAATCCAGCAGCGTTGTTAGCATTTGCATATCTCGTCTCGATTCATATCACTGTGCTCCCGTTAGCTGCCTGTTGCCTGTTCACTCGTAAACTTCCCCTTACGGCAGACCGCATCCGTCGTTCACTTCCGCTAAAGGTTAACAGGCTAATAATAATAAGTAATAGGCGTGATACGAATCGAGACGAGATATGCGAATGCTACCTATGCTGCTGGATTTTTCATGGACAACTGTTTGGGACGCAAATATATCACCTTTCGGACAAATGTTTTGTTTTGAGAAGAAAAACAAGCTTTATTACGAGTCCCCGCAAAGTTACCGGACCTAATTACCTGAGCTCCAGTCACGTAACTTTTAGAAGGAAACCCATACAGATTAACATTAAAAAAAACAAAACGCATTATCCCTTTAAAACACATTATTATTAGAATCAAGCAGCAAACATCTAAATTCTACTGCTCCCTCAAATATCAAGTATCCATAAAACTAAATGCAAAACCTGCGCCACAAATCCAAAGGTCGATGGTTTTATCCCAGCTCAGGCCACTGCATTCCGTGTCATTGGGCAAGACACTTCACCCACCTCACCTCTGCATAAACATTGTGTGTGTAATTGGAGTTTGTTGAAAAAGCCACTGGCGCATAATGGCAGCTTCGCCTATTTAAAGCAACCACCGCCAGTCATTACGGAACTGAGCTTAAGAAAGTTAATTAAATGTGCTCACCGCTGAAGGTTAATTGTATGTCTTCTAATGATGTAACTACTCTCCACCTCTGGAAATGCATTCTTACTTGTGTTTTTATCAGCTGTCTCAGGCTCTTCGTAAAGGGTAAATCAGGTAATGGCTGTTCTCACACAAAGCACAAAGAAGAACTAGCGAGAAATTCAAATGTCACAGGTCCAGGTGTCAAACCAAAGTTGGACTTGTGAGAAGATCAGGACCCCATTCTGGACCTTATGGTGAAAACAGAAGATGAACATCAAGATGAAGAGTCAGTGAAGGAATTAGAAAGCTTAAAAGGTGTGTTAATTGACTTTTGTGAGCTTTAAAAAGCGCATTTTTGGATCAGGTCATGTCAAAGAGCCGTTCAAAAGATTCTTAACGACAAACTAATCAAATACAGACATGACGAGGTTCAGAAATGGTTCAAATTCAGAGTGGGAGTGTGTTTTTTAAAATAAAACATTTAATTAAAAAACCCATGATGCCGAATGTTTTTTTTTTTTTCTCACTTGGGTTGCCTGCTGTTCCTGTATTGATTCTTGCCTTAGTTTCAGGTTAATCAGTATAAAAATGCATACAAATTTACATCGCATCAGGTTTGAAGTTGTAGTTATCGTATTGTATATTTATGGAAAACTAAGAATGGGTGACGAAGGCTTGTGGGCTGAGCTTTGGGCAGTATCGTTCAGCTAACCGTGAGGAGGGTTCGAATAGTGTGCAGGAAAGATGGCTAAAATCTTTCCCTTTTAATGCAGGATTACTGAAGCATTTGTGAATGAAACGAAACACAACTCCAGGTATGTTTTTGAGGAGGTAACAACATAAAAACATGGCTTAAAGGGATAGTTCTGCTTTTTTTTTTTTTTTTTAATGAATCTGTATGGCATCCCCTTCAGCAGTGTCGTGCATTAACACTGACTTACCCCTGACAGTGTCCTCTGAGCCGAGTTCTGCCCCGGTTCTGGAGCTGACGAAAGTAGGTCCGGCGAGTTAGCGGGTTAGTTAATAAAGCTTGTTTTTCTTCTCAAAACAATATTTGTCCAAAAAGTGATATAGTTGCGTCACAAAACAGTTGCCCACGAAAAAGTCAGAAGTCATAATCGCTTGGTGCTATTTTCTCTAGAGTCGTATCACTGCGCGCCTGTTATTATTATTATTAGCCTGTTCACTTGTAAGTGGCGATGTTTACAAGTGAACAGGCTAATAATTTATTATTAACTGTCCTGGCTAACTTGATACATGCTGAAGAGGATGCCACACAGATTCACATCAAAAAACCTGAACTATCCCTTTAAAGTTGAGAATAGTCAGTTTTGTTTATAACGATAGGAGGAGACCGGGGACTCCAAGTAGAAGTCTTCAGGAAGCCCACACACACAGACCAATACCTGCTTTTTGATTCACACCACCCACTGCAGCACAAACTGGGTGTTATTCGGACATTACAACACAGGGCCCAAGTGGTTCCCACAAGCACAGAGGGCAAGGAGAAAGAAGAGCAACATGTGCGGGAAGCCCTCTCTGTTTGTGGATATCCTAAATGGGCTGTCAACAAAACCAAGAGAGACAAGGACAATAAACAAGACAACAGAGAATCCGAACCCAGGAGGAAAGGGGTAGCGATTCCGTACCTGGCCGGCGTTTCGGAAAAACTACAGAGGATTTTCAGACAATATGAAATTCCAGTTTATTTCAAACCCACAAACACTTTAAGACAAAAACTGGTCCACCCAAAGGACAGAACACCGAGCCACAAACAAAGCAATGTGGTCTACTCCATTCAGTGTAGTGAGGATTGCAGTGAGCGCTACATTGGGGAAACAAAACAGCCACTTCACAAGAGGATGTACCAACACAGGCGGGCGTGCCAGAGTGGACCGGCTTCTGCGGTACATCTTCACCTAGAAGCCACGGGCCATTCTTTTGAGGACAGTGAGGTTCAGATCTTAGCCAGGGAAAAGAACTGGTTTGAGAGGAGAGTTAAAGAGGCTATTTTTGTCAAAAAAGAGAATCCGTCATTAAACAGAAATGGGGGAGTGAGACATAACTTGTCTCCCATTTATAATGCGATTCTTAGACCAGTCAAACAGAGCCAGGGCAGAGGGGTGGAGAGGGTCGTTAGACGTTGAATAGGGGGTCGAAACCAGCCGTCAGAGTAATTTGAAAAACAAAGAGACAGATTAGGGGGGATCGTTTTCAGAGCTTTTGTCATTGTAGGACGCGCCTCCCGGAAGCTAGATATAAGCAGGGTCTAACCAGTACAATAACCAGAGCTGACGAAGCCTCTCGGATGAGCGGCGAAACGTTTTCAACCAAACAAACTTTGTCCAGTTGACAAATTGAACTTCTCCTTTGATCATGGATTCTACCTGGACGACTGAGGGACTTTTCACGCAGTCAGTTTTGTGTAATTCAAGATTCAAAGCTTTTATTGTCATATGCACAGTAAAGAAACACGTTTCCCTGTACAATGAAATTCTTACTTTGCTGCCCACACTGGATGCCAAGAGCATGCAAAAAAGTTAAAATGGATAAATAAGATAAAGAGAAGCATGTAAAAAGTATAATCAAATAGAAACAATCCTTACTGAAAATACACTATATAAAATATAGGCTAGGTGCTATGTACATATTTACAGATAATGTGCAACATTGGTTTTATGTGCAACTGTCAGTAGGAAAAATGGGGTGCAAACATTGTTGATATAGTGCAAACAGGAAATATATATATATAATGTAACATATAAGAACTTTATTGCAAGGTTGCTGCTTAGATTGCAGTGTAGTTGTACTTAGCAAGACACTTCACCCATATTGCATTTGTGTATTTTGGAAGTACATGGATGGCTATGTTTAAGTTGGTTAGCTCAAAGGCATTTCAACTCTATACTGGAATTCACTGCATCAAATATTTAACAGTATTGGAAATCCATCTAGTAGCAGGGGGAAAAAACATATAGTGCAATAAGTGATGGGGTATATGTCTATGAGAAAAGCTTTTAAAACTAAAACCAAAATGTAGTTGCGTTATAAAATGTGTGTTCTTTATTACATACTGTAACTCTGGTAGTGTTTTTGTGAAATTAGTAGTCTTCAATCCCATGATGCACCACTCTTCTTTGCCGATAGTCTGAAGCAATTAAACGGTGTACGTGCTGCCTGTTGCGCACCTGTCGGCCCTGTCAGATTTACCCACGTTGTCATAGAGAAAAAACAACATATGTTTCCTGAAATCGCAGCGTCTTTTGGGACTGGTTTGGATCAACAGCTGTTCCACGATGCAGTAGACTGAGGTTTTAACACAGTGGGGGTGTACACTAAGTCAGTGTGAAGAATTACATGTATGAATTATAAAGAGTATGCAGTATTCACCTTCGCCTCACAGCAAGAGGGTCCCTGGTTCGATATCCAGTCCCGGTGGAGACCATGTTACCTTTTTAAACGCTCACCTATTATAATTTATCTTCTCATTTATCCTCTCAGACTTTATTTGGAGTGATTCATGCATGCTTTCAATCTTTAATTGCTTATTTTCCAGACGCCATATTGCAGATCAATCCCCATTTTCACCGCCACCGGCTTTCATTAAATCATTTTAGATGAATATTCCGATTTAAAATGTCGTAATTATAAAATAATTTATTGGTGTCATCATATATAGCAGGCACAAGCGTAATAGGTTCTGTTTAAAGGTGCTGTACTTGATTTTTTTTTTAAATGCAAAACTATTCAATTTGAAATTATTTAGTGATTCTTATAGTCAGACTTGTGTTTTTGTGTCTTGCCGTGACATGTTTTTGGTTGCACTCTTTGGGACAGCGGTAAGGTCATAGGCACAGAGAGCAAAAAGTAACATCATTGGATCAGGGAGGCCGTTGAGATCTGAAAATGTGCCCATCGGACTGTATGGACATGAGGGGACATACCAACTCTCTCACACCTGCGATCATATGCATTCTGAGCATTCTGAGTAGTGAGAGCAGCTGAGAGAATCGTGGGTGTCTCTCTCCTTTCCCTGCAGAACATCTACCGCACCCGCCTCACCCGCAAAGCCCTCTGGGTGATCCCACCCACCCATCCAACTGCCTCTTCAGTCTGCTGCCATCAGGAAGGAGACTGAGGAGCCTCAGGGCCAAGACCAGCAGACCGAAAGACAGCTTCATCCACCAAGCTGTCAGGATGCTGAACTCTCTCCTTGCCCTGCCCTCCCTCCCCTCATGACACTGCTGCTTAAATGACACTTAAATGACACTGACATTGCTGCTTGAATGACACTTAAATGACACTGACATTGCTGCTTAAATGACACCATTTGAGCTACCTATTTGTATTCTAATCAGGCTTGGGGATTAACGGAATACAAGGAACGGCGTTAGGTAAAAGGATACAAAAAAGGTAACTGTATTCCACTACAGTTACAAGGAAAGAAGACGTACTCAGATTACAGGTACATTTTGTTAAAATGGGGATTATTTAGCAGGATTACAATTTGAAAGCATTTTATGTCATTTAATTTTTTTCATTTAAAGCTGGAGATGGAGGGGAAACAGAACTGTCGTACACTATGGCAGTATTATGGAACAAACTTGCATCTTTAGCGGGTGGAAATTTCAACATTATTTTATTTTGAAAGAAAAGTTTTTTTTTTCTTAATAAACTGTAGTATGTGGTCAACACTTTCACTGCAGGACTATCAGCTACTGTTCAAATTAGCTTTCCTCAGTTTTTTTATAATGCACACATTGTTATTGTTTTCTTGTTGTTATTGGATATTTGGTGTTAAAGTCATCCAAAAGTAATTGAAAATAATCAAGTTTCATTACTTGAATATTATGGTTCTTGGATTATGTTACTGAATACATATTTTAAGGGGTAACTAGTAACTGTACCAGAATACATTTCTAAAGTAACCCTCCCAACCCTGATTATAAAACATAATATAATACAAGTTTACTGTACTTTTGCTATGAGTACATGTGATGTTTTAGTCATGGTGTTTTATTGTCTTGTTTGTACCCAGTCACGGAGGAAGTACTTTATTTTGATACTTACGTAAAAGTACAGATGCTGGAGCGAAAAAAGTATTGCATGAATACATCTACTTAAGTAAAACTATTAAGGTGCCCATTTGAATTGTACGTAAATAGTAAAAAGTAAATTATTTAGTACAGATCTTGAGATTTAATAAAGATGCAGATGTAGTGATTTTGATAAAGGTTTGTGCTGGATTTTCTTTTACAGAAACAGTTGATATTCCTAGCTGTTTTTTTTTTTGTATCGTTTTGTTTGCTTAAACTACGAACGTGTTAAAAATAACCCCTCAGCTTTTTCAGCACATCTCACACAGTAATAAAAAATACTTCTCATTTCTGTTCAAAGATGTAATGGAGAGGAACGCACAGATGTCTTCTCTCAGATGTAATGAAGGAAAAGTAAAAAGAATCCACTTTAAAAAGAACTTCAGTTATTTTGACTTGTACATATTATACTTTTATTATTTTTTATAATGATGTCTCATTTGACACTGGTCTCTTGCTATCTTTTTTGTTATTCCATCTATTTTTTGTTACCCTGTGTTATATATTATATAGTGGTCCCTCTTTTATCGCGGGGGTTACGTTCTAAAAATAACCCGCAATAAGTGAAATCCGTGAAGTAGGACAACTTTATATTTTACAATTATTCTACATGTTTTAAGGCTGTAAACGCCTCACCACACACATGATATACTTTTCTCGGACGTTTTCTCACATTTCTCTAATTTAAACACTCAAACATTCGTAGATTTTCAACAAAAAAATGGGGGGGGGGTCCGGCTGGAGACACGAGTCACTGGATCTGTAGGAAGTGGCTCTTTTTGGGTCTGCTGAAGCCAGAGTCTGTCCCTGGTCTTCGCATCCTTCCGGCTCACGGAGAAGGACACACTGGGGCTGAAAGTGGGCGGCCCCAGAGCCTGGTGCGGCTTAGACTGCCTCTCATTCCAACACAGTGTGAGAACAGAGGGACCCACGGAGCAGGACGCACCGCGCTCATCCAACGCTACTACCACATCTTGGGACGCGATGCGCATTAACCTCCCGGAGAAGTGTGCCCGCGGACACGTGCACCTGCTTATCGTGTTCAAATCCGTGATAGAGCAGCATGGCTGGGCGAGGCCGTGCGTCTCACCTGGGGCCGCGAGTACGAGACCGAGGCCAGCAGTGTCCGGACCGTGTTTCTTCTCGGGACACTGCCGGCCTCAGTCTCGTACTCGCGGCCCCAGGTGAGACGCACAGCCGCAGCCCCTCTGGCATGTGCCCAAATGCCAGACTGCCCAGTCCATCACTGATCAGGACGCAGAACACAATGCGCGTTGATACACTATAAAAAAAACAGTGAGGCTGCGAAAAGTGAACCGCGATATAGCGAGGGACCACTGTATTGTGATGAGTGAGCTACTGTACCCAAATAATTTCCCTTGTGGATCAAAAAAGTTTGTCTAGGTAAAGAACCGATACCTCACTTTGTTTTTACTACAGTACAGTAGTTTACTTTACTTCCAAAAGTATTACCACTGCGGTTCTCTGAGGTCACAGTCCAGAATCAGATAACTCAATTAGCCCCTGATTATGTTTGGTTCTGTTGAGGATGCAGCAGGCGGCTCTAGTTCACTGTATTAAAAGTCAGCAAGGCTCGTTTGGGGAGAGGGATTGGACATCTTTGACACCAATCAATCAAGGTCACAAGCTAAGCCAGACCCCTCAGCCTGATGAGTGTTAGCGCCCGCGGCTAATGTCCCCTATCACCGCATGCTCTGAGAGAAGACTTCATCTGACAGACGAGGCCGATGGATGAGAGGAACGGTACAGGAAAGGTTAGTACATCTTTGGAAGTGATTTGCTCAAGGTGAATACAGAACGTTTTGGAAGACTCTCCACTACCTGCTTGTCTTCATGAAAATTGCGTTGTCCAGTATGTTCCTCAGATTGACCTCCCTAAAAACAAGCAGGTAGTGTTACCGGGTTGAGTTACAGGTCAGATCTGTGGAGATACAAGCCCACTCAACATAAGAACTCACATTTTTAAAGCAAACCTATGATGCGATATTGACTTTACAGAGGTGTTAACTATGACATAGTTGTTTCCTCTCACCATTTACTCACCTGAAGTTATTGATTTATTCTTTTATTTATAGCATATTAATGAACATCTACAACATTGCAGTGTAAATACGCCAGATTATAGCAAAAATGCTAATTTCCATCTGTAGTGCCTAGGCAGGTGACGCCACAGGAAAAACAAGTGACAATAGCAACATTGTTCTGATGCTGCTCCTCTGAACCTTGTTGTTTTTTAACTATGATAGTTAAATTCTGATTATTATTTAGTATCTATATTCTAGTTATTATTTAGTGTTTTATGTTCGCACCTTATCACCGAGACAAGTTCCTAGTCTGTAAATTGTGTTCACTTGACAATGGCAATAAAAGTCTTTCTGATTCTGATTCTGAAGTGTCCACAAGTCTGGTTTTCCTTTAGCCACTGTTTCAAGTGTGATTTGAAAGTGTCCAGTGTTGGAGTCTCTCTTATTGATGATGGGAGAGAGTTCCAGAACTTGGTGCCTCAGACTGAGAGACACTTTGTCCGAATGTAGAGCGTCTGTGTGGGACCTCACAGTTCCCCCAGGGTCTTGTCTTTTGTTTTAATAAAATCCAAGAATGAGAACTTCGCACTTCAATCTCTTCAAACGGGTGCGTTGGAGGCGAGGGAGCAGACCCAGAACACAAGATAATAAATAATAATACATTTTATTTATATAGCGCTTTTCAAGACACTCAGAGACGCTGTACAAGAGGTAAAATCAGTAATAAAACAAGTAACAAAACAATAAACAATCAGAAAAACATTAAACATTAAGAAACATTTAAAGCATTTTTAAAAAGGTGAGTCTTGAGCAGTTTTTTAAAGGTGGGGAGGTCAGAGCAGTCACGGATAGGTTGTGGGAGTGAGTTCCAGAGGGTGGGGGCAGCAATGGAGAAGGCTCTGTCACCCCAGGTTCGGAGCTTCGTCCTGTAGGGGAGGGACAGAAGGTTGGCGTTGCAGGAACGGAGGGAGCAGGATGGGGTGTGGCGGTGCAGGAGGTCAGAGAGGTATGATGCGGCCAGGTTATGAAGGGCTTTGTGGGTCAGGAAGAGGACTTTGAATTGGATACGCTGAGGGATTTACACGGCTCTTAGTTGCGATGTTTACTGTGACGTCAGCTTCTATTGGTTTTCTGTGGCAGACGTCAGTGAACTTATTTCTTCTTTTCATAGTTTTCAGATTCTAGCACGTGATGCTGGCATACTCTCAGATGGGGGGAAGAGACTGATTTCCCTATTAAAACCATTGTACTTTGTCATGAAATTTCCAAAAGGTTTATTCACAAATCTTTAATGTAATCTTTTCTATCTGTGACTAAACCCACTAACTTGCTATATTACAATAAAAACCCATATTTTAACTGTATTTACTTAAGCTGCCCCCATCTGTATGAAATATTATTGGCCATTAGAACGCTGCGAGGTCATCCAAAACCCGCAGTTAAATTGTTTTAGATGAATATTGCAAATATAAATTAAGAATTAACGGGCGTTATAGATTTCAACTATAGCAGCTCTCCTGTTTCATGCACAAAACCTGCATATTTAGTTTTTCTCTCAAACAGAAAACACTGTCTTCCACTTTGTGATGTCATGTAGTTATACAGGAAATGCTCTGCTTTTTTAAACTTCTTATGGATCAATTCAGCCCGGGAATTGCAAAATCCACTGAACTAAAGGTAAAAAAAAACTAGCACTTAATGAGCACTTAAAGGTGGAATTAGAGCATTTTGAGCTTTGGAGATGTAGATAGACTAATAATAAAGAGTTACTCAAACGTGTGAAACAAAACAACTCCAGATCTGTTTTTGATGAGGAAACATTATAACATAACTTACAGTTAACAAGAGTCAATTTTACATAATATGGGACCTTTATTTGATTTATTTTTATTTATTTATTTTATTATCCTTTATTTATCCCTGTAGGGAAATTATTTCTCTGCATTTGCCCCATCCTTTCAGGTACCTGGAGGCCCATCTCCATGATCTTATTGCTAGTTTTGGTCAAAACCTCAGACGGAGGATTTTTTTTTATTGTTTTTAACCTATGGAGCATGTTTTTGGGTTGATGGGGGAAACCGGAGTACCCAGAGGAAACCCACCCAGACACGGGAAGAACATGGAAACTCCACACATCGAACCCAGAACCTTCTTCCTCTTCTTGCTGAGCTGAGCGTACGAAATTTTAGTATAGCACAGTGCTTCTCAATTATTTTCTGTGACGCCCCCCCTAGGAAGAAGAAAAAATTTCACGCCCCCCCTACTTACACGCGACTAGGCTATAAATAGTAGTATTTGTCTAGAAAATTGTTATTAGTACATCTCTGCATAAGATTGTATCCTTTTATTAACATTAAAAACAAAAAAAAGAAAGAAACAAAGACCGCACTGAAGACTCAAATATTAATGTGTTTTTAATGCAGCTTTGCACACATTTGTTTACGTTTTACAGAAACGAAACTTAAAACCGCATGGCTTATTTGCATAAACTAAAAGCTCTGAAAAAACAACAACAAAATAAAACGCTCTGTCCTTGTGCTGCTGATGCATCAACTTCTGTCTGACTAAAGTACATGATGCAGTAGGATATACATGTTTTTTCTGTGACAGAGGATGTTCTGCTGATGGGGAGCCTGTTCTGTATATTGCATATTTAAAGTTGCCGACCCCTGCCCCAGAGCAACAATGAGAGCGCCACTGCCAACTACTGTTGTTGATGTGCAATTACACTTAGTTCTAGTACAGTACGGCAAAAAAGCATGTTTCCCAGGGTCACACGTGCCCCCCCTGGCATCACACCGCGCCCCCCCAGGGGGGCCCGCCCCACTATTTGAGAAGCACTGGTATAGCACATTGTAAAAATATTAGCATCTCCATACTTATTTAAAGGAATATTAACGTTTTTACAATCTGAACCTTTCGGTAATAAAACGACGTCATGTACTCACCCATTGTACTTTGGTGTCATTTGGAGCATTTCCGGAGATGTTGTAGTTTAGCGATATCCGTTAACGTGAGTGTTTGGGGCAGGCGATTGCAGTCACCAAATAACACAAACTTTATCACTTTTCAAATCACAGAAGCTGAATGTCTTAGTCTACACTTTCGCTGGAGTCAAAAGTGGCCTGTAATACGATATCCATCCATGTTTTTGGATGACGAGGACAGTGCGCATGCGCGCATTCAAAGCTGATTTGCAGAAAAGATGATGCTCAGAACTTTTTTGTTGCGAGCGACACATGGCAGAAGATTCAGACTTCGAAACTGAAGAGGACTTATTTGAGTATGATGGCCATCCCTATCGTTTTGAGCATACGGATGAGGAGGTATTAGAAAGAAGGAAGCGGAGACAGTTTTAGGAGCAGCGCACCAGAGAACAGCCATCGGAATCTCATTACTTCTCAGAATCGTGGGCTGAATCCGCTTTCCTTCTTTTGCTTTGCTGGTCAAAAATTGTCCTGACTGAAGTACTGCACACACGATGGTCCAAACATCTTACAGCTTTGCCTTTCATGTTTGGGTCCATTCTGAAAGCAACTAGCCACAGCTTCAATAACTCCAGATTGTGATGAAGAAGCCTGTGAAAAGTCAACTTCGTCCAAGCTGTCATTTTGTTTTCACAACCGGGATAAATGCATGTTCGCACCATTTTGGATTTTCTCAAGCGGAGATGTTTTCTTCTTTATGACTGTAACAGAGCTGAGAGCGAAATCAGCTGTGAATGAGCGCATGCACACTGTCCTCTTCATCTACTGGAAAATATGGTTAAATCTTGAATTACACGCCTACAGGATGCTACAAGTGTATTTACGTTTGAAAAGTAATAAAGTTTGTTATTTGGTGACTGCAATCGCCTGCCCCGAGCACTTGCGTTAACGAATATCGCTAAACTACAAAATCTCCGGAAATGCTCCAAATGACACGAAAGTACGATGGGTGAGTACATGACGTTGTTTTATTACCGAAATAAGGTTCAGATTGTAAAAATGTTCATATTCCTTTAACACTATTGGAATTTATTTTTAACTTTTTTATTTATTTTTTAACTGGTTTCACCTTTAAGCACTCAAATACGACTTTGCACTTTCAGTATAGCACATTGTAAAAGTATTAGCATCTCCATACTTATTTAACATTATTGGAATTTCTTTTTTCCTTTTTTATTTTTTTTAATGGTCTCACCTTCATGCACTTAAATACGACTTTGCACTTTCACCTTATGTATTTTGAACAAACGTTATAACTCCAGGTTTTAAAACTTCATGTACTCTCTTTATTCCATTTTTATCCTAATTTGAAAAAGCCTTAAACCCTGATGTCCTCCTGCCCGCGCCCCTCAGATAAGGCCGGCCTTGAGAGAGACGGAGCGCTGGACTAAAAAAAAACGACAAAAGAAAAGGTATAAAAGTGACATGAACACACTGTCAGCCGTCAGCCATGTCCTCCTCTGCCCTCGCTCTTGATTTCACTCTGTCTCTCCAACTTCCCTCTCCTTTCTTTTCCACTCCTACCTCTCTCTCCCTCTTTTGATTCTCTGTCTCCCTGTTTTCTTTCATTTCTTCTCAGCTGTCTCTCTCCCTCCTTTCAATCTGTCTGTCTCTCTTCTCAGTGTCTCTCTATCCTCTCTCTCCTTTCTTCTCAACTCTTGCCTCTCCGTCTCTCTTCCTTGTATCATTCTGTCTTCTCTATTCTTTCCTGTCTTTTCAACTCTCTCTTCTTTCATTCTCTCTCTTCTCTGTCTGTTCTCACTCTGCCCTCTCGCTTTCCTCTGCTCCTCCTCCACTCCTCTGTCTTCTCTCTCCATCTCCTACACCTCTCCACCTCCACTCTTCTCTATCTCGCTCTCCCTCTTCTCCTTCACCCCCTGTCTGCTCTGCCTCTCTCTCCCCTCCCTTCTCCTCCTCTTCCACCCTTCTTCCCCTCTTTCTCTCTCTCCTCTTTCTCCACCTCCACTCTTCTCTCTCTCCTCTTCTTCCACCCTTCTGCTCCCTCTCTCCTCCTTCACCCACCTGTCTGCTCCACCCCTCTCTCTCCCAATCTCCACCCCTCTGCCCCCCTCCCTCTCCTCCTCCACCCCTCTGCTCTGTCTCTTGCTCTGCCTCCAACCCTCTATCTCCTCCCTCATCCTCCTCTTTCACTCTTCTGTCTCTATCGCTCTCCTCCTCCACCCCCCTCTGTCTCTCTCTTCCCCTCCAACCTTCTATCCCCCATCCTCCTCTTTCACTCTTCTGTCTCTCTTCCGCTCTCCTCCTCCACCCCCGTCTGCTTTCTCCCATCTCTCTCCCTATTTCCTCCACCCCTTTGCTCTCTCTCTCACTCCTCTCCTCCTCCACCCCTCTATCTCCACCCTCATCCTCCTCTTCCACTCTTCTGTCTCTATCACTCTATCATTCTCTGCCCTCTCTTTTTCTCCTCTGTCTGCTCTCTCACACTCCTTTCTTCCTCCACCCCTCTGCTCTCTCATTCCTCTCCTCCTCCACCCTTCTGTCTGCTCTCCCAATCTCCTCCAACCCTCTATCTCCACCCTCCTCCTCCTCTTCCACTCTTCCCTCTCTTTCGCTCTCCTCCTCCACCCCCTGTCTGCTTTCTCCCTCTCTCCTTATTTCCTCCACCCCTTTGCTCTCTCTCCTCTCCTCCTCCACCCTCATCCTCCTCTTCCACTCTTCTGGCTCTATCGTTCTCCTCTTCCACTCCCCTGCCCTCGATTTTTCTCCTTTGTCTGCTCTCACTCACTCCTCTCCTCCTCCACCCCTCTGCCCTCTCCGTCTCTCCCTCTCTACCTGCAACCCTCTATCTCCCCCGTCCTCCTCTTCCACTCTTCCCTCTCTTTTGTTCTCCTCCTCCACCCCCTGTCTGCTTTCTCCCACTCTCTCTCCCTATTTTCTCCACCCCTTTGCTCTCTCTCACTCACTCACTCCTGTCCTCCTCCACCCTTCTGTCTGCTCTCCCACTCTCCTCCACCCTTCTGCCCTCTCTCTCTGCCTCCAACCCTCTATCTCCCCTCATCCTCCTCTTCCACTCTTCTGTCTGTCTCTTCCTCTCCTCCTCCACCCCTCTGTCTGCTCTCTCAGACTCGTCTCCTCCTCCTCCTCGTCATCCGTCCGCTCTGTTCTTTCGTTCTCATTCGTTTGTAGACCAGCAGAGATTGCTTTCATTAGGTGTCCACATGGGCCGTGCCGTTTTGCCATTTTCAAACTTTGTATTTGTTTTACAACATTCCCACATCAGACTGAAGGTGGAATGAGATCGAGGAGCATGGGAACGGGGAGAAAGTCTAGGCAAAATAAATGAATACAAGACGGAGAAACAAAATCCGATATGACTGCAACCATTAACGGGAATAACTTGACAATAATGTCTGAAAATATGTTTTATCACAGAGGATAACAATGTTTTCATTTTAGTATTTTGAGGTTTTTCTCATAAATATTCTCTGTCTAGAAGCGCTCTGCATTTTGTGCCCTAGTTTCTCATTCATTTTTCCCATACACTTTCTGGGAAAAAAAATAAAATAATAATAATAAAACGTTTGTAAGCTTGCTCAAGACTTATTATTCTTATTATTACAGTCATACCTCACCTTAGGAAATTAATTCGTGGTTTCGTAACAGGGTTTTTTCGTAAGTAGTAAGTAAGTGTAAAAGGCCTGATTCGTTCTAAGGCCCCCAATACTACCCCCTAAACCCTTTAAAACAAAATACAGGATGCTACAAGTGTATTTACGTTTTGGAGGATTCGGGCGGCTGCGAAGCAGAGCGCGCATTATTTGAATTTTTGAGATTTCGCGTTTCGTAACTTGAATTTAGAGACGAAAATTTTACGTAAAGGCGTTTTGTAACTTGGATTATTCGTTAGTTGGGTCTTTCATAAGGTGAGGTATGACTGTATTATTACTATTATTATTATTATTATTATTATCATCAGCTCTGTGGTAAATGACGTCAACAAGACTTCGAATTTTTATTTCAAATCTGTTTCTGAAACTTTATAAACCCTCTATCCATCCATCCATTTTCTTCCTCTTATCCGGGGCCGGGTCGCGGGGGCAACAGTCTAAACAGGGACTCCCAGACTTGGGAGGACGACGTGGAGGAGCAGCGGCTCTACTCCAAGCTCCTCCCGTGTGACTGAGCTCCTCACCCTATCTTTATAAATCACAAAGTTAAAACATTTCACCAAATACTAGTGTGCTTTTTGGACTTAAAACAAACAAACAAACATATTATGGATATTAGTTAACTTTGCACATAGGTGGTTATCGTCCTCGATTATCTTAAAGGCAAATTAACGTTTTTTTACAATCTGAGCCTTCTTTCGGCAATAAAACAAGTAGTTTTACTCACCATAGCATTTTTCTGTCAATTGGAGCAGTATCGCAGAACTTATGTTGAGCCGTTCTGTTCTAGTAATGATCCCGTATCCGTTAACATGGTGCTGTATCATTTGCTCGGGGCATTACTTTGCGGTCTCCAAATAACACAAACTTTAGCACTTTTCAAATCATAGAAGCCCGATGTCTTAATGAAAGATTTCGTTTGAAGCAAAAGTGGCCTGTAATCCGAGATTTAGCCATAGTTTCGAGTAGATGAGGACGCCAGTGCGCATGCGCAGACTGCTCCCGGGACCCAAACATGAAACACAAAGCTGAAAACTATGGATAAATCTCGGATTACAGGCCACTTTTGCTTCAAACGAAATCTTTCATTAAGACATCGGGCTTCTATGATTTGAAAAGTGCTAAAGTTTGTGTTATTTGGAGACCGCAAAGTAATGCCCCGAATACAAATGCTAACGGATACGCTACAACATAACTTTCTTCAAACAGCTCCAAATGACACGAACGTGATATGGGTGAGTCAAACGACTTGTTTTATTACCGAAAGAAGGCTCAGATTGTAAAATAACGTTACTTTTCCTTTAATGTTATATAAATAAATAAATATACATTATACATACATAAAGCTCTTAATAGTCTATGGGGAAAAAAATAATGGAAATTTTCCGTCCAGATCCCGAGCTATTGAGCACTACTGATCCCCATTTAAGAAATTAGTTTAAGAAATCTCACGATAAATAACCTTTGGACTAGCTGACTAATTGGAGGTCATATCTGTGGAGAGGCAGATCCCCTGTAGGGAAATTTGTCCTCTACCTCAGCTGGAGGATTTGATCTATTATTGTGCTCATTTTGGCTTGATATGGGCCACCTAAAAACACCTAAAAACCAAAGGATGCATGTTTTTTAAGGAATTTTTCAGCAGTAAAACCAATATTGAGCATTTAAACCCAGTACAATGGGAGAACAGTTGTCTCAGTTTGGATTTATTTAACGTTTTTCACTGATAAAATGAATTCAGTGTGACTTCCTTTATCATTTATATTTTCAACAGGCATCATCCCACCAAATTAAGTTAATTTGAGAAATGCCATACAGACTAAATGTAGAAATCTTTATTTTTTGCAACATTTTACCTGTGTGCTGTTGTATTAAAAAGTCAATATTATTTCTTTAGTATTTGACTAAAGAAATTCTGATCGATAACATAACTACTCTGTATTTTTCAACCCTGTTTGTGTACATTTCTTGCAATAATCTGCAGTAAGTACAGACAAGTGGGCGGGGATAGGTGACGCGTACAAACATACATTTTCTGACCACTCCAGCCTTAAAATACAGGATTACTAAAACATGCTAGAATCAAAATACAAAGTAAACTAACGATTAGGGAAAACCGTTATAACATGGCATCTCTTTTGAAATTATTCGTCCTCGTTATGTGAGCAAAGGGTTGAGGCTTCAGTTCTTCTTCAAAGGGCTTATCTCTTTATTCTGCTAAATAAATGCTAATTAAAGCACAAGGATTATTCACCAAATCACTTCAAACAATGTGTCCTTTTTCTTACAAATGTTGAGTAAAATGGGCCTCTACAGACTATAATTGCAATTGCGATATTGCTGTTGAAGGATTTCGTGTGTGTTTTGAACTCATTATAAACTCATGGTTAACCAAATGTGTTCGACAGCTTTTAATGTTAAAAAATAAATAAATGAAAAGAGAGGAAAAAAAAAACACAAACTCAAGCTGTGCTGTAAGTGTGAATGATTTGAGAGTAGTTTGGAGATCCCCGTGTTTTCCCCGGCTTTTTTCTTCACACACAGGGTCACACAGAGCAGAGAAAACAAAATATATTTTTAAAAAAATACAAAAAAAAGAAAAGAAAACATGAGCGAGGTTGAGCATAATGAATATTTTAATTAAAGGAAAAAATTACTTTTTACGTTTTTAATGTTAATACACAAAAAATACAAAAACACTATTTTGTATCTTTTTCAGAAGTAGACTCAATGCAGGAGACTAGCTAGTACACGCTGTCACTTTTATTAAAAAAAATCAAATAAAAAAATTATCAAAGTTCAAACTGATTAAAATAAAGATTATCCAATTATTTTTATATATAGGATACTTCAGTTTGTAGCATGATTGTAATATTTACTATGCCTCAACATTAATATTAGCATAAAAACGTTAGCATTGAGACACAAACGTCTTTCTAAGTGAGGTATTCATTTATTTGTGTACTTTTTAGCATGCCGTCAGTAACATCCACCCTGCTGCTCCTTGTTCTTTACCTTACCTTTAAATATTTATTCATGATATTCATTATTTTACTGTAGCATGACTCGGCATAAACAGCAGAGATAAAACAGGACAGGAAGTAGTGACGCTAATGGTGAGGTTGCTGGTTGCTGTTATGCTCAGGGCCTATAGTTTAGTCGATGCTTTGTTTGTTTATTTATTATCTGAAACTCCATTCTTCCACTGTGAGGGTTGGTTATTTTCTTGGGGTCCCGATTAGGTGTAGCATACACAAATCCAGTATATTACTGCGTAGCATGTAACAAAAGTACAATGAAAAGTGTTTTACAGCATAGATTTCAGTGCCCTTTTAAAAGTGTAAAATCGTTAAGTTCCTCAGCTCAACTGGCACACCATTGTATTAAACATCTATACTGTTACCACATGGTTACGGCATTTAAAGAGGGAGTACTCTACTTTGATGGGGTTTTAAATAAGATTTAGACTTGTGACGGCGGGGTCTTTTCCTATGTAATGACGATGGTGTAGTCAGAAGGTTGTTTTTGATTTAATTAATGAAGTTCCCCCAAAAAAGAAAAAGTTTGAAGAGTGCTATATACAAGGCAGTACAGGGCCATAAAGGCTAGGACATACAGACTGGCCAACAGCCTGTACCCACAAGCTGTGAGGCTATTGAACACTGCCCCCCACCCCTTTCTACTCCCCTCCCATGGACAATAACCACACTCCCCAATCAATAGTACTGAACTGGTTTTGCATTGCTGCATGTCACTATTCTCATGTATCTTTCTGAATGGCCCTGCTCTCTAATGCACTTTAATGATAATACAGTGGTACCTCACCTTACGAAATTAATTCTTTCCAGAAGTGGTTTCGTAACGTGAATTTTTCGTAAGTTGAGTAGCTATTTCAATGGAAAAAGCCTGATTCGTTCCAAGGCCCCGATCCAAGTTTTTTTTTTTTATAGTGTAACTTTTTTTATAGTGTAACATTGTGTTCTGCGTAGAGACTGTAGACCCAGGACTAAACGTGGACTATACCAGGTCTAGACCAAGGTCTAAACCTGGACTAAACCAGGACTAGACCAGGTGGATTAAAGCGCCGCGTGCGGGTCTATTTCCTGGTTTCGTTTCGAGTCACGGCTGAGGTGAGCAGCGAGGGGGACCGCACGCAGTCTGAGCGCATGAACGAGACCCGTGCTCAAACCGTGCCACCTCTAGACCTCCTCTAGACCACCGCGGCTCTTGCATGCGTTCATAAATCTGCTTCATACATCTGCTAGGTTATTACTTTCCGTGTACAAATCCTGGTCCAGACTGACTGAGGGAGGGAGAGTGGCTCTTTTATCGACCAAGGCTCCTCCCCCCAGCCAATTAACACAAAAATACTGGTTTTCCCCACTAAAACCCAATTAACAATAATAACAAAAATATAGAAAAATACATGAAAATACATTTTACAACATGGAGATGTCTCTGCACCTGTAGCAGAACCAGTAAAAATAATATTGATAATTTACTGATATTTTGTGATGGCGTGTTGTCTGACGCTAATGTTTCGCGCATGAGACAGTAGTGCCTACTTGTACCACTCTCGCTGGAGGAAACACGCCCAGATCGAATGAATGCGACCTGGGCGTTGAGACTGAAGTCGCATGTCAAAAGATCGGATATGTATCGGTTTTAGGTTCACATATCCAAGTGGCCTGGGTCGCATCTGAAAAAATCAGATCCGTGTCATTCAGACTGTCATTTGAAGACCAGATACAGGTCGCATAGAGGCAAAAAAATCGGATTTGGGTCACTTCAGGCTGCAGTCTGAACGTAGTCTAAGTCTAAGAAAGGTTCGAATAGGGCTTTGGGGTGATCGCGAAATTACTCACACATGCAGGGATGACATCTAAAACCTCAGGCATGTTTTTCATGAAGGAGCGTCATAACTAAAAATCAGTTTACCATAATGCGCCATCTTAAACTAATCACATTCAGATAAGGATTTATAATATGTTTTTATGATCTGTAATCAGTTGGTGACCTTTTCGAGCAGTTGACTCTTCACTGCAATAACAACACCTATCTCCAAACGTGATTAATTCGCACCTTTGGGCAATGTTCCCTGTACGGGTACTACTTTCTCCTCTCTCCTATTTTATCTACAGCGCAATTTGTAGTCGAGCTAATTCCCCATTAAGCCTTATATGTTAATGCAGGGGAATAGGACAGAGACACGTCTGGCGAACCAACAGAGCTTTGTGGCCGACAATAAGTTGCACACCGCACTTGATTCAGACATTAATTATTATAATGAAAGCCCGGGATGCGCCTTAAGGTCATTGCAAGCTAACGGCGGCTAGTATCGAAAGGCTAACGTTCTATGCTAATGAATGGCCTGATGGGAGAGGAGCTGAATGCTGCGTTTTAATGGGCCGCCGTCGAAGTGAACTAGCTCATTGCAGGGTGGGTGATCTTTCTAAATAGAGATGACTTCGTTAAGAATTAGCATGCTATTAACCGTCGTCTGAAATTAGCAAAACAGTTAATTCGTTCACACTTCCACTCAATACCTGACAGAGATGACAGCGTGCGGGTTTGACGGCAGCGGGAAGAGTAGATAAATGTATGAAATTAAGTTCTGAAACGCCTGACAACAGATTTCGTTATTTCTATTTTTAAAAATGATGGTCTGTTTTCCTAATTATAATGCTAAAAATTCTGTTTAAATCCAGAAGGTTTTGGAATCGGCATAAGTGTGAAAAATCCTATGTCCAACCTTGAGACAATCCAACTCTCTAAAATGTGGAAGAAATCTATTGAAAATTCAGAACAAAATATATAACTTTACCTTAGATAAGTCATAGTTTCATGTTTCGACTGCTGATTCTGAGAAAATCCACAATGTTTCTCTGTCCTTTATGTTGTTTTCTCCTTTTTCATGTGTAAACCGCTATGTTTGATTTTGGAGTGTTTGATTTTGGAATGGAGCATGGGTCTATCTGGTTAATCCCCCTGTCCTCATGAAGTCTGAAATCAGACTTTTGTTAAAATGGAAATTCTTTTATAACAAAAAGTGCATATAATCATTCAATAATTCAGTAATACACAGGACATGTTAAGTTAAAAATCACCTGTATTGTCAATTTAATACAATACAAAATAGTATAGTATTTAGTCCTGGTTTAGTCCTGTTTTAATCCTGGTTTAGTCCTGTTTTAGTCCCGTTTTAGTCCAGTTTTAGCTCTAGGTGTTTAACCGGGTTTAACCAGGACCGCGCGGCTAGACGCTAGCTAGCTAGTGTTTAGTCCCGGTTTTAGTCCTGGTTTAGTCCCGGTTTTAGTCCTGGTTTAGTCCTTCTTTAGTCCTACTTTAGTCCTGCTTTAGTCCTGCTTTAGTCCTGCTTTAGTTCTGCTTTAGTCCTGGTTTAGTCCTGTTTTTGTCCTGGTTTACCTAATATCTCCATTTGATGCAGAAATAATATGATAATAATATGACTCACCCTGTGCCGCCGTGTTGTCGGACGTGTATACGCGTATCGTGTATATCCACGGTCTTTCAGAGCTAAATCGCACTCTGTACACGAGCTCCGGAGAAACGGATGTGTTCCGAACCTGTCCCGAAGGTCTCCTGAACGTGTCATGTGTCCAAGTAGAAGTTAAAAGTCCATCCATCATGTCCTTAGTCTTGCAGTGCAGTGCAGTGTCCATATTCAGTAGCTCCTCACAGCTGATAGGGAACAGGGGAAGCCCTTCGGCGCTTCTTGCAACGGGATTGGCGGGCGCGCGAGCGTGGGAATATATGTTGATTTATAAACGCCCCGTTTCTTTCCGAAAAACAAGCCAATTTGAAATTAAAAATGTATGTTTTTAACGTCACTAATGCTGTTATCTGAAACATGGAATGGCTTCTTCATGATCTCAACTAGCACTTTCTGCAAAAAAACAAAATTCACAAATTTTGAAAAAAAAAAAAAAAAACTTGTAATGCAAATATCTCCATTTCACCAATCCCAATAAGTGGCCCTTTTTAGCGTGGTCGGACACGAATGTGTTTGTGCACTTTTATCAGGAAAAACTTCAGCCACATTTCGCAGTAGACTAGCTCTGCACAGACACTGAAGCATAAGTTTGGATTAGTTTTTGCTTTGCGTTTTGTCTTGCTCTTCTAAAGGCCACTTTATACTTCTCCTTCAAATCTACACAACATGAAATCCAATCAAAAAGCTTGCGGTGTTTGATGTGTGAGTTTCAAGACCAAAAACGGTTTCAAGTATTACGACACTATAGTCAATAACAAACCTTAAACATTTTACATTGTTCCTTTTCTTTCGTTTTAGTCAGACAGTCTTAAAACTAGTGCATCCAATAGAAAAAAAACTGCGCATCAGTCTTTAATGAGTTGCTATGACAGTTAAAAGTAAAAAACAATTAAAAGTCTCCTAAAATGATCAGAAAATAACACTTTAGTGGCGCTTAGGAGTACGCCTTTAGTTTAGCATTAGCAGAGTTGAAACTGGGGCAATCATTTCCCTGATCAGAAATTATATCGCACTCTAATCAATGAGTCCATTAAGCCCCTCACCCCTCTGTGACCGCTTGGATATTTATTGGAAAAGTTGTATTTAAAGTGGGCTCCTCTGGCTCGTCGATAAGGCCCAGTGGACAGAATGCTTAAATCAGCACTCACTTCCTGCTTCTGGCAACTTCAACGAAATGATGCTCTTTTTGGACATGAGCCCAATGAGTTAGCACCACAACAAATACATTTGAAGGTAAAATTAATCACGAAATTTTAATGTTGCGGTCCCAAAAGTGTCCAGACATAAATTTTCAGAATGGAATTGTTGTAGATAAAAATTTCAATGCAAAAACAGGCTTTCATTTTCTCCTTAAAGGTGCCATATTACTCAAAGTCAACTCATGTGAGCTCTAAACCATGCTATAATGCTGTTACCTCTTCAAAAACAGACCTGGAGTTGTGCTTTGTTTCATTCACACATGTTTGAGTAACACTTTTGTGGACAGATGTAGACAGATTCAACCTATTCTGTCTACGACCCCGTTTACACGTACACTGGTATTTTTTAAAAACGGAGACATATTCCTTCGTTTGTACCCAGTGATGGACTGGGACCAAAAAACGGCCCTGGCATTTTGCACCTACAAGCGGCCCCGTACCCGTAGACTGTGGAACGGGGGGCCGATACATTAAACAACTGCATTAAAATCATGGAAATCAATGCTCAACCCAGCCATAATTTTTTAAAAAGTGTCTTACCTTCATGCCGTTAATAAATGCTCTTCTCCGCAACCCGATCGCTCCCCCCTTGTGTCATTTAGTGCCTCCTCCTCATTTTACTAAACTATAATGCTAAGTATCCAACCGTCGGTCTATCTCCTCTTCTGCTTTGACTAACTTGACCACACTACCACAATCTTCACCGTTCTATTTCTCATGAAAGTGATTAAATGTTGTACTAACTTCCTCGAAAAGGTTTACTATTGTCTTCCGTATAAAGTGTTTTCCACCTATGCGAGCGCTACCAATTCTTGGTAGCAACTAGTGCCGTGATTGGTCAATTCTTGGTAGCAACTCGGGGGGGAATTTCCCATAAGGCAGTGCTTTACTTCAGTTGTCGCAAACAAATACAAAATACAGATATATTTGTTTTATTTCAAACTGTGCACATTTTTAACATCGTAGGCAGAAATATCCCGGCAAAATAAAATAATGTAATACCTTAAAGCCCCAGTGTGTAGGATTCGTGGCGCATAGGTGGATGGTGCTATTGCACTTTCTGTTTTAGCTACAGCAGACCTCGAGGGTCACCCGGGCGCGCGCACGAGCCACGCTGTCCCGTTTATTTTTTTATTTTTTGCTTTTCTCATGAAAACACACATTCCCGATCATGTACCATGACACTCTACACATCAAATGAAACCTTACAGTCTCCTCTTTTTGACTATGCAATTCATTGCCCTGCACAACAAACACTCCCCGAGCACATGGGGCTTTTATACGGAAAAGCACAAAACAAGGTTAGCTTACCTTAGAATGCTTTGCACAGGTCAAACTCTGTATTTCACCATAAACTTGCTCTCAATTTGTCCGTAAGGATCCAGCGAATAAAATCCAGTAAAACAATTTAGTCCAAAACACGTGTTAGATCCATTACGATGTCTGATCCGGCAGCATGCTTGTGTTGTTTACCCAAAACCACGAGCCTTGCCGAAGGCGGAGCCCAAATGTCCTTCTGCGGCTCTCGTATTCAAAATGGCTGCCTCTGCATGGGGAAGATCCCCCTTTTATGTGACTATATCTAAGTTCAAAAGAATACTTTGATTTCATGATGGAAGTGAAAAGGCTTGGAAAACAATGTATTTTTGAATGGGTATCTTCAATTTCATTAACGGGTAAAAATCTTACACACTGTCCCTTTAAACACATCATCATGGTGCCACCACTGTAATATATACTTTATGTAGTTGTAGGTGGTATAAATACCGAACGGGTCCTCAATTACAGCAATAGGGCGGATTTTTTAAGATGGTGGAGGCACGTAACGACCGAATACCTAGCGGGTAGGTCAAGGCAATACGGTTTCGGTGCCGCGGTGGGCGTTGTCGGAGCCGCAGCCCTTCTGCCATGTGCCCAAATGGCAGATCGCCCAGTCCGTCACTGTTTGTACCCATCTTTTACATGGAAACGTTGAATTCGCCTCTGAAAACGAATCTTTCTAAAAACTCCGGCTAGAGTGGAGATTCTGGAAAAGTACGGTTTTGCGTTTGCGTGTAAAGTGAGATGAACAGTTTTAGGCAGCTGACGCACCAAAAGTGAGATTCTGATTGGCTTGCAGAGCGTTCTCCTTTGTTTTCAGAGGCAAATTTGCCATTTGCCTGTAAAAGATGAGTACAAACAAAGGGAAATGTCTGTTTTTAAAAATACCAGTGTACGTGTAAACAGGGCCTTATTTTGGAAAAGGGAGGGAGAGAAATATTCGTTTTTTGTGGTAGTAGTGGTAGTGGTAGTTTTCAAGTTAACGGCTACCTTTTACCTTTTGTTCAGTAGAGATTGGCAATTCCAGGGCTGAAATGATCCAAATGATTCAAGTAAAGGTGTGTGGAGTTTAAAAGCACGGTGTCCTTCCTCTATTGCCACATGACATCACAAGGTGGAACGAAGTGTTTTCCCTTTGAAAGAACTCAGCCTAAATACGCAGGGTTTGTCTGTTTAAACATGTGTGAATGAAACAAAAAAACAACTCCTGGTACCTTTCTGACGAGGAGATTATAAAATAAATAAATTAAAATAGCGTAAAGAGGCGGTATTGCATAAAATCGCCCATTTAACTACTTATTCTTATTGTATCTGTACTATTTGCATTGTATTACCATCATTTTGGTCAAATTGATGGGCAGCTCTGACTTGTCATTCTTCGCTGAGCTTTGGAACTTTTAGTTGCAACAGTTTCAACCTGAATTTTCTTTGGACTTTTTGAAAATCTTAAAATCTCCCACTGTGTGAGAGTGGCAGCATGTTCCCTTTACTGTGTGAGGAGTTTAAAGGACTTGAGACTCAATCAAACAGTTTAAGTGTTGGCGTACAGAGTTATTTCTATATCGTCAGACTCAGACGTGAAAACACAAACGGTCGAGCATTTTTCTCTTTAAAAAAGTTTACTTAAATATAGCACTTGCCCCTCGTCTCCCAGCAGGTCACGTGGTAACTTTGCCAGACCAAACATCTGCCGTTTCTCCTTTTTTACATGTAAGCAGCCATGTTTGTTTTGTCGTGAATGTCCTAGATTAACTGATTGGTTAATCTACCTGTCAGTCACAACCAAGTGAAATCAGGAGACAGGAAACAGTTTTGCACCATCACTTTTCATCAAAATATGACAACATCATAAATTAGAGTGGTTTTCTTTAATTTTCAACTGTGGAATGTGTAACAAAATGGAAAAAAAAAAAAACAACAACATAGGAAGACCGTAAAAACATGCTCCAAAATCACAGAAAAATTAGGAATTTGAGAACAAAAAATTCCTAAAAATAAATATATAATGATACTGTAACTTGGTGTTTGGTCCACCCATTCCTGGGACATGTGAGACTTCCCTGGTGAAGCACAGACTCCTCGACACACAAGCAGTTGCAGGAGAGAGGAACAAAAAAAAAGTATTTTTTCAGTGGGTAAAAATGACCAGTTGACTAAAATATTGTTACCCCCCTCAGGAAAAGTTCCTTTGGGCAAACAGCTTTTTCTGTTTGTGCTGCCTCGGATTGGAACCTCACACCCACAACCATCAGATCCACGAACACTTACCGAACCTTTAAAATACAGTTAAAACAATGGCTGTATCCGCTGTCGCTGCCCCCTGCTGGCCTCTTGCCCTGTGTCTGTGTGTGATTGTCATGTGTGTCTGTGTGTGTGTATGTATTTGCTCTCTTTATGAGTGGTCGTGTGTAGCTGAATGATTGTTGTGAGTCTGCCATCTTATGTAATACTGTATATATTTTTCAACTGTTTTATATGTATTTATTGTATTGTCATTTTTTATTCTTGTTTTTAGGTGGACATTATCTGCTGTCAAGGGACAACAGATGAAAAATAGCCTTTGGCTAATTCTGGCATATTTACAGAAATAAATAAATAAATAAGCCACAAGAATTCCCTTTGAAATCACCACTTTGTGATATTTATTCATAACCACTGCACTAAATAAGGATAGATACACATTCCAGGAATTACTTACCTATTCCTTACATCCTCTTACATTAAATTCATTACATTCTTTCATTCCTCTTTCACTGTTGTGAAAATCACCCGAAAGCCTGTAGGAAAAACTTTGGGGTAGAGAAACACCTACACCTTCAAAGATGTCAAAAACAATGGTGAAGCTCCCCAGGGACCCATGACACTCATGTAAATACTTTTGCATGGGTGAAAATCACCCAGCGATAGTGCTCTAGGGTTAAGGACTTACATTACGCAAACTGACTCTTGTGAGCTTTAAGTCATGTTACAATGTTGTTACCTCCTTGAAAACATACCTGGGGTGTTTTGTTCCTTCCACACATTTTGAATTTATTACTTTGTCTACATCTCCAGAGCTCAGAAACTAGCCCCATATGGGCCCTATAAAGCGAGAAAGAACAGGTCCTTATAAGTTCCAATATTGAATGCTTGAACTTTTTCTTAACCGAGCAAACTGGCTCACAGCGTATCCACAGCTCCACCGTCCTCCATTGCGGTGACCTGGTCTGACTCTCTCCGAACGGCCGCACATCCATTACTGTCTGAAACAAGAGCCAGAGCCAGAGCAGGGCCCCTGCAGTTGTGAGGCTCCACTGAGGATTCATTAGGAGAGAGATGGAGAAGGTGGCCCCAGCGCAGCTATAGGGCCGGGCAGCCTCGGAGCACGAGCACCGACGCTCGTGCACCGGTGCACAAGTTTAAGATAACAATTCTACAAGTTCACAAAGTTAGGTAGGAGAGAGGAGAAGAGAAGTAAAGGAGAGAGGAGAAGAGAAGTAAAGAAGAGAGGAGAAGAGAAGTAGAGAGGAGAGGAGAGGAGCTAATATTTAAAAGTTCACAAAGTTGGGGAGGCAGGGGAGAGGATGAAAAGAGGAGGGGAGAGGAGCTAATGTTTTACAGGATCACAAAGTTGTCAGCTCATTTGGCTGAAGAGGAGGAGAGAAGAGGGAGGAGAGGGAAAGGTGTGAGGAGCAGATGTCAAGAGTTCACAAGTCTCTTGTGTGACAGATGTGTGCTTTAGGATACAGTGAAGTGGCCTACTTTAAAATCAGAGACATACAAACTTGTGTTGAGCAGTATCTACAAAGTAAAGGATTACTGTCATGTACTTTTTTTAGTAATGCAGAAATATAACTAGTTACCATTTGAAAATTTAATAATTAGATTGCAGTTACTTGGCCTAGTAACTTTTAATTGCTTTTTCCCTTCCAAAAATAGAGTGTGTGTACATAGAACTGTGTCTTAAAACAGATAAACTGGAGCAGAGATGTTCTCTTCTGGCGTCAGAGGCGGATCTATACAAATATTGGTTTATGGAGTTCTGTGCACGTCACTGTGCGAAACGAGGTCCTGGAACAGGAAGTGTCATTCGAGGGAAGAATTCATGCTGTGTATAAGTTGGTTCCTGAGCTGTATTTTTCCATCAGTAATCAAATTACTTTTGAAAAAAAGTAATCAGAGTAGTAATTTGTAGTAACTTCTGAAGTAATCTGACCATCACTGGTGTGGAGTATACTGAGCTGATGAGGTTGTGTAGTTGTAAAGACAAATGAACGGGGGTGAGGTCAGAGTACTTTAAGGTCTCGTGGGTGTGTCTTTTTTTTCCCTCTGGCAGCACGGTGGCTGAGTGGCTAGCACTCATGCTTCACAGCAAGAAGGTTCGGGTCGCCCGGGCCTTTCTGTGTGGAGTTTGCATGTTTTCCCCGTGTCTGGGTGGGTTTCCTCCGGACACTCTGGTTTCCCCCACCAACCCAAACATGCGCCATTGGTAAAATCCTCCAGTTTAGGGCCTGACCAAGCCTAATTAACAAAACAAAATTATGGGGATGGTCCCCGGGTCAAATATAGAAACAACTTCTCCTGTGCGAGATCAATAAAGGTCAATCTTCTAATCCTTAACCACTGTAAGGCGCTTTGTGCTACAATTTTGTATGAAAAGTGCTTTATGAATATTGTTTGATTGATTGAAGTGATGACATCATAAACATAATAATTTTGGCAGATCTGAACCTGCTTCAGGACTTTGTACAAGGCTGTTTGGTATTTTGTGAGTGTAGTCTGCTCTTATTTTCCTCTAAACATGTTTTTAGAGAAACAAATTGATAAAAAATAATACCCTGGGGAATTGTTAAATGTGATATCACATTTTATTTGGGTTCTATAAGTTCTTTGCCTAAGATTTAAAATACACACTTGTTCAGTACTTTATGAAAATGGGAGTCTGGTCACCAGTGAACCTTCCTGTTTTCAAATGGACGTGCTTGAAAGGTGGATTAGCCAATCAGGGACATGTATGGTCCATCTGTATCAGGGAACAAAAGGAAAAAGATACCACAGGGACCTAAAACATTGTGGATTTCAGTAGAATCAATGAGCGAAGCGCTAAACTGTTAATCTGTTTGTAAATGATGGGTGACCAATGAGCTCCTTTTTTCATATGTCTCATTGAAAAGGACAAATCTAATTGGATTTGAGACGTGACAAATGTCTCTCACCTCAGATTAAGAGTTTAGTGCTTTGACCACTGATTCTGCAGAAACGTGCCGTGTTTTTTCAGTCCCAGGTGATATTTTATCCTTTGTTTTTTCTGATAAGCAGCCACGTTTGTTTTGATTTGGACAGATCACGCCTTTACCTGACTGGCTAATCCACCTGCCAATCACACACAGTTTAACTTGGGGAAATTCAGTGATCAGATTAGATTCACTTGTGCTACATTTACACCTACTTCTTTTCTTGATTCCACTCTTGATTTGGTCTTTTGCAGAACTTAAGGGCAGCATCCTCCTTTCAGGTCGACAACGTGCCCCGGTGTGACTGCAAATGCACAGACGTACATCCTGTCATCAGCAGCACTCACGAGTCGTGAACTCTCCCACTCTGCTCAAAGTGTTTTAGGAAGCGCCCTACTTATCAGCAGCTCAACTTGTTTTAACGAGGGAATCTTCTTTGTTTCTTTTTAATTAGGTTTTATTGTGTGGTATTGTAAAGAGTGGAGAGCAGTGTAAAAACTATAATTATCTGTCTAGAGAAAAGGATATCATCAAGTGCACTTTTAGGCAAACTTTCTGAGCATCACTGAGCATCTTTGAGAACCAAGTTTTAACATTGCCCTTCTGCTGCTTCCTGTGATAATGGCCTTATTACTTTTTTTTTTTTTCAATCACTTTGGAACGTTTTCTAAAACCTTTTATAAATTTGGCAAATCTTTTGAGCACGCAAGACACAAAACAATACAAAACAAAGTGAAAAAACAAACAAACATAAAGCACTCTTGTAAAAAGGACACTTAATTGTCACCCTTTTTAACTGAGTAGCCAACTAATCAATATTCGTATCAATCAGGTCTTGCTAAAAAGAATCCAAATTGTCTAAATCTACACAGTTAAGGGTTCGATTTGCTTAGATTCATAAGGAGATTGTAAAAAGTAAACCTGCAACCACAAAGAGACACTGACAAATGCTTTAGCAAAGAATGTATTTCAAGTTTTTTTTTTCCTTTCTTTTAATTTTTTTTTCCATTCAACGGTTTACTTGAACAAGTGCAATGAATGACAATGAAAACCATGGGGTTGAACATTAACAAGAAAACTGAACTGAAAACTGAAAAATTTAACCAGTTCCCATTTAAAATACCTCAACAGTCTCAATAATCAGTTCCAACATTGTCCATTTTTTTGTTTAAAGGGATATGCCACCCCCAGGTCAAATTTGGGCATCTCCCCACAGTCCAGAGACTAAAATAAGTGGTGGAAAGCGTTTTCCTGCTCACCCAGCCATTGTCCGAGTCTGTCGCCACTGACCGCCGCGGTATCTGCAGCTCCTCCGCCTTAGACTGGAGTCTAACGTCGCCAGAGAAAGATTTCGGCCAAAAGGAATTAATTTGCTCGATGCGTTTCCCAATTACTTTATGTGTAGTGCGCATTCATATCGAGTGGAAATAAATGTGCAAATCAACACGGAGAGCTTGCCTTGGTCATTTTGAGTGGGAACTATTTTCAAGTGCGGAAGAATACAGCCGAATCACGCACCACGTTGTGCAACAGGGGTACTCCCTTCCCGGTGCGTAACTGGGATTCCCCTGGCAGCGTGCTGCGTGATTCGGCTGTATTCTTCCGCACTGGAAAATAGTTCCCACCCAAAATGACCAAGGCAAGCTCTCCGTGTTGATTTGCACATTTATTTCCACTCGATATGAATGCGCACTACACAGAAAGTAATTGGGAAACGCATCGAGCAAATTAATTCCTTTTGGCCGAAATCTTTCTCTGGCGACGTTAGACTCCATTCTAAGGCGGAGGAGCTGCAGATACCGCGGCGGTCAGTGGCGACAGACTCGGACAATGGCTGGGTGAGCAGGAAAACGCTTTCCACCACTTATTTTAGTCTCTGGACTGTGGGGAGATGCCCAAATTTGACCTGGGGGTGGCATATCCCTTTAAGTGCACTTGTTTCCACTGGCCATTTCAGTTGAATGCACTTGGAATTTATTGTTCAGCTGCTTAGAAATTGTTATGGTATCAGCTTTGTAATATCAGTTTTGTGGTATCAGTGAGATCTCAGACAACCAAAAAAATTAAAATCCTCATCGAAGTTGTCCTACCAACCTCCGGGGAAGTAGGCGAACATCAGATCCGGAATGTCCAAAGGTGGCATCCAGTCTGCAGATTGCAGTCCCTGAGAGAACCTACCGACAAAAAAAAAACAATAAACAGCCAGGATGATCAAAGGAGAAGTTCAATTTGTCAATTTCAAAACAGCCAGGATATTCTTCAAAAATGTTTCACTTTACTTGGCTTAGCAGATCACATCACAGGACTCAACCACATTACTCCCAGCTAACTCTGATCATTTTCAGCATTCAAAACTGCATTTTTCAGAGCTATTTTTCCTCATCTGTCTCTCGGAGAAGCAAAAGAAGTTTCTCACGCTCTCTGACCAGGAGGTGCCGTGCGCAGTGCTGCTTCACGATACATATGAAAAAACAAAACTTAGTGAAGAACATTACATTTACTTCAAATTTAAAAATAAAATAACACTTATAGCAGCAAAAGAACCCTGGGTTACATTATGGTTAAAACAGAAGCTCAGTTTTCACATTTATAAATTCTACCCATCATCCAGACATTGGCCGTAGAACAATCCCACAGTTTTAGGCTACGTTTATATGGCGACGATCAAAACAGAAGACGCAAAAGTGGCGTCTCGTCTTCCATTTTTTATCCGCGTTTATACGAAGATGCAAAAGTGGACGCAAAAGCCAGCGAAGGGAGGCGCTGGACTGAAAAAAAAACAAAAAAAACCCATCACAACAGCGTCAAGTTGCATTTCTAACCACGACTGTACCGGAAAAGAGAAAGGTAAAACTTCAAAATAAAATGTTCTAGTTGCGTTTTAAATGAGTTGTTAAGTTCCGCTCCAAACTTTTGTTTACATGTTTTTGAATATTGCACTGAAAATAGTTACATTACAGGAGGATTACAGTGAATTAGAAAATATAAAATCACATCGGGTTTTACATTTGAAGTGCCTCATGCGGAAGTCGCTTGTCTTGGCGTCTGTGTGGCTGTGAGAGTGTGAGAAAGACTTGTACGCCGTAGACATGTGTGGGTGCCATTTATACAATTGTTGAAATGACTCTTGTATGTTGACTAGAGCTGCTAGCGCAGCTTGAACATCCGTGGTATCAAGGTATGCTGCATCTATGTGACGTAAACGCGTACCGACGTGAGCAGATCTGACCAGTTTTGTGTCTTGGGCAGTTTACACGGAGACGCTACAGCGGAGCGTAATTAACTTTTCCACTCTGGAGGGTGGTTTCAGATTTTTGCATTTTTAGGCCCCAAAAACGCCGTCACCGTGTAAACGAAAGGCACTTCCGATAAAATATTTTGTCGTTTTTACCCGCAAGCGTTCTCGTGTAAACGGGCCCTTAGACGTGTGGTGTGAGGGAGTCAGGCCCATATGATCACAGTATCACACTGTTTGTGATGCTTTGAGAGTGAGATACAGGCTGTAAATATATATAATATTACTACTGCTGTCAGGCGATTAAAACATTTTATAATAATAATAATAATAATTCAGAGCATTATATAGCGCCTTTCATTAATCTTATCAGATTTTAATCATAAAATTAATCTAATTAATTACAGGATTTGTAATAAATTTATCTAATTAATTACATTTTAATCGAGAGAGAGAGAGAGGCAACCCAAATTCTGCGAGCATGGTTTGTTGACGTGCGCTCACGCTCGCTCTATCACCAGTAACAATGGAACTTGTCCAGACATGTTTATCGTTCAAATGATCCGTCAGGCTGGAGCAGCTTCAGTGATCGGAAAATTCTTTTTTACAAAATCCATCCAATCCAATCCAAGCTACAAATCACCTCATTTTTGTTGATAGTCCTGTCTTCGTTCTTTTTTATAAATAACGTTGCCGTTCAAAGTTTCCTCCAGGCTTTATTTGTTTGATTAGCGACGCAGGTGGAAGTGACGCCACTGCCAAGTCACCTACAGGTCCTTCAATGGGACAAATTTAAAATGCGCATTGAATTGCCGCTCATAATTATTGTGTTATTTTTTATAACGCATTTATTTTTTTCATTTCATTTCATTTTCTTCCGCTTTTCCATTTTCTGGGTCGCGGGGGCAGCAGTGTTCTGCTGCCCAGAACACAATGCACCAGCCCCCACAAATCCTCCCGCAGGTGGTGGGTCCACAGGAGGACGGCTCACGTCACAACAGCCTTGATGTATCTTCTGCCATGGGAGCTACCAGTGTCCACAGACACTGGGGGCAAGGTGGGGTTAAGTGTCTTGCCCAAGGACACGACGCATTTATTTGCAGTGTAATTAAATAATCTGATTAACGTGTTAAAATGAGAGTCCTAAATATTACACAATTACTTAGCTAACAAAATCACAATTTTTAAATCCTCTTTTTAGCAGTTAGTATCTCAACTGTGTCAGATTTGGACCTTGAAGCCTGTGAAGAAAAACCTGATTAAATCAATTCCGGTTTCTAATATGGAACTTGCTGCATAACTGCTGGCCTCGGTGAGCTTCATTTGACTGGAGCCAAACGCTATGGGTGACGTCACACTCCCATAGTCCACTTATTTATGCAGTCTGTGCTAAAAACCTTGAAAAATTACTTCGTCAATTATGATAGGAGGCTAAAAAATGTTATTCTGAACACTTTCTACAGATGTTTTCTTTAAAATGATATTACACCAAACTGATATGTGTGAACAAAGAAATTTTAGCTTTAATTTCTCTTCCTTGATACAAACTCCCTCTCCATAGAAACCGTCGCCTCCCCTCTCCTCTCCAGCCCGCCCCTCTCTTGTCCCGTGCAGTTGGCCACCGGAACACCTTGGCGCTTCCCGGCTGGAGTCTGCTGCTTCCTGATTGGAGGGACCGAGCCAAACGAGTGGAGCGTCTCTTCTGATGTGCCAGGGCTTTGTTCCCTCATCCAGCCAAAAAGAAAAAAAAAAAAAAAGAAAATCTGAAAATATTGAAGAAAAAGTCAAAAGAAACAGGGATAATTAGAGGGTAACTGGCCTCATTAGTGCTGGCCTCTGCTGACCAACACAAACTCATCTGATTAAACTGGGAATGGGATTGTGATTCAGTTTCAAATCCAATGCATTGTATATACTGAGTTGAGTCATTATCCAGTGTTAAAGGTGCATTGTGTAACTTTTCTGCTGGAAGGTACGTCACCTGCTTATTTCTATGGCGATATCATTTCTCTGCCAGGAATGTTCGACAGTATGACATTAAACAAGATAGAGGTTTAATACCCTACTGTGAAACATTCCAAACAAAGCAATAACATCTCTATGGAAAACATGCACATTATATTATACTTTATTGAGAAAAGTATTCGCCCTGCCTTGAACTTAAGTGACATCCCATTATTAATCCATAGGGTTTAATAAGACGTTGGTCCACACTTTACAGCCTTAACAGCTTCAACTCTTCTGGGAAGGCTGTCCATAAGTTTCAGGAGTGTGTTTATGGAAATTTTTGACCACTCTTCCAGAAGCACATTTGTGAGGTTACACACTGATGTTGGACGAGAAGGTCTAGCTCTCAGTCTCTACTCTAATTCATCCCAAAGGTGTTCTATCGAGCTGAGGTCAGGACTCTGTGCAGGCTAGTCAAGTTCATCCACACCAAACTCTCTCATCCATGTCTTTATGGACCCTGCTTTTTGCATTGTGCAGTCATATTGGAAGAGGAAGGGGCCATCTCCAAACTGTTTCTACAATGTTAGGAGCATGGAATTGTCCCAAATCTCTTGGTATGCTGAAGCATTCAGAGTTCCTTTCATTGGAACTAAGGGGCAAAGCCCAGCTCCTGCAAACCAACCCCACACCATAATCCCCCCTCCACCAAACTTTACACTTGGCAGAATGCAGTTAGACAAGAACCGTTCTCCTGGCAACTGCCAAACCCAGACTTGTCCATCAGATTGCCAGATGGAGAAGCGCGATTCGTCACTCCAGAGAACACGTCTCCACTGCTCTAGAGTCCAGTGGCGGCGCTTTACACCACTGCATCCAGCGCTTTGCATTGCACTTGATGATGTTTGGCTTGGATGCAGCTGCTCGGCCATGGAAACCCGTTCCATGAAGCTCTCTACGCACTGTTCTTGAGCTAATCTGAAGGCCGCATGAAGTTTGGAGGTCTGTAGTGATTGACTCTGCAGAAAGTTGGCGTTCTCTCCGCACTATGCGCCTCAGCATCCGCTGACCCTGTCCCATCAGTTTATATGGCCTACCACTTTGTGGCTGAGTTGCTGTTGTCCCAATCTCTTCCACTTTGTTATAATACCACTGACAGTAGACTGTGGAATATTTAGGAGCGAGGAAATTCCATGACTGGACTTGTTGCACAGGTGGCATCTTATCACACTACCATGCTTGAATTCATTGAGCTCCCGAGAGTGACCCATTCTTTCACAAATGTGCTTGATTTTATACACCCATGGCCATGGAAGTGATTGGAACACTTGATTTCGATTATTTGGATGGGTTAGTGAATACTTCTGGCATCATCTTTTCCGTCCTTGTAAACTTGGTAAACTGAACATCTTAAACTGATGTTCAGTTTAAACTATAAACTGAATCTTGGTGATGAAACATGGTGATTTTTGTTAATCTTGAAAATCAGCAACCAACTTGCTGAGATAAGCTATTTATAATACAACCTGCTGATCGAGGGCCCCCTCCTTATTTATAGGGGTTAGGGTCACTGATCACATTAGACCCTCATCACTCCACCAAGACATGTCCAGCTCCAAACATCTAACACTGAGTATATTATTGATTGAGATAACAATTGCACATAAGCTTATTATTAGTACTTTTTGGTACTTTACATTATATGTATATATAGTGCATATTTCTTTGAACTCTGTAAATCTCTGAATGTTACAGTGATGGCCCATGTGTGATTTTTAATTTTTTTTAATTTTTTTTGTACAGTGAATATGTCAGGAAAGGCATCTGGCACAAAACAATAACATTATTTATTCCTGAGGTTCTAATTATGCCTATTGAGAAGTTAAAATACTTGAATAAGTAAAAATAAAAATAGAAGAACTAGTCAGATTCAGCATTTCCTGTGTCATGACAGTTGGAGGAGAGTAATTCCCCTCAGGAGAAAAGTGTCTCTCCTCTGTGTCCAGCAGCATCTCAGCTGAGCAGAGCCAGGGGAACTCTGGAGACAAAACAGGAAAGTTCAGAACAAAACAAAGTTTTAAAACAATCTGCTGATACATAGTGGAACCTGTGTGTGTGTGTGTGTGTGTGTGTGTAAGAGTATCTCAGACAACCCCAGTCATTAAAAATCTTACTGCAATGTCTTCATTTCACTAACTGCTTTCTCTAATCCACGTTTTATCTTTTCCTGCTAATGTTTTAGATGATGAGACTTTACTTTTAGCTTCCTGACGTGAACTTAAATACTACACAGTATGCAGGCCTCTTGCACTCTTAAGTTTTCTCTCAAAGCCCTTGTGTAATTGCCTCCCCAATCGCTGTCACCGAGCACTAGCCTATTAGGAACTCACCGGACCGGAACATAACATTTTCAGTTTCAATTAGGTCTATGAGGGCATGCATAATACACAGGGGAGGTACGGTTCTACCCCCATGAGAACCGTGAACTGTTGAACTCGTGCAAAACCCAATGATGCGACGCGACAGCCAAGGCAAGCTCCCAAAAGACTGCTCGCAACACTTACCGAGAAGGTGCAGATTTGTCATCCTTATGTGAATTAGCCTGTGTACTCATACAGATCGACTATAAGGAGCCGTCAGTGTGCTCGGGAGTTTGTGTGTGTTAAGAAGGGAGAGGAGAGCGGAGGCTTTAGGCCGTGAAGTCGGGGAAATTGGACCAAAAGTACTAGAATGGTATTACATCAGAACACACAGGGCTACACTTTAACCTGCGCCGGATGTGCACAAACTTTGAAGCTTTTGTGGAGGAATGTTCGACTCCAGTCTGCTTTAATCTAGGTCTGTGGAACTGACTAATGAGGGTTTACTTTAAATAGGGGCATTATCCAAAAGAGTCTTTCTCTTCTTTTCTTTTCTACATTGTTATGATGATGTTTCTTAATCAAAAACATGAAGTTTTTTAGTTTCTCCTCTGCAATGTTTTCACAACTTCCCTAATTAGGAAAGTTAACAGTTAAGGTATTCCCACAATGTTAAACTATAAAATTTCCAGCAACATTAAGCAAGCAAAAGGATCTCTTTAAACCTTGATAACCTATGTTCTAGTGCATATTACAAGCTAGACTACTAATTTTTCTAAAACATATACATAGTTAACATGATTACATTTAAGATATTACTAAAAGTTTCATTGAGTCTTTTCTAGTTTTGTAATTTTGGTTAACAGAAAATAAGCATGTAGTGGCAAGATAAACTTCCCATGCCCTTTCAAAATGGCACCGCGCCGAGGTCGGTGTGGCAGGATGTAACCGATTTTAATGGTTTTCTAAGTCTTTCGGGGCCCACGCAAGTCCCGAACTGCAGCGCACAAGCAGTCAGTGTACACCGGGGATAAAACAACACCATCCAGGAGCTCAGGGAATGACTTGTGATGGACTACAGAAAGTTTATAGCCATGGAGGATAAACATAATACACAGCAACATGACAAGAACAACTTGTAAAGAAAAATGCGTGCGGCGGAGACAACCAAAGTTAAATGGTTTGCTGTAATTCATCCAGTCAACAATGAATAAGCAGTAGAAGACAGTTTAGTGTTTAAACAAGAGAATATACAGAGGCTAACTTTGTAGGAGTTGTCTCTGTTGTAAATTTAAGCTTTTTAAAGTACAGTGGTCCCTCGCTTCTTAGTCTATCGCGGTCCACTGTTTGCGGCCTCGCTGTTTCACGGATTTTTTGTTTTGTTTTTATAGTGTAACTTTTTTTTTTTATAATGTAACATTGTGTTCTGCGTCCTGATTGGCTAAGAGACTGTAGACCTTTGCCGGATGGGGGACGCGGGGGGACCGGGACTAGACCGGGACTAGACCGGGACTAGACCAGGACTAGACCAGGTCTAAACCTGGTCTAAACCTGGACTGGTCCTGGACTAAACCAGGACTAAACCAGGTCTAGACCAGGTTTAAACCAGGTCTAAACCTGGACTGGTCCTGGACTAAACCAGGACTGGACCAGGTCTAGACCTGGACTAAACCGGGACTAGACCAGGTCTAAACCAGGATTAAACCACCACATGCCGCTCTTTGCTGGTTTCGTGCGGCTGGTTTGTGGCCCGGGCTGAGAGGACGCGGTCCGGGCGCTGCGGTTCGATCTCGTGCTCGCAGCCCCAGTGTACGCACGGCCTCTCGCCGGTCGTGCTGCTCTGTCATGGATTTGACCACGATGATGGGTGCACGTGTCGCGCACTTCTCCAAGGGGTTGGTGCCGGGACGCGAGTCACTGGATTCCTGCGGATTCAGTGACTCATGTCTCCGCTCCCCTCGCACGTCCAGCGGGCTCGCTTCACTATTAATACTTTTTGTTGAAAATCTATGAAAGTTTGAGTGTTTAAATGAGAGAGAAATGTGAGAAAAGGTTCATTCCAGTCTGAGAAAAGTGTATAATGTGTGTGGTGAGGCATTTACAGCCTTAAAACATGTACAATAATTGTAAAATATAAAGTTGTCCTACTTCGTGGATTTCTCTTATTGCGGGTTATTTCTGGAACCTAACCCCCGCGATAAACGAGGGATTACTGTACCAGTGTACGCAGCTTTGCCTACGTTACATGTTGCTGAAGCTCCTGGTATAAATTCCAGTGATTCCAGTGAACAGTTCCAGTTCATAGCTTCTACATAACAGAACCAAAATACCAATGATGTTGCTTTACACTCGCTGCCTTCAAGACGTGCCTAATGCGGTGTCAAACGGCTTATTCAAGCGCTCACACCAGCTTCCCAGAGTAAAAGTTCAAGGTTTGTGTCCAAATGTGGTGCTCCGCTGGACTTTTAAACCCCATACGCCTTCACTAGAATCATTTGGATAATTTTAGCCCAGAAATTGGCCAGCTCTAAAGGTAAAAAGTTCATGACATCACAAGGTGGAAAAGAGCATTATGAGCTTTGGAGATATGACAGACTGATAATAAAGAGTTGCTCAAACATGTGTGAATGAAATGAAACACAACTCCAGGGAGGTTTTTGAGGAGGTAACAGAATTATAACAGGGCTTAAAGCTCACAAGAGACAATTTTGCGTAATTCTTCTATTAAATGCACTTTAAGTTGTTGTTTTGTGAATGTATTTTTAAAGCTAAGTGCTACATAACTTCTGGTTTCTTCTCATTGTCGTACACATCCTGCAGGTGTTGAATGAATCTTTGACACCAGCCGTGAAATATGAACTAACGGTGCCTAATCAACACTACATATGGATTTTCCTGTTAAAACGTGGAGAATAGGAATAATACATGAAGTGTGTGAATGCATGCTGAGTGTGTGTGAAAACATGGTGGATTTAACATATTTTTGGCCTTTTACTTTGACGTGTTAATGTAATTTCAGTCCTCAAAAACACATGGACTTTGTTTTGATACGTGCTTAAAGATTCACTATGTAACTTTTCTAGTGGAGGGTTGGCATGACAATTATTAAAAATGTCCCAGATAACCCAGAGTTACACTACCAGTCGTGATGTCACCCAAAGTGTTCAGCTCCAGTCAAATGAAGCTCACCGAGGCTTGTGGTTACAAGAGCAAATCTGGTTCCATATTTGAAATAGGAATTGATGTATGGACAAAATTTGATTAATTTGGTTAATTGGAGTTAGTTTATTATATTAATTAATTTATTATTTATTATTATGGTATTTTGCAGTGACATCATGCTGGAGGGGGACTGCATGTATGTCTGTGGAGGAATGTTCAGCAGTTTCTTTGGTGACACAATGCACATGTTAGCAAACACAGCACAGTTATAAGAACGAAGCCATAAAACAAACAGAAAATTCAAAATGGATTTCAACATTACATTTTTGTGAGCAAAAATGACTAATGGCTAATGCTAGCTAACACGTGACAGTGTTATTTGAGTGCTACTTGTTTAACTGCAAACAAACTCACCTGTTATAGCTTCATCCATCGATCCATCTATTTTCTTCTGTTTTTCCGGGGCCGGGTCACGGGGCAGGGACTCCCAGACTTCCCTCACCCCGGACACTTCCCTCTAGCTCCTCCGGGGGAACCTCAAGGTGTTCCCAGGCCAGCCGGGAGACAGAAGGAATGTCTCAATTCATAGTGTGCACAGATTCAAGATTCACAGTTCGGAGTGTTGTTTTAACGGCACATACGTCACTTCTGGCATGACAACTGCTGTCCCATTTCATTTTTGTCCCATGTGCAGTTAAAACAGGGCTCTCAAGTCTCACAATTTGAGAGTGTGACACACGCAATTCGACATGTTCACACGCCACACATGGTATTTCTCACGCTGAAATTTTGTTCAAATTCAAAATTCTAGGCACTGTTCACAGTGCTTCTGTGAATCGGTTAGTTAATGCAGGCACGGTGCCAACGAAAAAAAGTCACTCGCACCCAGTCACTCGTGGACCAATTGTGTGAAGTGTACACTTCGCGCAGTCATATATCCTAGCATGTACCGCGCGCTACTTCTACTGGAGAAAACTGAGTCGGCGGCTGCATCTGGGATTTGCGAGACCTGTCCTATTTCGCCGATGCCCATGCGGTCCGGGGAGTGCACACTTGCACAGTCCTGAGTACCCTTAAATCCACACTCCGAACTGTGCACACTGCGAATTGAGACATAGCTATAGTCCCTCCAGCGTGTCCTGGGTCTTCCCCGGACCTCTGCTGTAGCTCCAACTAAGTAATTTCTTTACTGTGTTAAAACATAGCTCAGATTAAAGTCTAATTTGCGTTTCAGAGCTTCAGACAGTGCAGTGCCTCCAGTTAGCGCTACACCCCCAGGGAAAGTTGGCAACATCGGCTGTAAACTACCAATTTATCGAATACAACTCCGCAAGTCCCAGTTGCGCACAGCGAGTTCTTTTACTTTTAACGTTTTTTTTCGTTATTTCAGTAGCTGCCCCAGAGAATGCATTATCGTTATCAAGTACTTGCTAATGGGTACAACTAGAGAACGAAAACTTTTTAAAACAGACTTTTTCTTTTTTTCATAAAATGTTCAAATGTGTCGAAGTGCTTTGAAGTGAAAAGCATAATTGTGCGGTGGGGACGAGGACGTTCTTGGCAGAGCAGAGGTGGGTAGTGACACGTGGAAGATAACATCATAATTGTGCTCTTAACAGTGTGTGAAATTACAATCGCAAATACGCCAATAGTTATAATTAGGCCAAAAGCACCAGAGAATAAGAACACACAAAAAAGTTAGACACCTCATCTGCCAGCTATTGTTTCAAACTTGTTAAGCTGAGAAAATAGTCAGAAACTTTTGGAGAATATAATTGAATGGGGAATAGTAGTAGTAGCAGACAATAGCATATAGAATACTACTATATAACATCCATCCATCCATCAATTTTCTTCCGCTTATCTGGGGCCAAGCAGGGACTCCCAGACTTCCTTCACCCCAGACACTTCCTCCAGCTCCTCCAGGGGGACCCTAAGGCGTTCCCAGGCCAGCCAGGAGACATAGTCCCTACAGCGTGTCCTGGGTCTTTCCCGGGGCCTCCTCCTGGTGGGACATGGCCGGAACACCTCCCGAGGGAGGCATCCAGGAGGCATCCGGAACAGATGGCCGAGCCACCTCAGCTGCTCCTCCCGACGTGGAGGAGCAGCGGTTCTACGCTGAGCTTCTCTCGTGTGACTGAGCTCCTCACCTTATGTTTAAGGGAGCGCCCAGCCAGTCTGTGGAGGCAACTTATTTCGGCCGCTTGTATCCGCGATCTTGGCCTTTCGGTCATTACCCAGAGCTCATGACCATAGGTAATATTTAACATCCATCCATCTTCTTCCGCTTTTCCATTTCTGGGTACTATGTAACATGTTTTGGGTATTTTTTCAATACCAATACTGCCATAAATTGTACTTCACTAACAAGGATCACGCCACGACAATGAAATACAATAAAGATATTTATTGACGGTGGGTAGATGTGATGGCTGGGGGGAGACTCAGGGTGGGGGCTCCGTCTCCAATCCAAAATTGTCACCCAGCTGATTTGGAACCCCCCTCCTTAAAGGTAATGTCTTCAGGCTGAAGGATGGACGAGAGACACGGTGACAGACGGTGTTGTCGGGATAGGCCGTATAAATGGGGCTTCTGGGTAATTGAAGGCGTGGTCGAGATGAGCTGTGGTAGGTGGGCGAGGAGGTTGAGGCGTGGTCCAGCTCCTGAATCTAAGTTAAATCATATTAACTCCACATTAAAAAGCTTTTCATAAAGGGTATGCTTACTGAGCTGCAGAGGCTGCACTAGCACTGACTCATGACTGGCTGTAGGTCCTGGGGTTGAGGTAGTGACCGTTCAGATCAGAGAGAGACATTTTAGATTTAAACCAAGTGGATTTCAGCAGTCATAGTCATAGTCTTAGTTGCTTTATTGTCGAAAAACAATCATATGTACATGTACATAGAGTGAATTCGAAATTTAGTTTCCCAGGGCTCTCAAGTCTCACGCATTGAGAGTGTGACACACGCAATTCGACGTGTTCACACGCTCACACGCCACACATGGCATTTCTCACGCTGATTTTATTTTATTTTTTTATTTTTTATTTTTTTTGTGCCCAGAAAATCGGTCTGTGTGGCTGAGTTTATGCAGGCACCGCGCGTTCTCTCCCCCTCCTCCCTGTCCCGCTCCCCGGAAAAAAATCAGCCAATCAGAAAATAGATTGTTCTGTTGTTGGGCAGACTGTAGAGTGTAATTCCAGCTGCTAAACGCACACTGCGGTGATGATGAACAAACTGAGAACCATCAGATAATAACTTCATTTATATAACTCTCATTAGTTGCTTTGTAGTTTAAGTTTGCTCTTTAGACAAACATTTACAGCAGGGCTCTCAAGTAGGGTGACCATTCGTCCGGACAGTCCGGTTTTAGAGCTGTCTGTCCGGCCGTCTGTCACGTGTCCTCCTTTTTTACATTTTGTCCTCCTTTCGGACCCTCATCGGCCATCCTTGCATAAATCGTCATCATAAAATCCCCACCCATTATTTACACTTGCTACTCTGCGATGTGTCGTATGCAAACATTTGCGATGCGCGCCACGCGCAACTGATACAGCCCGTCAGCCCCTCGTATTGTCTGCTCTCTATCTGCGCTATCAGCCACTCTTTGAGGTGCAACTTGGCTCCTTCTTCCATCTTCATCGCCTTATTACTGTCCCTTAAAATTTAGTTTTCTTTAGTGCCATGCGTAACAGGTTTCGCTTACGTTTCCTCTCAATGTAGACAGTTAAAATACGTTACAATATTTACATTACGGCTTTCATAATTGCAAATAATATTTTGGGGATTTTGTGTGAATTACACAAATCCAGGTAGCGAGATCTTACCTCTTAAAAGTGAAATGCAGAACTACTAGTTCTGCATTTCTTTCTTCTTTGCCATGGCATATGATGGCAGGGCAAAGACTGTGTTTTTTCAGTGAATTAGTGATATTGTTTTTAGTTCATATCATCTTGACCATAATTTGCCACAATTTTCTTTTTGATGGGTGTTCCATGTTAATAAATATATGTTGACTTCATACATTATTCACAAGGTGTCCTCACTTTAGGGCTTTTGTCCTCCTTTTTGGACACAAGTGTCCTCCTTTCCTGTGTAATGCCAGTGGTCACCCTACTCTCAAGTCTCACGCATTGAGAGAGACAATTCGACGCTCACACGGCATTTCTCACGCAATTTTCCTTGGGAAAAATTGTTCACTCGCACCCCCCCCCCCCCCCCCCCGCTCCGCGGAAATTACGCAGTCTCACGCACGACCCCGCTCAAAACTTGAGAGCCCTGAGTTTCACTAACCAGGCAGGACAGTATAGAGTGGCTAGGGGAGGGGCCGCTGCGCTTGTGCGCGGTGAAACTGGCAACGCAAATGAGAGAGTCATATGAGGCTCATTCTGCTTCTGATTGGATCTTCAGAACCAAAACAAACACCAAATTATAACAATGTCTAATGTTTTTCTCCAATGTTTTTGTAATTAAGGACAAATCAGGATTACAATACTTACTAGTAAAACCTATATTTGATTTGAAAATTGTATCTGGGGACACATATAGGTCATCTTTATGAAATTTAACAAAAAACTTACAGTGAAACATTAAAGGAACTCTATGGGATTAAAAGTATCAATCTTTTTTGCATTTATTCAATTATATGTGTTCAAAATATCACGAAAAACATGGATTCTTACTGTGAGCGGTGGTTGCCTCTCCATAGATCTGGCCTGTGACGTGGCCTTGTGGCAAGCAATACCATTGTTTGTCAAATTAATATTCAGTTTCCATGGAGATGCCATTACAGTTCCTGGAATGTACCGCATTATGACAATGAACTTACCTTTGCTGCATTTTTTTTTTCCAGTTCCAATTGTCGTTTTTGCTCAGAAATGCCTCTCCACAGATCCGACCCGTAACTTGGCCTGGTAGTGGCACCTGCTTGTGTTCTGGGAAATACATTATTGAATAACACCAAAGCACAAACAGCTTTTGTTTGATGTTTTCTTGTGTTAAATTTCATGGCTGACTGCAGATTGATGCTCCCTCTCCTCTTTATCTCTCTCCATTCTCTAATTCCTCTCTCTCCCTCCTTCACCCTTATCTCTCTCCTTCACCCTTTTCTCACTCTTCTGTCGCTATGCCTTTTACTTTCCTCTCTTTTCCTCTTTCACTCTTGTCTCGCTCCTCTTTTCTCCCTCTCCTCTCTCTCCCTTATCTCTCCTTCTCTCTCCCTCCTTCTCCCTCTTCCTTTATCTCTCCCTCCTCTCTCTCCCTCCTTCACCCTTCTCTCGCTCCTTTCTCCCTCTCCCTCTCTCTGCCTCCTTCTCCCTTATCTCTCACACCTTCACCCTTCTCTCCCTCGCTCTCCCCCCTTCTCTCCTCTTTCGCTCCTTCACCCCCTCTCTCTTTTCTCTCTCCCTCTTTCTTTCACCTCTCTCCCTCTAATCCTTTACCCTTCCCCCCTCTCCTCTCTCTCCTTCTTCCTTCTCTCTCCTCTCTCCTTCCTTCACCCCTCTCCCTTCTTCTCTCTCTTCCTTCTCTCTCTCTCTCTTTCCCTCTCTCTCCTTCTCCCTCTTTCTCCCTCCCTCTCTCTCTCTCCCTCCCTCTCTCTCTCTTCCTTCTCTCTCTCTCTCTCTCTCTCCCTTTTTCTCTCCCTTCTTCCCTCTCTCTCTCTTTCTTTCCCTCTCTCTCCCTGTCTCTCCTTCCTTCAGCCCTCTCCCTTCTTCCCTCTCTCTCTCCCTCTCTCTTCCTTCTCTCTCTCTCCCTGTTTCTCTCCCTCCCTCCCTCCCTCCCTCCCTCTCTCTCTGTCCTTCCTTCAGCCCTCTCCCTTCTTCTCTCTCTCTCCTTCTCTCTTCCTCTCTCTCTCCTTCCTTCAGCCCTCTCCCTTCTTCCCTCTCTCTATCCTCCCTGTCTCTCTCTCGTGTGTGTCCTCAGGCTTTCTGAATGCTGACATCAGTTCCATCCTGAGCTCACGTTAAACTCCTGACACTACCTCCAAACCTGTGCTCCGCTTCACCTTTACCTCTCAAAACCTCCGTGGCCGTGCTGTGTCTGACACGAATGAGAAAAATGAAACAAACTGTCATAATGTATTCTTTCCTCTCATCTGTGTGATATGAAAATCAACCAGCAGCAGTAGTTTGTTTAAAAACCTTACCAAACTTTTCTCACAGTAAATCAAACTTTCAGTCGTTGCATGTAACATATAGACTAATCCGCTCGCCACTGCACTCCAAACGGGCGTGGTCCAGGTCCATCGACTGTTTCAAGTTGACTTTACATTGAAAGTTTTCCGTCCCTTTCTGTGTAACTGCTCTTGTGAGCCTCGTCATTTTGGTCTTAAAATATGTGTATTTAGCCACCACCCCAAGCTACATGGGGCCGTCCTCCCGTGGACCCACCGTCTGCAGGAGGATCCATGGGGGCCGGTGCACTGAGATCTGGGCGGCAGATCTGTTTGCTGTCCCCGTGACCCAAAGACTCAGAAAAGCGGAAGAAAATGAACGAATGAATGAATGTTTGTATTGACCATGGATCTATTCAAATAACTGGATAGGGTATCGCTTTGGTTTTATCGTTTTTTTTTTAAATGTTAATCTGTATGGCTTCCCCTTCAATAGTGTCCTGAGATCAACACTGACTTACCCATGACACTGCGATGTGATCCTGGTTATCCTCCGGTAACGTAGCTCGTAAACATAGTTCCGGTAAGTTTGCGGGGTCATTTAATAAAGGTTTTGTCCGAAAAGTGATATATTTGCGTCCCAGACAGTTGTTCACTAAAAATTCAGCAGAGTATTTCGCATTCGCATATTTTCTCTCTAGATTCGTATCAATGCGCCCACGTTAGCTCTATTAGCCTGTTCACTTGTAAACATCCGCTTACGGCGGTCCGCATCCGCCGTACACATCCGCTAAACGCTAACAGGCTAATACAGCTAACGTGGGCGCGAAGAAAAACAAGCTTATGTTTACGAGCTACGTTACCGGAGGATAACCAGGATCACATCGGTCGCCTAGAATTCAAATGGGGTCGCCTGAAATGTACAGAGCAGTGCAGTCACAATAACTAGTGACAGGCAAATGAGACGGAGCTCTGGAGCACGTCTCGTTCTTTCTGAAACTGTCTCGCAGAAGCCGCTCACGTGACCGAAGTGTCAGTTCCTCCCCCCCTCTGCGTGTCAATCGCTTCAGTGTATCGAAGCGTTTCATTGGTTCAGCGAATGTTCCGCTCTGCGATTGGTTCAGAGTGCTTCAGAGTGTTCAACGCGCTTCCTTGGTTTGACAAGCACTAAACTGCTACAGTATAAAAGATGCATCAATATTTCTTAAAAATGTTGGGTAGTGAGGAGTATTGGGTGACGTTAGTGGTAATTTTGGTGACTTCTGGCGACTTTTGGCATTTGTTTCATTTTCGACAGCATCTACAAGTGGAAAAAAGCGATCCATTTCCATCCATCCATTTGGGAACTTCCCAAATCATGGGTTGTGTGTTGGTTTGCAATGGTTAAATTTGTCCACTAGAGGTCAGTGTTTCTCCGAGGCCTCAGACACGTTGAACCATTTGACACAATAATTGCGACTGAGGCTGAGACTGAAACATGATAAAAAATAAAATAAAATAAAGTCTATGGGGTTGCCAGAAATGTGTGATGTCAAAATGGGGTCACAGGCCAAAAAAGTTTGGGAACCACTGATCTAATCGATACTTCTTTCTTGTGGGGCAGAGCTGTCACTGAAACCATCTCCAGATTTTGAGCTAGTCTTAGTCAGAACTACTTTAGCTGGAGGATTTGACCTATTGAAGATTTCTGACCTATTGTGCACCCCTCTGTGTTTACTTCGATCTTGAATTTTATTTTGTTCATAGTTTTTACAATTACACAAATAACTCAAATCCAGTGCTGCGAGAGGGCAAACTGGCACTGTAGTCCAGCTGCACGGACGAACACACACACAGGACTTTTATTGGCCAAGACATCGGATGATCGAGTCGGGGATTGGAGAAGCGGGATGTCAGTTCTCCAGCCAGCCGAGACGGGAACGTGCCCCACCAATCAGTTCCCAGGGACCGCACAGCACAGGCAAATACGAAAGGCACAAACGGTAAAACTCAACGGAGAGCACAGGGCATGCTGTAACACAGACATTACATGTATTCACATCACAATATATTATAATAACAAAGAGCAACAATATAAATGGTAATAATATATTCTGTCAAATAAGGCATAATTATTATCGCAGGAACGAGACGCCAGGAGGACATCACCCCTTCGCTGTCCTCCCTCCTTTGATGCCTTTGTTTTTTAGAGGTAAAAGAAGAAATTCAATTTGTAACCTGGACAAAGTTTGTTTGGTCGAAAACGTTTTGCCCCTCATCCGAGAGGCTTCTTCAGTTCTGGTTAGAGTGCTGGTAAGACACTTGCTTACATCTCGCTGCATGGAGGAGCTAACTAGCTAACTACTTTCCGAAACTATTTCGCCTATTGGTTTCTGTCTTTTGTTTCTCTGGCGTCTAGATTAGCATGCCTATTCATCCCTACACGACTGTTTTTCACACCTCTGGCCCTGACCTGGCTAGCCTTATTCTTTCTTTTGTTTGTTTGATCTAGGTTTAAGAATGGAATTATAGATGGGAGACAAATAATGTCTGACTCCACCATTTCTGTTTAGAGAAAGATTCTTTTTTTTTTTTTTTTTTTTTAGAGAGAATTGTCTCCCATCTATAATTCCATTCTTAAACCTAGATCAAACAAACAAAAGAAACAACAGGGCTAGCCAGGTCAGGGCCAGAGGTGTGAAAAACAGTCGTGTAGGGATGAATAGGCATACTAATCTAGACGCCAGAGAAACAAAAGACAAAAACCAATAGGCGAAATAGTTTCGGAAAGTAGTTAGCTAGTTAGCTCCTCCCTGCAGCGAGATATAAGCAAGTGTCTTACCAGCACTCTAACCAGAACTGACGAAGCCTCTCGGATGAGCGGCGAAACGTTTTCGACTAAACAAACTTTGTCCAGTTGACAAATTGAATTTCTTCTTTTATCATGGATTCTACCTGGACGACTGAGGGACTCTTCACGCATCTTTGTTTTTTAGAGTCCAATAATTAATAATAATTAATTGAATTTATATAGTGCCTTTCAAGACACCCAAAGTGCTTTACAGTTCATTGTTCATTCACTCCACACTTGGTAGTGGCAAGCTACTTTTGTAGCCACAGCTGCCCTGGGGCAGACTGACAGAAGCAAGGCTGTCAATCTGCACCATCAGCCTCTCCGACCACCTCCAACACTCAAGCACACACCACTTTCATACTAGGCAATATGGATGAAGTATCTTGCCTAAGGACACAATGACAGTTTTTGCGACTGGCGCCGCACTGTGGCACCTGGAATTCCCACTGGTCTCCCATCCAAGTACTAACCAGGCCCTGCCCTGCTTAACTTCTGAGATCTGACAAGATCAGGTTTTGACAAGTAGGTATGGTCCAGTTTAAGATGTTATACCTTTTTAAATCCCTTCATGATCTGGCACCTTCTTATTCAGGTGAATTACTTATTTTACAGACTCTGGGCAGAACATCAGTCCAGCTGCTTCTAGACTTTCTCTTTTCTAAAATAGAAAAATAAGTAATTAAATATAAGATAAGACTTTATTGATCTCACACAGGAGAAATTTACTTGCCACAGTAGCTCCAGGACAGTTTGAACAAGAAAGAAAAGTCCATGCAGGCAATGATGGAAAAAAAATAAAAAAATAAAAAATAAGTAATAATAATAATAATAATAATAATAAATATAGCTGCAAGCAGCAATGTGGGGCCAAGCAGTGACCCAGCCTAATTTGATGACGTGCGTTGGATCAGTCTTCGCCCAAAACACATTTTTGCATGTTGTAGCGCCCCCTAGTGGCTAATGTGCACCAAATTTGGTATGGCTAATTCTGTATGGATGGTACATTGCACACCAAGTTTCATTGAGAGAGCTGAAACGCACGTCAACGCACGTCAATTTGATGACGTTGGATCAGTCTTCGCCCAAGGATCCCAGGGATACCAAGTTTTTGAAAATGGGACTTATGGTTCAAAAGTTACAAGCAGAAATGAGGGAGGAGAAGCATTTTGAGTGTTTTTCATAAAATCCAAGATGGCGGACATTCTATTCCGGCGAACATGACGTCATAGGATGCTTTGGATTCGTCTTGGCCCAAGGATTCTAGGGATTCCAAGTTTTTGCGAATCGGGCGTACGGAAGGAATTTTCAGGTACATTTCTGCATGTAACTTTTGAACCGTATGTCCAATTTTCAAAAACTTGGCATCCCTGGACTCCTTGGGCCAAGTCGAATCCAACGTACCATATGACGTCACCCTATAACGTCAACCTATTTCCGCCATTTTGAATTTTATGAAAAACACTCAAAATGCTTCTACTCCCTCAATTTTGGACCAATTTTGCTCAAATTTGGTACATAGCATCTTTGGACTGAGCCTCATCAGAAATATGCCTGGATTTTTTTTTTTTTATATCTCTTATCATTTTGTCGTGACAGCCAATCAAACCTGCAACTTTGACCTGCTGGTGGCCCTAGAGGGCAACTTTGACCTGCTCGTGGCACTAGAGGGTTGGGGGTGGGGGCCTCTAAATTGCTGTGGGTAATGAGGAGACTGGCTGGAATGTGCATGCAAAATTTCACAACTTTTTACCAGACGGTTCTAGGGGTTGCCATAGACTCCCAGAGGCAGAAGAATATTTTATAATAATAATAAGAAGAATCAGTAGAAACACTATGGGTGCCTCGCAGCTTCGCTGCTTGGCCCCAGTAATACAAGCATCAACAAGGAGAGCATGGAAAAGAGGATATTGCACGTCTGGCCTATATAGTATAAAATATCAAATCATAGCTTTTACAGTTTTAATTACAGTTGTAGGGAGTATTATCTGTTACATCAGGGTGAGTTGTACAGTTGTAGGGAGTATTATAGTATGAATGTAGCCCTGTATCTCACTGTTTGAGTAGAGCTGTAGGAGCCTGTTGGAGAATGAGCTCCTCTGTCCCTCTATAGTCTAAATGACCTTAACCTTGGCCATGTGTGTCATAGAGTATAATTTGTAGCAGAGAAAAGCACAACTTGTCTTCTTGCAGCACACGTTCTTTGGGACATTGTGACTTTGGCCGTTACTTCAAACTCTATCACCTTTTCGTATCATTTGTCTCTTTCACATGAGTAATACTCCCTTTTCCATATCTTCTTGTAATGTACACCAGTGTCCCCTTTGTCGACGTGAAGTCTAATATCAGTGCTATCCAGCGGTACACCCCAGCTCCTCCGCTGCTCCTAACCCAGGAATCGTTTTACCTTGAGCCCCTAAACCCACCCCGCCAGCTCAGCTCTGTGGAGGTTTGCTCTTAGGCGTCTCTGGTGTAAAACTTATCTAAGCACACAAGCCCGAAGCACTGCAGGAAAATCACAGAAAATCGCCAGTATTCCCTCTCCGCATTCAAAAGCCTGATCTCTGCTTAAAGGCATGTTATATGAATGTTATAGGCGTGTGGATTTGAGATATACGCACCGAGGACTCAGTCAGGTTGTAGTGTTTGAATTTCCATACTGAGACATGAAATGTGCAGGATTTTTTGTAGTATGCACTGAAAATCGTCAAATTGTTAGAATTATCAACAACATGTTGGTCATACAAAGTGCTGCATTGTGTTGTGGGCGGCAGATCTGTCTGGACTGTTGTCCCCACGACCCAGAATATGGAAAAGTGGAAGAAAATGGATGGATGGATAGATGGATGTTGGTCATGCAAAGTGTTATTTTGTCAAATAAAACTACAACGGAGAAGTGTTAGTGATAGCAGAATTTCAGACTCAATTTTGAAGGAGAAAAAAACACTTTGCTAATGCTTTAGTGAAGTGTCCACTTATCAATTACTGATGTTTCCTGCTATTATTATCATGATTTAATGTTGTCATATTTCCATGGCAACAAAGTGTCTGTATCCAATCCAGTTTTTGAGCAAAATGAATCTTACTTCAGTGCAGAGATATTACAAGCATCTCTTAAGAGTAAAAAAATAAAAATAAAAAATTTAGACATTTGTGTTCTGTCTGCATCTGTTTACAAAGAGTTTTATTGTCCATGAACCAGGAAGTGTGCTGTTAGGCTATGTTCCAGCTAAGGTCCCTCTAATCGCGCACTGCCCAGACGTTCAGCGCGCACAACAAATTGTTTTCAGTGCATAAAATAAAATCCTGAACTCAGCGCTGGTTTGACACATGGAGTCTAATCTGATAGATTCAGGTTGCACATGTGAATGTGACATGCGTTAGGGAGAAGCCAACCACAAGCAGACACATTTCGACTGCATTTCGCTCACTTCCTTCAGTACGACTGCAGCTGTAGTGCACATCGCCGCAGGCCAGAGCTGCAGGTCCAGAGGAGCTGACGGGAGCGCTGCCCACACACTCGACTGAGGGAAGAACAGAAGAGGAGGTAGAGCCATAATGTAATCCTCGACTGTTTGTTTCTGTCCAAGCCATAGTTTTTCGTGAGCCAAAAAGACGAAACTTTCTCAAAGTGTGGATCCTCTCCCCAGAGCGTTGTACCACAGAGCTGACACTCACACAACATTAAATAGGCTAATGATTACATTAGCTCAGCTTGATAATGAAAAGGGTTCGTTGCGCAGAGCAGCAGATATAGAGACGGGCGCGAGCGTCTTCACGTGCTCTCCCCGGGGACAACGCTCCGTCACATTTTTATAAATAAACTTGCCGTTCAAAGGCCCCGCATGCCAAATTTAAAATGTGCGCGCATTGAATTGCCGCTCATAATTGATTGCGTTAATTTTTATAACGCGTTAATTTGCAGACATCAACATCTTAAATAGGGTGTGGCCACATAGAACTCTTCCCCTATTTGCCTGATGAAGGCCTTGTGCTGAAACATCATTGATGTCCTAATAAAATTCACTATTTGCAAGTAAGACAATGTGCGGGATTCAGATCACCTACACCGGCAGTGTCATGTGCACGTCCAATGGGCTCAAAAGAGGTTGCAGTTATAATTTTTCAGTATCAGTATCATTTCCAGGTTTTTCTGCAGGAAAAGACACTCTCTGGTCTCTGAAAGTGTTTAGAAAATCATTGTGGTGAATAATTATATGTAAATGTGATGGTTTAGTCATTGTAACATCCAGTCAACTTCGAAGGCCAGAACTAATGGTTAAATGACCTTTTATTTTCCTTGACTTGTCAAATAACCAATGTAAGAGCTAGACAAGAACAAAATAATAGAAATTACCATATGAACAATACATTCCAGCTCATTACATTGATCAACCGTTATCCATTAATTTAACACAAGTAGCTCAAATATACATTTACAACCAAAACAAACCTTGTTCCTCTGTCGACTGATGCCATTTTCATGTAACCTTTCCTTTCACCGTGTTTTATTTTTCACTATTAACCTTTGCCGTGGACACGTCTTTACTTTTCGTCCCTCCGTATATCAAGTCAACGATCAAACAGGAAGTCACCAAAAATAAAAGCGCAACTTCACGATCAAATGCCATGTACCGTATGTCAATGTATAAAAGAGCTAACTTGACCCTTACAGTCATGGTGTTTATTGTCTTGTTTATCAGATGTTTTATGTTCACTGTGGGCCTAGGGGGCGCTGCAATTTCAAATCCTGTGTGTGCAACCTGTACATATGGTTTTTGACATTAAAGATGACTTTGAACTTTTGAATTAGGATTAGAGATGCACCGATGTGAAAATTTTAGCCGATACCGATATCCGATATTAATGTTGCTGTTATCGGCCGATACCGATATTAGCCGATAGAGATATATATTTATTTTAAATTCTGAGATAACATTTTATACAGACTGAAAATCATGCCAAATTAATTTTTGAATGTCTTTTATTTTCAAAACGTGTTTTGACTCCTCATTTTTTTTTTTTTTTTTTTTCAATTTCAATTTTTTAAAATAGTTTAACATTGTGTTCTGCGTCCTGAGTGGCTAAGGGACCTTTGCCGATTGATATTATAGATGGGGGATTGGGGGGGGGGGCTCGACTAGGACCAGACCAGGACCAGACCAGGACCAGACCGGGACTAGACCAGGACTAAATGCGGACTAAACCAGGTCTAGACCAGGTCTAAACCAGGTCTAAACCTGGACTGGACCAGGACTAAACCTGGACTAAACCAGGACTGGACCAGGTCTAGACCTGGACTAAACCAGGACTAGACCACGTCTAAACCAGGATTAAACCACCGCCTGGGTTCGTGTGGCTCTTGTGTTCGTTCATGTAGAGGTGTCCCGAGGGGAGGCACGGTTTGGGCACGGGCCTCGCGCTTGCAGCCCCGGGTGGGACACGTGGTCTTGCGCCGGTCATGCTGCTCACGGATTTGAGCATGATGAGCGCACGTGTCTGCGCGCACCCCCCCCCTCCCCCCACGCTTCACTATTAATACATTTTGTTGAAAATCTACGAAAGTTTGAGTGTTTAAACGAGAGAGAAATGTGAGAAAACGTTAATTCGAGGGATTACTGTACTGACAAATATTGGTCGTTAATATCGGCCCACTTTTACACATCAGGCCAATACCGATATGTTAAGAATTTGGCGATATCGGCCGATACTGATGTTATTGCTGATATATTGTGCATCCCTAATTAGGATGCTCAGAATGCATAAGTTAAGTGAGGAATAACAAACCAAACCATTAAAAATGAACCAGTTCTGACTAATAAAAGTTAGGTACGGAGGCTTTTAAGAATGAAAAATACAATTTGTTTCCCTGTATCTCGCCTTAAAAATAATTTCCTTCTATAACACAGCACGTTTGTCACTATTTGTCTAATTTCTCCAAAGCGGTACTTTTAATGGCCTGTTGTGCTGTGAAGCTGTTTTGCTCCAGTGGGAAGGACTGGCACAGACTGGCTGCTCCTCTGTGCCCTGCCCTCCACTCAGTTTATTTTGCCTGACCTCCTTCCCCTCCTAATTTCCCCTGCCCTTTCAGCAGTCCTTCTGAGCTCCGGTTTGAGTAATGGCGTTTGTTCTACCTCGTCCCTTGTTAAAATTATAAATTACCTGTTTTATCCGATGGCGCATCAACATCAGCAGGTAGGGGGGGTGTTTTAGGGGTGATTCAGTTTTTTTTTTTTTTTCATAGAAATAGACCAGTGTGGGTTTTTTCATGGCCAAGACCAATACCGGTAGTTTATCAGGCATGAAAACGGGTCAGGGGTGAAAAAGGTGAGAAAGGGTTATTCACAGATTCTGAAAGTGTAGATTCTAAGCTTTCCAACAATGCCTTACAATTTGAGAACATCTGAAGAATTCAATTTTACACAGGATAACATGTTATCACACATGTACACACACACTCTGGACACACACCTTAGTCCTGATTCAGACCTGGTTTAGATGTGGTTTAGTCTTAGTTTAGTCCTGGTTTAGTCCTGTACACACGCTGACACATGGCCACTGCTGTCAGCTAATCTGTCCCTTTGATGCAGAAATAATCTGATAATATGACTCACCCCATAAGAACGCATCAGCTCCGTTGTAACAGTTTGCCGTGTTGTCCAATAGTTCGCGTATCCACGGACTTTCATTATCCAGAGCTCTGGAGAAACGGACATATCCCGAACGTATCCCATGTCCCGAGGCGAGAGTTCCTCCTTACGTAGCATTTACGTAGCAAGTTAAAGATTTCTCTTGAAATGCCGCGTACATATTCACGAGGCTCGCTCACAGCTGATCGAACAGGCGCAAACACAACAGCGCTAATCGTCATGATTGGCGGGAGCGTGATTGGTGGGTAATTATGCTGCAGCATGATTGGAAGCTATGATTGGCTCTTGGCACTAGCAGCAGAACGTGCAGGGATTCTGCTCAGTCAATTGATATTTTCCCGACCTTCCACACACACACACACACACACACACACACACACACATTTTTTTTTCCTTCTCGGATCTACATGATTCACAGGTTACCTATTTTGACTTCAAAACAGCGAATTTTGCTGAAAGGTGAGGGATTTCCATGCCTGTTTATAATTCAGAGGCCGATAAACTCAATATTTTATTTTTGGGCCGATATTTTGGGCAGATTTTGATTATTTCCCCAAAATTATGCTATTTCAAATTACCCACCCATTTTTAAGTTTCGGGTTGGTCATTGCCACCTATTTGTTTCCAGGTTCTGTTTGTTAGCTATTGACCTACAAGACAAGTGTCCAAGTCATATTTTGCATAAACTTTCAGGCCTCTAATAGGTGATCTCAAACCTTTTAGTGTACTGGTTATCAGTGTTGTTTTTCTTTGTCTAGAGTTAGGTCTGAGGATGGAGTGCATCACCTATTCACCTGCCACCTACACTCCAAATAGGTGCCTTAGTCTCAGCGTACTTGGCTCCTCCCTTTAGTCAAATACAGCTCTGGAAACACATAAGAGACCACCGCATTTTTTTCCTGAAATCAGCATCTCTACATGTATTACAGCCATTCCATTCCAGCGTCTGTTGAATTCCAACACAAACACAAAGCTGAGCTACTTCAGTTCTTGCACCAGGAGTGGAATAAAGTCACCCAAGAACAATGTGAAAGACTTGTGGAGAGCATGCCAAGACGCATGAAAGCTCTGATTAAAAATAAGGCTATTGCACCAAATATTGATTCCTGAACTCTTCTTAAATCCATAGTCTATCAGCTCTCGGGACCCAAACATGAAATGCAAAGCTGTAAATTATGGATAAATCTCGGATTACAGGCCGCTTTTGACTCAAACGAAAGTGTAGACCAGGAGTCGGCAACCTGCGGCTCCGGAGCCGCATGCGGCTCTTTGAGCTTCTATGATTTGAAAAGTGGTAAAGTTTATGTTAATTGGAGACCGCAAACATATGCCCCGAGAACTCGGGTTACGGATATCGCTAATCTAAAACATCTCCAGAAGTGCTCCATATGACACCAAAGTGCTATGGGTGAGTAAAACAACGTGTTTTATTACCGAAATAAGGCTCAGATTGTAAAAAAACGTTACTTTTCCTTTAAGTAACAGTGACCAGTGTGGGGCTGACACAGCACAAAATTGGTCTATCATCCTATGAATGACAAACTTAATTGATTCCCAAGATGGACATGACAATATAATAACAAAGTCCAAAAAAAAAAAGTACAAAAGATGGTGGGGTTCTTGTTATTTCTGATGGAAATTTATTATTTTTAGTATTTTAGTAGTATAGTATATAGTATAGTTGTATAACTTTGTATTTTTATACTTCTGTAGCTGAGAGTCCATCAAAATTCCGTTATGCTTGCATAATGACAATAAAGAATCTTGAATCTTGAAAAAAAAAAATTGCATACAGATTCCCAGGGCCTGTTTACACATACCCGGGTATCTGTAAAAACTGAGACTTTTCCCTTCGTTTGTGCCTTTTGTTTACACACAAACGGAGATTTTTTCCTCTGAAAACGATTCTTTCTAAAAACTTCAGCAAAAGTGGAGATTTTGGAAAACTCCGGTGTCGTGTTTGCGTGTAAAGTGAGATAAACGGTGAGGGAAATGTCTCAGTTTTTAAAAATACCAGTGTACGTGTAAACGGGGCCTCATTTTAGAAAACGGAGAGAGACAAATATTAATTTCTCAACATACCCGATGTGTAAACGTAGCCCCAGTTAGCCGGCTCAGGATCATGTGACTAAAAGCAACTGTAAATTACCAAATCGGCCATTTTTGTAGCAGGAGTTCAAAACATCCATTAGTCAAAAAAAAAGTTATTGGAATGTTACTTTTTATCAGCCCTGAATTCAAACTCTAAAATAGCATGTTTGCCTAGTTTTGTTGCTTTACACAATCTTTTCCTATTTCCCATAATACCCAGCTCGTGCTGAACCACACCTGGTCTCCATCTTGTTGACTGCTCCACTTTCCCTCTCCTTGACACAGAAACAAAGCTCGACTCGGAGCTTATGGCGAAGGCTGACCGCCCACCGGCAGCGATTGACTTCGGCGTCTAAAGAAAACATACCCTCCTCCTCTTCCTCGCCCCCTCTGTAAACCCGCTGTTTTTAAAGAATCACCCAGGGCACCAAACAAGAGCAAGGGCTGAACCTCCGAAGCCCCCTCGGACCGAGCAAAGCCGACCGGGACGATTTTCGGTTTAAAGCTCCCATTTTCACCTCAGTGGCCCCCGGATTGCTCGTCTCTCTCCGTGATGGCACAGCGGGGAGGTGAGGAGACAAGGAAGTGCGAAAGGAGGGGAGGAAAGGAGAAGAATGGAAACTGGATGAATTACATCGTTACACAGAAGAAGGGAGCTGATTTTTGGAGCGTTTGAGATGACATGTGGTAAGAAATGATTTGAAACACCAGGAAAATTATGTAACAAGTAATACTAATTTCAAGGGTCCATATTACACTATTTTGTTGTTTTTTCATCACAAACCTACTGTACCTGGAGTTGTGTTTTGTTTCATTCACACACGTTTAACACACTAACCCTGCACATTTAGGCTGAGTTCTTCTCTCAAACAGAAAACACTTTCTTCCACTTTGTGATGTTATGTGATAATACATATGCACCACTGTGTTTTTGAACTCCGAAGTCCTTCACTAGAATAATTTCAGGTCTGGAATTGCCAATCTCTACTGAACATAAGGTATAAGTTAGTTGTTAACTTGAAAACTACCACTACATGACATCACAAGGTGGATCAGAGGATATCTGAGCAAGACGTGCAATAACCTGGTAACAAATGTGCAGTATCAGCTGTTTTTTTCTTCTTTAGTTTAGTTTAATCTTTTTGCACTTTTTTTCCTATACTGTGTTAATATCCTGCTGTGTTGTATATATCCAACTTAAAGGAAAAGTAACGTTTTTTACAATCTGAGCCTTATTTCGGTAATAAAACAAGTTGTTTTACTCACACATAGCACTTTGGTGTCATATGGAGCACTTCCGGAGATGTTTTAGATTTGCGATCTCCATAATGTGAGTTCTCGGGGCACTTGTTTGCGGTCTCCAAATAACACAAACTTTAGCACTTTTCAAATCATAGAAGCTCGATGTCTTAGCCTACGATTTCGTGTGGTCAAAAGTGGCCTGTAATCCGAGATTTAGCCATAGTTTCGAGTAGATGAGGAGGCCAGTGCGCATGTGCGGACTGTGCTCTCAGCTCCCGGGACCCAAACATGAAACGCAAAGCTGTAAACTATGGATAAATCTCGGATTACAGGCCACTTTTGATTCAAACGAAATCGTAGACTAAGACATCGAGCTTCTATGATTTGAAAAGTGCTAAAGTTTGTGTTATTTGGAGCCCGCATGGGACATATTACATGCTCGGGGAATATATTATATGCCCCGAGCTATGGCTAGAAGTCGCGCTAGGCTAACCGCAAATCTAAAACATCTCTGGAAGTGCTCCATATGACACCAAAGTGCAATGGGTGAGTAAAACAACTTGTTTTATTACCGCAATAAGGCTCAAATTGTAAAAAAAAAAAAACTTTACTTACTTTACTTTTCCTTTAAATGTCTGCACTGAAGTGAGATGCTTTCAATCTCATTGTGAGTATGTATGATGTAAATTGTACATGTAAACAGTGACAATAAAAGGCATTCTGTTCTATTCTAGTTCAACTGCATGATAACATCATACAGTGAACCCTCGCTGTATCGCGGTTCACTGTTCGCGGCCTCGCTGTTTCGCGGATTTTTTTTTCCAATTTTTTTTTTTTTTTTTCAATTTTTTTTATAGTGTAACTTTTTTTTTACAGTGTAACATTCTGTCCTGCGCCCTGATTAGCTAAGAGACTAGACCAGGACTAAACCAGGTCTAAAACAGGTCTAAACCAGGACTAAACCAGGTCTAAACCAGGACTAAACCAGGTCTAGACCAGGGATGGTCACGCAGGGTGGTAGGGACAGAGTCTCTGATTTCCTTCACGAGAGCGCCTGGGTGACAGGAGGTGTGGCCTTTGTTTACTTGCACGAGCCATGGAAGAGACTGAGTGCGAGCTGGACAAATGGAAGAGCCAAGAATCAACATGGAAGGGCCTGGCCCGGACGCCGCGCGGCCGAGGGAGCCCGCAGCGGGGAGAGCCGCATTCGAGGGAGCCGCAGCGGGGGGAGGACACTCGCGCGCACAGAGGAGACAGTGGGTCTTCCCCGTCACGCCGAGAGGACGAACCCGACCCCGTCCTAGAGAGCTGTGGAGTATTGGCGACGCATTGATAGCCATGCCCCGAACTCCGGGGCGGTCTGATTTTGGAGCCGGGGTGAAATGCAACCTACCCTTGTGAGCGCAGGTTAGTCTTACCTGGTCTTGTGGTGAGGACTGGTGCTCAGAGGCGTCTGTTAGCAGTTCGGCACTGTTAGCAGTGGCTTGAGTCTTGCCCAAAATGATATCCAGGTCGCTTTCCACTCGACTTTCGCACATGGCATGGATATGTGGTACCAAAACAAACACACGTGTCAGCGTGTCACGTGTCTCCCCCCCCGCGTCACTATTAATATATTTTAATGAAAATCTACAAAAGTTTGAGTGTTTAAACAAGAGAAAAATGTGAGAAAATGTTAATACCAGTCTCAGAAAGGTGTATAATGTGTCTGGTGAAGCGTTTTCAGCCTTAAAACATGTAGAATAATTGTAAAATATAAAATTGTCCTACTTCGCGGATTTCACTGATTGCGGGCTATTTCTGGAACCTAACCCCCGCGATAAACGAGGGTTCACTGTACTTCATAACATTCTCCATGGATATAGGTATGTTATGAAATCTTATGACCAAAGACACAACATTTCCATGGAAACAAGCAGGAGGAGGCCTTCTTCAGGCAAAGTGAGAATCAGGTTTGTGGAGGTGCAAGCCCGTACACAGCAAGGTTGCATGTTTTTCAATGCAGTAACAACTGAAAAATCATGTTTTTATCTTTGTCATTTTTGTTTGTTAAGAGAGTTACATACTATGGCTGTAACATTGGGAAAAAGGTGACAAAAGGTGACAAAATGTATTTAAATGACGCTTAAATGACATTGCTGCTTAAATGACACTGGCACTGCTGCTTAAATGACACTTAAATGACACTGACACTGCTGCTTAAATGACACTGGCACTGCTGCATAAATGACACTAACACTGCTACTTAAATTTACTGGTACTGCTGCTTAAATGACTCTTAAATGACACTGACACTGTTGCTTAAATGGCACTTAAATGACAGACTGCTGCTTAAATGACACTTAAATGACACTGACACCTGCTTAAATGACACTGGCACTGCTGCTTAAACTACACGTAAATTACACTGACACTGCTGCTTAAATGACACTTAAATAACACTGACTGCTGCTTAAATGACACTGACACTGCTGCTTAAATGACACTGACACTGAATGGTGTTTATTGTCTTGTTTATCAGATGTTTTATGTTCACTGTGGGCCTAGGGGGCACTGCAATTTCAATTCCTGTGTGTGCAACCTGTACATATGGTTTTTGACAACAAAGCTGACTTTGAACTTAAATAGTTTCTTTCTATTCCTTTTTCATATACCTTTGTCAATACCTGGTTTTATTTCCAATGTGCAGTAGAAATTAGTGAATGACAAGGCCCAGAACACAAAAACCAAATATTTTCAACAAAGAAATTGACTATGTTCTGTAACGTTTAATTATTTTATGCTGATGAAACAAAAGCTAAGCAGGATTGGGCCTGGTTAGCACTGAGGTAAGACTCAACATTTTTTTTTTACATTGTTCTTGTGAGGGCGTTCTTCTGTACCACATCTTTTGACCTTTTCAGATCTAAAAATGGATAATGCAAACAGATGAACTGCGCGCATACTGGTTTTTGCTTATGGCACAACATAACTGACTGGCTTACTGTGCTGGAAGGTGATTGGCTGAGGAGCTCTTGAAGATGATTGGCTGCGTTGAGTCATAGGTCGCTTTGCTCTGTAAGCTCTGCAGAAGCTTTGGAGATGTACAGGTCACTGCTCCTCTGCCCTCTGAGCTGTGCCAGGGTCATGTTAAGTGTACAATATCCTCATTGTAAAATTGTCTCTTTGCTTTGGCAGTCAAAAGAGAGAGAGGTTCAATTTTCTGATCTATGTTATGTTATATCCTCATCAAATTCATACCTGGAGTTATATTTGGCTTCATTCACACATGTTTAACACACAAACCCTGCATATTTTAGTTCTTCTCTCAAACTGAATACACTCTGTTCCACCTTGTGATGTCATGTGTGGTGATACAGGAAGTGCTCCACTGTTTTTAAACACCATGCACCTTCACTGGAATCATTTGGATCACTTGCATGAATTACCAATCTCTAATGAATAAAAGATAAGAGAGCTTTGGGAGATGTAAACAGCCCAGTAGAGAGTCACTCAAGCGTGTATGAATGAAACAAAACACAACTCTGGTTATGTTTTTAAAGCGATAACATCATTCTAACATTACATCTGCGTGTTGGTTCCCATGGTAATTCCCTCTACTGGCAATAGATGGCGAGCTGCACCAGCACGGGGATAGCCCAAGCTGAGGAATAATATCTGGTGTTATACAGTATATTGTCATCGTGACCAAGAACTCAAGACTAATTTGTATGACTATGAGAGCCAGTCAACATTTTTCTAATGACTAGAACATGACCAAACCAAGTCTACATCTGGACAAACCTGAGCCCAAACCACAGACTGTATAAAGAAGTGGACTGAGGGAGAGCAACAGCGTCCAGCAACCAAAATAAAGCCAATCAAGGCTAGCGGTTATAGAAGCTAATCTGCAACCAGGGATCATTTTTGGAAATTCAAGCACATTTATCATACCAACCACTGAGCTAATCAGGAACTAGGATGTTGACGGTAACACTAATAATGGAATAAGAACACCAGGATTATGTAGAAATCATGTAGATTTTAAGGTCAGAATGACAAGCCTGACAGCAGAGTTACAGAGAGGCACCATCATTTTCCAAAAGATGCCACTTGGAGCCAAAGCTCGAAGAAAACACTGTGTGCCCATGCTCACGTCCTATTTGGGACATGTTTGGAGCATCTATCTACGTATATATAAAGTATCTATATCTACTATGGCCCAAACTCAGGAGAAGAGTCAGCCCATTAAAGGTCCCATGGCATGAAATTTTCACTTTCTGAGGTTTTTGAATGTTAAATGGTTAAAAGTTGCGAAATGTGTAAACTGAGCATTTGCGATCCTTTTCTGCGTTTGAAAAAAAGACAACCCAAACGGGCGATTCCGAACAAGGGAACTTTCTGACGTCACACTCAGGGAGTGTGGTTTCCACCCCCGTCTGGATGTCTACCCACCGTCTCTGGAAATCACGCCCAGAGAATTTGGACCGCAAACAAGCTACTAAATGCGAGATGCGTTTTTTGTTTTGTTTTTGCCAGAAGAGACGTGAGAGTCTCTCCAGGCTCGGATGTCCTTTATCCGAGCCTCCGAACCTCTGAAACAGCAGTGGTTTAATTTTATTTTCTGTGGAAATGTGTTTTTTAATGGAACGCGTCTCATATCTTCCTCTGTGCTTAAAACGCAGAAGTGTGGCCAGCACACCAGCGCACCACTAATCCAGGAAACAGCGGTGTATTTGGCCACACCCCCACCCGCTGCACTGGCCTGTCTCTGTCTTCCTCATTTGCATTCAAGCAACAACGCCCAGAAAAAAGTGTTTCAGAGATTTATATTTATGACTCTGACTGTGTTCATGAGGCTCTCTCATGCACTGAGGCTTGATTTTGGAGCAGGATGCATTTACAGTATTAGGGAACCTTTAAGGCGCCATATAAAAGCATCAAGAAGTACCATGTCATGGGATCTTCAAAGAATGTATTACGTTTGAGCCTGGTATATAGCTCTAATCTACGTCACCCGTCGATAATTTTGTCATAATTACAGATTTTAAATTACAATATTCATCTAAAATGACATAAAAGAAATAAATCTGAGTTGTGTGGATATGTATGCTGGTGGCGGTGAAAATGGGAGTTGATCATCAATATGACATCTTCAAAATACTCATTTAAAGATGGCTCAAAGATGCACAAATAACTTCAAATACAACTTCGAGAGGGTAAATGAGAAGAAGAACCAAATAGAACATGATTAAAAGCTCTGATTAAAAGTTGATTTTGCATAATAGCCCTGCTTTAAGTCCTACACTCTCTGATCTGGCCAAGATTTTAAAACATATCAGGTTATTCATCTTGTTTTCAGATTTATTATCTACTTATTAGTTCTGAGACTGCTTAATTCTAGTCTAGAGGGAGTTTATTTTAAGATAACTTGTCAAGTATAATTATCTTGCTGCATGGACAGATCATTTCACTAGATAGATTTAAGTGTTTATATCTTACATTTTGGACAAGCTTTTTGCAATGTAGCTTTTTTTTAGTCCTAAGACAGTCCTATTAGTCTTCACTATATTCCTGGTTTAGTCCTGACATAGCCCCACCTCCACTTCTCCCTGTTACCTCAAAGATACACATGCTTTGTTTAGTCTCACCTCTTACCTGCACGAGTCCCAGAGGAGCGGCGAGATCACTCCGGCGGACATCTTGGTTCATATGGCGTTGTTTACAAATGTCAGACAGAGCCGGAGCAGAGCAGTTTGGTCTCCGAGGTGCTCATGACCTTCTCTTCTCTCTCTTCTCTGAGCTGTGATCGGACGAAGACAGCAGTAAACTAAAAGAAAAAACGAAAATAAAGAACTACCTCGCAGCCTTTTCCTACAGCCTTGCTCAGTCACCGCGGATCTGAGTTTGAGTCCTGGATTTCCTGACAGTTCCTCTTCTAAATTCCTAAAGATTCCAGGTTAAAGAGGGGTTATTACAATTCTATGGGGTATTAATTGTTAACACGTAGCATATTTACATCACTGTATTACCATTTATTGTTTTGAGAATGCTATATCCATCAGAAACAACTTATTAAAATGTAACATTTTCAATAATTTTCAATTTTGATCCCCTAAGTCTCCTCTCCTTTTGCTCTCCATGCTGAGATACCTCCCCCTCAGAGCACTATCCCATTACAATCAGCATGCATCTCATTACTACTACTACTATTAGCAATAGTACTACTGCTACTACAACTACTAATAGTACTACTGCTACTACAACTACTACTAGCAATAGTACTACTGCTACTGCTACTACAACTACTACTAGCAATAGTACTACTACTACTACTACTACTGCTACTACTACTGCCCCTTCTACTACTACTACTATTAGCAATAGTACTACAGTACTGCTACTACAACTACTTATAGTACTACTGCTACTACAACTACTAATAGCAATAGTACTACTGCTATGTGAAACAAACTTTGTCCAGTTGACAAATTGAACTTCTCCTTTTATCAAGTACTACTGCTACTACTACTACTTCTACTACTACTACTGCTACTACTACTGCCCCTTCTACTACTACTACTATTAGCAATAGTACTACAGTACTGCTACTACAACTACTTATAGTACTACTGCTACTACAACTACTACTAGCAATAGTACTACTGCTACTACTACTACTACTACTACTACTACTACTACTACTACTACTACTGCTACTACTGCTACTACTACCGCTGCTACTACTACTACTAGCAATAGTACTACTACAACTACAACTACTAAAAGTACTACTACTGCTACTACTACTGCTGCTACTACTACTACTACTACCGCTGTTAGTAATACTACTACTAGCAATAGTACTACTATGTCAACTACTAAAACTACTACTACTACTACAACTACTAAAACTACTACTACTACTGCCCCTGCTACTACTACTACTACTATTAGCAATAGTACTACTACTACTACAACTACTAATAGTACTACTGCTACTACAACTACTAATAGTACTACTGCTACTACAACTACTAATAGTACTACTGCTACTACAACTACTGCTGCTACTACTACTACTACCGTTGCTAGTACTACTACTAGCAATAGTACTACAACTACAACTACTAAAAGTACTACTACTACTACTACTACTACTGCACATCGCATTATGTTTGTGAAGTTGTAGTGTACAGTTTCGTATCCTGCTCTACTTTGGAAAATTATTCTTCACTATTAAACAATTATAGGCCCATCAAAATTTTCTGCTTTGGCCAAAAATCTTTAGTAAGTGAATGATTAAAGATTTTCTAGCCTGTCACAATGTTTTATCGGGTACACAATCTGGATTCAGAAGCCTGTATAGTACTGCATCTGCAGCTCTTAAGGTTGTAAATGATTTTGGCGAATGCATGGATATGAAGAAACATCACGCAGCCCTTTTGTTGACCTCTCATGTTTCAGAGCGTGGTGTTTGTTGGCTTGAAAATCCCTTGTCTGAATGGTCTCAGTGTGTGCAGGTTGAGGGACTGTCATTGAATCTGCTTGGAGTGTCCAAAGGTTGTATTCTGCACCTGCTTTTATTCATTCTTTACATTAAAGGTCCCATGGCATGAAATTTTCACTTTCTGAGGTTTTTGAACGTTAATGTGAGCTAGGGTTAGGGGTTAGGGTTACCCTACCCTGTTTTTTTCATGGAACACGTCTCGTATCTTCTGATGCGCTTAAAATGCGGAAGTGGGTGACGGTGTACATCGCACCGCTAATCCAGGAAACAGCGGCGTATTTGGGCACACCCCCACCCGCTGCACTGGCCTGTCTCTGTCCTCCTCATTTGCATTCAAGCAACAACGCCCAGAATAAAGCGTTTCAGAGACATATTTATGACTCTGACTGTCTTTATGAGGCTCTCTCATGCCCTGAGGCTTGATTTTGAAGGATTCATATACAGTATTAGGGAACCACTAAGGCGCCATATAAAAGCATCAAGAAGTACCACGTCATGGGATCTTTAACAGTTATTTTTATGCTGATGACATGTACCTCTACTGCATTAGAATAGAAAAGAATGTTTACTACATTGGATACTCACCTGCTGAGGCTTTGGGTCAAGTGCAACGTGATTTTAATACTCTAATGTTTATGATTTAAAGGGATATGCCACCCCCAGGTCAAACTTGGGCATCTCCCCACAGTCCAGAGACTAAAATAAGTGGTGGAAAGCGTTTTCCTGCTCACCCAGCCATTGTCCGAGTCTGTCAGCACTGACCGCCGCGGTATCTGCAGCTACTCCGCGTTAGACTGGAGTCTAACGGCGCCAGAGAAAGATTTCGGCCAAAAGGAATTAATTTGCTCGATGCGTTTCCCAATTACTTTCTGTGTAGTGCGCATTCATATCGAGTGCAAATAAATGTGGAAATCAACACGGAGAGCTTGCCTTGGTCATTTTGGGTGGGAACTATTTTTCAGTGCGGAAAAACAAAGCCGAATCACGCAGCACGCTGCCAGGGGAATCCCAGTTACGCACCAGGAATCGAGTTCCCCTGTTGCACAGCGTGGTGCGTGCTTCGGCTTTCTTTTTCCGCACTGAAAAATAGTTCCCACCCAAAATGACCAAGGCAAGCTCTCCGTGTTGATTTGTACATTTATTTGCACTCGATATGAATGCGCACTACACAGAAAGTAATTGGGAAACGCATCGAGCAAATTAATTCCTTTTGGCCGAAATCTTTCTCTGGCGCCGTTAGACTCCAGTCTAACGCGGAGGAGCTGCAGATACCGCGGCGGTCAGTGCTGACAGACTCGGACAATGGCTGGGTGACCAGGAAAACGCTTTCCACCACTTATTTTAGTCTCTGGACTGTGGGGAGAGGCCCAAGTTTGACCTGGGGGTGGCATATCCCTTTAAAAGATGTTATGTTAAATGTAGAGAAGACAAAAAATATGTTGCTCTCTATTACCAGAAACCTTGCCTGATATGACTACTTCACAAGGTTTCACCACTATGTAGATGTTTTATACATGCATCTTCTCAGGTCTTACATGCCGTAGACACTCAGATTTGTGACTAACCTAAAAGCCTTCACACATCATTGTGTGGTCTGTGAGTTAGCTTTAAGTTGAAGTTGGTTGGACCTCTTTGTCACTGCGTAGACTGAAGCACTGGTGTATCTTTATTTAGAAGGCCGTGTTAGGACTGTTCCCTCGGTATCTGACAGACTGTACACCAGGAGCTCTGGTGACCATAACTAAGCTCTCAGAACTTCCTCTGTCAGTGTGCCTGGAGTCAGGACAGAGGTGGGTAAAAAGGCCTTCAGTTTTTCTGAACTAACTATAAATATGTATAAGAGACTTTTCAAATGTTAATTGTATGGTTGTAGTTGTTTTATATGAGGTGTCTATTTTAATAATGATTTGATTGGGTGATGTGTAATCATGTACAGTTGATTGTCCCAAGGTTTCTGTCTGTTTGATTGTGAATTACACTGCTTCTTGTCCAGGAAAGCCTTGGAAAAAATATTTTAATCCAATCTCCTGGTTAAATAAAGGTTAAATAAAAAGAAAATCCAATCAGAGACAGCATATACCACTTTTAAAAGTTCTTTGCTTATTTACAAATATGTGAAACTTTTGAAATGTCTCAGAACATCAAAATAAGTGAGTGAAAACATATTTTCCCATTCCAACTGAGCGCACAATACACAAGTGCAAATTGAAAAAAAAAAAAAAAAAAAAAAAACTGAACTAAAACATTTGTCACTGCTCTAGACTTGAAATAATAAAGTTGCTGCACCTGATTTTCTTAAAAATGTGAAAAACAAATTCATTGCTCATTTACTTTATACATTTCGAGCATCATAATTATTCACCACAATGAGTTTATAAGCGCTTTTCAGAGGCCAAAGCAGAGTTTAATGTAACACTTATGCTAACAACTAGTATGTTATTGTGGCACTTCCTGTTTTGCAAAGAATAAAATGCTTATTAATTAGATGCAGACATTACGGCATTGTGATCTCACAAGCTGTTTTTACAATGTGTCTGTACTGGGAAAAACAGAACAAATACAAACCGAACAATCACATGCCCTTTAAACACTTTAACAACAAACTATATAAAAAAAAGATCTTTTATTGATACTTTGCAGTGACATCACACCGGGGGGTTATTAGGGATGCACCGATCCACATTTTTTCACTTTCGATCCGATCCCTGAATTTGGATATCAGCCGATGCCGATACTATTCCGATACCAAAACTGTTTGTTTTCAATATTATCATCATTATTGTTTAACTACAAATAACGGTACCCATAATGATAAAACACCTGCAATTCAACATAATAAAGAAAATACTTAAATAACCCCCGATATGGTATGACTTAATTAACTAAGAGACTTAAGAAAACAAAATAAACCCACAAATTAACATTAATTGTTCAGTCCAGGTCATGTGGCCCCCTTTAGCGCACCACCATGCTATTTATCGTATGACCAGGAAGTGCCCCGGTTTGGCCCCTGAACCAGAGAGCAGCGCAGAGACAGTGGAAGGTCAGGAGAGCATGTGGATCCGTGCACCCTCGCACGCACTAGGGAGGGGAACAGAGTCCAGATGGCGAGGAAACAGTTTGTAAGCAGTCCTGCAGTAGCAGGGAACAGTTTGCACCGGAGCCGAGCCTGGCTCCGCAAACCAGGGGGAGCGCTCCGCACGCTCTCAGGCCAGAGAGAGAGGCGCCGGTCGGGGGGCAGCTACAGGCGCTCCGTCACAGTGTCTCATTGAGATACGCCTCCGTTCAGGAAATCCATTCAACATTTTGCAGCAGGAGCAGAGCAGCCGACAGGGAATCACTCGTGGAGTCATTTCAGCAGATAATGTGTATATACAGATATGGTTCATGGATCGGAAATTTTCGCAGGTTGGATCGGAATTTCCGATCTGTGAATTATGTTGATATCGGAACCCGATACCGATACTGGATCGGATCGGCCCCATCCCTAGGGGTTATACATGTATGTCTATGGCAGAATGTTTAGCAGTTACCATGGTGACACAATGCATACACAGACACAGCCTGATAAACTAAAGAAAAACTGCAAAATGGATTGAAACAACACATTTCGAGACTTCATGGTCCTGTTTAGGTGATTTTCAACAAAAAACTGTAAAGCTATTGGGTAATGTTAACCAACTTGTGATTGTAATGTAATTTGAGACTTGTTTAACCTGTAGTTCCAGTTGACACCATAATTTCTGGTCAGATTTCAGTCTAAATTGAATAACAGAGCCTCAGAGAGAGCAAAGGCTCCAGCTAGAATCACACCCCCAGGGAATGTGGACGCTATTAGCCGCAAAATATCAATAAATGTGAAAACGCTGTATTTCTTTGACTGTGTTTTTGTTTAAATGGCTGCTTTAGTCTTAACCGCACATGTACTGTTAGTATTTGGTGTTTTTGTGCGTTCCCTGTCGTGTTTCCTCTTTGTGCAGACCCGGTGTGTGATGGGGGCATGGCTGCATCTCATTCACAATCAGCTAAAGACCCGACCCTGCCTGCTCTTCACTGCCAGATCATTTTGTCTCACACGATAGTGCCTCTGCTCACCAAAGTCCTGTGCCAATTTGTACCTGTTTTTCTTATCTGCAACTCTGTGTTCAGGTCATCTTGCCAGTGCCACTGCTGCTGTTCCCTCTCCACAGCCTTCACCGACCCCGTAAATAAACTTAAAAGTTACCTGTCTTCATCTCTGCTTTGAGGTCCTCATTACTCCAAACATAACACATACAGCTCTGGAAAAAAAATAAGAGACCACTGCAAAATTATTAGTTTTTCTGATTTGACTAATTATAGGTATGTGTTTGGGCAAAAGGAACATTTTAGTTTGAGTCTATAAACTACTGACAACATTTCCCCCAAATTCCAAATAAAAATATTATCGTTTAGAGCATTTATTTGCAGAAAATGACAAATGGTCAAAATAACAAAAAAGATACATGTTTTCAGACCTCAAACAATGCAAAGAAACAAGATCAAATTCATTTTAAAACAACATAATACTAATGTTTACATTTAAGAAGAGTTCAGAAATCAATATTTGGTGCAGTAACCCTTATTTTTAATCACAGCTTTCATGTGTCTTGACATGCTCTCCACAAGTGTTTCACATTGTTCTTGGGTGACTTTATTCCACTCCTGGTGCGAGAACTGAAGTAGCTCAGCTTTGTGATTGTGTTGGAATTCAACAGACGCTGGAATGGAATGTGCTGTAATACATGTAGAGATGCTGATTTCAGAAAAAAATGCAGTGGTCTCTTATTTTTTCCAGAGCTGTATGTGTGTTATATTAACATATATAACTTATACAATACTATAACATACATAACACCATTAAAAGCTTCAATCATGTGTCCTTTAACTTCTTGGGTTCTATTTAAAAACAATACAGTAACATGTATTTACCTTGTTGACATGTTTCGGCTGCTAATGACAAATACACGTTACTGTATTGTCTTTAAAAACAACACAAGAAGATTTCAGAAAAAAATGCAGTGGTCGCTTTTTTTTTTTTTTTTTTTTCCCAGAGCTGTAGATGGCAAAAGGAGAAATTCAATTTGTCAACTGGACAAAAGTTTATTTGGTCAAATACATTTCGCAGCTCATCCAAGCTGCTTCTGGTCAGACGCTGGTGGACACTGCCTATATCTGCCTGAAGGGAGGAACTAACTACAATGAAATTACTTTGAAAATACCACACCTATTTGTTTTCAGTTTCTGTTAGTTAGGTGGGCCTGTTAAATATTCAGTGGGAGTGTGGGGTCTTGTTAGCAGAACCATTCTGGGCCATAATGGGTGTTTTCACACCTCTGGACCTGACCTGCTGCCCTATTGTTTTCTTTGTTTGTTTTGATTTAGGTTTGAGGATAGAGTTATAGATGGGAGACAAATGATGTCTGAGACCTCCATTTCTGTTCAAGGAATGATTCTCTTTCTTGACAAAAATAGCCTCTTTAACTCCCCTCTCAAACCAGTTCTTTTCTCTGGCCAAGATCTGTACCTCACTGTCCTCAAAGGAGTGGCCCGTGGTTTTTAGGTGGAGATGTACAGCAGATGAATAGATTTATTATTAAACATGTTGCTGTCCTGGCCATAAATTTCCTCATATACAAGCACTCATTTGAGGTACTATTATAGTTCCCAATGTCACTGTGAAATACTGTTTACATTATACAGCCACCTGTCAGCTTTGAGATTTGCAATTTTAATCCGGCGCTTTGTTTTGATCCTTCGTCAACACTAACATGCAGTAAACATGAATACGATATAGGCTCATAAGGAGTCTGTGACATGCACGTTGAATCGTACGGAGATTTGGCGCTCCGTACACATTCACGGGAATCACCTTTGGAACACACAATGCATTAATATAAATGTATTCATAATTGTCCTGGTCTTTTATATGCGTTTATGCACATTTGTAAAGCATGTAATTGGTATGCGGGCTAGCTCCGGCGGATACTGTGTATGGTGATTGTTTTGGCTGTTGTTTTTCACTTAGAGGAGGTATTATGGAGAATCGACTTGTTGGAGCTTTCTACCGTGTTACAATGTGGTTTCCTCTTAATAAAAAGATGCCTGAAGGTGGGTTTGAGACGTCATCCATGCATGAGATTCTGTCCACAGCTTGGTCCACAAGCCTGCATCACCCATGCTCCAACGTGACAATTCTTCATAAATACAGTAGTCCCTCGTTTATCGCGGAGGTTATGTTCTAAAAATAATCCGCGAAGTAGGATTTCGCTTATATTTTACAATTATTATACATGTTTTAAGGCTGTAAACGCCTCACCACACACATTATACACTTTTCTCAGACTGGCATTAACATTTTCTCACATTTCTCTCGTTTAAACACTCAAACTTTCATAGAGTTTCAACAAAAAAATGTATTAATAGCGACGAGTGTATTTCACAGTTCCTCTGACCGGGCCTCTTCGTCCTGGCGCCGCTCCGTCTTGGTGCAGGCATCTTTTTCCGAGTGAAGAACATGGTTATGGGTAGTTGTTGGCGCTCTTTTTTCTTTTGGGCGAGAAGATTCTTATAAACAGACATGCCACCTTCGATTATATTTGAGAACGTTTCGTCGACATTGTGGGTTTTGTCGGGGAGAAAACTTGCAAACATACAGCACTCCAGAGTCACACTGTTAGCGATCGAACATTTATATAAATCTGGCAAAATGAATGCATTCCGTACTGTACAGGAGACATGGCACGGAGGAGAATGACTGACAAATCGGCAAATTGTCTACAGTCCCTTAGCCAATTAGGACGCAGAACACAATGCGCGTTGATACACTATTAAAAAAATGGAAGGCCGCGAAAGGTGAACCGCGATATAGCGAGGGACCACTGTATACAAAAAAACATGATGCAAAACGATACACTGCAACTTTATAAACCTGATGCGATGTGTAGTAGTTTCATTAGTGGGATGCACGCTGATTGTGTTGTGATGGGGCTCTGAAGGGGGAATGATTTAGCGCAAGGAGCAAAAGGATGGAGCATCAAAAATGAAATGGAAACTAATTAAACACATCAATATATTGTTTTTCGACGAATATAGCTTTTTCAAAACAATAAAAGTTAACATGGTGATCTAAATGTTATATTAATACCTCATTTTTTAAAAGTTGATTTGTGTGCAAAAGTCGTGATATTTTCTGGTGGGCCTCACAGCTTTTGGTGTCATTGACCTCGGAGGTTCAGGAACAAAGAGCACTCTACAGAGAGTGCGAGTTAATTTGGACATATGTTCTGTTACCTAGCATGTTAACAAAGACCAAAACTTGTCTAAATTACACAATAATTGATAACAACATCTTTATTTTGTTAAATCTGTCAGAAAAATGTAGCCTTTCTAGTAAATTGTGCCTGCATTTTGTATAGAACTTTGTGAGATGATGAAAGTAGAGGTATTCTATTTTAGAACTCAGCACTACTTCCTATATTTTTGTTCTTTTTTTCTCGATATAAAAGAATGAGAGCTTCACACATCAGTTTCTTAAAACGGGTGCGTTGGAGGAGTGGGAGCAGCCCCAGAACATATGAGGGGGAAAAAAACCTGCACCCATTGATCCATTGCGTGTATGTAGATATGTATATAGCAGTCTTACTCTATAGTCGGGTGTACATTTACTGAGAAACAGACTGGTTTAGTCCTGGTTTAGTTC